>NHOR01000454.1:0-1200000 GCA_002287245.1 Trypanosoma congolense | reverse complement strand
GGTTTGATGTGACCGACCCTTTTGAGTAATATCTCCTTCAATTCAGACAGACTGTATGGTTCAAAAACCAAACGCTTCGTTATATCCAGTCGGCTCCTTGTTTTTGCATCGGCTGCTAGCTCCATACTGTTAGAGATGGTTATAAGTTTGCAAAAGGAATATGGTAAACTCAACCAATCCACAATCTTAAAAAAGGCTTTATGGTGTTTCTTCAACACCTTATCTACTTCATCAATAACAATAACACACAATGGGGGTGAACTATCCCCCCAACCATGTTTGAACCTCTTTTCTATCAGCGCTGGGCATTGATCGGGTGAACAATTTTCCACGCGTCCCAAACGTGTCCTACTCAGATGTGAGTTCAAGGTCCAGTAAATGTCGGAAGTTTTCTGAACGATATATCCATTAAGGAAAACAGCCGTTGGCCTGCATCCTGCTGGGGCTGAGCTGGCTAAGCGAGCAAGAGCATGATTCACGGAGGCTGTCTTACCCGTTCCAGGCATTCCAAAAATCTGCATGACAGGGTGAACTGTGTCTTTCAAAAAATCTAATATAGCATTAACATGAGAATTACGACATACAAACCCTTTAGAAGCCATGACGTTAGATACGCTTAGTGCAGCAATGCCATCCCTAAGAGCTGAAGTATAATTTGTTGACCTGGCTCTCTTGCGCTTCATGCCTTAAGCTATCACGCATAACTACAAGAAGAAGGGGAAAATACCAGTACATACAAGGAACCCTTCGTTGTGCAGAGTGATCTCAACTTGGGTCACGCCATTATATTATTATAAAATCGCTCATTCCCGACAAGCAGAAAGGAGAATTCAATGTCCCCAAAGGTTATCCGTACCGACACCCCCCACGACATCCTTGGTAAAATTAAGGGTTGGAGCTTGGACTACGAAGCTCATTGAATGAGAAACAAAAGGAAAGTGAAGAAGAGATGAACACATGTCGTCATATACAATTCATTACTGAACACGAGAAACAAGATGACATTGTATGGATGCCCCAGACATTACTCATAGATCCCGTTATCATTCATAAAGACGTAGATAGCCTCTTCAACCATACAAATATTCAGATAAACTAGAGACCAAAGAAGCGCAACAAGGATCTATTCTTAAGCTGTTTGTTTGCCGTAACTAGCCGAATACCTTTTTCATCAACAAAATAAATCTCACGCCACATAGGTAGAATACCTAAGCCTTTAAATCCGCTATTTCCATACTCATACATTCCACGGTCCCACCTGAATTTTCTTTGAAACGTGTTTTCATCAATTTTTTCTATAGACACAGGATCTAGATATCCCTTTCTGGTGAACCGAACTTCATCTTTAAGAAAATTACGCACATTTTCTCCGTAATGCATTCCTCCCCATGGACATCCCATGGCTGCGCCCGGTGCAAGCATCCTGTACGCCTCTTCACCACGTCCCTCCCGACGGAGGGAAAGAAATTTTTCAACAACATCCATGTCTCTAAAGTTTAGTGGCTGAGAAAAATGGAAAAAAGTAATGAACCAGTTAAACATTAGAATAAAGAAAAATCTTGTCCCATAGTAACTGAAAACATTAGATGGACACATGCGATGCGTCACCATGAGTCGTAGAGAAAGGTACACCCAATGGGTGTATTTGTTATTGCTCAGTGAAGATACGATGAACACCTCATGTTGAAGTGCTCCCGTGGTGAAATATCATTAAAACTGTTAGTGACGTTAGTGTGAAAATCCTGCTCGATATCCATGTTTTTCTGAATAGCAACCCTGGCGCGCTCTGCAAGTTCCTGTGGATATCCTTCATCCATTACCATCCGAATAGATTGCGCAACATCGTCCTCATCCTCACCGCTTTGTTCTTGAAGAAGATGCATTAGTCGGTTCCTGTAGTCTTCCCAGTCACCACCGAGCCGCTTCACCTGGTCCTTCAACATGGCGCGCCTCAACCCGTTTATGCTTTTGTTTCTCCAAAACGACGCAACAGGGGAAGGTGGCTGTGAACCAGGTATGTTATGAACATGCGCAAAGTGACATATTGAAGACACCTTGTGCAAAATCCACAACTCACTTCGCATGTGTTTCCTTACTTCCAGAGGAAAGCGATAACGATTCTCCGTTGGCGCGTGAGATAGAGAACCCTTCCCCCCGATTGGCATATCGTAATAATCCAACAAAACCCATCTCCGATTTACTTTTATCTCATATTCAATTGGATTTGGTTTGTCTGGGTTCAGAATAGAATTGAGGTTTGTGCAGCACAGTGCAATAACGCCAGTATCCGAAAGGTGTTGTTCAGCCTCTTCGAAGAATTGTTCCAACATCCCAGGGAAACCAGTCAAGCCAGGAGCGTATCCATCTGCTACCCCTGCTAGGAACAGGTTGCACCATCCTTGATCGGGATAAAATACGACGCAATCGTACTTGCGTGAAACTGGTGACTCCTTCAAATTTTCCTTGTCTGGAAACAATTCGCCCACACGGAAGCCGATGGTATCAAAGCGGTTCCCGATGCGCTGTGCGTCTCTTCTACTGGATATGATTGCCCTAGGATTTGGATCTATACCTCTAACAATTGGAACTCCACTATGTTTGGTAAGAAAGGCAGCGGCGCCGCAACCACTTCTTACCACGAGCGCTCTGTTAAGCATCAGAGGTCCTCTAAAGTTACTCAGCCATTTGCTATACAATTGGAGAGGCTCCATGTCAATCCGTGACGGGGTGTGTACTCCAAAAGGTGGATGTACTTTGTATCGTCTTGGCAATAGTGGAAACAATGTTGTACCCTGTTCAAAATGTGAGAAGCTTCTCAATAATTGAAGGTATTCATCATAAGTCAAATGAGTATGATCTGCCACGGGATAGTATTCCTCAACAAAAACTTGAAACCTTTTCCATAGAACCTGGGACCATTTGAAATTATCAAAGTACATGTTTTGTATTCCGAAGCTCGAATTAAGTTCTGGGTCATTGAAGTCATCGAGAGCCCAGAAATCTCGGCGTATAAGCAACCGACTGCATAGCTCCCTCAGTCTGGCCTGTAAACCCACAACGTCAAAGGGGCAACGAATGGGATATTCCGACTGCGCAAGATGCCTAATACCCACGTGAACTCGATGAATTACTTCAATCTTGGCCAATGGTGCCACAAAAACACCATTTTTTACCAAAGTCCACACGCTATCCACTGTTTCAGACCCGTCCAAAGGGACATAGCCTAAGGGATATTTGCCAGGGTTTACGGTAGCTTCGGGACGCAGAATTATCCTCCTTCCTGGTCTCAAAGTGGCAGAACTGTGAAGTCTCCTCATTCTAGTCACAAAAAGGCAAGGGATACTGTAGCAGGATGTTAATTATAAGTGAAGTGAAATTTTAAAAGTGGTGTTACACATAAAAGCTAGCTAATTAAAGTATACATAGCCACAACGGTTGAGCTCACAGCTGTAAGTTACACATGAAAATCAAGGCGAAGAGCCAGGTGCTAAGATGACCTTGTGCGCTTTTCCCGTCGGTGTGTAATCTTGTCCTTGATGAAGTATTGTGGAGCCGAAGGCGCCTTGTATGATGAGGAATCTACTAGATCCCCCCAAACAGCGGTGATACCTTTGCATTTTTCGTTGGCGTAGTGCCTACATATGGAAAAATCTCCGACAAAGCCACGCGGAACTAAAGAATAGACAAGAGTGCTCCGTGGAAGAAACAGCGATATATTTTTCGAGAATTTCGTCAGGAACCCAAAAAGTTCGGCGAAGTTTGTGCTAAGAGTCAGTCTAAGTAAACTATCGATATGGAACGAAGGTGCTCCAGTATACAGCTCACCGCCCCACGGAGGAGAACAGTGTACAGCATCAACCACAATTTCTTCTGGTTTCAACTCCCTATAATCAGTACACAAGAAAAGCACACGATCTCCCACATTATACACCTCTGCATTTTTCCTGGCTGCCTTGATTGCTTCTGGATCACTATCAACAGCTATTACCTTGTTATATACCTGAGCCAACTGAATTGTATCACCGCCACATCCACAGAATATGTCGAGCACGCAATCTCTCTTCTTAAGAATACTGTGCAGAGAAGCGTTTGCCTGTGACAGTTTCTCGGGTGTCACTTCCGACCATCCCCTTTCTGTCATCCAGATGCCTTCATCAAAGCGAGACCAAAGACGGTGTCGCTGCCCGTAATACTTTTCCACACTCAACTCCTCGGAGAAAAGTGAGCCTAGTTTGGCCATTAATATGCAGATAATTCCTATAACGCTACAGCGATTCAGGTTAATAGGATATAACCGAAAAACGAAAAGAAATGCTGAGAAAAATAGAAGCAAAAATAAAGGAAAGATGGGGATATTATCCCTCTATCGCCTCGTTACCGAAAAAACAGTGCTTGACAAATAAACGGGAAATAAAACAAACATGTCAGAATATCATAAGGTAAAAATAGTACATAATTTACACACCACCAAGCAGTAACCTATTAATATCCCTAAATAGTAACAAATAAAAGGACAATCAGTGTCTGACAGTAATGAATAATTCCCACTACTACAAAAAGATATGTATGAAAAAAAAACATCTTCACTTAAAGTATATCAATACTAAATCAATTCACTTCAACCTAAGACAAAAAAAATATACAACAAAATGCAAGACACGCAACAAGTCATCAGTATCCACCCCACACTAAAAGAACCAATAGACAGCAAAACAGTCGCATCACAGTAAAAACACCTGACATACCCAATTAATGACATTCATCCAAAACGCAAAAGCAGATACTCCGATAACAAAACAAAAAAAGCAATGACATTGAAATACCCCAGTAACAAACCACTGAAGAGCAAAATAAAAGCGCAGACCAAGGCATGCAACGCACGCGAAATAGTAGTTAGGCCAGGAACTAAATGATGGATATCGAACCACGGAAAATAGAACAAGCATGGAGGAGACAGAGAAAATATCACACCGAAAAAAAGTGCTATCTCTTAAATAATAAACTAGTAAACGGAGAATAAGGCAAAAAAAAAGAGTATACAAGGGCCTGCGCAGCACATAAAGCGAAACCCATTAAAGTCAACATAAAAAAGATATACTCAGTAAAATTAAAGATGCGTGCTACGATCCACGGAAACCTACAGAAGCATTGCATCGCTATCCTTCCATGGTTGGGTGTAAGGCCCAATCCTACATCCTTCAAAGAAACAAAAATACCCGCTACACACAGTTAGGTAAGTTATACCTACAAGAAGCCGTCCCTGTTGTGTTAACACAAGACAAGCTAACACCAAACCGTGTGAGCACCCACAAGCGCGCAGGACCAGTGACAAAAACCGATTGTTATCACATATTAGGGTCTTTGTCGCAGCCACCTTCTATCTCCTATGAGAGATCTGCCGACGCAGAAAGTGTCTAGCCCCATAGTATGACAAATTTGCCCCTTAAATGATGGGAACTCTACTGAAGTTAACCCGCCCTCACGATATTGAAGAGAGGCAATACATGTGCGTATGCATGTATATCAATGAAGCCAGAGGTAACAGCACCCCGCGCAACGAATAGCATTAATATCAACGCAAAACCGTCCCAAGTGGGCCTTTAGGGCCAGCGCAAGAGCTGGCAGCAGCAGCCGACCTGACCAATGAGTCTAATCCACCCACAACTAAATTAGCGCCTAGTTGATGTTCTATAGGATCCAGTGCGACACAGTCCCGGTAGTTCATTACTGGGGTCTGCGCGAATACGTGTGCACCTCCTCGGTGGTGCCACTGAGTCCGGTGTTTTTCTTTTTTCGGTTCTGTGGTGAAGAAAGAAGCTCACGCCACGGGCGGCATCCCTTCAATGTGGCGTTGGTGCCCAGTACTTCGTATGGGCTGGACCTTGCCAAAAAGCTGAAACTACTGCTATGATTCAGTGCGCAAGGCGCCGTACGCTTCAAAAATAACAGGAACAGGGTGTTGACGGCCTTGCGCGAACCCTAACTTGCACGGAACCGACGTGTGCAACACACTGCGGCAAGCCATTGTCTCAGGAGTCGCCGCTGGAACCTGCACTGGACGCGGGCAACGAAACCGGAGGATGGTGGGACTCCGCGCTACTGCAGCAATTCCCGAACAGCCTCCAGTGGGAAGCACTGCACACCTCGCTTCTGTGTAAGAGGCCGTTGCGGAGCGAAATGTCCCCTCCGCAGAAGTGGGGATGACAACATGGGATGTGGTGCGCGGCGGGGACAGGTGACGAGCCTCCCCTCGGAGGCCGCCCTCTGGGTCGGGCTCTGAGCCACAGTCACTCTTGCCTAGCTTAGCAGGCGAGTTCCAGTAGCAATGTAAAACAGCTGTAGTCTGTATTACCCCCACCCTAAGGGCTGGGCCCCAGATATTTTTGCCCGCTCATCTCTGGGGCCGTCGCTGCAGTATTTTTTCTTCCTCGGCGATGGTGCCGGCACAGCCGTTGCACGCCCCAATGATAACCTAGAGAGGGCAGTGCCGCTACTCGTTTATCTGCCAGGTCAAATGGGAATGTTGCAGCATCTTGCCTCCCTTTACGACTGATGAATGAGTATATATTTTTTTTTTTGCATCATCCAGACTTGGTGCTCTTCCTTGTTTATCTCTGTCAAAATTCACCACAACATCAATTTATTTGCCCCCTTTTGCTTGTGTAAAAGCATATGCCCTTGATTCAGCAGTTCTTTCGATATCCTCTTGGCTTCTGCAGCTTGGTTTGCACTTTTTGGTTATGTGGTTCACGTCTCAGCCAGAGTCATTATGGTACACAGAAAACATGTGTCATATTATTTGATTTTATCACCCACACCATCATACGTAGCACCACATAATCAGGGACGCAAACGGCGCGAAAACGAAGGATGCTGTATAGTTACATGAAAGAAATTCACAATCGGAAGCAAGTAAACATTCAAAAAATACAACCTGCCTGAACATAACCCTGGCGATTCGTCAACCTAGTGTTATCTCTTTGTGCACGTGGTGAGTAGTCGCAAGTTTTACCCTGAGCTTCCGTTTTCCCTGGTAATGGTAGGCGCCTCATCGTGGCGTCAGGGTCTAGTACCTAGGAATTCTTAATTCATAGGGAGGTCAATATTTACTACGCGAAAACATTGGCCTATCGACCATGGGAAATAATCCGATGAAGCCATAGCGCACGGAATTTGTACCTTTTATGGAGAAGAATGATGCAGCGCAAATCTATTCGCGGAGATATGGCTTTTGTGTGTCCAGTGGTTGAGGATCCTGTGTAAGGAGAACCCATCGAGGTTGTACACTTGCCGCTAGCCGTAGGGTAAGTGGTGACTTCAAAGGGTGAAATGCCACAGCGACTATGGAGGGGTAGAGGGTTGAAATGCAGAGCGCCACTCTGAACCAACGTGCGAATCGTAGTCACCATCCGCTTGCGAGGTGGACGGGAAATAATCTCCGCCCAAGGGTGTTTTAGTGGGTAGGTGGCCACGTTCTCCACGGCCGGGTTCCACACTACCACATTGTGAGGCGTGGTGTGCGTAAATGCATTTCCTCCTTTCCACTGGTGTATGGTGATCACGTAGGGCGTGAAGCCGTACAATGAAGAAAAAAAGCTTCCGCTTTAGTCTTGATAGAGAGAAAGCTTTCCCGACTGGACTTCCCCGTTGCCTTTCCCAGAAATAAATTGTTTAATGACTTTCGCTCGGCATTTTCCAACACAAAGCTCCATACTGTGAAAAAAAAAAAAAACAGGCAAAGCTAAGCACAGTAGTACATCTTTTCCGTTGTGCACATAGTTGCTTACACTCGCTTTGAGCATTATATTCTTCTTTTTCCGAGTGACTGTAAGCTAGCTGGTAACTGTTATAATTATCGGAAGGAATTTGGCAACTGGAACGCCCGACGTTTTAGTTCATTTTTCCCTTTGTTTCCGCGCTTGGGTCATGACTCCCTTGGAGCTGAGAATCGGAGTGGATGCTGTGCCATTTTTTGCATTTGAACTTCGACTCATTGTTTTCTACGTCCACACGGAGCTTCCACTACGTTGTAGAATGGTTTTCGCCAAGCATCGATACGTGCCATTCTTGAACCACCAAATGTCTCTGGTGTGAAAAAGAAAGCCACCGCATCATTGTGCAGTTGCCTATCCAGGCCAATTCGCTCCCTTGTGATTTATTCCCGGCATTCCACTGAGCTTCTGAATGTCGGAATTGGTGTCATTCATTGTAGAATTGTCAATAACCTTTTAGTAGATTCCTCAATGTCCCCCGACCAAACACACTCGGTCGCCGGAGGGGAAGCGACACCGTATTCATTCCAAGACCGGTTTCGCATTTTGGACCTTCTTAGTGGTCACATAAAGTTTCGCGTTTACTCAATCGTGTCTGAAAGGTGCGGTGCAAATTCTCGGTTTCATTAGGAACGAAACGCTAGGTCACGGTAGTACCACATCGCAGTTGCCACTGTCACCAGTGGGTGGAGAAAATGAGTTTGAGAGAGGTACGCGAAGCAGTAAACTACCAAATCTACAAATGCCAACAGCATCCTGACTGATATATTGCATATTGTCTTTGGTATTTGAGGAATTAGCGGGCGATTGGGAGGTGAAGTATGCATCTGCAGCCGCTAGAATGACAGCAACTCTTCCGAACGGGGGCATAGTTCCAAACAACAAACATAATTGAGGGTGTGGAATGTGTTTGCCGTATGTGTAAGGCTTCAGTTACCACAGCATGTCCGGCAGCGGCGATCGGTGACTGCCACATATGAACATTATACCTTCGTTAGACGCCGTGCCAAATTTTTTGCTGCCTCTCAAGTGAAAAATATCACATAAAGGATGCGTTCGTCCTTGATGACTCGGGAAGTGGACGACCTGACTCCCATCTCTCGGGGGATTGATATCATTTATTCTACTTCGCGTAAACGACTACTAGAGGTATGTCATGTAGGAAACTTAGAAAAATTGATTTTCCACTCTGGAAAGCAGGCGTGGAAAGAGTTCCTTCGGCAGGTTTACTTTCTAAACAGAATAATTTATTTCGCAGACAAATAAGGATCCTGAAAAACCTAATTTCTTAAATGCTGATTTCCTTCCTGAGGGGAGGGGAACTCTAAAGGAAAAACATAATTAGCCTTACTTCCATATATATATATATATATATTAAGGTTCCGTCGGAAGACGGTGGTGAGATACTTTCTTGTTGACATAAAGTAGCTTGGTGACCATTGGGATAATACCCTTCAGCTCATTCATCATTCTTACCTCCTTCCGTCCACGTTCTCCCCATATTTTCCAAGAGGGCGGATGCCAGACACAGAGTCGCCCTCTAGAACGGTTTACTCGTTACGCTGGAATAATCGTGTCATATGAGGTCAACTCAACGTCAAGATTCACAACCACTCCTCTTAAGTGCCCATGTGCCCTTCGACATCCTAAGGCCAAGCAAGCCTTAGTGATGTGTGAGGTCGGTCACATTTCCTGATTTATGTCTACGCTCTAGGGGTCCCACTTTTCCACAGTCAGTTGACGAACGAGTAGCGGCACTGCCCTCTCTAGGTTATCATTGGGGCGTGCAACGGCTGTGCCGGCACCATCGCCGAGGAAGAAAAAATACTGCAGCGACGGCCCCAGAGATGAGCGGGCAAAAATATCTGGGGCCCAGCCCTTAGGGTGGGGGTAATACAGACTACAGCTGTTTTACATTGCTACTGGAACTCGCCTGCTAAGCTAGGCAAGAGTGACTGTGGCTCAGAGCCCGACCCAGAGGGCGGCCTCCGAGGGGAGGCTCGTCACCTGTCCCCGCCGCGCACCACATCCCATGTTGTCATCCCCACTTCTGCGGAGGGGACATTTCGCTCCGCAACGGCCTCTTACACAGAAGCGAGGTGTGCAGTGCTTCCCACTGGAGGCTGTTCGGGAATTGCTGCAGTAGCGCGGAGTCCCACCATCCTCCGGTTTCGTTGCCCGCGTCCAGTGCAGGTTCCAGCGGCGACTCCTGAGACAATGGCTTGCCGCAGTGTGTTGCACACGTCGGTTCCGTGCAAGTTAGGGTTCGCGCAAGGCCGTCAACACCCTGTTCCTGTTATTTTTGAAGCGTACGGCGCCTTGCGCACTGAATCATAGCAGTAGTTTCAGCTTTTTGGCAAGGTCCAGCCCATACGAAGTACTGGGCACCAACGCCACATTGAAGGGATGCCGCCCGTGGCGTGAGCTTCTTTCTTCACCACAGAACCGAAAAAAGAAAAACACCGGACTCAGTGGCACCACCGAGGAGGTGCACACGTATTCGCGCAGACCCCAGTAATGAACTACCGGGACTGTGTCGCACTGGATCCTATAGAACATCAACTAGGCGCTAATTTAGTTGTGGGTGGATTAGACTCATTGGTCAGGTCGGCTGCTGCTGCCAGCTCTTGCGCTGGCCCTAAAGGCCCACTTGGGACGGTTTTGCGTTGATATTAATGCTATTCGTTGCGCGGGGTGCTGTTACCTCTGGCTTCATTGATATACATGCATACGCACATGTATTGCCTCTTTTCAATATCGTGAGGGCGGGTTAACTTCAGTAGAGTTCCCATCATTTAAGGGGCAAATTTGTCATACTATGGGGCTAGACACTTTCTGCGTCGGCAGATCTCTCATAGGAGATAGAAGGTGGCTGCGACAAAGACCCTAATATGTGATAACAATCGGTTTTTGTCACTGGTCCTGCGCGCTTGTGGGTGCTCACACGGTTTGGTGTTAGCTTGTCTTGTGTTAACACAACAGGGACGGCTTCTTGTAGGTATAACTTACCTAACTGTGTGTAGCGGGTATTTTTGTTTCTTTGAAGGATGTAGGATTGGGCCTTACACCCAACCATGGAAGGATAGCGATGCAATGCTTCTGTAGGTTTCCGTGGATCGTAGCACGCATCTTTAATTTTACTGTTCTTAAATCTGCAGAAGGATAACAGTTGGAGTACGGCTTTCTGAGTTGAGTTTTTGTGCAATTTTCTTTTGTTTGTGAGTATTTTTGAAGGACACTATGCAGCGTACTAAAGGAGTGGTGCGGGGTTGCTGCCGGTATCCGCGGTGTGACATTCCGTTTGTTATAGTGGTGTACGGGTAGGTGCTGATTAAGCTTGTTTGTTTGCATTGCGGTGGTAAATACACTCAACTGCTTTTTATATAATTCCATTTCCCCGCGTGTGGAACGTGGCCGTGGGGTTAGAGTAGTTGGTTTGATGGTTTGAGACTGTTTTGCTATTTTTTGCTTTCCTTTTGGTGGTGTATTAGGTTACCCTTGTTTGGTGGATTTTCCTGTGAGGGTTGCTTGAGTTGTGCTTCGGAAGGCCTGAAAAGGTTACGTTTTATTGCTTTTTCTTTGCTTTAAACCTAGTTTTTGCCTTGTGCATTAGGTTGATGAGGGTCCGTTGACAGTGGCAGCGTACTTGTACAGTGTTTTGGAAAGGTCCCATAACACCTTTATGAAAGAGCAGCTTTGTACATATTGGTTGGTGCGTTGTAAGTGGGGGACCTTTGTTTTACATAAATGTTTTAACATTTTTTAAAAATCAAAGCGGCGTCTTTCGGTTGCTTCTCTGCGTGTGTCTCTTGGAATGCTATTTATTGTTTTACAGGGAATCACACTGTATGCCTATGTGCATAACGAGAAACCTTAGTCGATCTGTTATTCGTCAGTATTCGCTGCTTTTTTTTTTTTTGGATATGCGTATATATTGCTGTATTAAGGTTTGTGTGCAGTTGCTGCGGGTGTTGGTACCGTAGTGGTTGGATTATGTGGTTAATGTGTAGTGAAAGGAACGGGATAGTTCTTAGGGATGGAATTTTCTAGTAATTATTTAAGCTGGATTTGGAGATTTTTAAAAATTAAAATGCTTCCTGTTATGAGTTCAAAGTATTTATGGCAACTGCTGGTATACTTTGCAAAAATAAGGCATATTTTAGTGTTGGACGTGTTGCTATCTGGTCATTTGGATAAGTGGGAATTTATAATGTTGATATACTAGCGTTTGTAAAATGTATGTTTTGACGAGTTGAGCGATGTTACGGGGTTACTTGGGTGAGCCTGCGCACCATTATTTTTACCGTTGTGTTGTAGGTAACTCAACCGTTACTGATGCGTTGCTATTACAAGTAATACCTAAAATATTTTGTTACTCTGTTGGATTCGTGGACACCACTCGGATTACTATTATTATTTGTTTCAATCGAGTCGCGGCAACTTTCTCCCGCTTTTACCCTGCAATAATTTACGCGTGTGCATGCTGCTAGTTTTGCTGTTACGCGTAATTTGTATACGTTTTAAGATTAGCAGAGGGTCCCCAAAACCTTTAACCATGTTAGGGCTGCGAAAGCGTAATGCAGCCATCACCGATGAGGAGCCACGCCTCTCCTCGGCTGTACTTAGGAAAATTGCTACTGTGGATATATTTACCAAGCCCAAAGAAGATTACTACAGATCACAAACATATTCTGGTGCTTTGGTTAGCCTCATAACGGTAGTTGTAATTTCGCTTCTTGCGTCTTGGGAGATTCTGTCATATGCTTTGGGTTACAATGCTTATCGAACTGAACTGTCCGTTGATACGGGCTCTGCAAAGGAAATATTTTTCAATATTGATATCACCTTCTTGCGTGAGCCTTGCCATGAACTATTCCTTGATGTGAGCGACGTAACTGGAACTTTTAGCATTAATGTTACAGAAAATCTGTTCAAGACACCAGTTGACGCAGGAGGGAAGCTTGCTTACTTTGGCCCACGCCGATTTTACACGGACCCTATGAGCCCAAAATACAAGATAGAAAATGATCCTAATTCACCCCAATTTTGTGGGAGGTGCTTTCCCGAAGCGGAGGACAAAAATGGGGCTTCGTCAGTTTGCTGCAACAGTTGCGAACAGGTTATGGCTGAACACGAGAGGAGGGGATTACCAAAACCGCCGAGGAATATGATTGAGCAATGTATCGGCGAGCTGTCTCTTGAGAATCCCGGGTGTAACTACAAAGGGGGATTGAGAGTGAGGAAGGTAGATGGTATAATTTATTTTACGCCAAAGGTTATCAAAAACAAAATTAAAATTGCAGATATGTTGAAGTTTGATACAAGCCATGTTATAAACAAATTTTCTATAGGAGAAGAAAGTGTGAAACGGCACTCTAGTCGTGGTGTCCAGCACCCACTTGAACGGCACCAGTTTAATGCTACTGAACGGTTTACTAAAGTGAGATATTATTTGAATGTTGTCCCCACTACTTACACAACCGGTGGGTTGATAGCTTCCCATGCTCCGACGTACGAGTATGGCGCCAATTGGAATTATCGCCAGGTTGTTATTGGCTTTGGTGATTTTCCCTCTGTGGAATTTTCCTTTCAGTTTTTTCCCATGCAAGTCAATAATAACTTCTCTCGGGAGCCGATTTATCACTTTTTGGTTCAGCTTTGTGGGATTATTGGTGGCCTCTTCGTTGCTCTGGGACTAGTCGACGGCTTGGTCGCCCGACTGACCCGATTATTCTAAGGAAAGGACGTACTTGTGCATGCAAGATATAGTTATGGAATTGCAATGATATGAACAAAAATTGTGTGTTTCTAATCATATATCCGTATTGGATGTCTCTTGTTAACCAACGTGCTTTTGTAACAGTAGTTATATTTTTTTTTTCACTAACCAATGGGGAGCATGTAGCTTGACAAATATTATTGTTCCTGGTTGACATCACCATTCTACTTGAGGTAATTTTCCTTTCTTTTTTTGTTTTTACCAGCGAGTCATAAGGCATGAAGCGCTCTGGGACCCTATTGACTGGGACCCAAATGGCCGCTGTGCTTCCGGAGTGGGCAATAAAGAAACCGTCACGGCTTGCCTTTGCATTGGAAAAATTGGGGACGAGACTTTCCTCTATGGCTAGGAAAGTCATTGCAGCCAGTGATTCGTTGATGGGTATTCAACCAAGAGAAAAGCTAAATTGTGTTCCAAGGCTTCTTGCGGTTAACGGTGTTCGTCCAACGGTGATGGACAACGTGTTTATTGCTCCAAGTGCGCTAATATCAGGTGATGTGCGCGTAGGACGCAAAAATTACATCGGATATAATGCTATTATCCGCGCGGAGAAGGATGAGACAATATATTTAGGGGAAAGCTGCAACGTACAAGAGAAAGCCGTTATAACAGGAAGCACGACGATTGGGAAATGGTCAACCATCGAACCTATGGCCATTGTGGATACAGCTGATATAGCTTCTTGCTCGTTTGTTGGGGCTAATGCCATCGTCATGAAGGGTGCTCGTATAGAGTCGGGCTCTATGCTTTGCTCTACTTCTGTTCTTCAGTCTGGAGTTATAATCCCTTCGGGAGAAATGTGGGCAGGGAACCCAGCTGAGAAGGTGAGGGATCTAACTGAAAAGGAACGGGAAGATATAATTAAGGCAGCGAAACACATGGTACTGCTTGCAATAGAGCATAGGGACTCGTGGGAATTAACTTGGGAAGAGTTGGAGGATCAGCGTGAGGCTCGAGAACAGTTTGCTCGCTATGCGGAAAATAATCGTGAGATCCGCACAAAGCCAATGTACATAAAAGAGCCTCCAAGGCCTAGCAGAAAGGCAATGAGCAGGAAGACACCTCAGGAGATGGTGGATGGAGGTGAACACAAACCCCCGCTTACAGAGAGTATTCAACAAGGTCATTAGTATGCTTTGGAGGGGTTAGAAAGGAAGGCTATTATTGGCGGGAAAGGAGGGCAATAGTTGCATTTTGAACTTGCCAAGTTGCAGCACGCATCATTACCATGAAATGCCACTAAAAAGTGCTGCCTTTGCTGCAGGTGGTGCAGTGCTGTTCTTCAGTGAAAGGATAACACGAGCATGTTGATTGACTATCTTGTTACCATGACTGCCAAATGGTTTATGTGTGTTACACTAATTTACGTTCTTCGCATGCAGATTTTTGTCCTTCTTTTTTCTTTCTTTGACAAGTAGGGAGACCTTTCGGCAATATTTTACCCCAGGTATGTATAGATTTAAATTTCTTCAAGTTTGCGCTTGTGCACGGGCAGCGCGTGCCGAAGCTTTGCGTGTAGAACTTGAACGGAAGCTTACCCGGGATTATCTATTACCCCAGCTGATTAATTTCCCTCAATAGTTGGATGAGCAAGTAGCCTTCTCTGCGGATGGTAGTGACTACCGTCCGCAGTTTTGGCTGTGTACCAGCTGATAATAGATGCTTCGGGTTATACTGATCATAGCAATGCCTTGTAATCTGTTAGCTCTGTCTATTTCAGATCACTGTGCGTGACCAGCGCAAGGCTTTCCTGCAAGTTTAAGGGATACCAATGATGTTTCTGATAAAACAACGTGACCTAAAACTTGGTGTATTTTATAGCATAGAGTTTAAACAAATTTATAGTTAGGAGCTGATGTTTCTCCTCCTCTCATATACCACTTGTTAAATGAAAAATATCTAACTACCCCAGAAAATCACTCCTTGTGATTGTTTTGAGACCATTTTCTACAGCTAACGTGCTCTACACTTTCTTTTCTTTGACTCACCTATCAACTACGCAGCGTCGCGCTGCCCATTGTGCCGCTCAAGGCGCAACTCTTGGTGTGCTAGCAAACTGTCACAGTGAGCATCTTTTATCATCTGTACTGCTCTACCTATAGCCCATGTTTTAGAAGAAAGACAACATAACTATACCGCAGATAAAGGCGAGGACAAACTTGATCGGAGCTTGTGTATGAGTGATACCACCGAAGAAAAGAATTGTGGGTTCGGGGTTGTTATGCTTTATGTATTGTTTTACTGCTCACCTCCTTTACTATACACTTGTACCGGTCTAAGAGATAGTCTCCCCTAATTTTACAAAGAGAAAGCAATACATGTGCTCTGGCATTCTTATATATACATGAGACCATAGCACTCTAGGTATGGAAAAATTACTTAAGAAAGGCCACGAGTGCTGCTTTGATTGCGGTTCACGAAGGTCGTTCAGGATATCTCGATTTGGGTGTGTTTTTGCATGTTGCTGCTCTAATAAGTTGTTGGACGTACAATCGGTCTTACAAAACTATGTTGAAGAAGTATGCAAGGGTATGCGACTCAATGAATTTTTGCCTGTTGTGTCAGGCAGGATTCACACGGACAAATTCAAGATTGCCCAAGTTGAGTTGGATTTCGCAAATAAGTGTGTTTGTCTTAGTTTTCGGAACACAAGCGCTTCGGATGCCCTTGAGATTGTAAAAGGCCTGCCACACACCTTGGGGGAATGGCTGATGACAGCAGAGGGAAACTATCAGTGCTCTATTGATGCTTTGGATTTCTTACTACACGAACTGAGGATGGCATCAGATGCTGTCGATGGCTTTTTGCACATCAACGAGCCATCGGAAAGCTGCAGAGAAGCAATAACGGGAATAAAAGAAACGAAGGAGTTTCCATTGGAGGATTTTGTGCCACCTAGGCTCTTGGCCGCGTTGCATCAACACCAGGTATACGGTATTTGTAGGGCGCTCTCACTTGGTGGTCGGGTCATGTTTGCCGATGAAATGGGCGTTGGCAAAACCCTTCAGGCAATTGGAACATTAGCAGCCGTAAAAGCATACCCAGCACTGATTGTGTGCCCCGCTGCATTGCGGCACATGTGGGTGGAAGAGTTGGAAAAGTGGCTTATGGATACTCTGAGTATGGATGATATTCACGTCATTACTTCTTCAAGCGGCTTCCTCTCCTTAAAGGATGATCCTAAGGTTGTCGTTACGAGCTTCCATATGGCCTCTGCGCTGGCTACACATATAAGAAGCCGTCAATGGGAAACTGTTATCGTGGATGAAAGCCACATTCTCCACACAACGGTTGATGAATCTGGTGACGCGCGATATACCAGTCTTTTGTGTGAAGTTGGAAAGCGCTCCAAATATTGCATACTTCTCACCGGCACTCCTTCACTCTCAACGCCCTTTGACCTTTTCAACCAGGTTGATATGCTCTCTCCAGGGCTACTGGGTTCTTCTAGATTCGAATTTGCTTTGCGATACTGCCGTTCTGAATTTTCTCCATACTTTAAGGCGCTGGAGTGTACACGGTGCGTCGAGCTGCACTCCCTACTTAAGGCCACTTGTATGATTCGCCGAATGAAATCTGAAACACTTGCCGACTTGCCAACGAAACAGCGTATTATTTTACGTCTTCCAGCTGCCAAGACATTTTTTCCCCAGCGGAGCACATCCATTTTTCAGAAAGCATATGCAGAAAACTGGATTGCAAATAGAGAAAAAATACTAGAAACTGTTGACCTTCTGCTCAGTAAGTACGCCAAGATCGTTCTTTTTGCGCATCACATAAGTCTTTTGGAAACTCTGACAATCCATATCAACAAGAAAAAGCTAACATGGATACGTATTGATGGTAGCACGCCCATGAACTCAAGACAGGAGTTACTTTCTTCATTCAACAACGGCGACATCTGCGTTGCAATTATCGGCATCACAGCGTGCGCAGTTGGGATACAGCTGACCGGTGCCTCGTGTGCCTTGTTCACAGAGCTTCCACCTGACGTTACGTGGCTGCAGCAGGCGGAAGACCGTCTTCACCGTCCCGGACAGACAAGATGTGTCGTGCTGTATTACATTGTTAGCACTGGATCATTCTTTGACGGGACGCACTTTTTGCGTCTCTCCAACTCCTTTCAAGCGATACGACGGGTTACAGATGGCGAGGATTCATCATTAATCGCAAGCTATGAAACGAGCGTTATTTCTGTGTGTGACACGCTACTGGAGGGAGAGTGCAGTGACCCTGGTGCGTATCATACAACATCCTTTTCAAACATGACAGGGTTTCCAGCGCCACTTCGTTTTCGTATTAGTCACAACACAGGCCGAATTCACGTAGCTTGCGAGGATAAGTTCCTCACAAGTATGTCACCGAAAGAGGCACAACAGTACTGGTCACAAAGTGGCGATTTCTGTGAGCAGCTGAGAGAGTTTTTGACCAACGTGGATATGTTGACCACTGTTGAGCGCCGCAAGTTGCGAGTGGCTGCCGTGTGGCTCACATCCAATTTTTCATGGCGTCCGGAAGAACCACGGTGGAAAACGACCTCTCGATACACGAGAGATGATCTTCTTCTGGGGAGGGTATTTTTCTGGAAAGTTAGCAGGCGCCATTTTCCTGAGCGCGTGTATAGAGGCTTACTTGCTCCTTCGGGAAGCCGTTTCATACCGACATGTTTGGAATGTAACAGCGTGCTGGCATTTCCATCTTTTGTTTCCCCGGGTGATGTGGTGCCTATTGAAAATGATATCACAATGTTCTGCAGCGGTGCATGTCGTAGTGCATTTTACGTAAAACGATCTAGCTCTGCTGCTCGTCGTGGTGTTCAGGAGGCAGACAGAGGCATTTGCTCTGTTTGTCAGGTGGACTGCGAGCTAATTTATATGCTGGTGTCCGCAGCGGGTTCTCGGAAAAATAGGGAAGATGTACTTGAAAAGTTACATCCACAGCTACGACATCATCCTGCGCTGTTCAACCGCATTGTTGAGCATCCCACTCCGGGTAACATTTGGAACGCAGATCATATATTGCCCGTGAGCCAAGGTGGCGGCGCGGCTAACATAGACAACCTTCAAACACTTTGTGTGGCGTGCCATGCAGATAAAACGTCAAAGGAGGCCAAAATGTACCACAAGCACTCCACTGTGGGGAGTCAGCTTACCACCGTGGCTATGGCTAGCGTACACTTCACCTATCCTTCGAAGCGGCGCGTGACTGCCGCTCGCCTTTGCACTTAGAAGGTGACGGCAGGTACAACTTGATATCTTTCATCATCTCTTGCTTCCTGTACCCACTTTTGAGGTGTCTACAGTCGATAAACGCTGCTTCTTATGGGTGGAAGATTTCGATATAAATGCCGGTTGTTTTTCTGAAAACCTGCGATGTGAATGTTTTTTGACGTTTTATCCCATGACACGTGCCCCTTATGCACTACAGCTATCTGCGAAGCGTGTAAGTGTTAGAAAGCCCACCCAAGCCAACCCTCTCTGCCTCAGGAGGGAGGCGGGTTGAAGACGCTTTCAGATTTTCCGACTGTTTTGTATATTTTGATGAACTTATTGATATAAAACTGAGATATGGGTAGCACGAGTGTGAAGTAACACGACTGTGTTGCTTTGGCATCAACAGTTATTTTCTAGTATTTTTCTTATATTTGGCAAAGACAGACACGGTGTGAACTGTTCAGTTATCAGAATTGGCCTCTGGGAAGGTTCATTACCGGATCATGCTGTCTATGGCCGTGGGGAGGGAGGGGTACCGGGTTGGGACTATTGACTTTCCGTTCGGTGTACAAAGATATGGGGGATGATGGGTGGTGGGTCTCATTTGTGAGATTTTGCATGGGAAGAGAGGTGCGGTGGCGCATTAGGGAACTGTGCCCCGCAAGCCACTCAGTCTGCTTTATTGTCGGAGTGGATCGGTTGCTCCGTTGAGTATTTACAAGTTGAAGCCGCCACTATTGTTTGAGGTGTTTTGGTACTAACCCTTCCGCTGGTATGGCGTTAACTTGTGTCCGTTGCTTTGTAACAGTGTTGATCGCCTTTTCTTGTACATGCGGCACATCGCTGCTCCTGCCACCGGTGAATGTGGTTAGCGTGGCTTATCGTACACACCCTATTTTATTGGTGCGTGACTCCTGGAAGCGCCTGTGTCACCGATAGTGGTGTCTGAGAACTGTGTGGTGGGTTGTGCACCTTTGCTGCATGCACTTTACTGTTCAATATATCTCTGTGTGGGGCATTGTGTTTGTCCGTCGTTATTCATTGCTCTGCCACGCAACATGGTCTCCTGATATGTTTCGCGCCTGTTGAAGCCACCTCCCCCATTTTCTCAGTGCTGCGCTTGTTTAAACTCTTAGGCGCCCTTGTAGCGGCAATGTGCTTGCTCCCACATCGATGAAGGGTATTTCCCGAGAACTGTTTTCTATCGTGAGGGTAATGTGTCACATGTGTGTATAGTAGTGTGCTGCCCCCTTGCTGATATGTATGGCATTGTTTACCTGCTTTATTTTTCTACTCTCATCCTTCACTGATAGTTTGCATCACGAATACAGCGAGATTATGTCGTCTGGAGCGAAGCCACACCCAGATCACTTCATCCCGATACATCCGGCCTACGACCCGTCGATGCCGCCACCCCCGGGTGGAAGCCAGGCAGCACCGCCAGCCCCGGGTAAGGATCATGAGATACATTATGCTAAAGTCCATCCGGCCTACGACCCGTCGATGCCACCACCCCCGGGTGGAAGCCAGGCAGCGCCGCCAGCCCCGGGTAAGGATCATGAGATAATTCCGGCTAAAGTCCATCCGGCCTACGACCCGTCGATGCCACCACCTCCCGGTGGCAGTCAAGCGGACCCACCAGTCCCGGGCGAGGCTCATGGGATACGTCCGGCTGAGGTCTTTCCGGAACCACCGCCCCCGGGTGGAAGCCAGGCAGCACCACCAGCCCCGGGTAAGAGTCACGAGATGCGGCCGTTTCCTGTGGAGCCGCTAGTACCACCCCCGGGCGGCAGTCAGGCGCTACCCCCCGATTATTACCAGCATCCGCTACTCCCAGGCTATGGACAGCCACCGCATGTGGAACGTAGTGGTGGCCTTGTAAATGAACCAGCCGGTGAGGGTCGGAATGTTGTGAATGAGTGGAAGACGGGCCTGCTTGTGGCCCCTTGCCGCCAGCCTTGCTTTTGCTTGGGTTCTTGCTTCTGTCCATGTTGCTGCACGTTCATGCAGCGCAAGAAACTCTTGCAGGGCGATTGGTCTCGCTACAGTTGCTGTGCCGGTATCTGCTGTAAGAAGACTTGCTGTGTGATTAAGGGTTGCGAGCCGTGCTGCTTGTGCCTGGAGACGTGCTGCTGCTTTGGTTGTGCACTTCATGGGAACCGCTTCATGATTCGCGAGCACTATGGTCTGCAGAATGATTGCTGTGACGATATTCTCATGTGTGCCGGAGCCTGCTGCGGGATATTGGCATGTTGTACGGAGAAGAAGGCTGTGAAAAGTATTGCTGATATACTGTTTTTCTGTACTATTGGATGTGTCCTGGCCCAGCATGAGCATCAGATGAAAGTCTGCGGATACCCACGAGGGCACGAAATGGTGTAACTGATCAGCGGCCACTGCTTCTTTCCTTTCTTTACGTTTTAAAACAGGAACCACTTTGCTCTTATTGACGGAGGAACTGCGAGAGCGCTCCCTTCCACCCCCAACGGTGTAAGCGTGTGCTGGGGAGCGAGACATGGCTCACCCGACGCCAGTGCGTGCCACGATTGAATACGGGTACTGGTGACTCCGCTAAAGTGACGCAGCCAAATGAAAGGCAAGCGTCCCACTCATGTGTGGCAAGGGGTGTATCATTGTGAATGGCGGGAAAGGCAAATGCGAGAGAGGCACCCGGGCCACAATGAGTCGCTGAGGTGGACACAGCGCGGTTAACACCTCGGAAATAAAGAAAATGGCCGAAAGAGGGTAAGACACGAACGTGTGGGAATGTGCAGGGTTGGATGCGGATGTGGAGAGAGAACGCCACTGTTCGGTGCGGTATGTGAAAAAGAGCGAGCCGATGGGCAAGCGAAATAGCGAAAATATTGGAATGTGAAAGAATATCATTGGGGACTGTGGATTATTGTTATTACTATTATTCTTGTGGAAAAACTTGGAACTGGAAAAAAGATGCTGGCAGAGGCGTTGAAGCAGCTGTCCGATGTTAAAAAGATATTTAAAATGAGGCAATTAAATTAGGACAAAGGTAGTAATGTCGTCAAGCCTATTATTTTCCCTTTTGCTTTGTGAGCCGTTTGTAGGAATGTGCGCGGCATGGCGTGGAGGGAGGGGTGGTGCGTGTGACATGTGTTTTGAGGGCGTGACTGTGGGCGCTCTGGTTTGAGCCAGTCTCGAGTATGACACCCACATGCCCCCGTGACCTTCGAGGGCGAGCCCTTCCCCACACCGTGACACCTTTTATTTGCGAAGTGCAACGGGGAATTCGGCCGGAAAGTACAAACATCGGGATGAGTTGTTGTTAGAATCGCCTTCTATATTATGTGGAAACTTTGCTTTTTGTTAAGGGATGCTCTGTGGTCTGATGTAGGGAAGTACGAGATAGTCCCCCCTCTCACTCCCACGGCTACCCCAGTGGTTAAATATTTACCACATCGCTTTCGATGATCCTCTCCCTCATTCAATGGTCTTTCACCACGTGCGATGCTTAAACGATAATGTTGTGTTTGTATCATGGACTCCACATATGTGTCCCGTCCAGCCACAATACTTCCCACCACTCTGCGTGCTGATGATGATCGGAAGCAATAGAGCTCACAATGGATGCAGCGATGTACGGGAGTCCTGAGACCCCTTTAGTATGACACATCCACGGACGTTCTTCACCCAAGCTGCAGGGAGTTGTTGAACGTGGCAGTGTCGCACTCGCCCTCCCACCACATGGTTCAGGCAACTATTTCGTCCAACCCTGGCTTTGGTTAGAGTCCTTGTGCGAGCTGTGCCTTGAGCAAGCGGGTACAACCCCCCCGGAGCTGCAGTGGATGGTGTGGAAAGAAGGCAGGTGTGAGGCACTGCCCTGCAGGGCGGTCCGACCCCCACGACCTAATTTTGTTCGGCGCCCGATGGGGAGGCCTTCTTTAGCCGTGTTGCTTAACGGACCTAACAATTTTCTTCCCGTACTCTTTCCTGTAAATAACATGGCCCCTACCTCCTCGACAAGCCACACGATGCTTTTTTTGGATTTCAATCCTATTTAGCATGCGGTTTGTATAATGATGAACCCGGTTGGTTTATGGTGAGGGAGGTGGCTATTGTGAAGGATGGAGTGAGCCAGAGTTTTAAGCAATATGATTGAGGATCTTCCTGTCCAACCAGAGAGTCTTCTGACAGCAGCACGGCCGTTGAGAAGAGGGAAGTGGCGAGGAGCCCCCGCTGGACTGGGGAAGTTTTCTACGACCCGAGCCATTGTCTGCTCAGCTGTGGTGGGCTTCCAATGGGGGTGGGGAGGCTGGGACCGCATGCCACAGGAACCGTTTGGATGACACAACTCCACAGGGCTTGGATCAGTTATATGCAGCGGGCCCGTGGAGAGCCCCGGCGGACCGACTAGGGCTCGGTGCCAAATCACCCCGTGGCAGGACAGAGTTTTTCTGAGTGGCATATTAATCTTAGGGAACTGGCTCAGCTGACGGGAAAACAGCAGGACTAAAAGTAAAACGACTCCACCCACCTGAGGTGTACCGCTTTGGCTGCTCCCTTTTTTCTGAAAACCTGCGATGTGAATGTTTTTTGACGTTTTATCCCATGACACGTGCCCCTTATGCACTACAGCTATCTGCGAAGCGTGTAAGTGTTAGAAAGCCCATCCAAGCCAACCCTCTCTGCCTCAGGAGGGAGGCGGGTTGAAGACGCCTTCAGATTTTCCGATTGGTTTGTATATTTGGATGAATTTATTGACATAAAACTGAGATATGGGTAGCACGAGTTTGAAGTAACACGACTGTGTTGCTTTGGCATCAACAGTTATTTTCTAGTATTTTTCTTATATTTGGCAAAGACAGACACGGTGTGAGCTATTCTAACTGTCTTCAATGTGTCAATCCGTCTTTTTTAAAAATTATTTCTCCTTTCATGTTTAACCTGGGGAGTGTGTTATTATTGTCATTAGGTGCGGTCTTATCATTCAATAAATATATATCAGCAAGTCATTGCATGCTAGTATCCGCGGGGAAATTTGATAACTGTGTTTCGTTTGATATAATATCGGAGGGCCAAACTGAAGTGACTGATATTGTGCCCGGTGAAATTGAGTTCCTCAGGGCTAACTATGATGATATCCGTGTCGTGGAGCGCGATGGATTCTATCCAATGGTGCTACTCACTATTGACTCGGCGTCGCAGCCCGGACGCCGCGTGACGCTGGAGATCAGCATTGTCTGTGGTTACCCCTTTGTGCCTCCCAAAGTGCGGATCTTTCTTCCACCTGGGGTAACACCTGGATGTGATGGTGCTTTGAGCGCCTCAGAGGCTAGGCAGCTCCAGGTAGATATAAGAGAGTCCATTAGTCCTTGCATCCTTGCTGGAGCCCCTTGTCTCATGCAGATAATATCAGTGGTCCAGCGAGTCATATCCAGCGATACCCATTGTCTTCACACACCCACAGTGGCTCAAAACGAATGTGTTAAGGCCTCCACAGCAGTGGGGGAAGGTACTAAGTGGGAAGTCCTCAGGCTAAGCGTTTTGCTGTTGCATTTACTTAACAGATGTTGTCACTTTAAAAATCCTGAATCAAAGGAGGAGGCGAGCAGTAATTTTCACTCACTCGTTCAGTATTTGATTAACGACCGAAAGCTTATTTCCAGGGGATTGCAGAAGTGTGCGTCGTGGAAGTATGAGTATGTTAAGCGAGTTTTTGGTGATACCATCAAGGAGTGTATGGATGGATCGGACCATCTCGTTAAGTGGATGTGGTCCCATGAAGAGGGCACGTGTACCTTTCAGCGTGTTTCAGCAGGAAGGTACAGTAGTGAATTTATCGAGCAACACTTGCTGGGTTCTGGGGGATTTGCCCCTGTTTATGTTTCTCGAAAGAAGGTGGATGGCCGACTGTATGCAGTTAAAAAGATACCAATAAGAAAAAATGACTCCGAAAAGGCTTTGCGTGAGGTTCAGAGCTTAGCCGCACTTAACCACAAACACATTGTTCGCTACTACGATGCCTGGATTGAGCCCGGGTGCGAGGAGGAGCTAATGAACTATGCTCTTGATAACGAGGAAGGCGATGATGTTGAGGAGGTTTCCGGCAGCACTAGTTCTACCTCCACAGAGCGCAGGTCGAAAAATTGTTTCCTCACCGGTGGTAGTCCGAAGAGTAAACGCGAAGACAACTATGATGAAGATGAGGAATTAACGGATACGAGTGTTTACTCGTCCAATCATTCCTCTTCCTCTTCCATCAACGATGAGGAAGGAGATAACATATTGGACGAACTGCAGAGTCCAATGCATACACACAAGGAAGGGGATTTTTCTACGCTCTACATCCAGATGGAGCTGTGCTCAAAGCAGAGCCTGCGACACATGATTGATCAGTGCGACAAGGAAGAGGGCGGACTGCTAACTGCTGGAGATGGAGACAAGGCAGCGACGAAGATATTCCGTCAACTGCTGACGGCTGTGTCCCACTTTCACAGACAAGGCATTGTCCACCGCGATCTGAAACCGGATAATATCTTGTTTGAGATACAGAGCTCCGTGGACAGTGACGACGTTGGGACCATTCGGGTGGCGGACTTTGGA
This sequence comes from Trypanosoma congolense, assembly GCA_002287245.1. Classification (NCBI taxonomy): domain Eukaryota; phylum Euglenozoa; class Kinetoplastea; order Trypanosomatida; family Trypanosomatidae; genus Trypanosoma; species Trypanosoma congolense. Next base: position 1,174,660 of record NHOR01000454.1, on the reverse strand, counting down.
TTGGCCCGAACATTACACAGGACAATGAAACGCAGCCCGAGCAACGTGGAGATAACCGAGTCGAAGGCGGCGGAAGAGGCAGCACCCGGCCACTCGCCCACAGGGAACCTGGGGTCTGTTGTGTACTGCGCTCCCGAGCAGGAGCGGGGTGAGCTGTATGATCTCAGCGTGGACGAATACAGTCTGGGGATGATAGCCCTCGAAATGTGGCTAGCTGTGGCTGGAAAGGGATTCAGGGAAAGGTTTAACATCATGTCGGATGTTAGCCGGGGAAAATTACTTCCTCAGTGGTTCTTTAACTGGAATTCAAGGATCGCTGAAATAATTGCGAGTCTTCTAGAGCTCGATCCCAACCAAAGACGATCCTGTGAAGAAATTTTGAATAAAGCTGACCTTCCTGGCGATCCAGCGGATGTGGTTGAGGCCCTGGATACAATAAATAGACACGGAGAGCGCTTCTCTGGCCGTGTGCTTCACTGCGTGCGTCAGGTGGCACTAAAACAGTACCATAAGCCACTACCTCAGGCACGAGAGGCTGTAAAAACGCTTACCAACACCGTGACACTAAACCTCATCCAAGCAGCTAACATTATAGGGATTCTTCACGGCGCGGTTCCTTTAGCATTGGTTGATCCTCTCGTTCCCATGAATGCCCCTCTTGATGAGTATGATATACCGTGTTTGATCGACATGAGTTCCACTGTGTGGGCATTCCCCCAGCAGCCTCAGCTAGCCACTGCTTACTTCCTTGCCCTGCTCACAAGTTCTCACGTTGGTTTCTTTTATCACTTCCATTATCGAACGCGGCCGTATGCCGTATTTACTTCATCATCGTGCGTCGCCGGAGCAATTGAAGGAATGTTTATGGACCCGATGCTTTCGTTTCTGCATTTGCTGTCGGTAGCCGACCTGCATTCCAAAGTGGATATAATCGTATCGCATGCTGATTGGTTTAATGCATTGCACACAAAGGCAACTGGCTCTATCGAGTCGTTGGATCAGCTGGATGAGTTGTGTGAACCTATTGAACCCAGCAAAAGCATAGGGTCCACTCTGGACAGAATTGACAGCATTCTTTCCACGGGCAATCGCATCTCTTCTTCACATGATCGGTTGGGAACCCTGAAAAGTTTCACATTATGGCTAACGGAGGTGCTACCTCTCTTCGGCAAGCAGATAACAACGAACGTTCGTATTTGCATTAATCCATCACTGAGACCTACTGAAACGTCTGTTGATGGGACCTTCATTGAACAGGGGCTATTTATGGAGTGTCGCACACGTGACAAGGGCCGAGCAATTGCCTTCCTTTGCACTATGGAAAACTTTATAGGGAAATGTGGGGCGCGGGCTACCGACATGCAGGCGGTTTCCTTAAGTGTGGATCTCTTCGCACTTGGTGAAGTGTGCGAGAATATCCGCTTTCCACAAACGGATGGACTTTTGTTCGGTGGTGTGGCAGTTCGGCCCCAGGACGTTTACTCGCCGGGACAGAAACTTTCTGCCCTTGCGGTGTCCGTCAACTTATGGCTGGACAATATACGGTCTTGCCTTCGCACTGATCAGGACATACGCGGATTCAGGAAGGCGATGAAAGCGAGAGGGATGCAGTGGGTGCTTCAGGTGGGTAGCCAGTCTGCATCTATTTCACTATTTCATGAAACTAAAGCAAACACACAAACCGTAGATGCTTCCTCGCAAGACTTTTGCAGGTTTGTGCGCCGACACTGCAGTGTTGAGCGGGCGGACAGCCCAGTACTTTTCTTGAAGGACAGCGAAAAGAGGGTGCGCACCGAGGAGATCAGAAAGCTTTTCACCATAATCAAGCGGTCGCTTTCCCATATGTTGGTCGTTGATTTTAGTTCAAAGAAGGTAGGGGAATGTATTCGAATCTTTTCTGGGGATATTTCTGCGGTTCCTACGGCTGTCGTCGATGGAGATCGTCCGGTCATCCCTGAGTTACTCGAGTGGTTAAAAAATAACATGCCCATGTACGGTGTGCTTCCCATATACTCCGTCCCTGACCGAACTGTGACGTTTACCGTCGACCCAAAGCTACTGAAATCTGCTGTTCTGGTAGAGCAGAAGCCGTACAGAGGCGGTAGTCGAGGGGATAACTCGAGAAAAAAGAAGTAGCCATTATGTTGTATGGTTATTGTGGTCCCGAAATGCTGCATTCGTGGAAGGAGGAAAAACAATTATTATTAATATTATTGCGGGAAGATTTGTATTGAATTTTGGTACAAAGGACGCATAAGTATTTTTGGAGGCCCAAAGTGTCGATTGTTACATCTTCTTCGACCCTCAACCCCAGTGTTCGGGAACGGACTTGGTTGTGGTTTTAAGGCTTTGAATATTTCTATAATGGCAGCTCCATTGGGTTTCCATCACGTCCGCAGGACTTGAAGGGGGAGCACGAACCCAGCGAAGAAGACGTTCCCCATGCGTGCCCTCCATTACGGAGGGGTTAGCGAAGTGAAATGTTGTTAAACAACTCTGAGACTAAAAGGAGAAGAGAGCCTGTACTGCGCGGAGAGCCTTATCTTCCCAGCCTTTCTTCGTGTTACTTACACCCTGAACTGTTAGCCATGCGGTCAGCGGCGATGGTGTTATTGGCCGTATTTTCTGTGTGTTATGGGCATGAAACATTATGTTTAAAAGCATGCCATTGTTGTTCTCAGTTTACCTTATTAGTTTCCTGCCCATTGATGCTTTTCTTTTTGTGTATCTATTTCATCGTTATCTTGACTCGGCCACGGATTTACCCAAAATATATTTATTAATTTTTTAAGTTGGACTCCATCACACCACTTCTTCATTTGTATGATTTGCTCCCCCACAAGATGGCGGCTGACCTTGTAATACGTTTCGAATCCCTCTTTTCCCACTCTCCGCTAAAAAAAAGGGGCTTTCAACTAATGACCGATGGAGGAAGTGTTGATTTATTTTCTTCTCTCCAGGAGGAAATTACCATGGCCCGCCAAAAGATCGCCACATTGGAGGATATAATTAGGGCTTTAGACACTGACCTGCATCAGGAACGGGAGAAATACTCAGCCTTCCAGGCTAAGGTGGCGAAGTGGAAGGAACAAGTGAAAAAAACAACAATCAACGACCGTGCTCGTATTGTAGAATTGGAAGAGGAGTTGTCCAAGTTGAAACTGCTACTTAACAACGGAGCACACAAGTCCGAGGAGGAAAAGCCAGGCAGTTCAAGTGATAAAACGAACATATCTACACAACAACAGCAAGGACTCACTAACGCAGGTAGTGCACAGGTTACCGACAAGGATGATTATCGAAATGAAATCAACAACATCGTTCGTAAAAAGGATAATTTATCGGGAGAGGGTGAATTTGAATTTCACAAGCAGGATATCTACATGGAAAGGATTGCAGAACTTCAACAGAAGACCGAATACAATATGGTAAAAATGCAAGAAATAAAAGAAAGTATTGGACGACAGTCACCCATCGCAGAAGTACTTTATGCAAAAATTGAAGATATGTTGACCAACTATGCCACACTTCGGGTAGAAATAGCCAACAATTTAAGTTTAGCAAAAGCCACTAACAGCCAACTAAAAGGGCAAGAGAAACGGCCCAAGGAACTGGAGACTGCCAACGCGGAGACTGAGCAGCTGAGAAAGCAACTTGCGGAACTGGAGACTGCCAACGCGGAGACTGAACAGCTGAGAAGGCAACTTGCGGAACTGGAGACTGCCAACGCGGAGACTGAACAGCTGAGAAGGCAACTTGCGGAACTGGAGACTGCCAACGCGGAGACTGAGCAGCTGAGAAGGCAACTTGCGGAACTGGAGACTGCCAACGCGGAAACTGAACAGCTGAGAAGGCAACTTGCGGAACTGGAGACTGCCAACGCGGAGACTGAGCAGCTGAGAAGGCAACTTGCGGAACTGGAGACTGCCAACGCGGAGACTGAACAGCTGAGAAGGCAACTTGCGGAACTGGAGACTGCCAACGCGGAGACTGAACAGCTGAGAAGGCAACTTGCGGAACTGGAGACTGCCAACGCGGAGACTGAGCAGCTGAGAAGGCAACTTGCGGAACTGGAGACTGCCAACGCGGAGACTGAGCAGCTGAGAAAGCAACTTGCGGAACTGGAGACTGCCAACGCGGAGACTGAACAGCTGAGAAGGCAACTTGCGGAACTGGAGACTGCCAACGCGGAGACTGAACAGCTGAGAAGGCAACTTGCGGAACTGGAGACTGCCAACGCGGAGACTGAGCAGCTGAGAAGGCAACTTGCGGAACTGGAGACTGCCAACGCGGAAACTGAACAGCTGAGAAGGCAACTTGCGGAACTGGAGACTGCCAACGCGGAGACTGAACAGCTGAGAAGGCAACTTGCGGAACTGGAGACTGCCAACGCGGAAACTGAACAGCTGAGAAGGCAACTTGCGGAACTGGAGACTGCCAACGCGGAAACTGAGCAGCTGAGAAGGCAACTTGCGGAACTGGAGACTGCCAACGCGGAGACTGAACAGCTGAGAAGGCAACTTGCGGAACTGGAGACTGCCAACGCGGAAACTGAACAGCTGAGAAGGCAACTTGCGGAACTGGAGACTGCCAACGCGGAGACTGAGCAGCTGAGAAGGCAACTTGCGGAACTGGAGACTGCCAACGCGGAAACTGAACAGCTGAGAAGGCAACTTGCGGAACTGGAGACTGCCAACGCGGAGACTGAGCAGCTGAGAAGGCAACTTGCGGAACTGGAGGCTGCCAACGCGGAAACTGAACAGCTGAGAAGGCAACTTGCGGAACTGGAGACTGCCAACGCGGAGACTGAGCAGCTGAGAAGGCAACTTGCGGAACTGGAGACTGCCAACGCGGGAACTGAACAGCTGAGAAGGCAACTTGCGGAACTGGAGACTGCCAACGCGGAAACTGAACAGCTGAGAAGGCAACTTGCGGAACTGGAGACTGCCAACGCGGAAACTGAACAGCTGATAAAAAGAGGTCATGATGCTAAGGTGAGGGAGAGGGACTGCGTTGATTCATTTGGTGGATTTGTCGAGGGTGATGTTGATGCCGTTTCTTTGGACTATGTGCCAGATTTTGTTGGTGATGTCTCCTGCTCTTCTTGCAAAGATATTATAGCTCAGCTTAGAAACGCTTTGGGGGTGAAAGAATCTGAATTACGGTCATTGAGGGAGAGGATGAGCTCCTGGAAGGCGAAAGTCGTGGCTACGAAGGTCAAGGATGATGCCACCATTAATGGTTTGAAAAACTCGGTTGATGAAGCAAGGGTTGCTTTAGTTCGAGTTTGCATGGCTGTGATGCAGTTATTTTCTAGTGAATCTGAGTTACCAGTGAGTGATGCTAATAGTTTTACTGGTAGCGTTGTGGATGGTACTGATATGCTTTTGCAATGGATAAAATTTTCATACGCATCGTTAATTAGTAGTTTATCGTGGTGGTGCGAAGTAGATGGGGAATGTTCTCTCTCATGTTTTTTGACATGTGTAGGTGCTAAGATTCGGCTGCTTCTGGAGGAGCGTGATACAACTGTTAAAGAACTTGAAGATGTAAGGTGTGAGGTTTGTGAGATTAAGTCACAACTTCGTGAGATGGAGGCTAAGTGTAGTTCTTTAGTCTCGCGTGATGTGGTCGCAGAATTAGAGTCTAGGAACCAACAGCTGGACGAAAAATGTGAACTTTTGAGGAAGGAGCTCCGGCGACAAAGGGAGGCGTTTCAGCGGGAGAAATCTCAACAGGGATTTGTGATGCCGAGCTCACATCCTGGCGGAGCCGGAGAAGGTTGTGTTACGGATGGTGACGCTTTTGAGAGGGATATGTTGTCACTCGCTGCTCAGCAGAGCCAGCGTGACACTGAGATACGTCAAATGCGCACTCATATTGACAAACTTGAGAAGGAAAATGCTGTTTTGAAGCGTGAATGTGAGCATAACAATACCGTAATTGCCCAATACACCAAGGATATGGAAGTTTTTAAGGCCAAGGAACGGGTGCAGCTGAGTATTGAATATGTTCGTAACGTAGTTCTTCAATACCTCTGTTGTTCCAGTGAGGAGATGAGGTTCAAGATGATACCTGCTATAGCAACTGTTTTAGAGTTTTCAGCAAAGGAAAAAATGGATGTTCGAAGTGCGAATCCTGCGTGTCCAAAGTTCCACTGAGGGAAGCGCATCTCAAAAACCCACTTTGTTGTACCAGTATCCCCAGTCGTTCGTATCTATATTGAGAGCAACGGCATTATTTTACCGTTTTTCTTTCTTTCTTTCAATCCCCCGCAAATGCGGGGAATTGTTTTGTTCACAACCCTTTTCTTCTCCGTGCCACTGCTCGATAATGATACTATTTCTTTTGTCTTGCCGACACGTCTTCTCACGTTCTAGGTGCGCAGAGGCTGCAAATCAAGCATTACGTGTGTGCACGAGGTGGAGGCCCGGAGGTACACGCCAATCACACTTAAACCGGTCTGTTGCTTCTGGTTCCTTTGTCACTTCCGGACAGATGGTGAAGCGTGACTTGGAGAAGGAGCGTCAGGTTGAGCTTGCGGCCATATGGGGAGCGGAGACGGACGGCGAGAATCGATTTCCGCGGCGACGTAGGCTTGGCACGAAGCGCAGTCTGGCCACCTCCTCTTTGCTTGCCAACGCCTCCGCTGAGGATGTTGGCGGTGTCCCTTCTGACATCGAGAGCGATGCCGCTAGCGATAGGAGCGGTCGCGACAAGCGGAGTGGGAGTAAGTCTGGAAAGCGCAAAAAGACTACCACTACTTACAGGCTGCACTGCTTCGTCGCACCTGGAACCGAGCGAAACGATGTGCGTGCTGTGTTTGAGGCCTATGAACCGAAGGTGGAGCTTCGAACTTCTCAGCAGGGTAATTTGTTGAACAAAACACATTTCGCGGTTCTGACGTTTCGTAACAAGGCAATGGCACTGCATGCTGTGAAGATGCTCGATGGTACCGATCAGTATGATCGTATAGGGGTACGGAAACTCAAATTAGGTCTAATGTTGTCTCGAAAGGAGAATGCCAAGGCACGTCAAAAGTTGAGGAAACGAATTCGTGAGGAGCGCGAACTTCAAATGTCCAAAGAGGCTGAGGAAGAGGCAGCATTTATTCAACGCTTTATCAATACTTATGCACCTCCAAAACGAGCGACGAAGCAATGAAAAGTAAGCACATTAATGACAAGCGGTGTTAGGGCTGATTGCACTCACTGCATCTGTTGAAGATTAATTCCCTCGTCGCGTGTTTCCAGAACTATTGCTCTTGTTTCTCTCTCGCTGTCTCAATTTCGTTTAACGGCTTTTACTATTCTTCCCCTTCCTTTCTTGAGAGCCAGTCCCTAGCAGCTGACACCGTCATCATGGTGACGCAGGAAAGGGCAGTGGAGGTTTACAATTATTTAAAGCAAGCGGGTCCGTGCGATGTGGCCGCGACCGTCGTGCCAACTGCCACTGTAAGGAACTACGTTGGAGAGTTGGATGGCAATAACCTTTTCCACGGTCACGGGGTCCTGGTCTCCGCCATGGGGTACACGTACGAGGGTTCATTTGTACACGGCTCCATTGAGGGTCACGGACGCATCGTGTGGCACGGCGGAGTCTCATACGAGGGTGAATTTAATGATAACGCACCACATGGCAGCGGCGTTCTCATTAAGGCAAACAGCGGTAAATATATTGGTGAGGTACACAGGGGAGTCTATCATGGCCGTGGTGAGTGTACGACGGCAACGGGTGTTTACAATGGACAATGGTGCTACGGCAAACGGCAGGGTTACGGCCGTCAGACGTACACCGAAGGTAATTCCTTCTATGAGGGTGAGTGGTTAAATAATATGCGTCACGGCAAAGGCATACTACATTACCCCAACGGTGACTTATATGATGGTATGTGGAAGAACGGCAAACGGCATGGCTTCGGTTCAATGGGGTGGAAGGCCGGGACCTCCTGCTATGTTGAGCTGTACGAGGGCCAATGGTATGAAGGTGTACCACATGGCAGAGGTCGCTCGACGTATATACAACACACCGACCCTTCCCGTGTCCCGTCGGATATGGAAAGTCCGGCACTCTTTGCGTACTCTAACTCTGCTGTTGTCAACATTTACGAGGGTGAGTTCAATCAGGGGAAGCGCCATGGCTTTGGGATATTTTATTACGCTGACGGAAGCACTTATGAAGGGATGTGGAGTGATGGCGGCAAGGAAGGGTGGGGAAAGGTTACTACCAATGCTGGCATTTCTTACTATGGCACTTTTAACACCAACAAAGCTAATAACCTGCCAGAGGAGTCGACCCTCGACCCACTCCCAAAGGTTGCGTTGCTGGACCTTATCAGCGTAGCTGAGGAGTCGACTGAGGAGGCTATTTCATCCATTAGGTTTCTTATACTGAGGTTTAACAACCATCTCAAGGATATTTTTACCGAGTACTGTGGAAGACAGAGGGATATCAAGCTTATCACAACACACCCGGAGTGGTGGCGTCAACGCGTCCCCGGGCACATGTGTGTACCGCAATTTCTGCGATTGTTGAGCGATGCGCAGATCATCAACGGCTACGTGAGCATGGGTAGCGCAGCTGATTGTATTGTAAGGACACTGGAAGAAGAAATTAGAAAGGACAGCGCAGGGACTGGTGAACGGTATACCTCCAGAATGGAAAAGTTGCGCAGTGATGTGCTGCGACTGGATGGCCACATTAACTATCGCCAATTTGTAGAGTCACTTCTTCGACTTGGAACTATAGCATACACCGGCCCAAACTTCGTTCAGATGTCACAACAGTTTACCGTAATTGTGAGGAATTTGATCGACAAGAGATGCTTTTCTAATGGACCAGTTTGCCCCATCACACGGGAGTATGAGGCCATACTTACGCCGGATATCGTGGCGCGTCTGGAATCCCTATACTTGACCCTTGCAGATGATGCCCTCCCAGAGCTGCGTGGCACAAGCGCTGTGCTGACTGCCCACAATTTTTTTTCCTTCTTTAGTAATATGCTGGAGTCACGCAACATTGAACTATGGGAGGCTGTTAATCACGTTTTACCGTTCGACCGCTTTAATGTGCCGGGAGTTGTGCCTTCAGCTGTTTGCCAACCAAGGAGTGCCATGGGGTACTCATTATATGAGAAGAGCGCGGGCCCCAGGGGCGAGTTCTTGGCAGCACTTGTGACCTCTCAGCGCTGCCTGACGTTTGTTGAGTTTATAGAAGCGGTACTAGCGGTTATGCGTCTCACCGGCACTGTGGATATGGAGGACGTGCGCAAAGGACTGTTGGAGTTGGTCAGGGCTGATGGTTAGCCCTCATAGTTTGTAAACAGTGTAGTTAGAGAAGAAATGCATGTACATAGTTAGAATGGTAGCCGCAGAAACAAATATGAGGATTCAGTCAGGAGTGGTAGACCATGTCTTAACCACACTTGTTCACAAACCCTATGGGGAAACGTTGGTACATGTGAGAGGTTGTTGATCGCCTATGTGGCGTTGCCTTACGCCATCACGGATCATCTTGTTTAGCTACTCCAGTGTGTTTCATTACCATAGTGATTTCCCCCCTTATATATATTAACAGCCGTATCTCTCAGGAGTGGCATTACATACTCGCTCCTCTCACGTTAATCCCCTTTTTATAGTCTAGCATTTTATATTAGCAGAGGTTTGAGTTCTGCGGTCAATCGTGCTATTCTTTTTATTGTTTCCCTTCCTTCCTTCCTCCGCTCCACTTTAGTGCTTCGTTAAGGAGGTTTATTTTTTTGTTTTATTTTGACAGGAGCTAATGGTACTCGATATCCAGCTTTTCCGTGATGAAAAAGGTGCAAATATTATTCGTGAATCGGAGCGCCGCCGGTTTGCTGATCCAGCCGTTGTTGACGCCGTCATTGAGACGGACATGAAATGGCGTCGCACACAGTTTCTTACAGAGGCCAGTAAGAAGCTCATCAATAGCTGCAGTAAGGCGGTAGGTGCAAAGAAGAAAGCCAAGGAGGCTGACGGCGACACGGCTGAAGTGCCGCCACACGTGAAGGAAGCCTATCAAAACGGAACACTCAGTACGGAGCAAATGGAAAAGCTCTGTGTGCTGCAGCTAAAACAACTCTCCAAGGACCTGTCGGAGCAGGTGGCGGGCCTCGCAAAAGAGGCAGAGCAGCTAGAAGCCGAGCGGAATAAACTTATGCTAACCGTGGGGAATATACTGCACGAGTCGGTTCCCACAGCGCAGGATGAAGACACTGGGAACGTTGTGGTGCGTACCTTTGGTGATACGACAAAGAGGGCAAAACTCAATCACGTGTCAATTATGGAGCGTCTAGGCATGATGGACACCTCGAAGTTCGTGACATCGATGGCGGGTGCCCGGTCGTATGTTCTGAAAGGTGGACTCGTGCAGCTTCAGATGGCCCTCATGTCGTACAGTTTGGATTTTCTTATCAGGCGTGGCTACACTCCGTTTTACCCACCCTTCTTCTTGAACAAGGACGCCATGAGCGAAGTAGCACAGCTCTCTCAGTTTGACGAGGAGCTTTACCAAGTAACTGGTGATGGTGACAGTAAGTATTTGATTGCAACGAGTGAAATGCCCATGGTCGCTTACCATCGGGGCAAATGGTTCACTGAACTGAAGGAGCCAATAAAATACGCCGGGATGTCTTCGTGCTTCCGTAAGGAAGCAGGGGCTCACGGTCGTGACACTCTCGGTATTTTTCGTGTTCACCAGTTTGACAAAATTGAGCAGTTTGTTGTGTGCTCACCGCGGGATGGAGAGTCATGGCGCATTCTGGAGGATATGATTTCAACCTCTGAGGACTTTAGCAAGAGTCTCGGACTGCCCTACCGCGTTATTAACATTTGCTCTGGCGCCTTGAACAACGCCGCAGCGAAGAAGTATGACTTGGAGGCTTGGTTTCCCGCGTCAGGTGCCTTTCGCGAGCTCGTGTCGTGCTCGAATTGCACCGATTACCAGGCGCATAGCATTAACTGTCGCTACGGGCCAAACCTGCGCGGCACAGTGTCCCAAAATGTGAAGGAGTACTGTCACATGCTCAACGGTACGCTCTGTGCCGTTACACGCACTATGTGCTGCATCTGCGAGAACTACCAAACGGAGGAGGGCGTTGTCATTCCCGACGTGCTTCGACCGTATATGATGGGCGTCGAGATGCTAAAGTTTGAGGCCAATCCCCAGCCCCAGGATGAGTGAAGCTGAAGTTACACCAAATCAGGGTGGACAAGTCCTTTTTTTTTTCTTCTGGGTGGGCGCAGATTATATTTATAGTGAAGGAAAATATAAAGCATTTAGTTTTTTTTTTGTTGTTGGCTTCTGTTTCTTCCTGCGCCTCTAAAGGGTAATAATAACAGTAACTAAAAGTATTTTCTGTTGTATTGAAAGAATGTAGGAAAGAAAAAGACATGGAGGGAGAATTGGTGGAGGTAATAACGAAATAACAATTTGGCTAGTCAAGTTCATTTTGTAATTTGTTGGCCGAAAAGGTTTGGAGATTGTTTTATTTCCTGCGAGTCAAACAGAGTTGTGCGGGGATGCTCAGGCTGCTTGCGTTCGAAGAGAGAGAGAGAAAAAAAAAAGATACTCGTGTCTTAGGGGTGTGTCTGCGAGCGTTACGGACATTCGCGACGGGTTTTGGCGCCGCTCCTTACTGTTGAGGGCCAGCTTGTGAATGTACTGTCGGCTGCCGTTGTTGTCGTTGTTTGCGGCTGGCGTGACGCTGGTTCGTTCACAAGTTTGGTTAAGCGGCTAATATTAATCTTCCGTTTGAACCATTTCCACCCTAACTCTGACCCTTCCCTTTGTTTACCTTTCCTTCCCTCACTTAACGTTATTTTTTTTCTTTTACAAATCACATTTACATTACGATGCTCTGTAAGTTTTTTTTTTTGGCGTAGCGTTTCTTCCTTCATTTGTCCCTCTGCGGGTGCTTTACAGTGCACGCACACGTGTGGCGGCCTCGTGGCGGAGCATGAGCCGGGAGGGATGCGATAAGGAAATGAAGTCCTCCGGGGAGATACCGCGTCCGGTGGATGAGGAATATTCCAAGGATGTTGAGACTATTAAGGAATCCATTTTAGGCACGTACAACAGGGCAATGTTGCAGATTAGTGAGACGTTGGAGGGGCGCAGTGCCCACGGACTTGAGATACCGCGGCTTGATGAATTCAAGCGTCGCTACAAGCGGTGTATTAAAGTCGGTCAGGGTGGTTTTGGTGAGGTGTACATTGTTTTTGACAATGTGAAAGGCGTTTATCTCACGATGAAGCGCGTACAGTTGTTTTACAAGCCGGGGTCGGCCCACAACACCTTATCAAGACCCACTCTTCGCGAGGTAATTCTTCTGAAGCAGATTGATCACAGAAACATCGTAAAGCTTATTGACTATCATGTAATGCCGGATGGGATGTTCATAATGCTCATGCCCGTCATTCCCTTTGATTTGATATCTCTCATTCGTATCTGGCGACATAAGGGACCCCGCGGTGAGGCAAGCGTGGGTCGCATGCCGCTTCCGACAACGAAGTGTATCTTTCGCCAGATATTGATGGGTGTCGATTACTTGCACAAGCAGCGTATTATTCACCGTGATTTAAAGCCAAGCAATATCATGATAGACGACAACGGAGTCGTGAAAATCATTGACTTCGGATGGGCACGGTCGGTGCCCCGCACAATAACGGGAAAGCTGACGGGACCGCCCTGCATTATTTCATACCGACCGCCAGAGGTTCTGCTAGGGAAGAATGGTGCGAGACATTATGACCTGTCGGTTGACATATGGTCAATCGCCTGCATTTTATTCGAGATGCTCTCCGGAGGAAAGCCGTTTAACAGCGCGCGTAGTGAAGTGGAGGCAATGACGGCGATCACAAACGTTCTTGGTTCGCCGTCCAACGGAAGTACCCTCTACTATGGCAGTGACAACAACGATTCTAACAAACCTCAAAGAAACCAGCCTAGTAACCTGAGCAGTCGGTGTAAAATGATGAACATCGACAGGGACAGTGTTTCCTTTCTAAAGGAGATGTTGCGGTGGGAGCCGAAGGACCGACTGACTGCATCTGAGCTTCTTGAACACCGGTGGTTTAATACTCCACCGCTGCCCTGCAGACCTGAAGAAATTTCACTTCCGGTTAATAACACATACCGTTTTTTAGAACCGAAGCGTTCCCGGTAGCTAAACATAACGGAAGGCAGCGCTTCTCCGTCGCTGTGCATCGCAGCGCGGTATGGACTGTGCAGTTCTATCTACCAACGCAGGTAAGTAGGAGCAAGGAGAAAGTTAAGGCTCGTTGTCTGTTTACCTTCTGCGTTGAATTAAAGGGGAAGAAGAAGTGCAAGGCAAAAAGGATTCTGTTCTGACGGATTGATGTAAGAACGAGCTTCTCTTTCCGTTCTCTTTGACTCAGTACCGTGGTTCCGTGCCTAGCACTTCTTACTATTTTGCTGTTGTTGTCGATTAAAAGCAGTGCCACGGAGATAATGCGTTGGTGTGACATTTGTTGAATGTCTCCCTTTCCTTACATACACACATATTGGGGGCAGCGGATAGGGATGCATGCATCGTATTGTGGTGCTTACACTGGGCTTACATTTTGTTTTGTTTCTATGTAACGTTTTCCCGCTACACCCTCCCTTGAACTATATTTGGCCTCTACCAGCACGTGATGTTTAAGCGACCCAACTGTGCTGCTTACCGTCCCGCGTCCGTCGTGGCCACCCTCTGATACTGAACAATGCCCTGGGCTGTTGGCGTGAACTCATCCACGCACGAAGCGACACCTTCACTTTGGTTTCCTCCATATATATATATTACTTTGATTTATGGAGATACGTTTAGGAATTACTATTCGCCGATCGTCTTCACAGTCCCATTGGTTGCTTTTCTTTCTCGGTTTTCTTTTCCTTTTGTTTGAGAGTGTCGCTTCATCAATCGTGTCGACGCCGACAGTCGTACCCTTCCCTTTTCCTTGTAGTGTGAATGAGGGAGGGGGCGCACGCAGCAGCTCTACTGAAAAATGTAAGTTTTTCCACAATATTTCTTTTTTTTTACAACCGGAGCTACAGGGATGCGCTTGTGTGTAGCTAGTCGTGTAAGCGTGTGATTTGAATTTATATTACCGGATGTGAGACTTCATCTACCGAACTTTACGGACATGTATATTCGATGGCTTTTTCTTTTACCTCGCTTTTCCTCCTGTGAGCGTGTTGTCTTTCTCTAACCACATTGCTGGCATGACATGAAGGTACCCCTAAGTAGCCACGGTAGCATGTCTTCTCTGATCACTCGAGTAGCGAACGCAATGGGTGAAATTGCCCCCTTACATCTCGCGGAGAGGTCGTGGGATAACGTTGGAATTCTCGTGGAGTCACCCGCAAGCAACAACTCGGGCGTTGTTGTGCTGACCATTGATCTGACTCCTGAGGTAATGGAGGAGTGTCTGCGCCAGAACGCAGAGGTCATTGTGGCCTATCACCCGCCCATCTTCTCATCTTTCAAGTGCCTTTCGCTGGCTGACCCCAAGCAAAAGATGGTTTTGCAGACCATAAGACATGGCGCTTCGATTTATTCCCCTCACACAGCGTTGGACGCTGCTGTTGGGGGGATTAACGACTGGCTTGCCTCGATTGTGGATGGTACGGGGAGATATCACCCAATTCGTGCCAGCGAGTTTGCCGCAAAGGATGATAACAGCTCTAACAGCATTCTGTCATACTCCGCGGCTGGCGTCGGTCGTGTTGTTTTAATGAGTGAACCAAAAACAATGGAAGCTTTAGTGCGGGACATCAAGCAAGGCTTAGGGCTTCCCACGGTACGTGTCTCGCTTCCGAGTGGGTGGACTGAGAGGAAAATTGTGCAACGCGTTGCCATATGCGCGGGAAGCGGTGGAAGCGTGTTCAGTTTGCTTAAGGAGTCAGTGGACGTACTTCTCTCTGGGGAGATGGGGCACCATGACGTGTTAGCAGCCAACGCTAAGGGTCAGGCGGTGGTGCTTTGCGAACACAGCAACACGGAACGTGGGTACTTGAGCCGCGTGCTACTCCACAAGCTGCAGCAGGCGTTGGGGGATGGCGTGCAGGTGGTCGTTTCAACAGCTGACAAAGAGCCCCTCGTGGTTTGGTAGTCTTACCTTTTTTTGTTTTCAATGGAAAAGTATAGGAGAAGATGATGGTGGTGATGCATGAAGGAATGCGCGGTATGAACAATCTGCCTCCTTATTTCGAGAAAATTGTTCTTACTCTGCTTATTTTATTGTCGTTTTGCGTGATGTTGGCTCTTGTGGATCGGTTTCTTTTTTTTTCCCACCGAGCAGGGGCAGTACCGTTGCTGAGACGGTATCGAGTCGGAGAGTTGAAGGGTAGGGAATATTGACCATTGTTTCGCACTATTTTTTATTTTTGTTGTTGTTCAAGTTAAGTAGAGGCTGTGTAAGACACACGTTTCCGATAATGACTGGTTCACTGATCAGGGACATTGAAGAAACTCGGCGGTTTGTCGAGGAATGGTACCTGCTGTGCATCATGCGGTTGCGCAACGCACGGACTGCAGTTGACAGGCACTTTAACTGCCTTGAGAATCTTCTAAATGAAAGCGTTTCCAGCCCCCGCCATGACGACAACAAATTTGTTGACTCGCTCATGGTGACTCCGAGTAGGCCGACAGCGACCGTGGAGGACAAGTCGCACTGCACGCCATCCATGGC
Source organism: Trypanosoma congolense (assembly GCA_002287245.1). Classification (NCBI taxonomy): domain Eukaryota; phylum Euglenozoa; class Kinetoplastea; order Trypanosomatida; family Trypanosomatidae; genus Trypanosoma; species Trypanosoma congolense. Next base: position 1,158,947 of record NHOR01000454.1, on the reverse strand, counting down.
CTCACCGCCGGTGAGTCGAGCGACGCTTAATTATGATCGACTTCTAGATGAGGTTGACGCTGTAGCTCGCATCGGCAGTAACATAAGCCAAGATGTCCTCTCCATTTGGCAAGGTGGCGGCGGCGTTGGTGACGATGTATTGGGAGAGTTGTCTCACAAGCGGCCCACTCCCGAGTTGATTCCTGAAGACAAACGCAACTGTCCACCACCAACCAACTCGGCTTCTCCTTGCCAGGTCGTCGTCATGTTCAAGCGGATGCGCATTCTCCAATTCGAGTCTCCTACTTACGTGGCTCCTGGTGAGTACGTTGTGGTGGGCGGCGACCGCGGTGAAGATATTGGGCTTGTCACGCAATCGTGGGTGCTCGATGAGCGTGACAGCAACGGCGAAAAGAAGTGGGCAGAGGGTGTTGGGCGCGTGCTGCGCGTGGCGAGTACACTGGAGATCTCTCAGCTTCAGGGAGTACAAACCGAATTGGAGGATCGGGCTGTGGAAGTGGCCCAGAAGAAGGTAGAGGAGCATGGGCTTCCGATGTGTATCGTGGACGCGGAGTACCAGTTCGATCGGAAGAAGCTCACCTTTTACTACCGTTCACATCAGAGACTGGATTTCAGAGTGCTCGTGCGGGATCTGTACAAGACCTTCCGGGCTCGCATTTGGATGGAGCCGGATACGCCTCCACAGCTCTCGTGATGGGAAACTATTGCGATTCAGCAAAACGAAATTATATACATAAGAAATTAATCAAGGGGAAAGAAGTTACATGCTGAGTCAGTGTCGGTTTGTGTCTTGATTTCTCCTTTTACCACTGCGTTCTATCATATTTTTAGGGTTCTGCCGTTGCTTTTGAACCCATTTTCTCGGTTTCGGGGCGGGAGACATGTGGATTGTTGTTGAGCATTATGAGGACGTACGAAGACATGTAAGCGTGCGTGACATTATAAGGAGGTAAATAAATGCATGCATAGTACATGTGAAAGCACAAAAGAGGCATTAAGGAAAGGGAAAACGAAAGTGGAACAAAACGCGCTACGAAGGAGTGTGCGTTTATCTACGCACACGTCCATCAGCAGTGGTTGTTTTTGATGTACCGAAAGTGCGCTGATTTGATGGATACGGGTATGAGAAGCTGTTCCAGAGGGAAAAGAGGGGAGCCTCCCATCTTTGCAGGTATAAATAAATGAATACATATTTGTGTGTGCTTTGGAGCCTATCGCTGTCTAGACAATTAGCCATGGGACTTCTTTCGTGCAGCTTCCTTATTTTCGGCCTATGTTTTAACATCACTTTTATTCCTCGTCTGTAAGCATATCTTTACAAGTACATATGCACGTAAATGTTATACCTAATTATAATTATATTCTCGTACCTGAGGCGTTGTTAGAAGAAAAAAAAAAAACAGAAGTCGTGTTCATTTCTTATTCACATTCAAACGGTAGCCCTATTGGAAATAGCTCCCCTTCTCCGTTATTGTTTTTTGTCCCTTTCATGCGTTCTCATTTGTTATTAATATTTGGCATCTCAATAGTTGCTGAGACTGCAGGTTGTTGGTGGTAGCTGCATGGGTTATGTACAACTACGGTCGAAGGAAAAGTTTTCTTTATGACACTCCACACAAGACCCCAACCCCGCCAGATATTCCGAGGCCACGGTATCAGGATACCGCGGCCTTGCGCAGGGGTAGTGCGTATTCCTACAGCACCTCACAACCGAACATGGATGGTAACGTTGGGAGTAAAGGACCTTCTGTTGGCTGCATCATGTCCCCTTTGATTGAACAGGTAACGTCATATGGAGGAAGCCAGTATTTCCTACCCTACGGAGGTAACGTGGCGCGAGAGCGTGCGATAAACTCCCCCCTCCGTAAAACTGGTCGTGAACACGAAAATCAAGACAAAGACTCATTGCCACCGGATAAACATTGTACCTCGTCGTGCTTGGAGACGGAAAGCACGCAGAAATATACCCCATACGACCACGTGGAGGTGCTGTCTGGTATGAACCGTGTTTGCGTGTATACCCCCCGTGTCCAGGAGCCTGAGCCCCGGAGTTCAGTCCCTTCTGATGGTGTGTCGAGAGATCATAACAACTCCACTGCGACAGGTACGCACTCGCCAGTCTCCACTGCACCCACTCAGCCGTTAGTTTCTCCTCCTTTAAATCAGCCGGATGCACAACTCGAGAAAGGTGGTTTGCAGCTGATGTTGGGGGGAGATTCTCAGAACCAGGAGCAACAATTAGCTTTACCACAGGAAAGCACAGCAATTACAGATTTTAAAGCAAAGCCTGCTGTTTGTAGCACGGGTGTACAAACGGAGCCTCTGACGGATGCCTCACTGCATGTGGAGTCCTCAAACACTCAACATAACGAGTTATCCTCCAAGTCGATGGAAGGGCGTGTCCGGGTGACGTACAAGATGACATGCCGAGGTCTAAGTGCCAAAGTCGGGGACTAGTGCTGGCTCCTGTGCAGCCGATTGCAGAAATACTTCCCGCGAAGATGACAGTTGAGGGGGAGGAAAGCAAAGAGGTGGCTGGTGGGAGCTCTCCGCTCACTTTGACGGGTACGTTAAGATTCACAGAGGACTCGTCGAGTGGAAAGAAGAAGGACGCGGCATTGGTGGACCAACCGAACAAGTCTTCCCCTTCCTGTTTCGTGGATTTACGTAGTATTTGCGCCCAGAGAAACAGTAGTTCCTCACAGCCGGCAGCACTACGTGTGGAGGTGAAGAACCCCTCGACGAATGTTGATGGCGGGGCTGGCGAAGCGTCTGTTGTAAAACCGACAAGTATGAAGCCTTTGACATCTGAATGCGGGGTGGAACAGGCGCAGAAACGGGAGCAATGTGCTGCTGCTCGTGACCAAGCGTTGGGGTTCAGTGCTGTGGGCAATCAGCGCACTGCACGTCACAACACGGCGTGGTATTTGAACACTTCGGATGTTTTGCAGCCTCAAGAGTTTAAGAACCTTCTGCGCGATATTTGGCTGGAATCAGCTCAAAGGAACGTCACTCCTGGCGGTGCGAGTGATTCTTACATCTCGAACAAAAGGGGCAACGAAGGTCGATCTGCGGTCACCATGAACACTTCAGACCCTGCGCCATCGACCGCCCCGCGTCCGACTGCTCCTGACGATATTATAGCCGATAGTGCCAGTAGCTGCAAGTCAGCTTCCAGCAGGTGCCCGCCGCGGCGGACTGCCCCCGACGATGTTATGGCCGCTGCTGCCGGTAGTCGTAAATCATCTTTGAGTGGGCGCCCACCACGTCCGACTGCTCCTGACGATATTATAGCCGACGGTGCCAGTAGCTGCAAATCAGCTTCCAGCAGGCGCCCACCGCGACGGACTGCTCCTGACGATATTAGGGTCGATGCTTCCGGTGGCCGTAAATCGGCTTTGAGTGGGCGCCCACCACGCCCGACTGCTCCTGACGATATTATAGCCGATGCTACCGCTTGCCCCGTTTCGGCGGCACGACCGGAGGCCCCAGAGCCTGTAGTGATAGATATAAGAAGAGGCTTCAACCCTCCTTCTGTTTCTTCTGCGCGACACAGCACAACAGGAGGGATTGTTTGTACTCCTGTAGATAATAGAGGAAACACGGGGCCCAGTTCAACTTCTGTGTCGGGTCCGAGCAAGAAAGATACTTCGGCGCAGTGTTGTGTGATCATGTAGACGTGTGTGCATATCCTCCTTATTTCAGTCATTCTTATAGATCTGTTAAAAAAACTAGAAAGAAAATAATAGATCAATCGTGATAGTTGTGAGATGTCTCGGTACTTGAATAGGAACATCAATAGACGTTTTTCTGTAAAGAACCATTGTACGGAGTGCCGTTACCTGGTTCAGTGTTGCTTTGCTCATGATAGTTGATTATATATTTGCATAAGGGGGTGCGAATAAGAAGAGTTGAACACATAATTGCTTTGTTGCCATTGAAACATTTCCTTTCCTATGCTTTGAGAATTTTATGGTTACACTTCCACCTTTACGTTCGCTACCAATTCCATTGTTCCGTCTATAACGCCTCTTTAACTGTTCGCCGGTTACGCACATGTTGCTTTAGAGTTCGGAGATATGAGCAAATTGCTCAACGTTGCGAAAAATGAGAAGATACAACTGCTTTTGCGTGAAAAGGACGACAGCCCTCATGTCATCTACCACACGGAGCGTCCGCTACGCATTCAAAGGCACGGAAGGGGGAAAAAGGTGATGTTAGTGGCGACATCGTTCAATCTGTATCTGATAAAAGTCAAAGGTATGCGCTTCTACGGCCGCTGGCCGAACACCTGCTTCCTCACAACGACATCTGGTAACTCCATTACCATTAGGATCGACAAGGAGTGGTTGGACGAGGTTGATCCAGACGGAAAGAGAATGCTTTTAAGCTACGGGGTTGGCGGAGAATTCGAATCAGTGGAGTTACTGGCCGCCAGTTCTGATGAAATGCTACATGTCCAGCACAACCTAAAGGAGATTTCTAGAAATGCTCGGGCACATTTACAAATGTTGGAGACCCCTGAGCTGCGGCCAGAAAACGGCAATGCGACCTGTGCAGGCGGCAAAAAAGTCATCTTCGAGGAGGCAGACGAGGAGGAAAGCGACGACGAAGACGAGGAGGACGACGAAAATTCTGGGGGCAGGGGCAACAACCCCAGCAGCAGGCAACACACCCCTGGCAGCGGGAAGGGACGCAGAGCAGCCTGTTTCAAAAGGCACCATCACGGTACCTCGCGGTAACCTCAATAGTCGATGGAGAATTTACCGACTACAGCACGCTGAAGAATGCGTACATTAGGGAAGAGGAAGACACTCTTTTAGAAGACATAACCACTTTTATAGACGAGAACAAGGGCCAGGTGGAGAAACTCTGCGAGCGCTACTATCCTGTGTTTCTTGATGCAGCGCGACAGTGCATGTCCATTTCCGAAGACGATGCTGAACTGGTTGGTCAGGAGCTTAGTGGAGCCACCGCGCTTGTTCGCTCGTCGGCTATAAAAATGAAGCGGGCTGCAGCAGACCTCAGCCACTCCCTCCGCGTTAGGGACAATCTGGCGCAGGTTCGCTCACTTCTTCATGGGGCACTAGAGGTTGCTGAGCATCTTGAAGCTACTGAGACACGCCTGCGCCAGCAGCAGCTGCTCGGGGCCGTCGTTTCGCTCAAGCAGCTTCTCCAAATGGCGACACCCTTAGTTGAATATGCACTCGGAGATTATGTGATCAATCAGCGTGCACCTGAAATGGCTCAAGAAATATTTAATTGTGCGGTTCAGCATCTTAATTTGTGGTTAAGAAATTTGCGTGAGATGTCGCTTCCTATTGGAACAGCAGGTCTTATGTGGAAAGGTGCGGTAGAGCCAGGGTTTGTTGAGAAGAAGCTGCACACGACTGACGAGGGCGAGTGGTGGGTTGAGCTGAGCTGCACTACCGCTTTTATTAGGCGTGCTCCGTTTGCTGCAGCGGATGACATCTCGAAAGTGGTTCAAGGAGCAGCCATGCAGGAGGTGTTTGAAGAATTGAGGTGCGGCACATATTACCGTAACTATTACGCCGAGAGCCGTGCTCAGCAGGCGAAATTGGATCTGTACGATTTCCCCCTTCGTACCGATGGAGTTAGCGGAAAAACACTTGTAGAGGATTTGAATCGTTACTGTGCCACTGCCCTCGGTTTTGTTCTGATTGAAGATATTGTGTACCACGTTACGGACCCACACGTGCAGTCAGCGGCAGAGATGCTCTGCATGTGGGAGCAGCTGCTACATGTGTTGGCCGAGCGGGCCCGCCGTGTTGTTGCGGCACTGATGAATGATTCTGATTACACCGAACTTGTAGTCGATGTGTTCCGTTTACTAAGGCGATTTGTTAATATTGCTGTTGCCTCTGTTTTTAGTGTGCGTCTTAGTCCTGTTATCGTTTCCCGTGCACTGGAGGTTATGAGCGATAATATCATTAGTACGTGGCTTCAGGAGGCTTGTGTGGAGGCGACACAGGTCGTCGCCAGCGACACACTGCAGCCGATAACTGTAACAACGATGAAGGAATACCAGATGTACGTTGAGCGTTTTTCGTTGAACCGCTGTGAAAGCTTGGAAATTCCCATTCCGCCTCCTGATTTGTCTTCTGGAAGTGTTGTTTTGCCTTATGCGTTAATGGTCCCGCGGATAGGAGAGATCGCACTACGTTTCTTAGACCGCTGTCACTCAATCATCGAAGTGGATAACGGGGCAGTGGTGCGGCAGTCGGAGTTCAACAACGTGGATGAAATGTTGCTCAAGTACCTTTCCGTATTGTTTCGCACAGTGACGAGTGTCATGCAGGGCAATTTAGCTCTAGTAGAGGGCGATTCGATGATGAAACTCGCCGTGTATGTAACATCGTGTGCCGCTATGCCCATTATTCTGTCATGTGTGGAGCAGCAGTTCGTTTTTGCTTGGCCAGATGAATACGATGGGTTACGCCGTCGGAAGAAGCTTGGGGAACCACACTTGTTGGAGTCGTCATCATCGCTCTTTGCAAAGGAGATGCAAAATGGCATTGAGCGCCTCCTTCCGTCCTTCATATTGGAGGTCGAGAGGAGACTTAAGCCAACTGAAGATATTATTTATTGGAAGCAGCTTGTGGATGCACGTAATGGCTTTGCCCACCCTCCAGCACCCGTCCGCGGTGAGGCGGCTGTTAGCGATGGTGAGATGTATGGGATGGAGCAGGGCCTCACAGAGGCGATGGATTATATCATTGCCGCCATCCCAAAACTTACGGCAGTGTTACAAATGTCTGTGGCCCGCAGTGTTTTAGGTACAGTTATCACCAAGGCAGCCATTACCATTCAGGCGAACATAGAGAAGGCTATTTGTAGCTCTGCGGGCGCTGACACCGCCGTCGAACTTGATGACCTGCGTGCCTGCACGGGGGAATTTGAGCGGATGTGCTCAACACTTGTGCCGCAGTGGCAGGAACGCATTGGAGCCTGCATTAGCGGGCTCAGCGTTACTCAGCGTTTCCCGTTAAACCCAAAGCAAATTGTGGGCGACCTTTTGTTGTGGATTTCCGCTAAGGAGGCAGTGAGAGGGCGCTCTGGTGCGACGAATTAATGTGGTGAGTATTTAGTTTTTGTGTTTAGCTAATATCACCTGGGCGATGTGGTGGGTTCGGCTTTTGGGATGCAGCCATCGGTGGTAGGGATCTGAGTACTTAATTTTTTCTAATTTCCATCTGTTAAATATATTTGTGTGTGTTTGCTGCAGCCACGTGCTCTTCTTTTTGCTGTTGGTGTTTCTGCATTTGCTATTTTATGGACGTCATTGAGACCACAGTCGCAAGATCTTTCAAGTTATAACTACTTTTTTTTCTTTTTGTCTATTTTCTTCCTCGCGGAGATTAGGCTCTTTTCTTGAGTGTGGGGCAATGGCTGACTTATGTTCCAGCTTCATCTCGCGTTTTCCTTTTGATTCCATTTGTTGGTGTGCAGTTTTATCGTCTCTTCTTTTCAATGCGAATGCATTACATCCGCTTACGCCCTATGAGTGTCTTGGGAAAAATCGTTTGTGGATACGCTGAAGTGTACAACGAAAATATTTTACTTTCGACCAATTTGCTTGTCCCTTTCATCCAGACGGTGCTGAAGTACTATTGTGCGATTCCCAGTAATCCTTTTGACTGTTTGTCTCCCTGGCCGTGCGCTAAGTGCCGAGAATCTTTTTGGGCGGGGAGTACCCTGAATTTGTGGAGTTTCTGAAATGGTTTAGTGCCGTGACCTCGGTAACATTTTCCCAAATCTTTTTGTTTTGTTTTGTTGCCATCATTTTCGTCTACCCCATTTTCGGGCCCGCGACGCACTTTGGGGCTGAAACCAAGCGCTTCGCTACTTGGGTGGTCCATGCTTTTGTTCTTTTGTGTTTGTACTGTCGCGGTTCTTCTAACTCCACTTTTCCTTTTTCTCCAACCGATGTGATGGCAGGCGGCACAAGCCACTTGAATACACATTTTCTTGTGCGTACGTCGTTCATTTATAAAGAAGAGTCAGAGCTATGAGCGTGAAGGAGCGACTTCAGGCATTCCGCTACAAAACAAGCGTGCGCGAGATTCCGTGGGCGCACTTGCGCAGCATTGACGTTGCGGCCCATCGGGTTGGGCCACCAGACCTGCAACTAATGAAAAATTTATTATCGATTGTTGCTGATTGCAACGTGGCTTCTGCTGCAACTCCCCATACCAGTGAAGCTGATGTGTACCAGTTGCTTAGCCTCTTGCAGCTCTCGTTGCAGTTCTCATTGTGGTCTCAATCCGTCATGCAGGAGGAGTTGCAAGAAATGCGTAGTACTAAATCCGTGAAAGAGATAAATGCAAAATATGTGGAGAAATTGGAAGCCAAGCTGGAGGCATCGCGTAAAGAAGTGTTGAGGCTCCGAGAGGATTGCGATTCACACCGGGCGACGTGCACCACTTTAAAGCATCGGTTGGTTCAGGCTGAGACAACAGTTCGATGCTTGGAAAAGGAGCTTGATAGTGAACGTAAACTTTTTCAAAAAAATATTGCCCGTCTTACAATTGCCGAGCAAAAGAAGGGAGATGACAACGCCCGGCGGCAGGATGACACTATTGGGACTGCGATATCAGCTCACCGACGGGGAAGAGGACGCATTGCTAGCGGGCGAAGCGGTCGAGCTCTCGACAAACATGAAGAACCGCTCAGAGAACGCCGCGTTGAAGCCCTGCTTAATGTGCGGAAGTACCGTTCCAATCGTGATAGCCGGAGCTGTAGCAGTGGTGGCACCAGTGGTAGCGTCGCTGACGGCTTGGCGTGCGCAGCGCCAACCGGTGGGTCGCGGGCCGCGAGGCGGGAAAACCATCTCTGGAACAATGAAGTTGCACCCCTCCCAGCAGCCACTCTCCCGGACAGTGTTATGGAGACGTTTCGATCTGAAGTGCGTGTGGCGCAGGAGCAAATTGCTTCCTCTTGCCAGACGATGCAGGCATCGCTTGGTAGTGCAATGAAGTCTAACATAAATGGAGCGACGAACATCACTGCGGGGGTTGAAAAGTGGGTGACCAAACTGTGCGATTCCGTCACTAAGGAAAGGGAACAAGAGGTTAATGAAATTAAATATTTTCTTAACCAATGGAAAGAAGAGGCACAGCAGATGCTGAAATCACAGTTAAGTGTGATGTTGGGGCAGCTGGAAAACGAGTTTAAGGTACAGAAGCAGCAGCTCCAAGAACAGCCGTCTTTGCCCCTTCCCTCGACTGCCCTGCAAGCGGCTAGTATCCCTTTCGATGGCGGGGCATCTGTATGTCCACACTGCCGCCAGTGTTTTTCTCCTTCATCATCAACCGCCCGTGAACCGGAATCTGACCGTCATTACGTTAAGTGCAACGCATGTGAAAGATCAGTTCTTTGTCGTCTGTTCAATAGCCACATTTGTGCCATCAAGGAAAGCAGCGAGCCGGAGTCCAGTGGTGGGGCAACCCAAGTCAAGGCTTCATCGACGCTGCCAACGTCGAAGGGTGTGCAGCGGCCACCGGCAACAAGGGTGAAAAATAGCGTGGTAAATTCAAGTGACTCCTCATGACCTCAAGTAATTTCGTATGTTGAATGCCGATAGCATCAAGCGGATCACTGCTTTGGTGCAACGTTACCTCCATCTGAGCTTCACTTAGCGTAGTATTTGGTAGGCCTACACAGACCCAGCTTGGGTGCGTGTCCAAAGAGCTAGCAAAGTTTACATTGTCATTTGTAATTCTATTGTGTTACTGGTTCTGGCACTCCTGCGATTGGGTGCGTCCTTCGGGGCTGTGTGGTGTAATAAACGATATTGGCGTATTTTCTGCCCCTTGCCTTCGACTTTTTTTCTCGTAGTGAACTGCTACTCTTCAAAGAGAAAGGAAATAACGAAACAGCAGCTAGACAAGGGGGGAAAGAAAGAGAGACGGAGACGTTGAAGGATTGAAGAAAAGAAAAATGCAGCAAAATAGTCATACCCCGTCCTCGGCAGATCTCTTCAAGAAGTTCACGCTGCAAAATGTCGCCCAAATAGCCAACATTAGCAACAAGGAGCAGTCACGTATTCGAGCGGAACTAGCTGCCCAGTACCCATTGCTAGCTGACTTTTGGGAAGACATAATGCCAAAGAAGGTAGACATCATGTTAGTTCGCTGTCACGATCAGGTTTTCTGCGTCACGCAGGTATGTTCGCAACCGGAGGTACTTTTTTTCAGGCACCATAGTGGTCCGTACATTCCGCACTTAAAATTACTTCATAAGTACCCCTTCATCCTACCGCGGCAGCAGATTGACTTTGGTGGCTGTAAATATGTCGTCTCAGGGGCTAACGTCATGTGTCCTGGACTCACGTCAGAGGGTGGACGAATAACACCAGACATCGACGCCGGGCAAGTTGTGGCCATCCATGTGGAGCGCAAAGAGCATGCAATTGCAGTGGGACGTATGCTCATGTCATCTGAGGAAATTGAGAAGATTAACAGTGGTCCGGGGATTGAAAACATTCACCACCTCGGTGATGGTTTGTGGATGAATCGCGTTTTAAGCTCATCTCATATTGGAGCTCGGTAACCCGTCCGGCATAAAATGGCCTCGACTCTGTTCGTTAACCCTACGCCCTGAGAGTGTTTTCTTCTCACAGCTTGTCACGCAGCTGCTTTCAGCGATTCTGACGTGGTCACTTTAAACCCCTAAGGCGAAAAAGACACGTGGCTGGGTTCGTACACTTCTGGTTACAAAAAAATAAAAGCTGCTCTGGTTTCACCAAAGTTGTTTCTTGTCAAACATCCACCACTGCTTACACCTGTTTTCCCCCCGTTTCGGCTCTAGGTCAAGAAATATTGTCATTCCTTACCAACATTATATAGCTGAATTAGCTATGGAAGCATCGATGCCGGAAGAGCTGCGTCAAATTGCTCTCATACCCACCAGCAGCAGCGCCGATCAAGCGGATAATAGTACAGAAAGGTATGTTGTTAAGAGTGAAGTTGACAAAAACCCATCATCGGTAGCAGACCTCCTCCGCAGTATTAGTGAGCTTCGACAGCTGTTCATCAGGCTCGTTACCTTAACGATACCATCAGCAGACAACGATGTGGCCGCCTCCTCTGCCGCGGTTAAAGATCAAGTCGCAGCCATCGCACATCACGTGGCAAAATTGCAGATGGGCATCAGAAGCAAAACCGCGCAATGTGTCCGTGTAGCACTGCGTGAGCACCTTGTGAGGGAGGTGGAAGCGCGACGGCTGTGCGTGGCGCGCATGCAAACTGCGCTGGGGATCGCTGTGCAAAGTGTCTGACGCACTCACCCTTGATTCCACTGCAAAGGCATAATTGGCATGCGGCGTTGCTGACGCCTCGTCTGGTTGCCCTTCCCCTTCTCTTTGTTTCTCCTTCAGCATCCTGTGCACCCCTCTCCTCGCTTTCCTTTTCTTACCGCTGTTGTAGTCAAAGCTATGGAACAATTGCACGCTGTTGGTGAGGACGGTGGGGCTGTCTCTCCTTCCTGCATGCCGGTGTCGACGGAGGTGGAAGGGCGGCCCGATGCTTCCCTGCTCTGTACCAACATCAACACTGGAAAGGGGGAAGAGCTTGGCGGCTTCCAGCCCCTCCAGGAGTCACTGGACCGCCATATAAGTGAACTGGAGCTCGCCGCGTATGACAAGTGTGATTTTACTCAATCAATGATCAGGAACATCATGAGCCGAATGTTCTTCTCATTCGATGTGACCCACCTTGGCTACCTTTTGCCGGAGAAGGTTGAGGAGCTGTGCAGGTACCTCGGTCGTGACATGAGCGAAGAGGACGTGAAGACCATGAGGGCTGAGATTGGCGCCATTGATGGCCACGTGACGTTTGAGAAGTTCTGGTCGTGGTGGCGCTCGCACCCTGCTCGCTCGAAGACAAAGTGCTTTTCCATGGTGTCGGCTCACTTCTCGATGCCGTACCACCAACAACAACTGGTGGTGATAAGGGAGGGCGAGATTTACACGCCCAGTTATCGCGTGCGGTATTTCTTCAGGGACTTGGAGACCGGCGAGGAGCGGCAGGTGTCACCGTGGCATGACATCCCGTTGTACGTCCGTGACCTCGTTCGTACGAAACCAGAGGCAACGCCAATGAACCGCTACAACTTTGTGTGTGAGATACCGAAGTGGACGCGTGCCAAGTTTGAGATCGCAACCGGGGAGGCATTCAACCCGATCAAGCAAGATATCAAGAACGGTGTGCCGCGCTTCTACAAGCACGGCGACATGATGTGGAACTACGGGGCCCTGCCACAGACTTGGGAGAGCACCGATGTGATGTTTGAGGCTGGGGTGAAGGGCGATAACGACCCTGTGGACGTTGTGGAGATTGGGATGACTCAGTTTGAGGTTGGGCAGGTGACTGCTGTGAAGGTGCTGGGCGTGCTCGGGATGATCGATGAGGGTCAGATGGACTGGAAGGTGATCTGCATCTCGCACAACGATCCCATCTGCCGCTTCATGAAGGACATTCATGACGTACCGAAGTTCCTTCCCGGGTGCCTGGATGCGATCCGTGAGTGGTTCCGTGTGTACAAGATTTGCCAGGGCGGTGTGGCGAGCGAGTTCGCTTTCGATGGCGAGTTCAGGGACAAGGCGTATGCGATGAAGGTGATTGACGAGTCCCATAACATGTGGCGCAACCTGCGCAAAGTGAAGCAGAAGGAGAATATCTGAGGGCGCGAGGCCAGGGGGTGGTGTTGCCGTAGTGATAAGTGCCACATCTACTCTGGGTCCCTCCTGTGGTGAGGCGTTCGGTGATAGTTGCAGAAATAGTTGATGGATTTTTTTTCGTTATGTTGAGGCCAACGTTATAATTTCTGCACCAAGTTTTCCTCTTGCTCCTTTCTCGTTGTAACTCGTTTTTTCTCCTACACGCTCCTCGTTAATTTTTTGGGGGGTGGATGATTGTTCCCATTTGGAATCTGGTCTCTACTTCCTCTTCATGATTGTGCTGTCAGTATTGAATGTTTTTAATTGTGATAAGTGCTTTTACAGCATAATTTCTTTGTCATAGAATTTTTTTAACACGTTTTTTGTTCTTGCTTTTGTAAAGGAAAATATCTTACATTTCTTTTGCATAACCTTACGGCTCAGTTGGGTGCCCTATGTCTTCTTCTACGCTTCTGGTAGTTGGGTGTACTGAATAATTTTCTTGGCTGCTTAATGCTGTCGTCATATTTTCCGTTTAGTTTTATTTTTTGCTTTCCACCTCTGTTTTAGAGCGCTTGTGTGCTCAGTATTATTATTCCACTTGTTAGTCTAGACGCTTCTGTGCTTGTGTTCTTGTTCTTTTTTAGTTATATGGTGTGAGGTTTGGTATCCCCATCAGTTACGAAGCACGAAGATGAAGACGTGTGGGGTTCTTTGGCTACGGTTTCTGAGAGGCTCGCGGGCAACTTACGGTCGCTCAGCGGCTGCGCTGTTGGATGGATTTTTGGAGCAGCGTGGGGAGGCACACGCTGCGAACCTCCCGCCGTCTCAGAAGTTCTTCTATGCGCGGGACATTTCACAGAAGCACCAGGCCGTGCAGCTCCGGCTGGGGTCTGCACAGATGCTATCACCAACATCGAGTAATATAAATAATCTCAACGAGGCGCATCCCCTCTTCTTCTCGCAAACAGCGCCGCGCGGGGCTGGTTTATGCGTCTCGCTCGTGTTGTCACTGAAGAAATTGGGTATCAAACGCTTGACTGAACTACAGGGGGCACTGATTCCACTGTTTTTGAAGGGTAAACACGTGATTGCTCATGCCGAAACGGGCACAGGTAAAAGTTTTGGCATGGCCCTTGCTTGTGCAAATAGGATTGTTCGAGAGAACATTAATTATCGTCTTCATACCGTCATCATTGTTCCTACGCAGGAGTTGGCACTCCAATACGATAAGTGGCTTCGGCATTTCTGTGGCTCAACCCAGCAGGTTGTGCAGGTGGCAATTGAGAGTATATCTTTAGAAGTCCAGTTGGCAAAGTTACATAACATTCAGCCCCATGTTTTGGTTGGTACACCGCAGCGTATTGCCGATGTGATGCGGTTCAGTCCAACACTTTTAGGGGAAAAGTTACGCCGGAAGGTGGACTGCGTTATTTTAGACGAGGCGGACATTGTGCTTTTCACAGAGGTGAAATATGGTCGCCAAACAGTTGATGGAATTACTTTAGTGGATCGCCTGTTTCGCAGCCAGCGTGAGGAAGTCCCAGCTCAGATAGTTGCAGCCAGCGCAACCATCGATGGTCGCACGGCACAGGCTCTCAATACGTGGATGCGAAACGACAAAGCTGTTCGGCTAACAACAAGTTTTGTTGAGCACACAATTCCACCAACAATTAGTTTCTACTTCTTCGCACAATCACGCCAGTACTCTCTCACACGGTCATTGGAGCTTGTCCTGCGCCTGATCTGTAAGCAACAGACAAAGCCACGGGTGCTTCTCTTTACCTCCCCGGAAACAGTTAAAGATGTCTCTAACCACCTGAACGCATTGAACGAAACCGCACCAGAGATAATAAAGTGGCTTCAAAAGGATTCTAGCCGAGAGATCGCAGCACCACTAGAGACGTTGGTAGACACCAATAACAGTAAGCCGCGTCGCATTTACCGGGGTCAGCACGACGTATATGTAAAGGATAACAGTTCCATTGAAAAACTAAATACCGATTCGTTACTAGTGGGTGTGGGAAGTTACAATCTGAGCCGTGGAATACACATTAGTGGAGTTTCTCATGTTATTATTTTCGGTGAGTGTCCACCTCCTTCGTTGTTCGTCCACTGTGCGGGACGCACGGGACGTATGGGAATGGAGGGACACGTTGTTTTGTTGTATCCACCTCAGTCAGGTCGCGCAGTGCAACAAATGTGTGACGCGGTAGAGATACCTTTTCTTCCTGGAAGGATGGAAGAGGTGGAAGAGTTGCTTGTTGACAGCGACTTTTCATCGGCGCAGCCATCAGAGGAAGTGGAAAATGTCGGTTTCAACGTTGCCAAACAATAGCGGATGGTGTCATACAACACTCAAGTGTCGCTGAGAGTGGCAACACCGTCGTGAACAAAATCAGAAGCAAAACTGCGCAATGTGTCCGTGTAGTACTGCGTGAGCACCTTGTGAAGGAGGTGGAAGCGCGACGGCTGTGCGTGGCGCGCATGCAAACTGCGCTGGGGATCGCTGTGCAAAGTGTCTGACGCACTCACCCTTGATTCCACTGCAAAGGCATAATTGGCATGCGGCGTTGCTGACGCCTCGTCTGGTTGCCCTTCCCCTTCTCTTTGTTTCTCCTTCAGCATCCTGTGCACCCCTCTCCTCGCTTTCCTTTTCTTACCGCTGTTGTAGTCAAAGCTATGGAACAATTGCACGCTGTTGGTGAGGACGGTGGGGCTGTCTCTCCTTCCTGCATGCCGGTGTCGACGGAGGTGGAAGGGCGGCCCGATGCTTCCCTGCTCTGTACCAACATCAACACTGGAAAGGGGGAAGAGCTTGGCGGCTTCCAGCCCCTCCAGGAGTCACTGGACCGCCATATAAGTGAACTGGAGCTCGCCGCGTATGACAAGTGTGATTTTACTCAATCAATGATCAGGAACATCATGAGCCGAATGTTCTTCTCATTCGATGTGACCCACCTTGGCTACCTTTTGCCGGAGAAGGTTGAGGAGCTGTGCAGGTACCTCGGTCGTGACATGAGCGAAGAGGACGTGAAGACCATGAGGGCTGAGATTGGCGCCATTGATGGCCACGTGACGTTTGAGAAGTTCTGGTCGTGGTGGCGCTCGCACCCTGCTCGCTCGAAGACAAAGTGCTTTTCCATGGTGTCGGCTCACTTCTCGATGCCGTACCACCAACAACAACTGGTGGTGATAAGGGAGGGCGAGATTTACACGCCCAGTTATCGCGTGCGGTATTTCTTCAGGGACTTGGAGACCGGCGAGGAGCGGCAGGTGTCACCGTGGCATGACATCCCGTTGTACGTCCGTGACCTCGTTCGTACGAAACCAGAGGCAACGCCAATGAACCGCTACAACTTTGTGTGTGAGATACCGAAGTGGACGCGTGCCAAGTTTGAGATCGCAACCGGGGAGGCATTCAACCCGATCAAGCAAGATATCAAGAACGGTGTGCCGCGCTTCTACAAGCACGGCGACATGATGTGGAACTACGGGGCCCTGCCACAGACTTGGGAGAGCACCGATGTGATGTTTGAGGCTGGGGTGAAGGGCGATAACGACCCTGTGGACGTTGT
This sequence comes from Trypanosoma congolense, assembly GCA_002287245.1. Classification (NCBI taxonomy): domain Eukaryota; phylum Euglenozoa; class Kinetoplastea; order Trypanosomatida; family Trypanosomatidae; genus Trypanosoma; species Trypanosoma congolense. The sequence continues at coordinate 1,142,690 of NHOR01000454.1, read as the reverse complement.
GGAGATTGGGATGACTCAGTTTGAGGTTGGGCAGGTGACTGCTGTGAAGGTGCTGGGCGTGCTCGGGATGATCGATGAGGGTCAGATGGACTGGAAGGTGATCTGCATCTCGCACAACGATCCCATCTGCCGCTTCATGAAGGACATTCATGACGTACCGAAGTTCCTTCCCGGGTGCCTGGATGCGATCCGTGAGTGGTTCCGTGTGTACAAGATTTGCCAGGGCGGTGTGGCGAGCGAGTTCGCTTTCGATGGCGAGTTCAGGGACAAGGCGTATGCGATGAAGGTGATTGACGAGTCCCATAACATGTGGCGCAACCTGCGCAAAGTGAAGCAGAAGGAGAATATCTGAGGGCGCGAGGCCAGGGGGTGGTGTTGCCGTAGTGATAAGTGCCACATCTACTCTGGGTCCCTCCTGTGGTGAGGCGTTCGGTGATAGTTGCAGAAATAGTTGATGGATTTTTATCATTTATTCTGTTGGTTTTGCCTAACACTTGTAAATCCTGTTTTTGTTATTATTTTAATTTGGTGACAGCTATGTTTTTTTTGTTAACGTTTGTGTGCCAGGCACTCTTTTTTCAACAATGCTGAAGGGGCTTCGTTACCTTTTTTTCTAAATGCCTGTTGTGCTCTTTTCTCTAGCATTTTTTTTCTTCTCTTACTGCTTGGTGTTGTAGGTTTTGCGTAAGCTGAGAAGTGTAAGTATTATTATTTTTTTTGGTTATTATTAATGTTGTTGTTCCTGTTTTTATATTTCCTTTGTATTTCTCATTTCTGGAACAAACTTATAAAAGGTGCTAACTAAACTGTTGTTTTACTTTCACGATCCCCTTTTTCTTGACGTGCTGTGCGACACACGGGAGGACGTTTAGCTTTACAACTTTTCTGTCGAGGGGTAGTTGTACGGTGTGGCGCCCTGCTGGTGCCGTTACTGTTAGGGAAGTGTGTGCTTCCTTTTATTTTACTTGATTTCTAATGGAATGCATTATTACCACCCTTTGTGCTAGAATAATACAGCGTTACTTTGTGGTATTCTGCTGCATTTCCCATTCGAAAAGCCATTCCATCTTTATCCCGCGTACATCAGTTTAGTCCTTGATAGCGTTTGTGTGGGGAGGTGTTGCTGAAGTGAGGAAGGTGTTTCATTTCCACCCTTTTAAGGAGCAGCGTATATATTTTTTCCTGCCGAAGCTTCCGCGTTATTCCCCGCAAAAAATGGCGTCATGGCGCTCTTTGGCCTTTGGTCTCTTGGTTTGCTGTGCGCTGCTGTGTTCGGACGTTCACGTTACAGCCCTGATGTTACACCGGCCCTCATACCTTTCGCAACGTAAAATGCGGTCCGCTGAGGCCGGCTACGGCCCACCGCCAATGAGCGGCAGAAACTACCGAGGGAAAGTCGTCGCTGTTGAAACGAAGGTTCTGTGTGACGACGGGACGGCGAAAACCGAGTGGGTGGACGCTATTTTGATCACTCGCGGCGGTGGGTGTTCTCAAGGCAGGCAGGCCCTGAGGGCTCAGTCGCTTGGCGCCGTGGGTTTGCTCGTCGCCGATGATGGAGTGGGTTCCGAGGACGAGGCAGAGGTGGATATACCGGTCGAGCGTATAAGCAAGAATGACTACGCGTCAATTATGGTAGCCCTCAATAACAATATCGTAGTAGAGGCTACGCTTGGGATACCGCTGAATGTTCTCAGGTACGGCTTTTGAGTATCGTGGTCAAGTTCAGCGAAAACACAATAATTTTTGTCGTGACATTTTTTTCCTACTCCAGGGCGTCTTCCTAGATAAAACATAAAAGTATTTGTGAGCCACCAGGGCAACAAACAGCGCCCGTTTACGTCATAACATCTGCGCAATTTGAATGCTTTCGTTTTTTATCTGTTACGGTTCCATTACCGTTATGTTGTTGCATGTCCTTAATTGGGAGTCGCTCTAGCTTATCAGCCACTCCAGTAAATTCGTTTCTTAGCTCGAATTACTCCGTTTTCACCCTGAAGCTAACCCGCCTCTGTTCCACTTATTGGGCGGGAAGGAATTTCTTTGACTTTTTGACCCCTAGTGACTTTTCTGTTTTTTTTTCCGGTCAGGGGAGCTCATTCCAGTGGGCTGCGTGCCAAGGTATGCGTTGCTGCCTTTTTCGTTTCATTATTATTATTGGAAATTGCGTAATGTTTGCCTCACCAGAGCACGGCAATTGGGTTTTGCACCTTACGCTGGTTGTAGTGGTTGTGCAACTCCACGCCGCACATGCATGTACGCGTGTTTGTACGACCGTGCTGTAGAGTGAAGCGGTTCGATGTAGGGGCATGTCTATGGATAAGTACAAACGAAAAAATCCAACGTATTTCACCCAGAGGTAGAGTAGTTTTCAACACCTTCGTCTCCGTTCGGTACATCCGCTGCAAGCGCACAAGAAAGTGCCTATGACTACCCAGGGCTGTTCTTTTTTCTTTTTTTTCCGCACCAATATTGTTTTGTCCTTCTTACGTCGCTCTTGTTTACCTTATCACGGCGGCCTTTCACTTTTTATTGCTTCTTGTGAGCAAAACTGTAATGCGCTCTCGCTTGCCTAGTGTGGTGTGGGTTGCAGAGGGAACGCGAAAGAGTTGACTGAGATCAGTGGATGAAATGCACTAGTGACTCATTTGCAGGCTTGAGGTACTTATAGGAGCGCATGTAGGTTGTGCCGGTAGTATTAATATCCAAATAAATTGGTGAATGTATATAAAGTCGTTTGACTCTTAATCTCTATTGGATTCTACGCTGTCATTCCACTCTTATTCTTAGCTTGCTATGCCTGGTAATCCATCCAGCTCGCTTAATGCGCTCGCCGATCACCTCGAGGAGCAAATGGAAGACCTTGAGGACGAGTTGAAAGGGCTGGACGAACAGCTTATGGAGCTGGAGGAGGACGAAAAGCAACTTCTTCAAGTCAAACAGAGACTTTTGCGGGGTGAAAGGGTGATCGTCAACCCTTTCCCCCCTTCTGTTGCTGCTGGGCAGGTGGCTTAAAGGGAATGTACTTGGGGAGCATAAAGGTGGTGGTGGGGTTGGAGCTGTCGTTGCATTCCATTGGCGGATTCCTTCAAGCATAGCATTCTTCGCAGATTCCGCACGCGTGCGCCTTAGCAGGCAGTGCCCCTAATCAATTTGGTATTTATTCTTTCACATATTCTCTTTAGCTTCGACCATGGCCCCTGGCGCGTCTGATGAATTTGTCCTCTCTTTCTCCCTCCGCACACACAGACGAGGAAACATAGGTGGGGGAAGGAAGTTTTTATTTATTATATAACTCCTTCTGTCGTGTTACTAATAAAGCCACTTGCTATTCTCTGTGGAGCGATGCAGCGGTGCCTCACAGATGCTGTGCTTGTCCAGTTTCTCTCTCGGTGTCGGCCATATCGCGCGCACTGTTGGAGATACCCGAGTGGCGCGTAGATGAAAGTGGCAATGGTGCCATTCACCGCGAGTTTGTCTTTAAGGACTTTGCTCAAGCCATGACGTTCATGAACAGGGCGTCGGCAGACTGTGAGCCCTTGGACACCACCCGCAGTGGACAAACACGTACAACAAAGTCTACGTGAGGCTTACGACCCATGACGCAGGAATAAGGTGACTCAAAAAGACATTGACCTGGCGCGGAGGATGGAAGAGGCCTGCAGACTGACAGTAACCCATCATTGAGTGAGGCCCCATGCAATGGCCACTCCTTGTGTGTTTGTCGTTTTTTTTGGGGGGGTTGGGTTAGGGACAAACGTTATTGTTGCAGTGTGGTGCGTTTGTGTGCCTTCACGTGGCTAAATCCAAAACGATGTTGATGGCTTCATATCTCTTTTTGTTGCCTCTTATTGGCTTTTTCTTAATAATCATCGTCTGTAAGTGAACATGCTCAAAATTTGGAAAAAAAAATATACAAAAACTTGTGCGGCCGATGCAACGGGACTCTGTAAGTGCTTTCCTACCGGTTTGGTTTAACCGGAGCGCTGCTGTCAACAAGCTTGCATTGTAAACCCTACACCTTTACACTTGATATTTGCCAGAGTTAGGGTACAGTAACGGGGTGAAGTCTATGATTAGCAGCACCACCACTGACGATGTATTTCAACACCGATGATATCAATCAAGATGATGATGATTTCGTGAACCTGGCGCAGAAGTGCCCGTCGCAGTTTTCCGTGTGTAATGAACAGTTTCCGAACCAAGGAGATCCGTTGCGGTTAGCACAGGTTCAGCATATGTTGGCAAAGCTGGGCTCTATGGACAAGTACTGTGCTGACAAATGCTTTTATGGTGTCTTGCTAGAGCCACCGTGTGAGCTGTCGCAGCAACTTGATGTCTCACTGGTTGATGTGGAACTGCTTTACGAGCACATAAGTAACACTTTGATCATGACCCCGGCTCCTCGCTCGTCCCGGTGTCTGTGAAGGAATACGCATCGTGTGGCCACAGGGAGCCATCCCAACCGGTTTTGAATGTTTGGACACCGCAATCGCCGGTGGTGTGGGTCGTGGATCGGTTACAGAAATTACCGGAGCCAGCGGTTCGGGCAAAACAGTCTTTGCCCTTCATCTCATGAAGGGCGCCGCGCGCCTTTCGTCGGGTGAGGGCACACCATATCACACACTGTGGATCACCAGCGATGGTTACTCCTCGTTTCCCGTAAAAGCGGCTTCTAACGTCCTGGGCTCAGGTCTTGATGGATGTGTCAGCAACACCTCTTGTTTCGCAGGCAGTTCGCGTGAGGCAGCCGGGAGGGCGCTGAAGATGGCACAGGGGTTGTCTGTTGTGGTTGTGTCGACGATTACGCAGTTGCTGGAGTGCCTTCCCAAGCTGCGGGAGCATGTTTCTTTCAGTTCGGGCGTGCGCCTTGTCGTGGTGGATGACCTCAATACGATGGTACGTCGCAGCTATTCCGGTGTCGACGAAGAAGTCCTGGAACGCCATAACGCCGTTGCCTCACTAATGCAATCGTTTAAAATTATTGCACAGGAATTTAGCGTAGCAATCGTAGTGCTTACACAATCAGTGGGTGATCTTGGGCACGCGTTCCTCTATGGGGTTAACACCCGCCTCCGATTGTCAAAGTGTTTGCTGCGACACCGCTGTGATGCAGAGCCTACAGAAGGCGAATTGCGTTTAGGTCACGTGCTGGATGTTGTAAAAAGCTCTGCATCCTTAGGCTCTCAGTTTGAGTGCGAATTTGCTGGGATTCACTTGAAACGAGTTGCACCTCTGCCGCACGAGGCGTTGCTATTGAGAGACGCTGACTTTTACGGCTTGGACCCATACGGCCACACCGTTGTGCCGGCATTTTTCTTTTGCTAACTTCATCGGTGTTCAAGAGGGCGTGAAGCTGTTTGTTTCGTTTCTCAACCGTGTGTATCCACCTCTTACCTTTTCATCGGTAACTTATTGGAACAACGGGAGATGCACAATGAAAAAGTTTGTGATTGTTTCCCTAGACGCGCACCTCACGCTCCACTCAACACCATTACTTGCTCTTCTGCTCTCACACCTCCGTGTTTCCCATTCTTCGTTCCAGACTTATCGTGCGCCTGCGTGCCTGTATGCCCTACAACAGTCGTTTTTCCCCTGTGTCGGCCCCAATTAACTCCGTCACTGATGCTCAAACACACCCTTTTGATTGTGGCTGTCTATTCAGTGTTTTTTTGTTTCACGTGCCTTTTGAACTATCGATAAGTGTAGGAGAGAGAGACAAAAAAAAAGAGGAGCAGATAGGATAAGGACTGGCAAGGAAACCCATCACTTAAATAAGAGAGTGCACAAGGAGTCTTTTCATTGGCGGAATTTTTTTTTTCTTCTAAAAAAAATAAAAACTTTTCGATAATAGCATGAGCTACGATCGCGCAATCACTGTGTTTAGCCCCGATGGACACCTATTCCAAGTGGAGTACGCGCAAGAGGCAGTCCGCAAAGGCCTTTGTGCTGTGGGTGTGCGCGGCAAAGACACCATCATCTTCGCCGTAGAGAAGAAGTCGGTCCAGAAACTTCAAGACAGCCGCACAACCAGGAAGATATACAAACTTGACGAGCACATTTATCTTGCGTCCGCCGGCCTCTCTGCAGATGCTCGCGTAGTTGTCAACCGCGCGCAGCTGGAGTGCCAACGTTTCCGACTCAACTACGAGGACTCTGTTGATGTTGAACTGCTCGTCCGGTACGTGGCGAAAGTGCAGCAGCGATCGACGCAGTCAAGTGGGAGCAGGCCGTACGGCGTCGCAACAATTATTGGGGGGTTTAACGAAAATGGGAAACCCCAACTGTGGAAAACTGAGCCATCCGGGGCGAGCTCAGCGTGGCGTGCAGTGGCAATAGGTCGAAGCGACAAAATCGTGCTTGAGTTTATGGAGAAAAACTACCAGGACGACATGGAACGTGACCAATGCATTCATTTTGCGATCAAGGCGCTCTTGGAGGCAGTGGAGAGCGGGGCGAAGAACATCGAGCTGCTCGTGCTTGAGCGCGGAAACGCGTCGTACATGAGCGATGCAGAGTTGCGCAAGCACGTGGTTGAGGTGGAGAAGGAACGTGAGGAGGAGGCGAGGAAACGAGGTGCCTTGCTGAGGAAGACTGAGCAGAAGGAATAGGTCCAAACGAATGGTCACGATGACTGCGTGGCGTGAGGTGAGGTGTGCAGAGGAAAGCAGTGGTAGTAGAAGCAGAAAGGGAAAGTAAATGCATGCGTTCTGGGGGATGGTCGTATGTGTGTGTGAGGAAGTCAGGGCGTAGAAACACCGCGGATGATGAAAAGTTACAATGGGAATAACAGATGGAAATTAGAAAAGAAGAAATTTGCCGTGAACCCTCGGATGATAAACAGTTTAAGGTACCTCAAAACTGCCTTGAGTCACCACCTTCTGCCGCCCTTTTTCTTGTCTGTGTCTGTTGTTATTGTTGTTGTCAGACTTCGGTTTGTGTGCGTTTCTCTTAAAAGAGCCAGCTCCAACCCGTGCTAGTCTCAGGTACTTCACTCCAACATGCACTTCTAACGCTGTATGCATAGCCATTTCCTCAAAGCATGATTCAAACACCATACCATAACTATGAGAAGAAAGCAAAGCACCCGAAATATTATGTTACCTTCCTAGACACTTTTGCTCTTTCACCTTCTACACATAACATAACATGGCTCCAGTTTTTTTATCCTCTCTTGCCACAGTGATAAAATCTTCAGGTGTAGGTGCCGTGTAATGGGCAAACATTCCATGATTTTCTGCTCTGGCGCTTTTTTTTCCGTGTAGCGGAGCACGGGTACGTCTGCCATTTTAGTGTTCATGGTACCAAATATTTATGTTTGTGAGAATCCCAGACGATTAACCCATGACCGTGCAGGCAGTACCACCATGGACAGCAAATGAATTATGTTGCGCGACTGATAGACCGATCTGTCCGCATATATATGCATCATGGGGGGAAGGTAACCCTATTGTTAGCATCAGCTTTATTCCTCTTCCTACTTGCTTATTTGTTGTTCCTATTTTACTGACACTCTCATGCGTTGAACTTTTCTACTTCTTTCTTTGTTTGTTTCTTTCTTTCGTTCACTGCACATCTTTCGGTGAGAGTCTCACGGATAGAGAAGTGACCATTTTGTTGCCGGTCGTTTGCTCGTTGGACTCGGTTTCCACTACGGTGGATTGCAGTGCTTCTACACGAGGACTGCAAGATCACACAAAGCCGCAACAGTAAAGCAGAGCACCACCGGAGGGAAAGGACTTCAGCACAAGCACCTACACAAGTAAGGAGACACACAGATACATTCGAAGCCGCTATCTTTGAAACGGCCGCGCCCCCCTCTTTTTCTCTCCTTCACACACAAAGAAACGGTGCGTAGCCGGGGTTTATTACAGAAGGAATAAAATAGAGGAGTTGCTTTATAGTCCGTTGGCGGCCCGCTTCAACGAGAGATTGTACGGTGCGCCGTTACCGGATTGCTGTCAGAAGAGGAAGAGAAGGAGTAGAAAGAAAGACAGCGAACACAAGGCTAGGGGTGACGGCGTACGTAATATATATATATATATATATATCATACACAAGCCTCCACCTTTTCGCTTTCTTAGCTCTATTCCCCAGTCCGTCACACTTATAAATTTGTGCGTACCCTTCAGCAGATATACGTAGGCGTATATATAAATATATATATTGAAAGAGTGTGGTGAAAGAGAGAAATAAGAGTTTCCGTGGCGAATTTTGCTGGAAGGCACAAGCGGTGTGAAGATTCTCAGTGCTCTTGCGATGACTTTGGGAAAATGTGATGACAGACCACCAAACTTTGATGCACCGGGGTCACCAATAAACAAAGGCGGCGTCAGTAATGATGAGTACCGCGAACCCTTAGATGCTGCGGTCGGGAAAGCATTTAACAAACACAGAACACAGTACCACACAGCTGGGTATGTTAATGGACCAAACGCTCAGACACTACAGCAGCTTCCATCCGGGGATCTTGAGACACAAGGACTTAGTACCGGAATTAATGAACACGCCCCGAGTACGATGGATGAAGAGATCATATCACTACTTAGCTTCAGCCATAGGACCAATGGATCAAGATCTGCACGTAGCTCTGCGTTCAATGGGGGCTGTAATATGCAGGCCTTTTCTCGCCTGCCAAGCACATCCGACGTATCGTCCTTCGGTAGCTCCTGCAGTGCCGTATTGCAGCACCACAGGGCACGCATGACAGATAAACTTGAAGTTGCACGGGTAGAGTGCGGAAGGAAGTGTATCAATCATTATCAGGTGATAAAGGAGATTGGAAGGGGAGCATGCGGAAAGGTCAAGTTGGCTTTCGATACGGAAAATGATATTCTTGTGGCCATCAAACAGGTAAGTCGTCCTGTACATAAGATGCGACTTGGTGCGCAGACGCCCGCACAACAGAAGTTTAGTGCCTTTCAGCGTGAAATTGCCGTGATGAAGAAACTGAGACACAAGAATATAGTGCCATTGTATGAGGTGATTGATGATCCTTCCGCAAAGAAGATTTTTCTGGTGATGATGTACATCGATGGGGGCCCGATTAGTCGCATAAGGTGTAGCGCAGAATGTGATCTCGACGAGCAGGTCTGCGAGCCCATTCCTGCTCGAAGGCTCGCTGTGTACTTACGACAAGTGCTTTCTGGATTAGACTACCTGCACAAGAACAAAATAGTTCACCGTGATATCAAACCGGAGAATATATTGGTGAGCAGGAATGGTCATGTATATTTGGTAGATTTCGGTGTGGCTGAGATTTTCGACAGCAGTGGTCGAGAGAGGAGAGAACGAATGATGCAGGAAAGCGTGACGGCCAGCAGGCTCAATGCTTCGTGCTGTGCGGGAAGGCCGATACATGGCACGAAGGGGACGCTGCTTTTTATCGCACCCGAGCTTTGGGAGGGAGATAGGTCCTACGCCAAGCCGGTTGACATGTGGGCGATGGGAGCCACAGTGTACATTCTTTTGACGGGAAGGCTCCCCTTTTGCACGCTGCAGGACATTTTGAATCCGCAGCTCCCCGCTATCCCGACAGAATACGGGAAAGAGTGGGAGGAGCTGCTGCGTGGCATGCTTAACCGTGATCCTGAGAAACGTGTGACCGCTCAGCAGGCTCATGCAATGGTGAAGAAAATTATTCATGGCGATGCAGATACTGAAGATCCCACGGAGTGCGTGGCGACTGTCACAGCAGAGGAATTACAGCACGCTCTAACGATGGTAAATATAGAGAGGAGTGTGAGGGGTACTTCGCATTTACCGAGTGATAGCGAGGGTGGAGAGAAAACCACATCCTACTTCCCCAGGGTCCCAAGGCATCTCGCGAACACCGTTGAAAAGCCACCGCGTCGTGGGAACATGTGGTTGAGCTCTAACGATGAGTGCTCCCCGCGGGAACCTGGTTCTGAGTGCGCGCTGAGGATAGGCAGGCAATGGAGTAGTCGCACATCACGGAAGGTTTCCGTTCACAGTAATTTGACACAAGCCTCCTCCTCCAGGAAGCAGAGACGGACGTCCTTCAATGATAAAATAGAATTTCCTTCCATTACTTCCCGTGGGAGCGTCTTGAACCCGCTAGCCGTGTCGAATTCATCTGTAGAAACGGGGGGTGCACCCAACCCGCAGGTAGTGGGTGCGGAAAAAACTCTACACGAGCGCACTGAGCGGAAAAAGGGCCATGATCAGCGCCGCCTGCACACGGGGTCAAAGCAGCATCCTTCGCCGGACAAGAACCCTGGCTGCTTTCCGGTTATGTTGGGTCCATTCTTCTCCCGTTCAAGGAAATGATGTAGCACGTAACGGTGAGCGGTGGAGCGCGGGGTGTTTGCTGTTGCACGGCTGGAAAGGATAGAAACCAACGAGCATGCGTCAGGCCTCAAGGGGGAATTGTTTTTGGTTGGCTCCACAGCTTTCCATCCATTGTTAGGTCCTTCCCCCAACTTGTTCCTTTTCTCACAGGCGCCTTATTCCTATTCGGTAACTTTACTTTCTATCTCGCTTTCCTTGCGGGTGCATGCGCACTTTATTGAACGTGTGTTTGTAGTGGCGCGATGAAGACTAGCCGTTACCTCTTCATGTTTCTCCAGATGTGGCCTGCAGTTGTCATGTATTCACCGTGCCGAGAGAGAAAGGGGAAATAATTGCAAGCTGATGTAAAGAATATTTTCCACTTTATACTGTTTCTTTACCTTTTCTTTTGTTATTATTCTCCGTCGCCGTTGCTATTATCACGATACAGTTACGTGTATGACATGCAGAAAAGGCGTATTGAGAGAAAGAGATGTATGGAAAGGCGCATTAGGCTTCTTTTCACACTTTCTTTATTTCTCTCTTTTTTTTCTGACGTTTTTTTTTGTTCTATCCTTAGTCTGTGGTGTTTCTCTCTTTTGCTCTCGAATCGAGACATGCGCAGCTATCCTCTATGAGAGGCTGTTTCAGCAACTTTTTTTCTTCCTTCTCCCTACCGCTGTGTACACTCACCATCGTTTTAGCTCAGCCGCCATACTCCTTTCGCCAATTGCGCAACGGTGTGCTGCTATTGGCGTGGGTTTTTGGATGTGAGGAAGGGGAAGAACTCCTTTGAACTGTCACTTTGGTTGTTTATGATGCGGTGACCGGCGTGGAAATCGTGTGCGCTTGTGCACTGGCGCTTCTTGTCTTATTCGTCTATTTTGACTGTCACAGCGAATCCACCCTACTTTTCATGTTCTCTTTTTTTCCGTTCTCTTAGCGTCATCTCTCGGTTACTGTGGTCGTGTTCATCACTGACGCTCAGATGCACTTCCTTTTTTTTATAACTTCTCTCGCTTGAGGGCACTCTGCCAATTTCGTTTGAGCGTCCGCATATGACCGTGCTCCCATCTGCGCTTGCTTGTTTGGTTGCATTTTCCACAATGTGATTTAGAGCTGATTTTCCGAGTTTCGTTCAAAAATGTGCGTTGTGAGGAATGTGCTTAAAGGCCTCGGAGGGTGTGGTCATTTGTGTACGTTACTTTCTCCCTTTTTTTTTTTTGCTATTGCGTGTGTTTCTTGTTGGCCAGTTTCCCCTGTTTGTGATACGCTGTGTACTGGATGTTTGTATGCATTTGTATTCCTCTCCTTCCTCCTGCTTTTACTTTTCGTTCTTCACCTCCTGCCTTTCCCCCCCCCCCATTCGTTGGTATGCCTCCCGTTTTCTTCTTCTTCTTGAAGCATAGTTCTTCTTGTTATTGGTGCTGGTGTTTTGTTTTTATTCCGAGTGCTCAAGACCTATTTTTGACTGCTTCCTTTTTTCACAAGGGGAATACGCAGCGAAAATGGCGGCGAAGCAAGTAGCGGAAAATATTTAAAAAAAGTTCATGGATAAATGAAGTAAAAGCCCCGTGGTGTGGCTATTTTTTTTTCTTTCTTCTGCTGCCGCGTAATTCCCCTCAGTCGCAAATGTTTAATAGTTTAATGTGTTCTTCCCATGTAGCCCAAGGGGAGGAGTAAGGCAGATTAGCTGTACAGAGTGCCGTGTGTTCTGCCTGGCTCGTGCAGTAATAAAGGGAAGACGCAATTAAGCTTGAACTGCGAGCGATTTTGTTTGTTTTCATGCGGTAGTTCCATGCAATAATCGCGATTATTTTTGCATGGTTTTGTTTTTTTCCTTTAAGTTTCGTCGGCTCACACCCGTCCATTGTGAGATGCCCAGCCATCTGCTGCGAGTGTGACGCTGGTATTGCTACACTCATTTCATGAGTCGGTATCCTACGGTGGGGCAGCGAGCAGTTTTCCTCCCCCCCCTTGCTATGTAAAGAAGAAAAAAGAACTCGGCAATTGGTATTTTCACGCCGATATTACTACTTGTTTTGTATGTTTTTCCTTCTTATTAACTTGACTATATGATCTGGGAATTTTTCTTTCTTTTCGACCCCTTCCTTCAAACCCTTATATATATATGCACACATATACACACATAAGTATATGTATATATGTATTGCTTCCGTTTTCCCTCGTGTGAAGTTACTTCACGGCTTTTTTTTGCATGTCTCCTTTTTCTAATTATTATTTTGCTTGCTTGGTTCCGCAGTTGTCGACTGTGGAGTGTCGCGAGGTGTCTCACATAAGAAACAGACACAGCGGCGGGGGGCCAGACCGGGGTGGGGGAGAAGGGGCGGAGTGAAACAATGGTGAAAGTAAGGGGACCAAGTGCCCGCCGTGCATTTAGGGTTCATGAAATCTGAGTCCGCTTTGACACTAATTTTTGTTTTTCTTTTTTCTCTGCTTGATTTGTATCGGGAGGATGGTGCTAGATAGAGGAGGAAAGTGTGAGGAAGAGGTGCGATGTGTTGACGGGGTGGTAGTGTTGGAAAAAAAAAAACACTGTGAGAAGCAGACTGCATGTGAGTTGTCGAAATTGTTCATTTATAGAGTAAGTAATACGTGAAAATAATGTTCAGTTATGTCTGTTGGCTGCTTCTGGGCGCTTGTCCCTGCGCGGAGCGAAACAGGCGTAACAGACTTCAACCGGTAGGCCATGCGGTTGGAGTGGAATAAAAAATTTAATGCGTTTGTCTCCCAACTTTTCTGCTATCGCTGCTGCTTTGATGGCTATTTTTATGATTTGTTACCTCCACTGCAGCAGTGTCGGGGAGGGTCCGTACCGCGAGGGGTTCACTCTTTTCTGTCCTTTGTAGCTATTGCACGTTAGTGAGGACGAGTACCGTAACAGTGAGAAGTGGTGAGGAACCGGAGAGCTGTGAGAGAAGAGCAGCGCCATAACGAGATGAGCACGGAGGTAAAGGGGAGTGATCGCTCAGATGTGGCACTTTCTTTACTTTTCCTTCCCTCATGATTTCTCGTAGCGTGGCGTGAACCTGCAACTTATGGTTCTTTTTTCTTTCTCTTTCCACCAGCTCCAAATGAAGGCGAAACCAGCATCATCGTTCCTTCGCTTTCGGTAACGGTTGAAGGGAGGGCCATCGATATTGTGTACGAGGGCAGTTGTGTGGAGTTGATGGTTGGAGAGAAAAAATATTGCCTGTTAAATTTGAAGAAGGAATATGCTGGAGGGGGATTAAATTGTCAAAGATACAAATAATTGATGGTGAGGAAGAAGAGGGAGGCTCGCTACGAAATAAAACCTGTAACGAGATTACCAATGTAAAATAGTAATAATAAAGAATGTTTCTGTTACTATTTAGTACTATTGTAAAATGCTGACCCCCTGGTGCGTCTACTTTTTTTTTTCTTTCCTGTCAACCCTGTAAGCTCTTCATGGCTACCCCTCCAATTGGAATGAAGTAATTGTAAGGTTTAATTATACTTTTGTGGTGATGGTTTTAGTTTGGGGGCTGAGAAGTAAGAAAACAGTTTTATACGCTCACTCATGATGGTGTTTGTCGGGCTTCCTTCAGCGGTGTGATGTGAAGTCACGCCGGTATTTGCCTACGCAGATGCCCTCTGCGCTCCCCATTGCTATTATTATTGCCGTGGTGCGAACAGCTAGTATTAGAATGCTTTCCTCTGTGTCCATGTTAGTTGTTTTTGTCGTTATTGTTGCTTCAAACTTCCACCCCTGCTTTTTCATGGGTTCTTCTTTATGTTTTTGCATTCCATTTGTGCCTGCTTCCTTTTCACCTTACCTTATGACAGCGTTACAAAATTTTAAAAAATCGTGTGTTTTTCTCAACGTAATTTTCTTTATACATCGTTTTTTGTTCCTTTTTTTTCTGTGTGTGACCGCGCTGTCAAAGAAGATGTCCGTCTGTTATCTTTCCTTTTGGCTTGGCATCTGTACAATGTGCGGCGAGGACAAAGGTAAATGTTGTGAAAAGGCAAAACAATGGGAGGTGAGCGGTGAGAAGGTCTCAAAAGGAAATTTTCATACAAATCTTTTTTTTCTTCGGATTTTTCTAGTATGTATAACTTTTGTGTTGTGAGGGATGCGACTTTTCCTTACTTTGTTGCTGGCTTCCGTATGTCATGTTGTTGGGGTCACTCAACTGGCCGTATATAGCATGCGGCTCGTGCGAAAATACGTGAGTCTACTCTTTGTTTCGTTTTGCTCTCCAATGTATACTCTTTTCTTCTTACTCTACTTTCAATATATTTTTGGGTTCATCCATTAAGCTTCATAGAGTTTTTTGTTTATTTTTATCCCCTTCATCATCTTGGAAGTTTTCTGAGAGGGTTCTGGTGGTTTAGAGGTGGACAAAGGGTCTGGGAGCTGTAAACGAGGAGGAGGAAAAGAGAAGCAAAGAGCTAAAGAGAACAATAGGCGGCAGAGAGGCTATACAAAGTTTTCTTCTTCTTCCCGTCCTTACTGGTTTCTGTGTCAACTGCCCTTCAGCACAGGCTTGTCGTCGTTTTGTAGCACACTTTCTTCCGTGAGAAATGAGTAACCCCAGAAGGTGTTCTCTCAGTACGTTGTCCCTGCCCGCGCGGACTGATGTGGAGACGGCACCGGCTCAGTTGCCCGTGTACCCGCTGGTGCGAGAAGTCCAGGGTCAGCAGTGGCAGCGCCTTGACAGTGTACCATCCATTGAAATGGGCGACAAATCTGAAAATGAAATGAGCTGGTGTACCGCAGATGAAGTGAGGGACTCAGCGGAGCTCCCACTATCTGGAAACTCGTACATACTGCCCGTTCCAAACCATGATGGAGAGGTCAAGTGGCCCCACACGCTGTACGGTGATGATGCGCTCATGGATTTAAGTGCCATGCTCCCGGGAGCCATGGCGTTGGATATGAGCGATTCGGCAGATAGTGCCACACCACCGGCTTCCTCTTTCTCCCCCTCTGGGGATGGTTGTGAGCTACCGGGAAGCGGGTCAACAGTTACCTCAAGTGAGAACGCGTTGAAGAGTGGGTGTAAGTTACCAGTGCTGTCGCAGACTGGTGGTATGGTCACAAAGCATGCCTTACGATCGCAGTGGATTGAAGGTACGATGATTCTTAACGAGTATTTGTTACTTAAATGCATCGGTAAGGGTAGTTCGGGTGTAGTGAAGCTCGCGTACAGCCTTGCTCGTAATGAAACCGTGGCCATCAAAATAGTGCCACGTCCAAAAGAGAAGCGGGCAGCCATTGGTGGGGGCTGCCATTCGGCAACAAAGCGAATGGAAGCCCTGCACCGCGAGATTAAGGTGATGAAGAAGTTACGTCATAGGAACATTGTGGCGCTCTATGAAGTTATTGATGATCCTGAGGCTGAGAAACTATATATTGTTATGCAGCATGTGGACAACGGACCCATCGCGTTCCTTGCAAAGGACGGAACCTGTGACCCGGTATCTCCTAGCGAGTTAACCGGCTACGCTCGGCAGATTCTTGCCGGTATGGAGTACTTACAGCGCCATGGGATAGTACACCGCGATATCAAACCTGAAAACATCCTCGTCAGCAGCAATAAATGCGCATTCATTTCCGACTTTGGTGTCGCGGCTATTCTCGGGGGAGTTGACGAGAATTGTTTACACCGCTTTGAAGGGACTCCACTTTTCATGCCCCCAGAGGTTTTCTGCGATGTGGATGCAATTTCCCCAAACGCTCCTGCTGAGGGTAATGTTCACACGACTCCTAAGAGTGCCACATTGACCGAAGACGTGAAGGTGAGTTCTCGAAGTCGACATCCGTTTGCTACGGATGTTTGGTCGCTTGGAGTCACCTTCTATACACTTCTGGTGGGCTCCGTGCCGTTTTCAACAATACGAGATATACAAAATACCGTACAGACATCCGTAAAGATCCCCGACAGCGTGCCAGAGCCATGGCGCTTGATTCTGAAGAGTATGCTTTCCGCTTCCCCAGAGCAGCGTCCAACAATCGCTGAGTTGCGGCTGCGGGTGAAGGCGATGATGAGGTTGGACCAAAGGAACTCAAATCAGCTGTCATCGCTTCTTCCCTCCTCAATCAGCGGTCCTGGAAAATCGGGCGTCCCGCCTACGCCGCTTTGGTTGGATGCCCGTCGCTCGCCGGCACTGCCTCTAACGCTCTCCCCAGGACAGCGGAGATCGTGTGAAGAGACCCCGAAGACCTGCGGCCACGTTGTGTCGGCAATGCCAGAGCTGAACTTCGAGTCGTGTGACTCGCTGCCCAGCTGTGGTAATGTGAAGCTGTTGCCCGCGTTTGCGGGACAGAAAAGGCTGGAAGGAGGTTCTGAAGAAGAGGGGGCTGAGAGCGAATCGGTGCCTCGTGTTTTCTCGCAGTAGGGCTTATTTACTTCCACGTGCTTGTGTTTTCCGTGGAAGGAGGAGGCGAAGGTGAGATGAGATGCTTCCCCCACCCCGCAGGGCAGTGTGCAATGCAATATGGTAACAAAAGAAAGGAATATATAAAAAGCATGTAGTGGCAGTATGGAAGTTGCCTGGATGGATAATGAGAAAACGATTTTTGCGTCATTCGTTTTCATAGTTTTTCACTTATCAACATAAAACGTTACATCAGCAACAACACCCATAAGGAGAAATGAGGCTGGGGGTGACGGCTGAAAGATTTTATTTGAAAAAATTTAGGTTTTTTTTTTTTGGCAGCAGCTACTTGGGTTATCTGGTTCATTCACCTTGGCAACCTTGTGATAGTTCTCTTTGCTTTCTTCATTTTTATGGTTCCTTTTTGATTTATTTGTTTTTCTTCTTGTTGACTTTTCCTCGTCGACCCACATTAGTGTGCCTTACCATTTGCAAATTGTTCAAGTTTTTTTTTGTTTAACAAAAACTATCATTTTTTTTATCTCTGTTTGAGGCCTTTGGCGGCGCCTCCGCCTTTGGTATTATTTTAAATTTATTTTTCCTCTTATTTTTGACCATCGTACTGAGGCACTTTCTTAATTGTATCAACATGCCCAGTATTTTTTGCTTTTACGTTCATGCTTGTTTATATATATATCCTTCTCTTTCTTGAATCTATCCTATACTTTCACGCGCTGAGTGACGGTAGCATTTTCTTTTCTTTGCCCCTCTCTTTGTAGGGTGGTGGGCGAGTCCCTAACCCCCTTATGTTTTCCATTTCTTTATTCCTCAGCTCGCTTTACCGCTACCTTAACATATTTCCGCTATATATACATATTTATTTATTTACCGTATATGTGGTTGCTTCCTTTTCGGTGTATTTCTGCACCTTGTTCAGTTACATCCGCCTGTCAGTGATGCTCTCGGCGGCCTATCACTTCTCCCTCCCCCCCTAACCCCTGTTTTGCTTCGCTCGCTGCAGGTGGGTGCCGCGAGTGATTTTATCCCGTGCGCTGTATCGTGAATTTCCTTTCCAACGTGCAAAAAAAGAAAAGAACGAGTTTGTGGACTCCAACTTGACGGCATGAGGAAGTTGAAAAAGACATGATCTTTTTCTCCCTACATTTGTTTTGTTTTTAAATAAATATATATATATATATTCCTGTGCTTACCATCCAGTTGTCTGTTTGACAGCTAGAAATTTCGTTATGGGTGATGTTGTTCCATTACTCTTTGTTTTTTCTTTTTGACCTTGTCGGTCCTCCAGGAATGTGTGCTCTCCCGGCTTGTTTCAAATGTTCCACTCCGTCTCACACATGTTTCCCCACGCACGAGTCGACCGTGCTTGGCGCCTTGGCCCATTACTTGTTTGTATGTTTGCCGCCTTCTTTTGTATTTATTCTTCTGGTATTTTGCACCTTCCTTGCTTCAGGAGTTGAGTTCGTGTGTGTGCGAGGCAATGCAAGTTTGCTCCATCTTTGTTCAGGGGTTGTTTTCCTGTCAACTTACTCTTCTCGTCCCTACGAGCAAAGGAGGAGTAAAGCGGTGGTGATTTGGTGAGGAAACGATATAAATGTCGCTATTTATTTTTTCCCCACATTATGACTTACTACCTATATCCAAGTCATGCTCCATACTTTTAGTGCCAAAGCTTATTTCATTCCCGTGCCGTTTGCTGCGTTCTTTTTGTGTGTGAAGATACGGAAGTGAGTGTCGGTGTGTCCTTTGTGTCTCTGCAGACGCTGCGTGTGTCTGTATTTTTGCGTCTTGTTGTTTATTATCCCCTTAATTGTGGTTAAATTTATTTTTGTCCTTCTTTTTTGCCTCTTCGCCGTGGAGGTGCCGTTCCCGTTGCTTCCTGACACACTTCCTTTTCTTTTTCCCTTGTTTTTCTTGGCCCTTACGGGATTTGATCGTTTTCCCCTTTGCTTTTTGAAATTGTTATTTCTTTTTTTAAAAAATTTCCACATGTCTGTGGCAAACGGACTGCAGTCGCGTTTCTTGGCGGTCTTCTCATTCACGTCAAGCCTTCTTCTGATCGGCGTGAGATAACGTGTACGAGTGGGGTATATAAGCAGACACGTCCCCCTCCGCTTTGCGTTGCTTGTTGATTTTACACACATAAGGAAGAACAAAAAAAAAAAAAGAGAAAAAAACAGTGTGCAACATTTTCATTTAATTGGTTGTTATTCCTGGATTCAAGACTAACATACACACCGGCCACCAAGTAGTGCTATGTTATCCCCCTTCCGTGTTTATGTCAATGCTTTTTATCAGATGCTGTTGCTGGTGTTGCCGGCCGCGTTATTGATGAGGATAGCGTAGCAATTGTGTTGTTTCTTTTGTCCCACCCTCTCTCGTGTGTGCACCGTCACGTTGGTCATTTTGTTTCTTTACTTCCTGTTCCACAAACATGTTTAGAAGGGAATTTACGTTTGTTAATACTACCACCTAAACCTGCGTTAAAGCCCATCACTTACCAGGGGGTCTCTCGTTTGGTGTGTGTGTGTGCGTGTTTGCGTGAACTCGCTGCTCACATGTTTCGTAGAGCTTCTTCTTGTGCACCTGCAGCTCAATACGGCGCGCTTTGTGAATGTTTGCCGTATTTGTACCACCAGCAACGCGGTGTGCGATATGCCAACATGCAGGAGGCCCTCAAACAGCCACCGGGTCACAGTGCAGGGCAAATGTCCCTTCTGAACGAAATCTGCTGCAACCCCGACGCGGAAGAGGAGCGGCGGAAACCAATTTTCCGACACGAGGTGGCCCCACATGTTTCGCCCAATTCACCGACTAAGAGTTACCTCCGCACGATGTACCAGTGGGGTTACAACTCGCTGACGCTGTTTCTCAAGACAAACGAGGACCCCGGGCCGTGGTGGAATGCGAACGGCAGCACGTTGGTGTCCAATTGGTCACAAGTGGGTGACTATGCAAATGCGGGAATGTGGTCCGGTGTGTGGCGCTACACCTACGGCGTAGGGGAGTACAACCTGCGGCCGTATGAAGTGCGGGGTCGCGCGTGGGGTCGTCGCTACAATAAGGCGGGCGCAGTATCCATCGATTACCATCACGGGTGCAAGAAGGAGTTAGTGAAGGAGGATGCACGACAGCACCTGATGTTTCCGCACACAGCGGAACATCAAATGCACCGGCGATTCAAGAATCCAGCGCTTCCCGGGTTCAGGGAGATTGATGGACTGCATGGCAAGCGTATCATTCGGGAAATCCAGTACCACCTGGGACAAGGGCTGCGGTTTTACCTCATAGATGGTGTGTTTGGCAGCCATCCAGCAACACACACACCGTACCGTATCATCACTGACAACCCGACCCACGCCTACTTTGCCTCACTAGCTGCCATACGAAAGTTCAATTACGTTGCACAGCAAGAAATGATGCTTTCTAAGCGTGTCACTCAATCTCCTATAGACGAATGGGGCTGGCGGCGCCCTGGCGTGTTGATTTATCACGCACCTGGCTGGGACTTTGAGAGCCCGCGCATCGTGGAGGAATTCGGTGGTCCACGACCCAGTGACTTGGGACTCCAGAGCCCGAGGTTTATAGCTTTAGAACCGTATAGCATTCCCATGAAAGCCGTTATTGCAGCAGAGCCAAGTTGTGACGTGCTGCTGGATGTGACGCGTTTCTCTGTGCTCGCTGGGGTTTCTACGCAGACGATAAAGGGCTTCTTACAGTTGTTGCCGAGAGCGTGCTGAGCCCTGACGCACAAAGCCTTACTTTGGTCATTTGCCAATCGGAAGAGGAGGCCGACATCCTCCGGGGGTCGCAGTACCTATTTGGCGCCCGACATCATCGAATAGCAGACGGCTGGGTTTCACGTGCATGGGACGTTGTGTCAGCCCCCACTGCTAAAGTGGAGGCAGGTGAGCATGATTTGGTTGAGAAAAGCCTTAACCGTGTGCAAAAACCGCTCCCGTGCCGCATTGGGGTGCCCCACGCCCGCTCTCATCGTCACTATGGGCGCCGACACGTTTCTGGATTTGGTTACAAGCTTAAGCACAATTACACAAACGATGCGGCGGCGCAAGCTGCATCGGGTGGCCATCTCTTTTCTGCCACGGAAAGTAGCAGGTTTAGCTCACATCCAATACGACCGTGTGCCTTCAAGCTTTCCTCTGTAAATATTATCGTGGTTGGATCTGGTACTAGCGTTTCCAAGTTAATTGTCGACGGTCTCCAACGGCGAGCGATGCTGTACGCGGAACCGGATAAGTTGCAGGCAGCACTGGACATTGCGCTAACACAAACAAAGAGTGTAAAGGTGGTTGCCTCCGGTGAGGCGAAGGAGGTGCTAAGGAGGCTTGCAGAGGAGGGGTCGGTCGCGCAGCTGAACGCGGCGCCCATTGGCAGCGAGGTGAAGAACGAAAATAAATGAGAGTAGTGTGTTTCGAGCGATGAAATATATGCTGATTGGGTGACCACTACCTCCATATTCCGCTTTTTTTAAAAAAAAATTGTAATGTAGGAAAACCCCCATGGCGGATGGTTTATTTATCAAATATTGATGGTAGGAAGTTAGTAGTGGGGCATTGTGTGTGCCATGCGATCGCTTTATGCTGCTTGCACACGCAATTTGAATAGCGGGCTAGGGTCTGTGATGTTTTTTTTTCTGACGCAGTTGTTCGATACCATCACTCATAATATCGGGCAGACGTAGTGTGGTTATGTGTGAGGTGAATGCGAGTGCTCCTTTTGTCTGACTTGCTTGATGCTTTCCCCTGCGAGATGGACATGCGTAGAGGTGATCGATAACACAATATGCCGCCATCCGCTCATAGTAGGGGACGCTGCTATTATGAATAGTACAGGGAGTTGTCGTAGGGAAGGTGATGACCAGATATATGTTATGTTTATAGTGTGCGCTAGTAAACTCCTTTCCTTTATTTTTTTTTCTCGTATAATCATCCTGTTTGCTTACCCACATTTACTCTTGCTTGGGAGCATTACCAGGGTTATTCTTTCTTGCGTATATGTGTGTATTAGGCTCCGGATAAATGTTTACATATCTCGCTTCCTTCTCTTGCTGGGTGGTTTCTCTTCTTTGCCCAATCGGGACTTGTAAAGCGTAGTGTGCAGAGACCGCTGAATAAAGTGTTTGGAAGAGAAATCATTGGTACATTTCTGCGATCAAATGAGCCCGCGCGACGGCGGGGAAAGTGGGTCTTCCTCGCACTCCTCTTCCACATTTAGTGACACCGCCTATCGTGAAGCACAGCGGCGGAGGCGACTGCAGCCTCACCAGACGCCACGTTGGTCCTTTACGCTGCAGGACTTACCAACGACCTTGCGAAAGGCCTTTAGCGACGCAAACATTGGCTATGCAACACGTCTCACCGCTTTCGTGGGCCTGGCGGGTGGGCTGTCGTTCGCGGTGTATCAGCTTTTCTTTGTTCGCTGGCAGGAGAACCGTCCGCTCGCCAAGCGATCTCGTTTCGCACCGCTTGTTCCTGTTACGTTATTGGAGAAGGAGCGCGAAAAGGGTTCAGATATGTTAATTTTTCGCTTCTCTTTGCCTAACAGCTACGACTACTGCGGCTACGAGCCTGTAAGCTCTGTGCAAGTGACCACCGGCACAGTTCGCTCCATGACTCCAATCACCCGGTGGTTCACTCCTATTAATCATCCCCAGCAGCGCGGGATTGTGGAGTTTGCCATCAAAGAACGCGACCCGGGGCGCATGGCAGCGCGGCTGCGTTCACTTGAACGGGGCGACCGGGTGTATCTTGGTCGGTGGATGAAGGAATTCCCTTATAGGCGAAACACGTACGGGGAGCTGGGGCTCGTTTGCACCACCTCCGGTGCTTCCATTGCTCTGCAGTTGATGAACGTGTTGGATAAGGATAAGGAGGATAGCACGAAGCTTCGCTTTTTATATTGCCATCATACGGCAAAGGACGTGCCATTCCGAAGCACATTTGAAGGATACGTACAACGAAACCCTGGAAGAATTTCGGTTAATTACGATGTAATGTCATTGGCTGGTCAGACATCAGCCAACGGCGTGCGTGTGGGAGAGAACTTTTTCCTAGGCCACATCGACCCAAACATCGTGCAGAGGACGCTTCCCCCACCAGTCATCGTGAATGAAGCGACTGGGGAAAGTGTGCGGCCTGTGCTACTGCTGTGTGGCCCCCAGAGTATGTTGATGCCTCTCTGTGGGCGCGTGAGTTCGATCGGAAACTACACGTATTGGCAGGGACCGGCTTACAAATACTGCGGATTTCTTAAGGACATGGGGTACGTACGGAGCCAGGTGTACAAATTCGGCGTCTCGACCCACGTAACGGCCTATCAATGACTTGAACGGAGGTGCATTGTGCGTTCGGCGGGTAGGATTATGCAGCAAAGGGAAGGCAAAAGGATAATCTGGTTCTGACCTCCGTTGCCCACACGTGTTTTGGCATTGACTGCGGCGGTGCTATTCGTTTTAGCTTGACTTTCTGTTTCGAAAGATGCGCTGTGTATCGTTTATGAATATTATTGCACCACTGTTTGTTGTGAGTGCGGGAGGGGCTGAGTTCATGCTCCACAGAGTTTTTTTAATCTTTTTTTGAAGGTTGGACCTGTTACAAGATTCATCACCACGAGCAACTGGCGCTTCGTGTCGACGATTTCTATTCACTATTCCTCCACTAATTCACATTTTCAGCCTATTACATCTGTGGCTTGTGGGGCAATCACAACGTGGTTGGGGTAATCGGTGATGTCACGCGGTCACCCGTATGATTTGTTCCCTCCTTTTTCTGAAGAATATATATATATATATATCCCGCCGTCACCGACATTGGGTTTCCCTTCCTCTGCAGTAAGCATGATAATGTAAAATCTTGAAATTATACCTGGAAACTTGACCGCCCAATCCCCTTTGTTAGCCACTAAGAAAGTAGTAGTGAGACAGCAATGTCGTGGGTCCGCATCATCGATCGACAAGTTGTCCATCGCAATGCTTCTGAAATGGAGCCCATGGAGCAAGTGTTTCATGCGCATACGCTCGCGCAGAATCAGCTGCTGCGACTACAGCAGCGCTTACAAAAACTAACAAGTGATAACGCAAAACTGGATGAGCAGAACAAAGAGCTTTTGCAGCAGATACACACCCTGGAGCTCACATCCGCGGGTGTAATCAGCCGTGCGGGCCGTGAAGAGAAGCTGGAGGCTAAAATTGGCGAATTGCAGCAGCAGTTGCAGGAGAGTCTGGAGAATGAAAAGGACTACTACAAAAATGCGTGCGAAGTTAAGCGGTTAACAGATGAGAACACTGCCCTACGGAATGAGATAGCGCAGCTGAAGGATCGTGAAACGCAGCGTGAGGACGTGTTACTTATGCTTCGAAGTGAATACGCTGCCCTCAAGCAGGAAAATGATACCGTAAGACCAAAACTTAACACTGCGATGAATGAGCGGGACCGCTGTGTGAAGGAACTAATATCTGCAAAAGAAGCTATGGCGTGTATGCAAGAAGAGATGATGGGGTACATGGATGAGTTGAACACATTGCGCAAGAAGGCTACTGGCGGTGGTTCGGTAGAGAAGACGCCTGAATCGCGAGGAGAAATCTCTCACTCCAGTCAGCATAGGGACCCTTACAGCACGTGCACTCATGAGGCATCGGTAGTGGATGTGTCAAGGGTGCCATCGAAAATTTTGTGCACTATCCAACATACCCACGGTGAACGCCCGATCTATGCATTGTGCGCTGCTGAAGGTGGTAAGCGGATCATAACAGGTGGTGGTGACCGAATGCTTCGACACTGGGGAAGTGACAGTGGCGCTGTGCTGCACAGCCACACCAGTGTGGATGTTCCGTTGTGTATCGATAGCGTCTCCAATTATTTAATAGTTGGCTGTGCTGATGGGGCAGCGCGGATGTGGAACACGCAAACACAGCGGAAGACGGAGCTCACGGGTCACAGTGAAAAAGTGGTTGCCGCATACCTCTCGGAAACGGCGGCTAATGCCTACACCGCGAGCTCAGATCGCACGATACGGTTATGGGACGCACGTCAAGGGGTATCACAGAGGACCCTTATAAATCCAAGTGCCTGCAATGACCTGTGCGCCCTGGAATCCCTCATATTCTCAGCACACTATAACGGTAGCATTTGTGTGTGGGATGTGCGTGCACCACGCGGAGGTCAACGGGAGATCAAGTGTGTCCACCGGGAGGGAGCCACGTGCGTGCGGGTCTGTGAGGAGAGATCATGCTGCGTATCGCTTGGTCGCACGGGCGCGATATCGGTACGAGATACCCGTGCAGTGGAGAAGGAGCTGTTCCGTGTGGAACACAATGACATGGGCACTTCAACTTACCTCGCGAGGTTTGCTTTGAGCCCCGGAGGAAACTTTTGTGCCGTCGGAAACATGTGTGGATCTGTGCGAATTGTCGATTTGGTAGCCGGCCGCTCTTTGAACAGGGAACTACGAGGAGGACACCTCAACGGGGTTAAAGGCGTGTTATGGACACAGGTGGGGGAAAGTGTAGTACTGGCAACTATTGGCGATGACAGACGATTGGTTCTTTGGAATTGAAGTGGCGGCGGGACTTAGCACCCCTTTGCTTCTTTCAGACACACGTAACTAATTTGTGTGTGTGCAGCTGAGATCAGTGGAAAGTAAAGCCGTTTGATTGCTTCATCTGCCGGATGAGTGGTGGCTCTCTCCTGTAGACATATTTCAGTATAGTTTGACATTTTACCACGCTGTACCGTGTAATAGTGGACTGTTGTGCATCTGGCCATTCTTTTTCTTGCCTCTTGGCGGTGGCGCGTTCACATGTGTACTTTTCCAGGAACTTACTTGAGGAGAGAGAAGTTACCCGCTTATTGGGACTGTGGGCCTATGCAAAAGTGTCTTATCCCCTGATGGTACCAGCGGCTACATGAATTAATTTGATGGGGGGTTTGTAGGGTAAGTGTAAGGGGAAGCACCGTCAGTACCTCATATCCCCTTCCAGCGATTATCGTCACCGGGTGAGTTAGTGAAAACTTCATTGTATATGTGAGAAATGTTTTGGTGGCGCTGTGTGTGCACGAGTGTAACACAGCGTCGCTTTCACCTTCCCAAAGGTCATTCCATGCATCGTTTTACCGGCAAGAGGAGGAATAATCGGGATGTGCTCTGCAGTTTCTCTCTATTCGCCTTCCTTCTTGTCCAAGCGACAGGAAGCGGAAGGCTGTTGGACACGACAGGTCCTTATATGAGGAAGGGGGAAGCGATTAAACGTGGTAGTCGCCATTCCCTCGGACCGTTACTTCCTTTTTGTTGCTGTTGCTGCTGTGAGGCTTCCACAGCAAACAAATATATACATATATATATAAATATATATATACATATATATCTGTAAACTGTCTTCCCGCGATTGCCGTGTAGGGCGCATGAGATAGCCGCCGCAACATTCATTGTTTTGCTATTCGGTGTGAACTTGTCTCTTTTATTTCTGTTTCTCAGAACCGTGCTGCGGCAACCGGTTCTCCGACTGTGTAAATCACATCGGGCTTTACTTAATTCCGCTGACGCTTTTTAAAGTGTAAATGGACCCGACGTTGAGTAATTCACCTGAGGGGCACTTTAGTACGGTGTTAGATCGCATAGAGCGTATTTTGTCTCAACTCACAAATGACATCGCGGCGCAGCAGCAGGAAATCAGGAAATTGAGGACATCGTTTGTTGACGAGAGGGAAACTTGTGTCGGCATTAACAATCCTCGAGCAAAAAGTCGCAATTGTACAATGGAGTGGAGAAATGTGCAACCAGCCAGCATTCCTGCTGACCTCCGTCGGGGTGTAAGCAACGACGCATTGCATGGCCACAACAGTCGGAAGGATAAATTACCGAAGTTTCCGGAGTCGTGGAAGCACTGCATCAAGCAGTATGTAGTGGAAATGGTGGAAGAACATTTGCAAAGCATGGACAAGCGTATCAAACGCATACTTGCCAAGCGGCTACGTAGCGTTTTTCTAGAACAGGTGGGGCGTGCACTTGGAAGGGAGACTCGTTCACCGTCAAGTGGGCGCGAGAACGATGCACCCAACCTCGTGAAGACAAGCGACGCCCCGCAAAAAGTGTAACGGAGCCCTCCCGAAGAAGAGGCAAGGGAGTGATACGGCAAGCCACATTTCAGCTGGCAGTGGGACCAGAGCTCCTTCTAGCTTCCGTTCCGCGTCTCGTGGGAGGAGGCCTTCGTGTGGCGAGGGTTGGAACCCCACACACACCTCCAGTAGTTCATTGAAGGCACAAAGCCGCACAACGCTCTGCGAACTTCACGGGATACGGTAGCGGGGCTTCCTGAACCATCTGTTTCTAATGTCTCCTGTGACTTTTCTCTTGCAGACTCGGGCTCATCTTCCGTGCTTCAAGTTAATCACTTATTTCCTGATCAAGGCACTGTGTCTCACCAACTGAAAGGTGTGGATCTGAGTCAGTCTTCCTCTCATTCACGATGCTGTTTGTCGTCATCACCATCACCAGTGAAGAAACGTGGCTCCTGCAACTCCCGAAATTACTGCGGCGCTGATTGGCACCATTCGACTGCTTTAAGTCACGACTTCCCGCAACAAACGCCAGCGACGATGTCGATGTGCTCGTGGACGTGTTTATAGGGCGTAAACCCGCGGACAGAGTGATGCAATTGCTGCTGTGAGGAAAAGTATGTGTGAGCGGCCGTGTAAAACTCGTGGCGAATGTCCTTGTTGATGTTTTCTCCCATTATGACCAGTGTGACTTGGCACTCGGCACCGAAATGGATGCGATATGCGATGGTACGCATGGAGAGAGGTGACGCCAAGTGGAGAGCACCAAGAATCGCATGGGTATGCGCTTTGTGTCCCCCACAAGGCTACGCCACTAACAACTACAGATTTTGGTGTCAAAACAAAAAGAGGGGACCGGAAGGAGGAAAGAAATTGATAAAAGTGATAGTGGTAGTGGGACCCCTCCTTGGATCATGCGGTGACACACCTGCATGAAGAGATAAGGGATCAACTGTGTACATCATTATACATATATTAGTATCAGCCAACTTCTCTTACCACCCTGCAAAATCACAATACGCTCATGCACACTTCTAAATGTGTGTTGGTAATATTTTAGCCAGTGGGTAGGACGGCATAGTAATAATTGCTATAAGGAACTCGTGGATGGACACCTCCGTGAGCCAAGGGGAGAGTGACTGTGGCCCATTTTCCTCAGAACTTCTCGTTACCCTCGATAAGCGTGCCGCGGTTACGCTGAGTGAGTTAAACCGTGCAGTGAAGGCACATCAAGAAAATCGCGTTTCTCGCACACATGAGGCCCTTGTGCTGTCAATTTCTGCCGCACAACGTGTCATAAAGCTCCTCACAGAAGTAGATGAACATATGCAGCGGCAAAAGAAGCAATCGTCTGAGCGCCACCTGCCTGCCCTTCACATTACGTTGCTCGCACAGCTCGACACGCACCGTGCGGCCATTCGGCGCGCCCTTCCAGCAGCTGTTGCGGCTGTCGAGGCTGGTGGAGAGGAGAGTGCGGCAGAGACAGCGAGCGCACTTCGTTCCTTGATGTACACGCGGTCCATTCTCAATATGGAGTTACGCAAGGTTCAGGGAGCTGTCGATGAGCTTAGAGGAAGCTCAAAATCGCTAGAGGTGCTCCATACCGCTCTGCAAGACGTCAATGCAACTGTTGAGCTAGCCCATAGAGTGGTGGGGAAGTTGTTATCAATAAAAACGGTCGATGACGCGCTGCTTCGCGTTTCAGTTGTGGTGTTTATTTTGGTGCTAGTTTACATTGTAGCCCAGCGAGTGTTTGGTTATTTTCCCACTGTATACAAACGGTGAGCGAAGGATTCACCGCCAAATATCAATAGCCCTTTGGTTTTAACTCCAAACTGTGCCATTTGTACCACTGAAGCTAAGCCTAACTACTGACTGTGTCAAATTGGCCTTTATGGCAATGAACAAATTGCTTTTTCTTTTTTAACGTTTTGGACTACCGCTGTTATTTTTCCGCGTTCCCTTTCTCTCTTAATATGTGCGTGTGTGTGTTTTTGTTTGCTTTCAGATATTTAGTTGAGCGGGATGAGCGAATCGGTTCCAACTGAACAGGGGACGGCTACCCCCTCTGAAGCCACCATCTCTAGACCGAGTTCTTCACTGATTAGTCGGTCATTATCAAAAGACAGACGGTCGCACCGAATAAGTGCCAGGGATTTCTCCGTCCCTCACCTCTCACTTCCCATGATAAATGACCCCAGATCGCAACTCTGGCCGCGGAACCACCAGATGCCATTAACCGAGAAAGCCCTCGAGGCGGCGAGCGTCGAGGAGGAGCAGAAACGGCGCAAGCGACTCACGCAGAAAGTAGCCACAGACCTTATGATGTCTGCACTTAACCGCCGGCCAGATCTTTTCCCTGTGTTCGTCAGTGACAACGAAGGTGGTCAGCAATCAGTGATTCAGGGAGATAAAAGAACCGCGGAAATGCCGAAAAGGTTGCTTATGGCTCCGTGTCTAGGACTTGCTGCCGGTGCAAATGCGATAGGGGGCTTTTCTCTGAAGTATCCAATCTCAAAAACTGAGTCAGAGCGCATAATACAGCAGGAGCGCGATTCTAATGAGGTCCTCTTCTCCATGTGGGAGGCGCGCAACGCGAAACGGCAGGAGTGTAATGATCGGGCGTCCTTGGAGGAAGAGTTGCATGTTCCGCTATGGTGCAACTTTCGGCGATCACTCACGGAGGAAGAAGCAGCCATCCTGCGAGAAACTGAGCAACTGCAAGGGGTTTACGCGGAAAAAAGAAAGAGGCATGATGCGATGACTTCTGCACCGGGTTTTTCGTTTGTTAGTGGTGCCAAGGGGTCACAAAATGCGCCATGGGGCTACAACGTGTGCGGACGGGGGATAGCCTTCCCCTTGCACCTATATGAGAAGCTATTTAAACGCGTCTTAGCTGGCATGCACAAGCACTTAGTAACATTACTTAAGGGTAAGGTCAACGAGGAGACTTACGGCATCTCCATGTCGATGTCATCAGACCCTAATAATTCGAAGAGTGTTGCATTGCTGCTGAGTGCTGAGCTCGAGTTGGCCACCTTCTCTGATCCGTCTGGGGCAAAGCGCACCAGTGGTGGTGGCGGTGGCTGCACAACAGAAGACTCGGTGGGAGCTTGTCCGCCCCTCGCTTCAGTCCCTCAGGAACTGTGTTGCAACTCAATGATTGTTGCAGAAGCGGCATTGAGCGTCACGATCCTGTGGCGCATTCTCGACCAAGCGAAAAATCTATCACCCGGCATCGCCTGGGCCCTTCACTTGTACACCAAATACATTCTACCTCACGTGTATGAAAATTTTGCCTTGTATGAGAGCCACTTACCATCTTCCGGTGCCATAAGTGAGCAGGTGGATCAACTGAGTACATTGCGTCTTAACTTGTTGCAGTATCGGCACATGAATGCCTTAGCTACGCAGGCAAAAGGGGACATGCAATACATGGAAGAGGCCATGAAAAGATGGGCTTGGCGGACGTGGCGGCAGAGCATGTTGCAAAAGCAGCGCCGTGAAATGGGATTGAGAATTCTTTATAAGGTCTTTGGACGTCTCCACGTCGCAAAACAGCTGCAAAAATGTTTCAGTCAGTGGCGGGTGATTACGAAGGAAAGCTCTTTCTCTGCTGGGCTTGATCTTGCGGAACAAAGGTATAGAACATTTCTTGGTGAAGCTAAGCACGCAGCTCGTGAGGTTCAGTTGTTCACAAGCGAGAAGGGGTCGCCGCCCCCTCCGTCGGTTACTCTTGATCAAAATAAGTTCATCGCCGCAAAGCTGGCGGAGACGGCAACCCACTCCAGGACTAGAAGCAGAGATGCGACATCGGGCAAGAAAGACAGATGGAGCAGCGATAAAAGTGCTACTACAGCGGGAGGGCAAGAGGACCAATACGGTAGCTCATGTAAACGGATGTTGTCCCTCGAGACTGACAAGTTAACGCCGGTATGCAAAGATGGAAAAACGATAGGGGATTCCGATGTGACGCCGGGGTCAAGGATGATGTTAAGGACTCCTACTACGTGTGGCAAGAAAGGCCGTGATTCTCGCACGATGGTGTGTGGACGCGTTACAACCGTTTTTGAAACAATGTTACAGAAGCTTAGTGATATGGAGGCAATTAGTGGACACTTACGCGAAAGTATCGCTGTCCAGAACCGCATTATACAAAATTTAGAGCGTGAAAATGCATGTTTGAAGCAGAAAGTGGGTAGCGTGGAGGAAAGTCTTCGTAAGTCTGAGGAGCACGGCTTCAGTTGTGTAACCGGATGCAGGAAAGGGAGCTTGACGTGCAGGAGCTGGAGAGACGTAACAGACAGCTCAAGTCGCGCCTGCGCTGTCAAGAACAACGCCCATGGCAACGCGCTCTTCTGCGAGTAGTTGGAGATATGTGTGGCGCTTCTACGGCGCTGTCGGAACTGCTCGACGATTCACGAATAGAGCGGCAGAAGCACTCTTCTAAAGACCCAAGCGATCACTCAAGTGGTTCAGGAAATGGGGATGGCAGTTCCCCTGCCAGCACAGCCAATGAGCAGGAAGAGAAGGTATCAGGGAGCACGGGTACAACGCCGCGGGGTCAATCACCTTGTAGTGAACGCGAACACGATGAGTACCACGAATGCAAGCAACAACTCGCTAACGCGCCTCCAGGGGCGGAGAGTGAGCGGTTATTTGGCAAGCTAGCACCTATTGTTCTTTGCTCGACGCGGTTCATGCCAGATTCTCAAACATTTTACGCGACTGGGCAAACGGCTGTCTTGATGACTTGGAGTCTCTGGATGACTTGCGAGGTGGCCAGCTTTCTTCACGTTTTTACGGCTTCTCACAAGAGGCACGCAGTGGTGTTTTGTTGAGCCGCCTTCTCTTCTACCTCGCCCTACCGCGGTACCAAAACACAGCAGCTGCAAGTAAAAACCCAGTGGCCCAACGTGAAACGAGTAGAAGAACAAACTACGTAGAACAGAGGCGACGTCTTCTGGCCCGCGAACGTGTTCAGTTGGATGCGCCATTTCCAACGTATGCTGATTGCTTCGGGGACATGCTGAGCCTAGCACCCGTGAGTCGAATGACCATCCTGCTACAGTTTGCCAAGGAACTAATATCGTCTGCTGGGCAAGTTGGTGACGAGCTCGTTCAGAAGCACTTGTCTCGCATTTACGACCTAACACTGAAGAGCATTGAATTTACACCTTCCCCTCCCGTCAGTCAGGTCGACCTGCATGAGGTGGTCGACGCGCACGCCCTGGCATGCGGCGATAAGGGTGCAGTGCTGACGTTAATCGCCCTTCTGTACGTGAGGTTTTCACACCCATTTAACCACAAAGCGAAGCAAAGTGCGATGGTTGAGCGTGAGGCAATGCTTTTTCTACTTAGCAAAGGCACATATAAGCTCTCTCAGGATCAAAATACGGGGGAGCCATCAGCGGCACCGGGAGAGGACAATAACAGTGAAGAAAACGAGCCTGAAGATGATGGAAAGACCCTTGCGCGGCAATTCCTTACGCAGCTGGAAGACGACGAACAGAGTCCGTGGCAGCTCTTCTTGAAGCATTGTCAACCACTGATTAACACAATGGCACATCCTTATATATTACGGGGTAATTTCTGGCCCAGTACGGCGTTTGATTCACCAGGCTTGGCTTATATGCTAGGATCGCTTGGTCTTGCGCTACAACGCTCCCTACAAGAGCATCGATGGCACATTATTTTGTCTTGTCTTGTGCCAATCCGCACGTACAGTGGGCTGAGCCGCGGAATGTTCACTGGTGGGCGTGGCTCGAGTGCTGCGCTGCAGGTTGGACTGGACCGCACGGGTGACTGGGTGTTCCCTGACGAGTTGTCATGCATCAAGTCAGCATTGCAGAGTCGTGAAGAAGCCATTCGCACTGCTATTAAGGAGGGTGTTTTGGAGTGTAAGGGTGGCTGGAGCGAAGAAGAATGGCAGAAGATGGGCTACTTTGTAGCGAAGGACAAGGAAAAACTCCTAAAGTCGTTCGAGACATGCAGCTTCGATCTCATGCAATTGTTTCTGCGTCGGGCCCGACTTTCACATTCATGCGCGATGCCTGTGATTGATATCGGTAATTGGCGTCTTTTGCTTGCAGACATCAACATCGTCACCCCTGATAAGCCTGACGCGTCGCTATTAGATATGAGTCACGTGACAGACATCTTCTTTAGGGTCATGTCATCACTGGCAGAGACAGACGGGGCCGTGAAGGAGCCCGATTCACGGGACGAAAATTACTCGAGCATGCCGCTGCCCCACTATTCCGAAGAAATGTACTACCCCGAGTTCATCGCGGCTTTGGTTCTCCTCGTTCACGATATGTACCCGGCAGTGTACACGAGTGAGGACGATAAGGACAAGGAGCCCACCATCACCTGGATCGGTGACGCTCTCACAGACTTCAACTTTAGACAAATTGTGCCGCCACAAACCAGTGAATCAATGGTTCGGCCTGCAAATGCCATGGCGGCCATACGAGGCAACGCTCAAGCAGAGGAGGTGCTCCTTCGCCACAACAAGGTACTCCAAGCGATACACACCACGTACTCGAAGGACGTGTTTGGCGTTGTGGGAATGGAAAAGGAGCAAGTCGTGCAGATGCTCCGAGATTCAGCACTAACAAGCCACGAGATTTCCTCCAGCGTGGTGTCAGAGGTGTTTAAGGCATGCTGCGTATCCAAGAAGGTGGAGGATCTGTGCAGTGAAGGGAAGCGTCGGGAACAGGACGCGCGACCGCGAGATGTGGCCACGATTCGTCGCCGTGGTAATGTCAGCATAGTTGATCCATCTGTTGAGGGAACCTCAGCGAGTAGAACGAAAGAAATCTCAATTCTGCTCTACGATGGGTTTCTTGAGTTTTTGTGCGTTATTTGTCACTTTCAATTACCCAACCCGTTGATTCCATTTGATCGACGGCTGGAAAGGTTCCTGTGTAGGAGTGTTTTTCGGCCTCTGGCTCACAGGAGTGAAGCAGTGGCCGCTGTTGTTTCGCAGCACATGCAACAACTCGGTCCAAGGGCAGCAGAACCTTAAGGGGCAGGTTGTGGGTATGGAGGCGTTGCATCACCAAAGTTTGGTTGTTTCTCTCGACCCCGTTACATCAACTCCTTCATCCTTTCTTCATTCAATCAGTCGTTCCCAATGCGAAACCGTCATTGAAATTCGAACGATGATGTACTTTAGAGTATATGTTTAGAATCTCAAGCGTTATCAAAGACGTGTGTGCTTTTGTGTGTGTGTTATCGCATTTTTATTTAGTTATTATCACTATACGGTAGTGACCATGCGCTGATGTAAATCATTAAGCTTTACGTGAGAGCGCTCAATGCTTCCTCTACTAGGAGTCATTTTCTGCTATTGGATATCCGTAAAGTCCCTCTGCTTTTCTTTTCCTTTTTTAATCACCCGTGGCAATGATAGTGGGTGAGCTTTCACATGTTTGTACACGGGGAACACTGGGACCATCCGGTACTCTGTCCTTATGCAGTGAGTATTTCTTTGTTTGCTGCTGGCACTGCAGACAGCGATTGAATATTTTGTAACTGTTTCCTCCCCCGGTCCCGGGAAGGCATCTTCTGAAGTATCTCTGGCTTCTCTTCCCTGGTACTCACTTTCTGTTGCTGGTTTGTTCTAGTTTTAAGGGGGAGTGGTGTCGTGTAAATGACAATATTACCCGTCCCGACCCTCTCCAAGTCGTTTCGCTCTTGGGAAGTCATCGCGGGAAACCTCCAGCTGGGGATCTGCTTGCAGCAGCGCACCGATGAGGGTATGCAGAAGAACAAAGGCATTGCCCATCGCCTGTTTTACAGTGAAGCTGACCTCAAGAAGTATCGAATTATCCGTTCTTCCAACCCTGTGGATTACCGCTTGACAACAGGAACCTCTGAAGACAAAGGGGCCGCTGCTAAATGCAACGGGAAGCCAAGGTACATACTAGCCTCATCCGACACATTTGAAGAAATAAGTGCTGATTGGAATCGTGTAAGGGCAAAGGGGCCGTCTGCGTATGGCTTAAAGAAAATCTTGGGTGACTCACAGACAAGCCGCAATTCGTCTCTTGGGAACCAAGTGAGTGAATTCTCTGACTTTGAGCGGTTCCCAAGCTGCTTCGGCGCTGCGCTAGAGAAATCGGCCAACTCGGTGTGGAAGGACACCCTTGAAGTCTCACAGCTTTCTGACTGGAGTGTGGAATCCCGGTCTTCGAGTCCATCACCGCTGCAGAAAAGCAGTGTAGACGTGTATGAAAAGTGCTTGATTAGGATCATGGGTCTGTGGGGATGGTCGTATCCCATTGACACAGCGGCGTACGTAATCGTGTTAAGTTTTGGATGGTGGTATGACGTACTCCGTTGGCCTGCTTTCTTTATGATTACCCTTATTACTGGTTTCATAAGGTGTGGGCAGGCAATGAGCAGTAATGAGGAGGATGAGGGAAAGGCAAGGCTTGGTTATGTTCATAGTTTGTTCAACGAGAAGAGGACTAGAACCATCACCATTGTTTGCTCATTGCAGTAACACTCCAACTGCTCGTCGAACTGTTGCTGCCTCAGTTGACAATTGTTAGCGTTCTGGAGCGTTTGTTGCCCCCCTTGGTCGTTGTGTCGCTTCTGCATAGCGCGCTGATCCGCTTTTTTAGTCATCTCAGCGCCAGTGTACGCGCGGCGTGGAGTCCCATACGCTCGCGGGCGAACAGTATGATCTCCATAAGATCTAAAGAAAAGAGTGGCTACGGTAGTCGTGATCACTCTGTCGCAACGAAAAGCGTCGAAGCGAGCCCCTCTGGAGGAAGCAACCGCATCACCCCGTCCCCCTCACCTGTTGTCCGGTACCCGATTACGTCGTCGTCTAGGCTTTGTGGTTGGGAAGAACGTGAGGAGCCGAAAGAAGGTTTTGTTGTATGGGAGAAGAGGGACGCAAGCAGTAAAACAAATATGCTAGTTGAGGTTAACCTTCCCAGCGGTAACGTGAAGTTATTGCAAAGTGTGCTCGCCGCTGTAATGCGCCATGAGAAACATATGAACTGTGCTACTAATTGGTGCAAAGTGGAGAGCAGCCAAAATATAGTCAGCAACCCGAAGGGAAACGAATTCACGCTTTCAACTACGTACAAGTTTTCCAGATCAAGGTGCCCGAGCGTAAGGAGTTAAGTCCTTCGCCTTCTCATGGAATTCCCACGGCCGCGTCACAGGATTTAACTCCCGCTCGGTACCATACCAGAACTAGTCAAGAGGCAGTGTCACTGCACGCAACGAACAAATCTTTAAGTGCTTCAGAAAGCCTCACCACTCTCCCAGATCCCCTAGAACTTACTTCTTTTGAAGAGTTGGTTTTATTGGTGTACGACATCACGGGGTTGGAGCAGGGGGACGGATCCCTACGGTTGCGTGTCTGCTACACCATAAAGTCTGCGTTGCAGCTCTCGGAGTACACGCGCTGCGCATTGTCTAAGCAGCTTGTCTCCAAAGCCGAGGCCGTTGCTGAGATACTCAGAGACAAAAATATTGATTCCTTCAAGGCACAGCCAAATCAAAATGTGGGGATGTATATGGCGAATGTAAAACATCACCCATTCTCGTGCTCCAGCAGCGATATTGATGGGAGACCCGTAGCAGAATTAAAATCCGATGAGATTTGCAGCGACGTCATAAGGATATCTAGCTACGTTGTGAGGGAATTGTTTCTGAGAGATGATTGGAAGTTTCAGGCCCAAAAGAAGGGCGTCTCGCTGTGGACCGCGTGTACGCAGTGGACTGATAAGAAGGCGGTGAAACTGTCGGTCCACATTCCCGGTGTCACGCTTGGAGATGTGGATGCCGTCATTAATGACCCAAAACTTGTTTCAAGGATGGATGCCATGGTGGCATCCAAAACCTTCGTCAGAGAGGCATCTCCACAGGTGCATGTTTACCACACAAAGTTCAACTCTCCATTCTGGGGGATCGCCGCGCGTGATGTGGTGACACGTACAGTCACCTCTTATTACCCTACCGAAGCACAACGTAGCGCTATGGGCCTTAACAGCAAGGCCTCAATCTTTCTTCACGTCTCAGAGGATGCATCGAACGAGGTTCCGCCACAGCAAGACT
The DNA here is from genome assembly GCA_002287245.1 of Trypanosoma congolense. Lineage (NCBI taxonomy): Eukaryota > Euglenozoa > Kinetoplastea > Trypanosomatida > Trypanosomatidae > Trypanosoma > Trypanosoma congolense. The sequence continues at coordinate 1,105,863 of NHOR01000454.1, read as the reverse complement.
TTCAGCGGGGGCGTGTTTTTGCGTTCGGTGTGATGGCGGAGACGACCGTTGGGGAGGGCGGCGAGGAGGGCGTCCGCTTGACTCGATGCGTTGCTGCGGATCCTGGCGGCTCACTGCCTAGTTACATTGTTAACGCCCTCACAGTCCTGCAGCTCGATAGCATACTCACCGTTACTCATTACATTAAAAAGCATGCCAAGTCCCGTGTTTGTCGTAACGTCCATCACGGATTAAAATAGAGAGGACTAGAAGAAACTGTGCTCACGTGTACGTCTTTGCTCGGCTTGCGTGTCTTATTTAACTTTTGTTCTTTCCCTTTCTTCTCGATCTCATCCTTCCTTACTGCCTTGTGAAGTTCGTTAAGAGGGGTTCCTTGTAACTCCTTGCCTCACCTCTCGTTCCCTTTGATTAGTGGAGCAATTCTTTAACTTTTTTTCCCCTCAGGAGTGAGCAGCGGTTGAGGATGGAGGTGCAGCAAGAATTTTTTGAGAAGAAATATGCCAAGAGAAAAAACATGTATTTATGTAAAAAGAACGACGAAAAAAAAAACGAAAACAAGTATTAACATTACACATAACTGAATCCTATGGCTGGAGCGCGAGACCCATTTCCGTACGTTCGTTTTTCTTACACATACCACCGTGTGAGAAATTGCTTCAGGGTCTGAGAGGCACGAGCCTCCAAGTTAAAATCGGACAACATTTCCGTGATATGCACCGCCTTCATTTCCCACGACCTGTCTCCCTCGTTTATGTGTGCCCATGTACAAGGCATTGTGGTAGGCGTGCTTCACACACTCTCTTCCCTTCCTTTCCTGTTTGCTTGCTTTTTGCTTTCTTGGCCGCTTTGAATTCTTTTTTTTTCTTTTTTGCTCGTGCCGTCACTGTGTGGAGTCGCAGGCGCGCAAAGTCGTCCAGGTGTTTATGGTACACATCACTAGTAACATTATGCCCTCTATCTGCTTTTTTCCTCCTATTTCCTCCGATTTTTCGTTGCGTGTTTTATGAGTGGAGCGCTACCGCCTCGCGTGGCGAAACAAAAGTTGTCATTGGGGGTGTCTCTTTCTTCCGCTCCTTTCCATCTTCCACTTTAAACTGTTGCAGTCATTTCCCTGAGGGGAAAGCTGTGAGAGGTGGAAAAAAAAACATTTGTCCAATAAATAAATTTAAAAAGAACCTTTTGTGCATACACCCACACACAATTATATTTGAACGTTTGTATTTATATCCTGCTTCTTCTCACGCGTCCTGTTGTTGCGGTTGAGGCTCTTTTGTAATTGCCACAGTACACCAAGGTTATTGCTGATAAACTGATATATGCGTATATGCCCGTGTGAGTTAACATTGGTTTATTCTCCACAACTTGCTCCTCCTTTTTTTTTTGTCTTACCATTTCGTATAATGTTATACGTTGAACCGGCTGCAAAAAAAACAGCCAATAGCGGGCGGGACATAGGCACCAGTGGGGTGTAGGTATTACCACGACCACTGGAAGACAATACAAGCTGCGGTGACCGCACTACGCTTGGCTAACTTATTCAACCGCTTTTGGGTTGAATTGTGTGACTGCAGTCGTGAGCCACGAGCCGTGTGGCTTTTCGTAGACCCCGTGTTGAGCGCCCGCTCTGCCTCCTCCTTCGCCTCTGATAGTTTGTGTGGAGGCGCTGGAGGAGGCAGAGTTTCGAGGAAGTAGAGAGCGCACAACCTGCACACAGACAAGAGGAAATACGCGAGTAAGCGTGCGGTGTGAGAACCGCATACGGACGCTAGCATTGTGTATTCCTGAGTGAGTGAGTGCTTCTACAGGAAGAGGTCGTTTAAAACCACCATACATACACCCAATTGAACCATAGAGATTTAAGCAAAGTATTTGCTTCCATTATTACCATATATTGCATTTTCGAACGACAAATAGCGGGTTAACTGTGTGCGAGCCAACGTGGAGGACTGAGGCAGCCCTTCGTCACGAACTACTGAGGGCGAGAGAGGCAGCAAACAGTAACGACGGGAAACCTAACAAGGGAACCAATCTGAAACATTATACACACGAGCCACAGAGCAGCCTTGCTTAACGTCGCGAGGTGTTGTTATAGAGTTGGGAAACTTCTTGTGAGGGGAAAACTAAGAACGTCGCAAGAAGAATATATAGAGAGAAAATAATAAAAGAAACAGAAGCAAACGATTAAATATACTACAATCACGCTCTTGCACTTCAGCAAGGCCAGGCGTATTTTGTACTATCGGACTCATGTCAACGAAAGGGGCATTGACAGTCGCAACAGGATGGACAACGGGCGGTATTTGCCGCAAACATTTAGGTTCCGAACCGTTTCGAACATCTCCTAGCCATTATGCGCGGTCGCTGATACCTCATCCGCTTTTTATGATGCCATCACTTACATTGAAGGGCTTTACCTTCACATCTCGCTTGTCACGACACTCTCCTCTTCTGGGGAGGCCGAAAACTTGCGCTATCGGTTTATCGTGCGGCGTGCGCATGCCCACTCTGTACGGAGGTCGGAGGGGCTTCTCGACTATCGCTGGTGGTAGTTGTGGTAGTCGTAGTGATGTCAACGCCTGCAGTGCAAGTGAGAGCCAGGAAGGTGGTTCGGTGGTGCCGTGTGGAGCAACCTCCTTCGCAATAACACACGAACAGAAACTTTTAGTAGACAAACCACCGCTCATTTGCCAAGTACGGCGGTTAGCATCCAAACGCACAGGGCCCACCACGGTAAGGATGGAGGCCTTCGGGAAGTGTGACAATCCTCGTGATTCTTTAGCTATCTTAGCGAGCCCTTCTGTAGGTTCGACCGAGGAGGGTGTTGGGCCAGGAGGGCACCTCACCGGGAGCCGGCCGACCAGAAGGTTGCTCGTTAAACTGTCGCACGAGACGACTACCTATACCGTAAGTAGCGGTGTAACAGAGCGGCAGGCCCATGCCGAGGATGAAGAACAACAGTCGGAGTTAGCTGACGACGAGGTGGAAGACCTGTACTCGGAGGATGATGATCCGATCTTTCATGCTACGACGTCTCGTAGCACAAAACGAGATGATGAGAGCGTTCTTGTGCTCAACATATTTACTCATCGTGTAGTGTGGAGCTCGTCACCCACCATTCGTCTATTGTCTGCGCTTGGCATCGGGCTGCGTCGCGGGGAAAGGGAGCTTGATGTGATTGACCCGGAGGCCCTTATGCGGTTCCGCAGCAAACTCCGTGGAAACGAGGTAAGTTGGCCGTCAGGGTGGCGCAGTGGTTTGTTTGTTGCAGTGAGGAGAAAACTGTTGTTTGGGGTGTCGGCTGAGAATGCAGTTGCCGAAATCAGAAAACTCATACGGGACCGTTATCAAGAAGCAGCAAGGGAATGCGTAACAACTGTTGTGAACAGCGCTAGTGGGCAAAATTTGGACGAGACTCATCCGTTGGAAAAGGGAAAGCCAGCGGACAACTACGTAACATGTGACGAGCGACTTGTTGGCTACGCAGATCTCAATGAAGAGCAAAAGCAGATATTAGATTTTGTGATGCAGGGTTACAACACCTACATTGGGGGAGGTGCCGGTACGGGAAAGTCCCTTCTTCTTCAGGTAATAAAGCAAGAACTAGTCAAGAGGGGCCTTTCTGTAGCGACGACGGCAACGACTGGTATAGCCGCTCGGCGTCTGAACGGGAAGACCCTCCACCACTGCTTCGGCGTGAATATTCATGGCGAGTTCACGCGGCGGGCCGAGTTACGGGCATTTGATGTGATCATTGTGGATGAGGTCTCCATGTTGTCGAAGGAGGTGTTCGAAGCGCTTGAATATCAGCTCCGGAGGGCACACGGTGTAAGCCTTCCATTCGGTGGAGTACAAGTAATTTTATCAGGAGACTTCCTGCAGTTGAGTGCCATTTGCTCCTTATCGCTGGTACATTCACGTATATTCCGCCGCAACTTTGCCATGCTGAAGTTACACCAAGTTGTGCGTCAGTGTGAAGATAGTCTTTTCTTGCATCAACTACAAGAGTTGCGTCGTGGCATTGTGCCACATGATCTGCAGGATACGGTTCACTTCCTACCCGCTGAGAAATGCTCGCAGTGGCTGGAGGAAGGCGGTGCGGATGCGGTAAGATTACTTCCCACTAACAAGGAAGTAGAGGAAGTTAACCAAAAGCAGTTGGACAGGCTAGCCGGCGATGCTATTGTGTATCCTGCGTTGCTACAACCCCCTTCCTTGTGTGGCCAGTGGACGCCGACGTACATCATTGAGATCACAGCGGCGAACCCAGACAGTGTAGATATCAGGAGCGTAGCTGCGCTTCTTGAAGAATATGTGCTCGAGTTCCTGCAAGCCACGCCGTATGCAAGCGAGTATGCATTCCATACTATTTGTCAGCGGTATATTGTGGTGTATAAGCTTTTCACAGACGCCTTTGCGTTTCGAGCGCGAATTCCACCAAATATGAGTGAGGAGGAGGTGCGGAACTTCAAATTCCACCTCAATGGCCTGGAGACTTGGCTCCCGATGCGCGAAAGTTGCTTGCGCTTGAGAGAAACTTTCGACTCACCACACGGTCTGCACACAGATGCGGATGATTACACATTGTCACGCTACGCTGAGTTGCATTCCATGTCGTCGCCGCTGCATTTGAAGATTGGCGCGAAGGTAATGCTACGCGCAAACCTCACACCAGGCCTTGTGAATGGCAGCATTGGAACTGTTGTTAGATTCGTGGAACTCAAGGAAAACAACCTTCCTGTGTTTGTGAAGACACTAGAGCGCGCAGCTGCGGTTAATATTTACAAGGACTATTTACGCTACGAGTTTAATTTGGACACCATTCTCGTGCCAGAGGTGCAGTTTGAGAATGGTCACCGGGCCGTCATACCCCCCACCGTGTTTTCTGTTGGCGGGCTATCAAATACAAATCACTACAGTATGGACATTGTAGCCGTACCGCTTAGTCTTGCCTATGCCTTCACGGTGCACAAGGTGCAGGGGCTAACGCTCGTTGGTCGTGTCCATCTAGATCTCTCCCGCATGTGGCCCTGCGATCACTTGCTGTACGTTGCCATGAGCCGTGTGCGCAACCCCGAACAGCTGGCCGTGTCGTCATTCCGCAATGACCTTGTGCGCTGCGCGTCGGAGTGTCTTCTTTTTGACGAGTCCCTTCCCCCGGTCAAAAAAGTGGAGATCTTGCCGAGCTTCTTTAAGGCATCGTGGATAACCAATCCCAAACGGCGCAAAGCAAGATCCCTGAGGAGGAGGACCGAAGGCGAGCAACCAAGAGAAGGAGAGAAAAGGCATGGCCGCGTCAGGAGCCGACGAGAATATCTGCGATGAGGTCATTGGGCGTTCCGCTCCGCTTTTGATAATGTGCGTTTGAACGCGGAAACGTAGGACGCGGGCGTTGGACGGTGTTGTGCACGGTGAATGTAAGCCGTTTCTTGAATTAAGGAATTGATCGTGTTGGTGTGATCGCAATGAAATGCCACTGTTTCTTGCCACTCATTTGCCATGAGGATGCGGAGCTTTGTCTTTGTCGTCTTTCGATTACTACCACTAATGCAGACCAACCTTCCCTTTCTTCCAGTCTTTTCACCTTATCCCCACCGTCACTTACTGTTTTTTGTGTTTTTTATTCTTTCCTTTTTAAATAATATATACTTCTGTTGTGTGTCATGTCTCTTCATAATACCGAGTTACTGCACTGTGTAATGAATGTACGGGCTGTCTGTTTTACTCAATGCGACAACCGCACTGCAGCAAATCGTTGTGAAGGGAGTGAAGGCGCGGCTTTATAAGAACAAAAAAAAAACAGATTTGAAAAGAAAAAAACGTATATAGTGATAAACGATTGCGACGCGCAGCAGGGAGTGTATATCTCCGTGCGCACGCCTTGCTGAACCACGGCTACTGCTTGTATTCCCATTTGACTTGAATATTCTCCCGTATCTTCCCTTGACCTTGTATGACATGTAAAGATCCACTAGACAAAACACACTAGATTCTCGAAAAATAACATTTAAAAAAGGAAACCTTAGATCCACCCGTAAATAAATATTTTTATATTTTTCTTTCCAGGATTTATTTCTTTCTTTTTTCTTCCCTTACACGTGAAATCAAACATAAATAACACATAAATACTTTGTTACCTGGCTGTCTGTTGCTGTTGTTGTTTCTACCAGGACGGTCAACGCTCAGCAATAACAGCAATAACTCATACCACTACTGCGACGACTGGAGGGTTTTACATTGCACACTCATCAACTCCTGCGCCCATAATGCTGCGTCGACTACTCCAACCAGCCCACAATGTGGTGTTCTCTGGGTCAGCAGCCCCAGCCTTCACATACAAACGTACCTCTGGGGCTATTGCCCGCCTCGCGCCACTGCCCTTTGATTCCAATGCCAGTGCTCTGCTCTGCGCCATGCGCTTCAGCAGTGGGACTGAAAGGACCCGCAGACGGGAATTGAAGAGAGGTTCTAAGCGGCGCTCTAAGGTACCAGCAGCAGCGGCACCCCTCACCGTACGGGCAGATGCACAGGAAATACCGATGGAACCGCAGGTGGGCTTGGCACTGCCCCAGCAGGACAAGCCGCAAGCCGTGCAGCCGCCCGCAGAGGTGGAAGCCCCACCGGCAGAAATGAAAATAGAGGAACCCGCACCGGTGGAAGTGAGGGCAGAGGAACCCGCAGCTGCCGCCCCGATTGATGACCTGCAGAAGGAAGTTGAGCAGTTTCCATCGGGAGAGAAGGAGCACCACATGCCGCTACAATCGACGCTGGTGTACAATGCTTTAACTGGACGTATGACATCGGAGACATCGCCATCCTTTTTGTGTCTGAAGAGCATTGGGTTTGGGGTCAACAGTAAGCGGCAGCTGTATGTTGAAAATCCCGAGATGCTTCGGGACCTTGCTCAAAAGATGCGGAAGGGTCTAGCAGCACTGCCTCAAAACTGGCCGGTGACCATCATTCGAGCCCTTGGGGTAATCCTGCGTAACCGAAGCATTGCAGACCCAGCAGAAGCAATCCAGCAGATGATGCAAGTGAGGATCAACAACCTGACACAAAGCCGCTACGCCGCTCTTGTGAATGCTGTGGGTGACGCCGAATTAAACAACTTGGATAATGGGTTGGTGGATGACTTGGTTGAGATTGAGCTGAACGAGGAACAAGAAAAGATTATCAACCTTGCTCTGAAAGGTCATCTCATGTACATTGGAGGCAGTGCTGGTACTGGAAAGACGGTTTTGTTGCGCTCCTTATGTCGGCGCATGCAGGCGGAGCGCCTGCGTGTTGCCATGACAGCCACGACAGGTGTTGCTGGTTGCCATATTGGTGGCTCAACCTTCCACCATGCCATGGGAGTGTCTGCGCAGGGAGACTTTGTGCGCAAGAGCCATCTTCTGGACTACGACGTTATTATCATTGACGAGATTTCCATGATGTCCAAGAAAATGTTTGAGGAGTTCGATAGAGTTCTGCGTGAGGAGGCTGGGACACCGGATATTCCATTTGGTGGAGTTCAGATCATCCTTTGTGGAGACTTCCTGCAGCTAGGTGTGATCAATGAACCTCCCATAATTCATTGCAAAGTGTTCATGGAGAAATTCGTTAAGATCCGTCTCGAAACGCAGGTTCGTCAGGCCAAAAGTAGTCTCTTCGCAGATGCCTTGCAGCAAATGCGCCTAGGCCTTGTTCCAGATAGTTTGATGGCGTCAGTTGAGCAACTTCCGCCAGGAACCATGGTGCCATCGGCTGTGAACCTTCTCCCCACAAACAAGGAAGTTAACATGGCGAATGAGGAAGAACTGAAGCGCCTTCCTGGGGAATCTGTAACGCTTACACCCGAGACTGGTATTACCTCACTACGGTGTGACACCACAGCCACTTTGCTGATGAGAACGACCAAAAATTTCAAGGTGGAGGAGTTCACAATGCACGTGCGATCACTGCTGCAGGCGTCGCTTGACATACCCAAGGCCTCTCTCCTGTCCATTTACCGCATCTATGAAGATGGTCACGCCATGCGCATTTGCCTTCCGCAAAGTGAGAGTGTCGCGTGGCGTGATGCGATGCGTGAGCGATTCTTAGAGATAGCTGGCCTTATTAACGACTTAGACGTTGGTGCTACAGTGACAGAGATTGTGCCAAACGGTGATGGGCTACACACCCCGGAGCATGAGGAGTACCTGCAGAGGCTCATTTCGAAGCACCCGATCGCACAGCCACTAACACTGAAGAAGGGCTGTCGTGTTCTGTTACGCTCCAACCTCACTTCACGCCTCGTAAATGGGAGCATTGGTACAGTTGTGGACTTTGTGGAGTGCAGCATGGAGAACCTCTCAGAGTCTTTCCGCTGTGAGCGCCTGAACCGCTGCGTAGACAGGTACCGTATCTTCTGTACAATGGAATGTGGTATGTCTGTACCCCTGCTGCCTGTTGTCAAGTTCCATAGCGGTGAGACGGTTGTTGTGCCGCCGTGGGAATTTATTGTTGGCGGCGGCCCCATCACACAGTATTATAGTCTTAGCAGCGTTGCCGTACCTCTTAGTCTTGCCTATGCCTTCACGGTGCACAAGGTGCAGGGGCTAACGCTCGTTGGTCGTGTCCATCTAGAACTCTCCCGCATGTGGCCCTGCGATCATTTGCTGTACGTTGCCATGAGCCGTGTGCGCAACCCCGAACAGCTTAGCATGTCCTCCTTCGATCCCAAGATGGTTTTGGCAAACGAAGCGTGTGTGAAGTTTGACCGAGAGCTTAGCACTGTAGATGCACTTCCACCCCTAGACGACTACCCCGTCTGCTCCTGGAGACGGTGTAACGATACAGTGTATCGACTGCGCCGCTGTGGGACTCCGCTGAGCCCCTTGCTTCGCAAGGGCCCTGCGAAAGATAGCGACAAGACCAGTGTAGAGCAGCTAAACCTCGCTGCCCCACTGAAGGGTACGTTGGAGCACTCGGTGCTAGTGGCGCGGCGCATGCGCAAGCTTATCAGGCAGACGGAGCGCTCGATGCGAGTGCAGGAGAACCGCCGAAAGAAGTTAGCCGCGGAGACAGCGAGCCAAGCAGTTGCTGGGTCACCCCCTCAGGAGTCGTCGCAGTAGATTGGTCTAACATTCTAGTTTTACATCTTCCCTACCCTTTTTTGTTTGTATATTATTTTTTTTTGTGAGTCTCCTCACCTTTTCCTAATGAAATATTTTTATCTTCCCCTCTCCAAGTTATTTTTGTTGTTGTTGTTTTCCTCCCCGCTCCCTTAATTTCCCCCCCCTTTATTTGACATTTCCCACCCGTTTCCTTTTTTACTTTTATTTTTCGATCCCAAACTTGCATCACCTTTAGATTATGGTCTGCTCACCTGGCGACCATTTCCATACATTTATGCCGGCGGCAAACTACCCCGGCCAGCATAAAAAGGCGCAGGGTCCTGATGGCCCATGCGCAATTATAGAGCACACACTTTTTTCTTTTTTTAAACCATGCTTCCCCCGTTTCAAATATCCCACGTCTTCCCTTCGCACCTTGCTTTTACTTAACTCGACTGGTGCTATATGGTCATGGGAAGGTGGGAGGAGCGCCCATAGATACGCGTGTTGGTGTTGTTCCCTTTTGTGTGTAGGTGGTGCGCCCTGCTGTTGCACCGTTGCACGCACAAAAGGGAAAAAGAAAAAAGAAATTAAATTGAGAGAATACAAGACGAAAGGGAGAGATAAATCGGGTTTGTAAGGGCGCATGTGACTGCTTGTGTGGCATTCATAGAGTAAAAATGAAACGAAAGAAAAAAAAAGAAAAAAAAATGAGGTTAAACGAAGTCATTTGATATGAAGGGAAAAAGAAAAGAAATGAATGAATAAATATTTGAAGACATTAATAAAGGTAAAAGAAAACAGAGGAATGCGTTTCCTTAAAAGATAAAGTGAACCGAACAGAGCGATATAAAGAAAAAGCATAGAAGTAAACCCGGGAACCCACATGACGCTGTACAGTTGCGGAAGCAAATGTTTTTTCTTGTTTGTTACTGCAAAGTCGTCAAGAGCAGTGGGACCGTATGAGTTATTAAGCGCCGCCTCTTTCCCTTTCATCACCCTCTTCATCTCCCCTCTGCTTCATTGCGGTCTTCTCAAGAGGACTGCCGTGCCGGCCGGAAGGTTCGACGCCGTGCACTCGAAAGGGGGTACGCTTTGATACCTTTCCTGCCTTTTTTTCTTCCGTTTTTTTTTTTTTGAAGAAAATCTGTTTTTGTTTTATGGGATTTATCTCCTTTTTGTTGTTTAACTATTTTTCTTCTTTATCCTTTTTTCTCCTCCGTGGGATTTTCTTTTTCTTTTCTCTGGATCTGAGTAATTATTTTTTTTGGTTCTGTGTTTTGTCGCTATGACTTTGAAGTACCCTCGCGATTGTGCGGCTCAACGGTTGAGGATTGCCGTCACGTATCCCTACGTCACACCGCTTTGCTGTTACTCCTGATGAACCTTCCTCCTGCATCTGTCTTCTTTTTGTTGTTGTTTTATTTTATCCTGTGTTTCGGCTCACGTGCTTAAAGGGAAAAAAAAAGTAGTAAAAAGACAAGAATCGAAACCATTTAAAAAGTAGGCGGTAGAGTAAAAAAGCAACGCAAAATAGTGAAAGCGAATTCTAAAGTAAAATTGTGAACAAGCGAGAAAATGACAGGTTTTCAGATTCCTGAGAAGCGTGAGCAGCTCATCGTTATGGCGAGGATCGCTGAGCAGTGCGAGCGTTATGATGAAATTCTTGTCTGCATGAAGCGCGTGGTGAAGCTGAATCCCGTTCTTACGTCAGAGGAGCGTAATTTGCTCTCTGTTGCGTACAAGAACGTAATTGGTGCCCGCCGCGCCTGCTGGAGGAGCATCAGTGCGCTCGAGCAGAAGGAGGATCTCAAGAAGGAGAAGAACATCACTCTCATTAAGGCCTTCAAGCGGCAGATTGAGCGTGAGCTAAGTGAAATTTGCACTGATATTCTGGATCTTATCGAGAAATATCTCCTCCCGGGCGCTGACACCGATGAGACGAAGGTGTACTACCTCAAGATGAAGGGTGATTACCACCGCTATTACGCCGAGATTGAGACCAACACCGAGGAGCAGAAGGACAAAGCCCTTGAGGCATACACACAAGCGATGCAGTACAACGCCTCCCTGAAGCCCACAAGTCCCATTCGTCTCGGCCTCGCACTGAACTTCTCCGTGTTCTACTACGAAATTCTCAAGAGCCCTGACCGCGGTTGCCAGCTGGCGCGCGAGGCTTTCGAGGAAGCGCTAAGCGACCCCGAAGTGCTGGACGAGGATCAACACAAGGAGGCGGCGCTTATCATGCAGCTTCTGCGCGATAACCTTGCACTGTGGACGGAGGACGCACATCCGGAGGGACAGGACGATGGCACAGCGATGGAGGAGCTGGAGTAGGTGTGCAATTGAGCGGTGTATGTCGGGTGTGCGCGGGTGGGTACGGTGTTGTTGGATACGAGCCAGGGAGCTGCGAAGTGGAAGAAAGAACGCCGATAAATGGAAGAGTGTGTTAGCGACTGGAGAGGTGAAAACAGGCGACAAAACAAGAAAAGTTTGGCAGTAGACCACTATTTAAAAAAGAAAAAGAAAAAAATGGAGAAAAAGAAAATTGAATGAGTAAATAAAGGAAAGCATATGGAAGAGGACAGACACGCGGACATGGGAATAGCGCTGAGCGGACTGAACAGAAGAAAGATAAAGTTGGTCATAGAAAAGAGAAGAGAAACAGGCAGTGCGAAGGGGGTCTGGCTGCGGGTCGCAGGAGACGGAGCATTGCGGAACAAAAAAGAAAAAGAAAAAAATAGGATTATCCAAGCAGAACGGCGCAGGACAATATTGGCATCTGAGGCACGTGAGAAGGAAATTAATAAATGAGGTACGGGGGAGCGGGGTAAAGGGATTGCAGAATTGTGAAGAAAGAAATGCCGAGAAGGGTGCAACTGGCTCGATTTTTGTTTTAGTATTGTCGTCGCAAAGGCGCACATCCGACTGCTGCCGCGGACGTTGCTGCTAATGTCGTCACACGTTTATAAAAGCAAGCGGCTATAGTGAAAACGGAACAGTTGCGGTTTACCGTTCAGAAGAATATTGTGTGACTTTGTCGGTCGTCAAAAGTCTCGGCATCATTCAATTAAGGTATGACTATAAATTAAATGGGATGAACGAGGCAAATACCCTCTCCTTTTGTTTTTGTTTTGCTTTTGTTGATTTAGCAGTATGTTTCTCCGTCGGCTCTACGCAGTCGTTGGCGTGGAAGGTACATTGCTGCGATAACTGGTCGCATGTTGTGTATATAGACCGGCTGTGGAGAAGGGGGGTTGCCTTGTTTATCACGGCATTCATTGCTTTATTTTACCTTCCGTGTGTTGTTTGGCTATCACCGCTTGCACGCCCATTGCCTCTGCGCCGGTAGCCATTCCTCCCTCCATTTATGAAATGTGTGCCCGTTTGATGTGCATTTCACCACTTTGTTGGGTAGTCAACACGGAGCATAGGAATCAATGATGAAGCAACCAAAACTTGTGTGTGCGTTTGGGCTTGAGTGGAAGACTACATAATTACGTCGATCCACAGTAGGAAAACAAGAGGTGGGAGTGGAATAATAGAGACGCCATCAGGGGTGCGAGTTGAAGGCAAAGAAAGTAAAAATAGCTATGGACCCACGCCGCAGTGTGCCTGAGGGAGTGTGACAAAAACACACGGCCCCAATCGCAGCGGAACACTGGAGCTGTGGTGGAAATAAGTAGCTAACGGAAGGTCTACGGAACTGTCTGTTGCTAGCAACCAGCTGTTGTGATAATGGCAAGAAGAAATAAAGACACTACGCGTCTCAATCGTATTCATATTTTTAGCCTTCGCTTGTCGTACTGTAGTATGGTGTATAGCGCTTTTCGTTTTTCTTTGTGTTTCTCAGCATTACACACAACAACAGCCGTTTCATGTACTATCTACCCCTTATTTGTGCGGCGATGTCGACCACTTCAAGATATCCTGCAGCCTGGTAAGTCAGACGAGGGATTGAAAGAAACAAAATATGTGCCTGAGCGTGAGAGAAAACCCATCGCACACTTGTGTGGCTGTCGGAAACTATTATCATCATTCAGCCATCCCTTTCCTTTTCCCCCTTCCTTTGCCCGGGGTGGGGTCTTTTAACGGGCCAAGCGTGTACATACACACATACGTATATGCACACCGCACCGCGCCTCCTTGCTGCATTCCCGCCTCCACTTTGTTCTGCTTAGCTTCCCCTCTATCTGTCCCTGCTTCCCTACCGTGCGCACATATACACGACGAGAGGAAGACTCCTCACCGGCGCCACCACCACTATGGAAAAGTGACAACTGAGTACACCCGCTCAATGCTCGTTTTTATTATTTTCCCCCCTCCGTTTGTATGGCAGGCGGGTAATTTGTAGTGCGTACATGAAGAGTGACGAATGTCGTAAACAAGTAAGATGCAATCGAATTTAAAGCCTAGGCCTTAAATTTACTTTCCTTTTATCTTTTATATATTTTTTACTGCTTTCTATTATATGTTGTTCATTCTGTCTACACCCGCCCCTCTTACGGAAAAAAATTCCACTGATTTTCCCGCTTTGTTGCTGTACACGGCCCCAAGGAATGTTTTGCTGCTGCCTCCATCCATCTTAGGACTCACGTTCTATCAGAGATGCATATCAGTACTCTTTTTTTTCTTCCCTTTGTTCTCTGCACACTTATATGCATGCAATGCCGTAGCAAGTCACCGTAGCAGGTGGGGATCAACGAAGAGTAAAGAAGGGACGTAGCGTGACAGTCCCCACTCTTAGCATCTTACGGTAGCGGTCCCTCTTGTGCACGGAATTATGCCCGCCCCAGCTTTTCGCTTTGCCCTGCTTGCTGTCAGGCAGTTGTCAAAACCAATTGTGAGCCGAACCGTGAAGCGGGCTCATAGCGGGTCTAGCTTGACACGCTCCGTTTGTCTTCAACTCGGACACTTGTCCGCCGCGATCTCTTCCGTCGCGACGAAGTGGAGTGTGGAGGACAAGCACACCCCGTGCACCACGACTTCGCCAGACTCGAACTCGACTGCCGCAAAGGACTCTTCTCCATTAGGCAAGCCATCAGCGGGAGCACGAAGTGTGGTGATGGCGCCGCGAGTGCGCTCTCTTCTCGGCTCATCGGCCGCAATCGGTGGGAGGGTTGGCAGCAGTGGACGAATTCTTTTCTCCTCACGCCCCATGAGGACCGCTTGGCAGACCTTTAGAGAAGGTTACTCCGCCTCGTTGTCGGAGGAACACTTGGTGAATGCCGGGGCCCAGCTTCTCGTCGAGTTGATTGTTTACCTTATTCTTGCGGCTGTTCTGTACGCTGAGATTACTTCAGCCGCAGAAGCATATGAAAGGAAGGAAAAGCGCCTTCTTCAACGTATTGATGCATTAGAGCAGAAGGTTAATGAAATTGTAACGACTAGCAAACATGTGGATGTCTCGACAATTGAGGTACCACCACATGTTGACACACCCCGACGTCTATCGTGGGTTATTCACAAAGTGAACAGCGCCACCAAAAAGCTGCTTGGAATTGAGTAATATGCTCGGAAACCGTAATTGTTCTTCCTTACAGTTATTACAATTACTCCAACTTTTACTGTTATGCTTTCCTCCCTCTATCTATTGCACTGCCATTCCCCGCTGTGTTTGGCAGCGGGGAATGCAAACAAGGAAGGGGGTCCACGGTAATGTTTAAAAGAAATATCGTCGAAAGAAAAGGAGCTAGAGCGTGTCATCTTTAATCTTCCCTATTGTGGAGCAAAAAAGAAGATGGTGCCACGTTTTGCGTTAGTCGTAGCTGTTATTTTTCGGGAGGTTTCGTGAGTTTTTTAAGGAAATACAATTCTCTTCTCCGTCTCCCTTCCCTTGCAGTCATCAGAGTGTTCTTTGATGAATTGATTTCTATCTTTATTATCTGCTCCGCTTCATTTGGTCCGTAGATCTGTCCTGACATTTTTATTTTATTTTTTATTGTTTAATCTTTAGTTTCGTTCTGCCACGTGCGCAGAACCATCATGAGTGCACTGGGGCCGGAAAGCCACCCGGAGGCGCATGAGGACAATATGAGTTCACCTCGCCCCAGTGCCGAGGTTGAATTACGAGAACTCCGAGAGAAGACAAATTTGTGGAAGCAATCCGTCGCTCAGCAGCTGAGCGACGCAGCCAGGAAAAACAAGCAACTTAGGGACGAACTGAAGCAGGCCAACGCGGCCCATGAGTCCGAGATGGGAGCCCTACGAGTCCAGTTAGAAAAGGAATTTCGTGAGCGTACTCTTATAAAAGATGAGGAGCTCGAATCCATGCAAGCACAATTAGGAGAGCTTCGCAAGAAGAAGTGCAGCATGGTGGAGCAACACAAAGTGGAACTCGAGCAGCTTGCCGCTCGAGTGCGAGAAACTTGCATGATGGAACACGTCATGCGCAGCGAGGCGGAGGCGCAGCAGCATGAGGCTCAGAGCCAAAAGCTGCACGACACTATTGAGCTCAAAGAAAAGGAGCTCGCGCAGTCAAATCACGAGGTTGAAGTGATGAGGGGCCGCCTAGAACGACTGGCCGAACAGTACAGGGAGTTGTCTGCCCTCATGACGAGCCGCACGGAAACTCCGGGGGATGATGGGAACATTATGGACAAGGAAGAGGTGTTGGAAAACGCATTGAAGGCTAGCGTCGCCGCACATCAGCAGCAGCTGGAGACGGTTCGGTCGGAAATGCACAATTTGGAGGGTAGACACAATGCCAAGCTGCATGAAGTAGAGCGGGCGCACGAGTGCGAGCGACAGCGCTACATGAATGAAGTGTACCGGCGTGAGGAACAGCTAGCGACACTGCAGACTCTTCTCCGACAAGCGCAGCATGAAGCAGAAGCAGCGCACGATCGAATTCACAATGTAAAGCTGGAAAAGGAGAGGGTGGAACAAAAGTTAATGGAGCGCGTGGAAGGGCTCAACAGGGAACTTGCAGGTCGCATGGAGCAAACGCAACAGTTGGCCGCTGAGGTGAACACTTTACAGCGCGAACTAAGTCGGCAGGAGGGGCTTGCAAGAAGCCTGGAGGAGGAGGCCAACATGAGGGAAGAGGCGTTTCAATCCCTGTTGCTTTCTGAGGAAAACCGCACGCTTGTTCTGGGACTGCAGGAGGCACTGCAGAAGACCAGAGACGAGGTGGAGAACTGGCGCAGTAAGTACGAAGATGCCATGCGAGAGGTCAATTCTTTTACAGTTTTGCCGATGGATTGCTCGAGCAGGGGTGGTAGTGACCATGAGCACATGATGCAATCGCTAACACAGCGGGAGAAGGCTGTTGAGGAGGCGGAGTCGCGCCTCCAGGTTAAAGCAAAGCTACTCCGCGCTGAGGAACTTCGGCTAGAAAACCTCAAGCGGTCCATGGCGGTTCAAGCGAGCACAATTCTTGAACGCCGCAACAGCACCGGCAGCAGAAGCGCCAGTGAAAAAAAGGATAGCGAACGGTCTGATGAGAGTCGTGCGTTTCTGGGTCGTCCCTGCTCCCCCCTACGGTACGTGCAGGTTATGTGGAACCAGCGTACCTCATCTGCTGGCTCAGTGCTCAGATATGCTTTGATGACGCCTTACAGCAAGGCACGTAGACCGCTGATGCTGATCGCCTTTTGCATGTCTATAATTCTCATTATCTGCGTCCTGAAGTTCTTCTAGGCGTGAAGGTCTCAATGCATAGTGTCCAGTTGATGTGAATGCTTTATTGCTGCTGCTGAGTTATTTATACTCGTTCTTTCCATCTGCTCCTTCCTCAACATTGTGCAATATTATATGCCATAAACAATATTTGCAGTGTCTTCTGACAATGGTATTGTTGGTACGTTTAACGACAAATTAGTTTGACGTTCTCTTTTTGTTTTTTGTTTTTTACACAATAAAAAGTCTACTTCTTATCACACTGCTCGCAAGTCTCACCGGCTCTTTAGCTCTGAGGGGTCGCGCTTAAGGGACGTTGGCGATGCGGTCCGCTCGCATGCCTCTAAGGGACTGGAGCGGGTGCTGTTCAATTTGGACGTGTTCGCCACGAGTGCTCGTATGAATTACTTGGTTATTTGGCACGATATTTTTCTCTCTCTCCATGCGATTTACCCTTGTGTATATGCATTTTTCGTGAAGTGCCTTCCCTTTTTATTTGAACAAGCGGTTATTGCCTTACCAACCTACACACACAAACACAAAAAAGTCTCCACTCTCCAGTCCATTGGCTTGGACTTTGGAGCCTTCCTGACATTTCCCCTTCATTTTTGTTGGTGGTGCACTCCGCTTACAGCCCCACCGCAGGGTGAAGTGATGATCACAATGCCCTTTTACTACTTGACAAACGTCATAATTGGTACGGCAACATTATTGCCCCCCATTTCCATTTTCCTTCCTTTCTTTCCTTTTCTTTTTCTCACTTGTTGCATTGCGTTTGTGTTAACTCGCGTTGCACCGCCGATGCATCGCATTCCGAACAACCGAATAACATAGTCCTGCGTGTGGTGACCATGTTCCGCAAGAGGACGCCGGCAATTGCCCTTTCCACGATGGTAGAGGCCATGAAAAAGGGAGATGAAAATGAGCCCCTCCGCCACGTTTTGCGCAGTTACAAAGAGGCGAATGAGCCCATGTCAGACATTGACGAAACATTGGACAAGTGAAGGAAAGTAGTAGCGCCACAAGTACGAAAAGCTCGCAGAAGGGAAATACAGGACGGGCTGCGTCACCCGCAGCGTACTCTCCGCCTATTCTTACTTACCGAGGTTTTGCGGCCTCACTAACGTGCCCCAAAAAGTTTCATTTGCTGCAAAATGATCTCCACATCGACGGCGAGGTTTCTATAGCTGATGCTGTACACATCGACGATGGTGCGGCGTTTAATGAGCTTGCACGGCGGTGGGACCGACTGCAGTTTGGAAGCCGAGCTATTGCAGTGCAGGAGTCGAACTTTGACGATGCCGTCCGGCGTTCAGAAGAAATTTTAATTAAGTACTTTCAGACTGTGTACGCCCAACTCGGTGACCAGGCGCCTGCGTTGACGATCCATCGCCCTGCCTTCGCCACGCCGTTTTGCGGGACGGGCAAGGACGCGCCGGTTCAGCAGAAGGGCAAAAGCAGGACGACGCACGGTGTTATACTCCGTGCAAGGCCGGCTGTGTTGCGGTTCCGTCCAAAAGATAGTCAGTGGGTCATTTTGGAAACGTCTTCGACGCTTGATCCACTTGGAAATGCGGCGCGTTTGGCCCAGCACCTGCAACGGCTGCACTTTACGACTGTCGCGTTCCGCCGTTGGATCACACAGCCACACATTCCAATAGCTCTGCGCAAGCGATTTCTCAAAATCGACCTTGACACTGTTACTGAAAAGAACCTCTCGGGCCACTCTCTGGAATCTGCAGCAGAGGTGACGGTGCCGTTGGACCTAAAGCGCAGTGGACTGCTCCACATTCGGCAATTCTTTCCTGGGCCCGTTACACTGATGGACTGCGATCCAACAAGGCTCGTAAAGTACGTACAACGGCTTTCCCTTGAAGACATGATCGAGGCAGACATGAACACCAGCCAGCGGTATAGTAACGCATTTAGCATGGGTGACTTTTCCTCTGGCGGCGAGCAGGACATTGCCCAGCTACAAGCGGAAGTTGGAGCAATGCAGGAGCGTGGACACGGTCGTCAGCAGTGGGGCAATGGTGCAGCGAATCGGTCCGTCAAAAAGAAGGACACGGAGTTACGGCAGCTTTTTGCAACACAGCAAAACTTGTGGAAGCGCTCATTACCACTCGAACATTGAAGCTTGTTGAGATGGGACGTGACCCGGCAAACGCGCGAAAGTGGAAAAGTTTTGCCATGGACACAAACGACGTCGTGAAGGCGACATACAGTGACGAGGGCGGTGAGGATTCGACTCTAGCAGGCGGAGAAAGTAGTGGTAAAAATTCGAAGAAAGGCAAAGGAACCAAGGGAAAGAACAGCGGTTTGCGCAATGCCAACGAAATACCGTGTGTTCCGACATACTCGGAGTTTATTGGACCTCATTGCTCGCGGGGTGATGTGTGTCCGTACTTCACGGAGGGTTTGTGCCTGCCGAACAAGTTTGAAGAGCCCCTACGCCAGTGCGATAACCACCTCTTCACTGTTCCCTCGACTGCCGTCTCACGTAAGGCAACGTGGTGGCTTCAGGGCCTTCGTACAGTGCAGGATGTGTTTTACCAGTACAAGAAGGGTGCCATAAACCTCACTGCCCCGCAGTTGCGCTACGTCAAAGCGGTCACTGCCGGTAAGGTGTTTATTAACCCCAGGGAGATTGAGGATTTCTTCTCTCGTATCCGGTACCCTGCGTTTCTAATTGATTTTGAGGCAACGCAGTTCGCTTTACCTCCTTTCGAAAAGGTTGTGGCGTTTCAACCCATTCCGTTCCAATTTTCCCTGGATGTGTTTCAAGAGAATATTCTGGAGGAAACCCCAACGCACTACGACTTTTTGCATTTTGGGAAGGGTTACTCACCCAATGAGGATCCCCGACGAAGCTGTGTAGGAGAACTCATGCGCATCGTGCGTGAAGAGCGGGAAAAGAAAAGGAAGGCGATGGTGAGGTCAGGGGAGCTAGCAAGGCTGGAAAATCTGAAAAGGCAGCAGGAGGAGGAAGAGTTTGCATCACTTGGGACTGTACGACGTGGACGCCGTCCTACAAAGTCAAAGGCACCTCATATCACAAAAAAAAATCCCCTACACGAACCCGTCAATTTGTATGACGGTTGCTTCATCGCTCATTTCGCTAGCTTTGAGAAATCCTGTTTGGAAAAGTTGGGACAGTTGGTGGACGAATACAAGGGAGAGATCAAACAGTTTTATTTCCTTGACACGCTAGATTTGTTTAAGCGAGGCTTCGTTCATCCAAATGCGCACGGTTCAAATTCACTGAAAAAAGTTCTCCCGGGATTGTGCCCGGATTTCAAATACGGTGTGTTCGGAGGGGATTCAAGCGACGAGATGGCAGGGGAGGCTGAGGGCGCTGATGGCAGCGGCGAGCGGCAGGATGAGCAAAAGGGCGAAAATGCCATGGGAGTGTATCGCTTGTGGCACCACCACGAAGGCGGTGGCTCTTTGATGGATGTGCAGCGAACCGTTCTGGAGGATGAACACCGGCGTGGCGTACAGTGTGATAAAAAACGTTTGGTGTCTCTGACAAACACGGCGCGACCCGAAGTACGCGACAAGGCATGGGCAATGCTTCGAATTCAACTGCTCGAGTACTGCTCGTTGGATACGAAGGCGCTGTATGAAATCATGCGACAAGTGTGGTTGGAGAAGGAGGCAGCGAAGGGGCTGAAGCCCGACAAGGGTGGTTGGGTGATGACTGAACCTCTACCACGCGAGTACCGTGTATGATTGAATTAATTTGATGTTGAAAAGTAGGTAACGCAACGAATTGCCACATCATCATGGAGCGTAGGGACAGTGGGAAGGTTAATGTCCGCAACAATTGATTGACCTTCCCCACTTTCCTCTCGTGTACTTACCCATTGAAAAAATGAGAATTGGTACATCGAACAAATCAGCACTGACAGAGCATACAATCGCAAAAAAAAAGGAATTTGCACTCACGGCAGTGTACAACAGCAATCGTGTTCAAAGTGTGGTTATGCCAATTCGATGTGGATTGTCGTTGTCTCCGCCTGACTTTTAGGCACGACACGTGCGGGACATACCTCTCAATGCGCATTGAAAGGACAAAATGGAGGAACAGCAGTCGAGCAGATAAATTTTCTCTGAAATTGGGTACCCGGCGTTGTGCGGTGTCGCTACTTCAACTTGTATTTTTGCCCCACTCAAACCTTCCCCCGACAGTCACTATCGCTTGTTATTCGGGTTTTGCTAACCCCTCTGCTCATGATAATCGCGAAATTCTTCCCGCTGCCTTCCCCTCCCGTTCACTTTATAGTTCTAATTTTTAGAACCACCGTGGCATAACGAGTTGAGGAAGACCTTTATGCCACGACGTGCACCACAAAAGGAAGTATTTATCAGCTAAGTACACTAATCACCCCTTTGCAAGAAGAAACAACCAGAAAGGCACGTAAATCAAGAAGTCGGTGTGCTGTGTGAGCAGCGTTGCTATTGTTTTAGAGGGCGACCAATACGAAGGGAGCACTGTAGAGCGTACAATATGACCCTGGTCGTTCTCTGTGACGGGGCCCCGGCGTCGCTTAAAGCCGCAAGTTGGGCAGCTATTCCTGGTGCCATGATGAAAAATCATGAAGGAGAGCAGCTGATTCTTTTACATGTATGGAATAGAGGCGGTGTAGCGCCTCTAGGTCAACCGGATGACACCGAGGCAGCTGTGCCGCCATTGGATGATCCAGGATTAATAAAAAGGCTTCCACCCTCCACAGTTTTCCTCAAAACAAACGAATTCATTATGAGTAGCAAGACCACGCGTGACACTCTAAACTACAAGTTGGAAACCATGGTGATCCACGACTCATCACATGTTGTGCACGGGTCACAAACAGTACCCACAGCGCAGCCTGCGACGAACGCAGTTCGGTCCAACTCACGACATCGTCCATCTGGGAAAATGGGGAATAAAAAAGATACGGAACAGCAATTTGTGGAATTAGCTTCGGAGGACGCCTTAGCAGCCGCACAGCGAGAGGCGGAGGGGCTTGCAACGAAACAGGCTAACATCATTGCGCAATATGCCGAGGAGCGTCTAATACATCATAAAGCAAACATCCTTTTTCTTGGAGTCGGCAACGTCGTTGAGGGTAAATTTCTTGTAGTTGGTCATGTTGGCGACGCAGTACTAAATAAACTGCGTCACATGTATTCATTGAGGTTCATCAAGGCCAACGGAGTCACGCTACGGGTCAACACTACGTTGCTACGTCTTGTCGTTGTTATTGTGCCACGGCCGGGAGATGACGCGGCGCTTGCGTTGAACTGCAACGTTGTGAGCGAGGCGTTGGGATGCTGTCGCAAGGGTAGCGGCGACACTGTCAGTGTTGTGATAGTTGCTGAGCACAACACAGACCCCAAAGACATTGAGCTCTACTCACAGACTTTTGACCTTATGTTGCAGAACAACGGGGAACACGCTGCCAGCGGTTTGGTAAGCCCCTCTCAGCACCAGCGCCCAACCTCCCGCGACTCGCAGCAGGCGCCCCAGGGAGGGGAGGAGCAGGTGCCGGCGTCACTCGGCGTTACTGAGCTGTGCCCATCCGACGCCGAGGGGGGCGTGGACCCTTCGACAGCGGATGCGCGATCCGCCGCAAATGAGCAGAGCAACCAACAGGAAGAGGAGTGGCCGAGGGTGTCTGTGTGCCATCTCCGAACCACTAAACTGGTGGAGGAGCCTAGCGTGGTGAGTGTGCCGCTGCAGGTCGTGAAGTACCTGCAGCAGCACAAAACGGATGTGCTCGTAGTGTCATCGTCGGTGCCAAAGGAGCTGCACTTTGCTCTCTTAGGGATGCCAAAGCAACATGTTTTTGTCGTGCCATCACTAGAGCCACCACCTCCCAGTGGTCGTGACGATGAACTGCTGGAACCAAGCGAAGATACACTGTTGTAGCGACGATTACATGTATAGAGTAAGCAATAAAGATTACAGGCGGACACACAAAACATGAAGCTCCTCGAGTGTCGTTTGCCGTGAAGGCGGTGCTGTTGCCTTTTCTTTGTAGCATTCTTATGAAATAGCTTGTTCGATGGGTTGTATATATTGTGACTTATTGTCGTTACAATTTCCAGCACTTCGCCATTTCTATACATTTTTTTTGTGATTGGTTTGACATGAGTCTTACCTACCACTGCTTCAGTGTCCGCCTCCCGGCATTAACTTATGATTTTCTGTATTTATCTTCTCATATACGCACGCATACGTCTTATATGTGAATCGAACAGAAATAAAAATAGTTTTCTTGCTTTGTCTGCCTCCCTATGTCTTTTCTTCTTCCTTAAACTCTCTCCACTCGGTATATGCAACTTGCAAAGCACGCTGAGTTAAAAGATCGTTTTACATGGCAGAGCCAGTTATAGCAAAACCCCGCAAGCAAGCTCTAGCGGCAGTTCTAGCGTCCGAGGCACCCACATCAGTCTTACAGCAGAAGGGGGACACAGCAGCGGCTGCCACAGGCACGCTTACACCCGTTGGGGCACCATTGAGCCATGCGCCGCTGCGCGCGGATGCGCCTCTTTTGGTGAACCCTTCCCGGCGACGTAGCAGCGCTAGTAGAAGTAGGCCACGATTGGACATGGCAACATACTCCCCCACCGCCGCCAAATCCACCAAGACGTCCATGCGAGATTTTATCCCCCTGCACATTACAAAGACAAAAGAAGATCAAGTGGAACAGTGTGACAAGACGGTTATTGTGCAACACAGCACCATTCGGAAGCCGCTTATTGCTCCTGATGCGCGTGAGAATTCCGCACTGACGCCCAAGAGAATCAGTGCTCCGCCCAAACCCATCTCGCCGCTTAGGCGGGGATGGTGTTCTGTTACACCTAGTGCAAAAGGGGGTGAGAGAACGCCCTGCGAATCAACAAGAGATAAGGTCATCACTAGAAGCCCCGCTCAACGACGGAGTCTTGGTGCCGGCGGTGGTCGCATGGAGTCACCTGCTTCTACACCCGTGAGTAGCAAAAGTCCAACAGTTACTCGCGGTGTTATTGGCGCTTTTGGACCATATTCTCCCCTTTCCTCACTGCGTCTGGCGGACCTCGAACGACCAGGTACGAAAGGGACACCGCTAAGCAGTGCCAGCAAGGTGTCAAGCGCTAAGCGAGCTCGGGTGCAACATAAGGTAGTGAATCTTTCCCTCTGCAAGTACTCCCTTCTCCGTATTGTTGCTCAGGAAAACGGCTTCAAGATACAGGAATTGGAAGATGACCTGGAAAAGAACACATTCAATATTGTGTGGTCGACACAGTGCTGCCTCTGACCCGTCTCGTACGCTTGGCAAACTGGCAGCGTACCAACCATTTCCCCTCGATGTATCTTCTGTGCCGAAAAGGACATCTGGGTATCACATTGGGTCGCATGCGGAAGGTAATGCCATCGCATTACTTCTTCTATCCACGGACCTGGTCGCTCCGTAGTGAACGGCATCAGTTCACCCGCTTTCTCATGGCACTGCGGAGCAAAAAGTTGACAAAATTTTTTATTATGAAACCGAATTCTGGCTGCCAGGGCCGGGGTATTGTGATTACCCGTGATCCCCTGAATGCCGTGGAAGAACTTGACAATTACATTGTGCAAGAATACATCACACGGCCGTGCTCTTAGAAGAGCGCAAATTTGATCTTCGTGTTTACGTTCTCCTCACATCTATCAGGGCGCCTTCAATATTTATGTTCAACGATGGACTTGTACGGCAATGTACGGAGATTTATGAGCGACCCACGGATGTAAACGTAAGAAATACATGCAAGCACTTAACGAACTACGCCGTTAACAAACATAACCCGAGTATGTATTCAACGCTGATTCTGCTAACTGTAATGTTGGTAATAAGCGTAACTTCAAGTTTTTCAACGAGTGGTTGGTAAGCAATGGAAAATCTGTGGAGCAACTTTGGGACCGCGTGGCGCATGTTATTTGCAAGACGATTCTCGTTGCCCAACCGCAGATCACCAACGTGTACAACTCTTGCTTCCCAAGGCACAATAGCGGTTACACCTGTTTCGAAGTGCTCGGTTTTGATATTTTAATTGACAGTAAGATGAAGCCATGGTTGATGGAGGTAAACCACACGCCGTCGCTCGCTACCGACACACCCCTGGATTACGAGGTGAAACATGCGCTAATTAGTGAGGTGTGGGACATTCTAGATATAAAGGCAACTGATAGAAGACGCGATGAGCGCAGGGAACGAGACGAATTCATTCAACGGGTGATGCGAATACCGACTAGTGCCCCCACCGTAACAACGCTGGGAAACCGGCGGCAGAGCTCTGGTGACGCCACCAGCGCTACTTCTGCTAATAGCGGCTCTGCACACAGTAACCAAATGATTGCATCGATGGCAACTGGCGGTGTCTCCACACCAGACCCGCAGTCGGAGTGGGAAAAGGCAGTGGAAGAGCGTCGCGCCATAGAGGACTCCCGACTCCGAAACTTTCGACGAATTTATCCATCGAGCAACCCCGAATGGCAAGCACTCTACGATACAATTATGTTGCAGGCTCGCGGGTTTTGGTCAGCTCCGTTTACGCCGGGAGCAGATGATCGTGCGCGTCGCGGGGACACTACGAGTGTGGGGGCTCCTTCACAGGCGATGGGATCTACGGGAGAGCGCAACGGCCGCGGTGTGACAACCGACATGACTGGTGATGCCTCCGCGCAACACCCCGCGAATTCACTGCGCTCTGTGCAACGACCCAAAATACATGAGTTGTCCACGGCTCCCAAGAGACAGCGTCGTGGGATTGTAAGTGCGATAGCTCCTGAGGGGGCCAGCACTCCGCCCGTGTCCGATCAGGGAAGTCTCGCAACGTACCCGCAGGCGCCGCTGCTTCGCCCGCCGCAGTTGCCCCTTTCGACGGATAATTCAATCGTTACTGTGCACGACAAGGACAAAAAGTCATCGGTTGCCAGCCGCGTGTGTCTGTCGGATAGCACGGCTGCTGAGGTGGTTACGGTGGCAGTGGATTGTAAAGAGAAAAACTTCACCACGCCTTTTGGGCCCCAGGGCGAGCTTGCCACAGCACCCTGGAAAGCTAATGTCGTGACTGCACAGATTTTGTCGCCCGTAGGGCGGGCCTCAGCTCGACCTTTAACCTCAGCCCCCCACGAATTTCCGTCAAATGATCGTATAGAAGCTCTGCGTACATTGCAGCAACGACTGGATCAAGAAGCAGAGTGTGAAATTTCGGCAACACAAATGAATGCTGACAAGGAAGATTCATTTGATTTAGACGAGTAAAACAACAACAACAAAAAAAGGATCAGGGAAAGGTATGGGCAGTGGATTTTTTCTCTCTAGTTTCCTGCATTATTTATGCGTGTACGAACCTACACAAAGTTATACCCACACTGTCGGTTTTGTTTTGCTTGCGTTACCAACTTGATCTCACCCACCCCCGTTGTTGTGTTTTTTTTTTCTGGTTTCTCGCTCTCTCATTCCATGACACCTTCCCTTTTTACTACACGCGAGTGCTCGCCATCACTAAGGTGTTTTTTTTTCATAATAACCAGGCGAGGGAAGGAGGAGAGTTTTGCACTTGCCAGTTTTCGCCGCGTGAACAGCAAATGCATGGGCGCCTGAGACCAATGAAGAGCTAAAAGAAAATATATGTGTTGGTGCAAAATAATAGAGGGAGAGGGTGGTGGTGGCGATAGTAATAATCGTTACTATTGTTATTATTATATATTTATATCCTCATACAAACGAAAACGTACGTGCGTCTTCGTCTGCGTCGTCCTAAAGTGAGTTCAAAACAATAATGATTATGAAACTCTCTATGGGCATTCGAAGTGGCCTCGTGAGAAGTAACACGGTGGAGCGACGCTAAAAATGAACAACTTAAGGTATCCTTTTTATGAGTACGGGTGCGAAAAAAAGAAAAAAATAGCTCTTGGAAACTCACAACACTTAGAAGTAGCTTGGAAATTGGTTAATGCAGGGACATCTTATCCCCTCAAATACGTCATTCTCTTCCTCCGTTCGTACATACGTATGCATTTGTACACATGGATGCATACGTATGTGCGTGTGTGTGTGTGTGTTTATGGAGGGCTGTGTCTGGCAATCACCATTAGAAAGGAAAGAAAGAAAAGACGGCTTAAAAGGAAATAATTTCGTTGTTGTTGTTGTTGATTTGTGCCTTCTCTACAGTGGACAGCTGGAAGACCTGTGCGCTTGAAGGTGAGTCGCGTTTTGTTTTTAAAAGTAAAAAAAGAAAATATCTCCATTTGTTGTCATCCTTACGAGCAATACAAGCAACGCATTTGTTCACCCACTCCTCCTGTGTCCTTGTGTGTGCGACTACACACGGGGTACCACTCGATGAGCCAGTGGATTACTTAATGAGGATTTCAACTGGACTGTTTGCACGACGTGAGAGAACCACTGTGAGCAAGTTTTGAAAAAAGAAAAAAAAGAAAGGAGTGCAGGTATTGCTTGCCTCATTACTTTTTTTTTGGTTGATGGCTGTGAAGGTTGCAACGGTTGTTTGTTGGATATTGCAGGCATTTGAATGTGTTGTTTGAAAATAGCCACACACGTGTGGTCCTTCAACCTCCCCTAACCCTGAGTAAACCGGCTGAAGGTGGGACAATCGAACAGTGCTACCCGCATCGTCCATGCGTATACATATTCGTGAGTTAACAGAATCACCCATTACTACTTTCCCGCTTGTTGTGCTGTTGCTGCATCACGTTTATTATACCCGTGAAAGAGATGCTATTACACATAAATGGGTGGGTGCTTTTTCTTAATACCACCAGCGAGCAAAGGTCTGTTTGCATCAAATGCTAATACCCCCAGTACCACTTAGTTTCTCCCACTCTTTTCTGCTTCTTCACCTCTTGGAACGGGTGTTGTTACCACTTCAAGATGGACCAAACAATTGCACGTGAGTACACAAACGAGCACACGTTGGTATAGAGCTAAGTATAGACTTTTATAGGTACGGTGGATCATCATTTCTGGGTTGTGGCGACTGTCTATGCCACGCCTTAATGCGGCTGAAGCGGATAATCACCCGAAGCACTTCCCCCTGGATGAGTCTTCGGCGACCAAAGCGTTATCGTCGTCTCTGTCCTCCACAAGTGTGCACAGTTACGTGGAGAAAAACCGACGCATGCGAAGGTCAACGCAGCCACGAAAACTGGACACCACCTCTCCACCAGCCTGGGAAAACACACAGGTACCCAACAGTGACGAGTTCCATAGATCTCATAGTAGCGCGCTCCCCCGCGCGAGTTATTACGCAGCTACTTGCCCAGGATCCGCCCCCTCACACCGTGGAATACCGCCGCTTCATTGCGAGGCGGCGGTAGGAGGAAATTCGTCCCTAACTGATGACTCAAAGCATACGGTTGAAAAAAAAACGCGGGGCGGACGTTTTACCTCTTCTACATGTGGAAGTCGTACCGGCATTACTGGAAGTGACTGGGAAGCCAGGAAGGATTTGCTTCGCAAAATGCGGCTTTGTCTACTCAAAAAGGAAGGCGAGCTGAAGGATGCCCGCTGCCGCGTTGAGATGCGAGACAAGGAACTTGCCGCCGCTGGTGAGGAGATAACGCGACTTCGCCGAGTTGTCTCGTCGCAACAGCGGTGTATCGACAAGCTGAATTGTTTAATCGGTCATCCACCGGTGAGTTCGCAAGAGACACAGGCTTCGCTCACCACGACCACTTCAAGTGCAGCTGGGCTTGACGGGGTCTCAGTGAAGGACATAAAGGATGCCGTGCGAGGCGCAGCGGCAGCGCTTGTACAAATGGAAAAGATGCACAGGACGGAAAGACAGCGTAACCGCATTCTGAGAAGGGAAAACGACTTACTGCGCCGACAACTTGGGCTGCTGAGCGAGGGTCAATGCGGCAATGCATATGTACGTCAGACGAGTACGTCGCGGTAACGAAACGACGCCAAATGGCATTGCCGCCTACGGGTACGCTTCGTCGGCTGCGGCGGTGAGGTTATAGCCAACATAAGGGCAACGTGAACGAGTGATTCCGGAAGGAAGCAGGGCGAATGAATGGGAGTTCAATGCTGAGCTGAGTTTGATATTTTTGGTTGCTGGTCCCCTTTTACTTCCTAATGGAGCCTAATGGATATACAAGCCACACACTTACCGAGGCTATTGTTTATGGCTTCTGGATCAATGCCTGATGTGGCTGTAGGCCCATTGGCAGGTCCCCCCTTCCTTTTTCTTTTGTGGAGAATCAAAAGAACGAAAAGTGGAGTCTGAACGTAATGATTAGCGACTTGCTCTTTTCTCTTTTAAGATTTGTTCATTGCTTCCATGCTCGACTAATTGTATACAGTTTGTTAATCTCTCAACTAATATTACTACGGAACAGAGTGCGTGAATTATACAGATAGAGAAACACGCCTATACGGGCGTGCACACTCTCATACACATATACTTATCTGATGAAAATACAGCCGAGTTGCTGTATTTCGTATATCTGACATTCTACTCCACGCGTGAAGGTTTTCTGAAGAACCCTTGTTTTTCCCTTGTACATACTGTGTTTATTTCATTTGTTGACAAAGTAGGAACCGATGGCCAACAAACGTGGTGTCTCGTCTCGCGTCGGGAGGGGAAGGGTCGAGGCGGCCAGTAGAACACGCAGGGGGCCCATATCGCCACCCAACGAAGCCACTCCCACGACGGAAACTGACAGTGAATTGGTTGCCGAACCGATGGACCAATGCGCTACATCCTCGACGCCCGATACCACAGTGGACACGGCTGGGCCGCTCTCCGACTCTCAGCCGGACAATGTGCACCTGCGCGATGAATTAATTTGGAGTGACGGTGACGATGATAATGACGTGATCTTATTTCCCGATGCAGAGGAACTTGTGCGGCCGCCCGACACCGCCGCCTCCTCACCCGTTATTCGACTTGGCTTGACGCAGAAACTGGAGGAGTCAGATAGTAGTGAGGATGAGGCGACGCTAAACCGCGTAGGTGACATTCCACTCGAGTGGTATAAAGATGAGGCTCATTATGGGTATGATGTGGAGGGCCGCAAACTCATGAAGAGCGAGCGGTCAGCACTGGAGCGCCTGCTAGGGGCGACAGATGACCCCAACGCCATGAGAACAATATACGACGCTCTTCACAATGAGAAGAAGGTACTAAGCAACGCAGACCTGCAAATGATATTCAATCTTCAGCGCAACCGCACACCCAACTCAAACTATGACATGTACGCTGATGTCGTGACTGATACAGTTGAATTTGATCCATTGAACCACCCTCTGGCCCGTAGCGGTGGACCATCAAAGAGGAAGTTTGTCCCAGCTGAGCATGACATGAAAGTCATAGCCAAAATGGTACGTCGCCTTATGAAAGAGGACACGACAAAAGAAACAACAGAGAAGGAATCGACGGAGGATGAGCCCACGCTCCTGTGGGACGACAGCAAGGTGGAGATGGACACGCATACACATTTCAAGTACTACAATCGCATACCAAAGCCTAAGGCAGCTCCACCCGGCACATATGAAAGTTACCGGCCACCGGCAGAGTACCTTCCCAGTGAAAGGGCGAAGCAGCGGTTTGCCCGGTTGCGCCCCATTGACAGAAAGGAGCACTTTCTCCCCAAAGCCTTTGAAGCCTTACGACATGTGCCCTTCTACCACCACACCATACAAGACCGTTACCAGCGGTGTCTCGACTTGGCCTTCTTTCCTCGTGCACAGCGCACCCGACTTGTGGTGGACCCTTCGAAACTACTGCCAGAGCTCCCGGACCCGAAGGACCTTCGGCCGTATCCAGAAAGACTTTCCTTCCAATACAAAGGGCACACTGCGACTGTTCGTAGCGTTGCCGTCAGCCCTAACGGGCAGTACCTTGCCACCGCTTGTGATGACCATTTAGTTCGCATTTATGAGGTACTCACTGGGCGATTAATGAAGAGGTACGACATGGGGGCGCCCGTGCAGCAAGTGGAGTTTTCTCCCGCTAAGACACTCAATGTTCTTGCGGTTGCGGTGGAATACAGCCTCGTATTTATCGTACCGAAGTTTGCGGCGCACGAGGTCGTGAACGAGAACACGCTGCGGCATTTGCGGGCTCCAGGTACTACAGTCGGTAACGCGGAGGATGAACATGCTGTCGGTGGTGAAGTGTCGTTGGGTGGCGGGGGGATCACACAGGCGACACTGGACAAGGACGAAGGAGCGCATTCCCTCCTTCAGGACTTGCACGATGTGGAGGAACGGGACAAGCGGGCCGAATTTCTCGACGCCTCAGCCAAAGAGCGGCGTGCTGGCATCGTGCTGAAAATTGCTCTGCATGCCAAGGTGAAGCGCTTCACGTTTCATGCTCGTGGTGACTACCTCTGCGCTCTATGTCCGAAGGACCATGTTAAGTACCGTCAGACTGTAATGTTACAGCTGTCGAAGCGGAGGGTGTTCTGTCCGTTCCGCAAGTTTTCCGAGGTAGTAACAGACTGTAAGTTTCACCCAACCGAGCCACTCTTCTTCTGTCGACCACAAACTCCGTGCGCATGTACAATCTTTTGGCACACAAGCTGCAGCGCAGGTACAAAGCACCAGGCGGTATTACAACATGCCTCTCTATTCATACCGAAGGTGACAACTTCCTGGTGGGTGACACCACAAGCCATACACAGTGGTATGATTGCGATTTCTCTGATAAGCCCTACAAGCGCATGCGATCGCACAAAGGTGTCGTCAACACTGTTGCCTACCACACAAATACTAACGCCTACCCGTTGTTTGCCTCAGGAGCGGCGGATGGACAGGTGCATGTCTTCCACGGAATGGTTTACGACGACTACAACAAGAATGCATTGTTGGTGCCCGTTAAAATCCTTAAGCATCGCCGGGCTGTGTACGCCGTTGCGTGGCACCCAACGCTCCCGTGGATCTTCACTTCAACGGAAGATGGTGTTGTATCGGCATGGACCGAGTAGAACTGGTGGATACTACACGTACATGAGCTCTTGCAATGTCCTATGTCTTAGAGATGTGTGGAAGGGGTGGGCTTGTGGTGTTTGAGGATGCATTTGTGTGTGGGCAGATGATTGTGATATCACTAAGGGTGGAGCCGATCGAATGGAGGAAAATGTTTCTAAAAAATAAAAGAAATAAAAAATAAAAAATAAACAAAATAGCGAATAAATGAGGTGTAATTCAACTAAATAATTAACATAGCCTTTGATCGTTGAACAAGGAGGGGGGAAGTGGATTGTGTGTATCGGAGGGATTTTCCTCACGGGAAGGATCTCTCCATTGATGCCATGGGGCCTACGCCACGCACCGCCAAGCTTGTGAACGTCTTTAGTAGCATGTACCTATGAATGTCATGTGCTTGGATACACTCGGTTGTCATGCTGGTGCACTTACGCTGACGTTATCTGCTTGTTGAAGACCTGTTAATAGCCTGCAACGGACTTGATTCTCATAACCACTCTGTGACTTTTTCGTGACGGCTGCTGTCATCGTTACTACCTCTCTTTTTCTCCCTTCCTTAATGTTGATTCCTTCCTACAGCCGATACATTCGTTCAATTACATTGAATTGAGCAAACCTATCGTTAATAACAAAAAAAAGGACCGGAAAATGGAGAATGCTCAAGACATTGGCAAGACGTCTCAAGGGTCCGACACGGATACAAACTGCACTGTTATCGCTGTTTGTGGCTGTGGTCACGACGGCCGCCTAGGAATCGGAAGTAACGATTCACAAAGCAGGGTCGTCGTGGTCCCGTTCTTTCTGGGGACCACCGATGGGGATGGACGGCCACTGGGTAGCATCCGTGCAGCGCGTGTTGGCGGGTACCACAACTTTGTCATCACCACAGAGGGAGTTTATGGTTGGGGCTTAAACGAGGACGGGCAACTCGGTTTGGGACGTGGCTCCTCGTCGTGTATTTCAGTCCCCACCCGTATTCCGTTCCTCGACGGGAAATGCGTTAAAGATATCGCATGTGGTGCACACCATACGTTTGCCTGGACATCTGATGGCCTGTATGCCTGCGGAAGGAACGAGGACGGACAACTCGGTTTACCTTCCAGAGGTGCTTATTTCTCCTTCACCATGGTGTTATCCAATTCTCAGGCTAATGTTGGCGCGGATGATGGAGGCAGTGAAGTTTCACAGGGCGCGTGTAGTTTAATAAAACACGGACAATTAACGCATGTGAGCTGTGGGACCCACCATACGCTACTCGCATTCCGTGATGTAGCGGTTTTGATGGATGAAAATGTTGCGGGTGACAATATAGTGAAATTTAGTGCTCTGGTGGCTGCAGCGGGGAAGGGTGATTTTGGTGAGCTTGGCTACGATGGGGATGCGTGGTCTATTTTGCAGTCAAAGGCCAAAACAATGCAAACTGCTCTTGAAAGCGCGGCACGACTAAACCAGAACAGTTGCCCGGAAGATGGAACGGCCCCCGAATTGGTAAACGATGTGCAGAAGCATTGGAAGCCCCTGAAGCAGAGGCGAGCTCCATTCTCCTCGGATCGCTTCCAGCCGGTGGGTCTTTCAGTTCTGCTTCCATGCCACAATTCTGATGAGTCTGCGATTCCTTATGAGGTTGTCAGCCTCAATGCAATGCATCTACACTCTGCCATTGCCCTTAGGGAGTTGCACACAACAGAAGGTAGTAGCTCCAGCAGCTGCGACACGCGAACATTTCATTGGGGGTGTTACTATTGCGGGGATGTAGAAGATGATGCCTCGTCAGTTCCGCAGGAAGAGGCGCGGGGAACCACTTTGCACGCTGGGAACGAGATAATTTTCCGGTATCGCAAAGCCCCTTCATCGGAGGCGGTGTTGGAGGTTAAGGGCGACGGTGTTTTGGGCCTTGGTGAGGAGGACTCGCGCGCGAAGACGTGGGTCCCACTGCCTCTGCCGCCTGATGTTGGGGCCGTGGACTCTGTGCGGACAGTTGTGGGGCGGGACCATTTTCTCATACAATTGAGCGATTCGGTGGTGGTGGGATTTGGTGATAATATGCACGGTCAGTTGGCTGCTGGTAGTGTAAAGGACTCATTGCTCTCCCCCAGCGTAGTTATACGTAATGGTAACGAGCTGATGGTCCCCGTTGGGACCTCAGGGGTGGATTTTTCAGTCAGGTGGAGAGTGGAACGCGTAGCAGACGTTATGTGTGGCGCGCGGCATTCTCTTTTTGTGTTGGAGGTCAAACCCTTTATCGTCAATACATTTTGTAATGGATCGTGGCGGAAGTGGAAAAATGTTGATCCCTTTACACTCTGTAGCAAGAAAGAGACATCGTAATACCTTAGGTGGGAATGGGCTTTTGCGCGGCGTAGTCAATTAGTTGTTATTGTTGTTGTTTTTTCAGTGTTGAAGTATCGAAGTGTTGATAGTAACGCTTTCTGCATTTACATATGAATTCTTTACCACTGGTAAGTGGTTCATGACAGATTGAGCGCTTCCCTCTTTTCAGACATGTTTGTCTATTCCTTTTGGACACTTATACATATTTATTTAATAATTCATTTCACTCGTTTCGTGGCGATGGCACCATCCACAATAGGCGAAAGGGGAGGGAAAGGGGGAAGTGCAGGTGACTGACTCAGCGCTGCCGTATCAACTGATCTTCCGCCTTCCTGAAAGGAGGTTTTCTTTTACAAAAAAAATAAAAGAAAAAAGAAAATACTCCACGTAGTGGGTTTTGTGTTACAGAATTCCTTAGTACAATCGCTTCTGTTTTCTTGCAGAGGATATATCGGCACACGAACTGCTGTATGGGTCACGCATATTGGCGTGGGATACACATACAGTTGGGTGGTTGCTAACGCACTGTCGTACAGTTTGACGTGTGACCAATTGTTGTACTGTGCTAATAATTCGACCACATTTTTCATGCTGCGATACTTTCTTGTGCAGGCTATTAGACGCCGCAAAGAAGTCCTTACCGCGGCGACACTCTCAAGGGGTACACTTGCGAGGAGTTGCAGCAGCACGCAGAGCTCATCCACAAATGAGGAAGTTCTCCACCCTACGCTCTTGAGCGAGCTTCGGGAACTTCTGCAGCGCGTTCCGGATGGAACATGGACGTCTGTGGGGTCACTGTACAACGACCTTTCACTGGAGAGCCGTCGTCAGCACGTGCGCCCTCACAAAACACTAGCTGCTGCGCTGCCAAAGCGGTAGGGTTGGGCATATGTCTGGACTCCAGCGGTCTAAAGTTTTGCAAAGGAACTCCACCGGAGGAAACCGGAGCGTCGGCGAAGGGGGTGGAAAATGATGAAGGCCACGAACGGGGAGCTGCTGCCTCGCCGAGGGAAACGGGTTACGTCGTGCAGCCCACAGTAAGGCTTCCGTTGGAAGGTTCCAACGAGATTCAGCCGGTGGATTTTTATTATGATGTAGGGCTGCGTAAATATCCGCCGCCGCCGCCTGACTTTGATGTGACGTTATCGACCCTGCCGACGCCAAAGGCAACAGGAAGTGGAACGGTTCTTTCGCTGTGCAACTTTGTTTCATACATTCCTCCCTTTTTTGTACCTCTGGAGGAGGTTCTGGCGGAGATGCCCGGATACACGGAGGAGCACATTGAAATGTACTTCAAGCACCGGGCCTCGGAGGTTGTTTCAGTGCAAGGACGTAAGTATATTAGGCTCTATGGGGGGTACGCAAAATTTCCACTGGATGGGTGCGAAGTGGCAGAAGAGCGCTTCTCACGATACAAGCCTAGGCCAGAGTTACTGCAGCCGTTCATCGCCGCCTTTGGTGGAGTCACTGGGCGATGGATGCCGCTTCGAATTCTCCTCGAGCGCACCGGATATGAGGTGACATCGGCGCTCCCGTTCAAGGGACCCGCAGCGATCATTTACTTTGCGCAGATGCAACATGTGTTTGCATTTGCAGTTGACCGGGACGGAGGGTCCGTACTTCTTCGCCCTCCCGGGTACGACGGCCTTGAGTGTGAAACAACGCCTACACCGAAGACTTGCAACTATATTTTGCGACTCGTGCCGATAGATGGACAGGTGGATATTTGTCATATTGAGTCTTCTATTCCTGCTGCTGTCAGGGAGGAGGTGGCGCTTTACTACGGGTCACTTATGAATTTCTTTCGTCTCCACGCCGCTGTATTTTCCCTCAGTGCGAACGGTGATGTGGTAATGCGACGACGTTTCAAAGACCGTCTCGACAAGGAGCAATTGTCACTTGAGGAGCAGCTAGAAATTGCCCTTCAGGAAAGAAACAAGAAAAAAATTCGCTCGCTTCGACGCCGCATCGCCTTCAGGAACGACCCTTCGAACCCGTTTCACGACCCTGATAATCTCGCTCGTGAGCTCCACCGCTACCTTCCCAAGAAAGGCCACGTGCTACTCAAAGTGTTCCTGAAAAAGAACGTTCCTGAGGAACTGCTGAACTACCTGCCGCGGCGCTTTTGGAGCTTCTTCAACAACTACCCGCAGTATTTTCAGCACTACGAGTACCAGGTGGCTGGGCAGTGGTGCGTGAGCCGCCCGGGACAGCCGCTCCCTCGCGGCGTAATCAGACAGGATTTCTCCGAGGAAGATTTGGTGCGCCTCATCGCGGAATATTTACAGCAACGCGGCCCTAAGGCGTGTTCAAACATAATCCTGCACATTCCTCGCGGTGCGCAAGACGCTGTGCGGAAGCGGTACGGGGGGGTGTTTTACCTCGTGCAAGCCTTCCCACGCTACTTCAACGTCGTACTACCAGGAAACACGGGCAATGTGGTAAGCATGGCGATGGTGCACCTTGTGGAGCTTCCTGGCCCAGACTTCGAACCAACTAACAGGCAGTTCAGTGGTTGTGATGGTACTGAGGCGTGCGATGAAGAAGAAGAAGAGGAAGAAGACTAAATTAGTGAAGCC
The DNA here is from genome assembly GCA_002287245.1 of Trypanosoma congolense. Lineage (NCBI taxonomy): Eukaryota > Euglenozoa > Kinetoplastea > Trypanosomatida > Trypanosomatidae > Trypanosoma > Trypanosoma congolense. Next base: position 1,069,293 of record NHOR01000454.1, on the reverse strand, counting down.
GCGTCGGTGCAGCCACGATTGTTGATGGATTCGGCAACGGGGCGCTGTTCAAAGGTAAGCGGAGCAAAGCAGAAACGTCGGTGAGGTGAGGACGCAGTGCAGAGTGCTATTTTTACCCTCCCCCTTTCGCTCTTTCCGGCTATGGTAATGTCATGATTAATTTACTGAGACGTAAACCTGTTGATAAAAATCCTTACCACCATCAATTGCATATTCCTCTCTTGTTGTTTTTCATTACATCGCGGCTAGTTGTACGTGGGTGCCTACGTGCAGGGCCCCTGTGTTCCTGAAGTTCTAGGAGAAAGCCGGCGTGTGTAGCGAATCCGCCTTAAAAGACAGAAAAGGGAAAAAAAGAAAACCCCTGATAGGTGTGAGGTAAGGGGCGAAGCTGAGGCCTTGCTGTAGGCAACAAAAACGGCACAAGAAAAATATCGGATGACCTTTACCAAGTGAGACCTGCAATCCTGTTACGTATAACTGTTGTCAATACTGCGCGATCAAGAGCAGAAGGGAGGACGGCAAGATTAGGAATCTACTACAAATGAAGATTAACCTTTCGCAACGCAACATCAATGTATTTGACTCGTCTGCATTCTCCACGAAGGAGGAAATGGAGATTCTTGGCTCCATTACAGAGATGGACCTGTCTCGCAACAAGATAACATCACTCAGCGGTCTTCTTTCTCTCTCAGCTTTGGCAGTACTTGATGTTTCTCACAACAATATTGCTTCTCTGGACCCACTTCCTGTCACACTGCGCCGGCTCACGGCATCGTTTAACATGATTTGCGACGTTGGTGGTCTCTCGCTGCTCGTACAGCTACAAGAGCTCAACCTTGCAAACAATCGAGTGACGAGTCTGGCGGGACTGCCACCGTCACTTTGCATTCTGGAGGTGTCTAACAACTTACTACCTTCACTCGCAGCACTGGAACGGTGCCCTAACCTGAGGACGGTGCAAGCGCAGAACAATGCGATACAGGCAGCGGAAGGCCTTGTACCGCTTGCAAACCTACGGTCGTTGCAGGTAATAGCTTTAGGTGGAAACCCTGTCGTAGGCGATGCCAGCAAAATCTCCGCGGTGCGGGCGTTGCTGCCGCCGTGTCTCAAGATCGCGGACTTCCCGACGGCTGTGAATACTTCAGTTTTGACGCCACCTAAAGGCTCACCAGCAGCCTCGCCTGTGAGAAACACAGGCGAGGCCCTCACCTACCACTCTGTAGTCTCAAGTTGGGCAACACCAACCACGGTTCCTCCCGCAGAAAAGACAGTAGTGCCGGGGGCGGTTGAAGCAGAAAGGGGATCGGCGCCCAACAGGGAGACCGTGGAAGGTTGCAGGGAAGAGATGACGGAGAAGATGAACGAGCATAAGAATCTGGAAGATAGTGGTGCACTGCAGCACAACACGTCGTGTGAAAGCGTAAACATTTCTCAAGATGCGGGTGAAGTTTATTGTTCACCGGAGGGTAGTTCATTGGAGGTACCTGTGTCTACCACAACGCCTTCTGAGCAGGACCCGATACTGTACGTACTGAATCATGTGCGATCTGAGCTCCACTGCTGCCAAGCGTTGTGCGAAACATACAAGAAAGAGACTGAGGAGCTCCGTAAACGTACTCACGAACTAGAGCGCACCTGCGAGCTGCAAGCCCTGGAGAACGCGAAGCTTAGGGATCATTTGCACCAGATGCAACGGAAGCTTCGGCGTGGTGCAACCACAATCCAGGAAAAGGAGCGTTTGGCCCAGACACTTGAGGTTGGATCGGATTCGAGTGAAAGCCACATGGGTTCGTCCGTTTCATCGCGCGAAGAGGCGTCTAGTGCGTCAACCGAGGAAAAGAACGTGCCACAATCTGCTTCGCGCACCCAAGGAGGTGAGAATCGAGCGGTACCCGACAGGATGGAGATTCTGCGGCGCAAAACCGAAATGCGCGATAATGCGCACTCACTAGCAGCGGTGCTGATGTCCATCATGTCCACGACGAAAACGGCCACTGGGCCGTTAATGTCACCCCCTAGTGTTGTGACTCCCACCACAGGCACTGACACCGATGTGCCAAAGTCACGAAACCGCTCAGCGCAACGGCCTCACCGCTACAGTGCTAGCTTCGCCACGCCTGGCGGTGCCTCTAAACGGAAGCAATAAAGGAGAGGGAATGGTAATGGAAGTCATATGCCATACCGGCCATCCTTCACAACGAATGGAGACAAAATGTGGCGGTCGAGTGCGTGGCAGGGAAGCGTTACGTCTGCCATTATCTTCTGGAACAAAGGTAGACACGTGCAACTGCAACTTAATATTGTGGATGTTATCCTTTACCGGATTATATTGTCAACCTTACTATCGGACTATTTCTTTCCTTTTGTGCATTTGCGGTACCCTTGCTTCCAGATATGGACACGCAAAAGATAAAAGAAAGTAGAAAACTGAGTATAATGCTTCGCTACGCCGTGACAGTGACCTGGCGGGGATAGGAGGGAAATAACACGACGACTTGGGTAGTGTGCATCGCGGCGCAGCTTTGTAAAGGTGGTTATGTGTCAGTGCACATTTGGTTGCAAAAATTGCTAACGTGTGTGCATGCTCGTGTGGGCGTGCTTAGTTAGAGACAGGGATTTGTGTGTTTCCACCGTGATCCTCTAGATTCAAGTATTCATTATAAATATATATATATATATATATACATATTTCCCTATTCCTCTCTCGCTCATACGTACTTAATGCTGAAAAAGTAGTGCGTGAAACCTGGACTTCGGCGTGGCGATAGGTAGAGCTTTCCACAGACGCGACTCACCGCGGGAAGAGAACGAATCAAGGCGGGTGGTTGGTGTTGTAAGACCACGGCAACAGTGCGGTCCACTAACGAAAGAGAAGGGAATGTTGAAGCTCGGGCGCGTTTTGCGGAGCCTCCCATTTGAGCCAATGGCCCTATCAACTTTTGATGTCATGGAGCGCGAAGCCGCAAGCAGCTCCGTATCGAGAGCAAGTAACGACGTTCAGGAATCTCCTTACTTCATCTCCCCTAAGCATGATGGGGTGAGGGTCGTGTCATATGTACACCCGCTGGCCGAGAAAACAAGGTCGACATGCTTTTCCCGCTTTGGGCGCCCAATTTATGGAATGTCGTGGATTGAAGAGGAGCTCCGTATTCTCCGATGGTTGTGTGGTGACCCGCAACTGGTGCTTGACGGCGAGCTGTACATTCACGGCAGACGCCCCCTTTCGTCGCACGCAGACGGGCGCACCGTACAAACAGGCTTTCTCGCTGTATCAGCGCTAGTACACCGTTTGCGGCGCGCAAAGTCAGCCTGCTTCACACAGGAAGAGGCACTCAAGTATGTGGCGGCGCTTCCCAGTATGTGTGTCTTTGATATCGTCTCCTTTCAACCAACCGAAAGGATAAGGCTTGCGAGTGAGCGAAGCAACCGGGGCCTATCACAGATTCAAAAAGAGCGCATGTCAATTCTGCGTGAGGTAATGGCAGCCAACCATATATTGGATTTGGAAATGGTTAGGGTTATACCTAACCACTCTGTTTTTTCACAACGTCTTAAGGCACTACACTTTCTTGCAAGTTTGCTGGAACGGGCGCGGAGCTCCTGTCCTTTTTTTGCCGACCCAGCACTCGAAGCTGCTCAAGGGCACAACAGTGCAGAGCCTTTGGGCGAGACCCTAAATGCATGTGGTGTGAGCGCAGGAGGTCGGTACGTAAAGTTGATCCGCTACTCGTTAATTACTTCCCTCGAGGAAGCCCGGTCCGTTTACTTGAAAAAGTACCTTTCAGATGGTTACGAAGGAGCTGTGATTCGCAGCGCGGCAAACGTCTATGAAGTGCGGGAAAAAAAGAAGGGTGCCCTTCAGGGGCTGCTGAATCCATTGCTCCCTTCTTCACGTACTTCCTCGACAGTTTGGCATGAGCCCTGCGGGCCGGGGTGGGACATACCTCGCGATGCAGACGATGAACGAATCCTGCGCGGTCATGCCAAAAACGGATGTATCTTCACATGCGATCCCACGAGACCACCAACCCCTGAACGAGGTAGAGGCAAACGGGAAACTGACGAGGAGATTGACCATAGAGAAATTGTAATGAAAGTATTTAAACGTGCCAAAAGGAACAGCTCACGTAGTGTCACCGTAACAAAGCTTCTTCCGTCTGCTGACAAGGAGTACGCTATTCTGAAGCCGCTTCTTAAGGTGTCTACCAACAACGCGTGGTCGCGAAACCTATTGCGTGTTCCTCTAGTGTCGATTCGAGGGTGTCTCGATGCCCTTGTCGTACCGAGGGCATCGCGTAGGGCGGGGTCATGCAAGAAATGCGACAACGAAGCCAACGGCACGGTGATGTTCTACGGGCTTCAGTGCCTCAGTGACACGGGCCGCGTGTTCAACGTGGCACTGCCCAAAATGGACTCAGAGAGGCAGCAAGCCCTCTTGGGTCACCTGCTGGAGGCCACCGGTTGCCGCAGGGGAGGCGGGGTAGTGGTTTCAGGGCGCATGGGTCGGCGTTCGCTGACGGGTCTTTATGCAACAGTCAAATACCCCTCGCTCACCGAACACGGCGTCCCGCGATTTGGCCAAGTGAAGGCAATACGCGGAAGGAAGGGGTGGTTCCTGTGAAGCTCTGTGGTATTAGTGCCGGGAGCAAAGGAATAAGATTAAGGAGAGGCCAAATAAAATAGGTATAACTTTTTGGCGGGTTCCTTGGACCTATTATCGCACTAACAAAGCCATGCTAGTGGCGACGCCATACCTGCACACGTCAGGCCCTGCCACCGAGCTGTAATTACCCAGCCGCGCATGTCAGACATCATGACGATGTTGTGTAACTTAATGTTTCCATGGTCTCTTCTTCTGATGCCTTTTCGCTGTAATTTACTTTGTTACATTTATCACTACAAGTGCCGTCTACTGCTGTTGCGACTTACGGGCGAATGCGGTTAAGGCACGTGTTACTTGCAGCACAGCTGCCACTTGTTCTATTACCATTATTACTGACGTTGGTTTCAAGGCTATTTTTTCTCTTTTGGAAAAATTACGCTAACGGCGCCAGTTCAATCATTCCAGGGTTTGCCAAAATAAAAAAAAGGTTTATTTGGTTTTATCAACTCCAAGGGAAATGAAGGAATGTGGTCTTTTTCAGGCCATTCTCTTCGCTTCCTCTAACTCCCCGGAGTGTGCCCGTGTAAAATACTTCAACCTCTCCTCATTACCGTACTCGCACGAATATGTGTTTTGTCAGCCCGTGCTGCCCCGCTCACATATTCTCCACCTGCGTTTTCTCATAGGTAAGTGGTCATGGGCAAGAAAGCAACTCTGCAGCGCACGCAGCAGCGCCACACGCGGCACACACGTGAGCAGCGCGAGCGAAAATCAATGGCTTCTAAGGCCGCTCGACGCGGGGATCTCACTGCCGCCGCAGACAGACGTGTGAAACGCACTGCTCCACCAAGGGCAACGATATCGCAGGAGAGGAAAGAGTTGCTCGTTGCGCAGTTCTCGCAGGCATGTCGACTCCCCGCCGCATGCGACGATCTGTGCTCGCTTCTGCTTCAAGGGAGCAGTACGGAACAAGCACAGGCCGAGGAATCACGTAAGCGGCGGCGTGACAGTGGCGAAGTCGACATGAGCATCTTGGACCCCGTTGTGGACGCCTTTTTGGCACTTGAGCATGAGGCGGCAACGGCAGACGAGGATGAAGGCGCGGAACCACTGACGATCCTGGAGGACGTTGTTCAAGATGAGTGTGGCAGTCGTGTGGCTTGCGCACTTTTCGCCGCGCTGGCCACCTCAGGTTGTGACGATAGGAAGAAAAGCATGACGTTTGACGTTGCCATGAAGTTGTTCGAAGAGAGCGAGGACCTGCATGAACACTACATCGCCTGTAAGGTATTGAGTTCGTTAGTACTGAACGGTGACCATGAGATCCAAAGGAGGGCTCTGCAAGTTATTTGTCAAGGAGCTGAGACTTTGGACCTCATTCAGATGAAGCTGCGTAACCGACACACATCCGTCACCATACAGCATCTCATTGAGCAATTTCCCACAGAAACGGTGGCGTGGCTTAAAGACGCGCTGGGCCTATCGGGCACTACTGCAACGAAGAAGGGGAGCAAAAAGAACCGATTAAACACCCAGCAAAGTGATGCGCTGCTTTCTCTGATCGCTGATCCCATTGCAGCACCCGTCATGCGGGCCCTTCTTCTTCACGACGAAGACCGGACCGCCCTTCTCAAGGGGGTTGATCTCACAGCTTTGCTTGGAACCAAACGTGGGTGCAAGTTTCTTCGAGAGGCCCTGACACACAACTTGGAGAAACTAACCTCGGAGGAGGCAGCCAAAATACTTGACCTGGTCGTGCCAGTGTGTGAAGGAAATATGACGGAAATGTGCACCTCAGCCGATGCGAACTTTGTGGTTCAGTCCCTCATTGCACTCACCCCGTACGCCGGCGAGGAGGGGCCCACGCGGCTCAGGCAATTGCTGCAGTTGCTGGGCCCGCAGCTACCTATGTTGATGGGGCATCCCATCGCCGTACACGTGGTCGTGTCGATTGTGGTGACTGCCGATTCACTGCCGGAGAAGTCCATAGTGGAGGAAGCGGCGGCCGTGCTTATCAATCGGAACAATGTTTCGGAAATGCTCTGTGACCCACGGGGAAGCTTGGTTCTGCGGAGGTTTCTGCCACGTTGCCGAGTGAAGGAGTCCGTTGTAGGGCAGTTGCTCACCCACACCATCGGCCGCGACATTACCAATCTCATATACGACCCCATTGGGAATGTCATTGTGCAAGAATACATGAAGGTGTGCGGAGGTGAGACATTTGCGCGCAAGCTTCTCAAAGGCGATGAACTGTTGAGTATGTGCCAACACACTTACGCCTCGCATGTGGTGGGCTCTCTCTTTGACAACGTGGGGGCATCTACACACACAGCGCTGTGTAACGCCCTCCGGCCGCACGTTGTGCCCCTGACTAAGCACATTAATGGCCGCTTTGCCGTAGAAAAGGCAATCCCCGCTAGCCGTGACATCTGTGATGTGCTGCTTCGAAACTTTTTTTCACTTGCGTGTGAAAAAGGTTCGCAGCATGTTTTGTGCACGTTGATGGCTAATTTGGATTCCCAAGGGAAGAGTCGTGTGGTGGACATCGTGCTAGCGAATCTGATGCAATTGGCCACGCAGCAAAGTAGCTCCATTGTTCTGCAAAAGCTCATGCAGTCAGATCAAACGCTGGCACAACGAGTGAAGGAAAAACTTGCACAGGATTGCAAGTTGCGAAACAACGTCGCACAGAACTTTTATGGGAAGTTTGTTGTGCAGATATGTGACGCGACCTGAGGCTCGGCGCATGCGAGGGTATGAAGAAAAAAAATAGCAGAATGGAAGTGTGATCGTTGATGAACTGCGCCATTTTTCTGTTGTTGTCGGTGCATGGGGCGGTTGACTAAAGCAGATAAATCGAAAAGTTAACGGCATTGAAGGAAGTAAAGAAAATAACATAATAAGGTAACAAGCGCAACCCGAACCAATATAGCACTGAGCCTGTGCAAGTTTCAGCACCATGGGACATGAAGGTCCTGCCCGTGCCGGTGATGGCGCCTTTTCCTCCCAACTTTATCTTACTGAAGGTAGTAACAGCGTAGCAAGAACTGAAAGGGTCCATTGCCTGGTGACGCACAGCTTCTACCGTCGCCGGCGGAGACTCATCGCGCACACCCGCCCCTGATTGGTGGAGGTCGTCGTGCGCTGCTGCCGCACTCCAGCTGCGAGCTTCAAGTGGTGATGACCGACCTATTTGCGCCAACAGGCTCGGTACCATTGCCACCCAAGCTTTGGCAGGACTAGTAACAGCCTCTCTTTTGCCAATATGACGTCTATTGTGGCACTTGTCCTGCTGATAGTGCACGGGTACGGCGGCAAAGGGTCAAGCCATCGGCTTTCATCAGGTTTATTTGTAAGGCGTAGAAACCAGTGTTGTGCGGAGGGGGTTGGGGTAAGCATTGTAACACGAGCTTTACGCCGAGGAACGGTTGCAACCCACTCTATATCGGATATGCCTTGAGTCGCCCGTTGCGGACGCCCGGCAAACGGTTCTGAAAAAGGAGATCCCTCTTCAAACCTGATAAGCCATAGTCTCCATAAGCAACCGCACGATAATCTGCACCCTAACCCCTAACTAATGAATCCTCATTCCCCACAACGCTGGGACTTGCGGCGGTCTAATCCGGGACCTGGGCGTCGCCAGGGACGATTCATGGCACATTCCCTGAAAATAATACGCCCAGTGCGACTCCTTACACCTTTTCAGTCGGGCCACACGACGGCATGGGGAATTTGCTTCACAGCTGTTGCTAGGTTCTCCCTTCAAAGTGCTTGCGAGTTACTGGGCGATGGCTACTGCACCGATGGTGGTTTTTGCCTTTACGGGAGCACATCGGCGCCGTTTCACGATGTGGGACCCATAGTCGCAAGACGAGTTCATGGCCATGCGGATCCTTCCCGCTACGAAAGAGTCGCCAGCGCTCACCGGTTCCCCTTGAACCTCCAGGCTGCCGCCGGCGAGTCACCCAGCGGCAGTCCCCCATTTGATGAGTGTTTGCCGCGAACCACGTGCACGCGTTCCATCCGCTTCAGTGTGGCCCACCGCCCGGCCCTCTTTACCCGGAACTCCTCGGGGTTCCCCAGCAGGAAACACTCACCGCCGTTCACCGGACCCCCACAACGTGGTAGGGCGGTTCCATATGATCAAGATAGGTTTTAAGCAGTTCCTTCACTCGGGTTTGAGCGAAAAAGCTCTCCCACCCGGACCTCCTCTAACGAACCGCTGGGGAGCGGAAGTGCAGCGTTCCCGTGGGAGACCGCGTTCCGCAAGCCGGAGAGGAAAAGGTGCGCCGTCCGGGAATCGAACCCGGGTCAATACCTTGGGAGGGTACCATCATGCCACTAGACCAACGGCGCCGCACGGCCGTCTGTACAATCGTGCGGTGTGAGGGTCAGCACTCGTCACGATGGTTGAGCGGGGAACGGCCGACCCGCACAAAAGTCGGCTTGCCGAGCAGCTGTTCCGTTGCGTGTGCAGATGAAATCTATTTATCGCTGGGTCGTCCGGCAAGGCGAACGACTGGTTGAGAAAAGGAAGGCAGGGCCTAAAAGGAGGGGAAGTGCACCTGGGCTAGGGAAGGCTGCTCTGCCACCAAGCTCGCATAGGCAGATGCCTAACCCAGCTTGGACGACTGCGGGCCGTTGGATCCGTTTTGCGCACTAAACTCGAGTTGCGGATTTCTTGTGTTCTCAAGCAGCTTTCCGACATTTTCTAATCCCCATCCACATGATTTTCTACACTGCATTGCTGCACGTGGAAGGGGACACGCTCCGCTCACCACTTTCAGTGACATCTGCAGCGATGGAGATTTGTCTAAATTTTCCCGGATTTCTTTCATTGCGCGTTTAACTTGCACGTGCTTTGGCGGTTATTTTGCCAACTCTCTTCTTATGCCATATGGGACTTTGCTGTTCGCTGGTGTCCTACCCGCCTAGTTTTTCCACCGCGAACCTCTTCACCGACGCTTTACAACTGGCTGCAGACTCCGTTCCCTCTGCTACGCAAAAGTTCCTTTTCTGTTTCCAAGGAGCATCATTTTTGTCGCTTATCACGCCCGGGTGCAAACCACAGCATTTGAGGATGTTTCGCAAGTTACCCTTCCCTCTTCCCCCTCGGATTTGTGTACACAACTGACTAAGGATCAGCCACGATGTGTTGCTCCAAATTCTCCAGATTAAACACTTGATGCGGGAAGCGTGCCAGACTCCTGCGAAGCAATAAACCTTTAGTCGCAGTGCCATCTGCATCACATTCTTAACGCACCGCTGTTAACGCTTGGCAGTCTAACAACTAAAGGAGAATTCCTAACCTCCACCTGGGCATTTTCGTTGCTTTTCTGATTTATAACGGTGTGCGCATGTGTTTGGTGGGAGACCGTCTTTCGTCTCACTTCTTGGGGTGACGTGAGAGTCAGGAGGCCCTCGCAGTTGGTTCAGCCACTAAGCAAGTGGAATCACTTATGGTTCCTTTCATCGTACTCGTCCCCAAGTACCTAGCATTCCTGTGTTTTAGGCGTTCCTGTAGGCCCAAGTGCTTCACATCGCATCGTCAGCGTCCGAACCGTGTTTTATCACTTCCTGCTTTGGAACGTTTGTATTTTTAATGGACTTCTTAGGAGGCGCCTTTCTTTGCCCTTTGCATCCCTATTTCTGCATCCTTTGCCCACTCATTCGACAGGATTTATCAGCTTTTCCCCCTTCTCTTCGCCACAAAAGCGGCCATTGCTCCTCCGGGTTGCTCAGTATGGGACCGCTCCTTTCCCCTTCGGCGTCCAACCCAAATACATCCGCTTCCTACATAGGAGACATTGAATCTTCTGCTCTTGAATCATTACTGACCCCCACCATTGTGAATACTCTTCCTCACATGCACCCTTCTGTATTTCGTCACCTCTTCCGTTTACATTTCCCCACTACACATCGGGCGCCGCAACAGTTCCCCGTCCTCTCGTAGTGTTGTTTCCCGGATGGCTTCCGTTGCCACAGCGTTACCAGCATGTGCCAAATGTGCGCCTTGCGTATGGCTGTGGAGATATTTTGTGAAATGGCAGGTTTTGAAGCAAGGCAGGTATTTTGCCATTGGTCCATTATCCCTTGACGTCTCCCCTCTCGCTCTCTTTCTCCACGATGTGGCACACTGAGAGTAAGCTAAGCCCTGCAATGACATATGGTCCAACAGTGACTTTTCTGCTCAAATTCCACATATTTTTCTAGACTAAGGTAACCTCGCATATTGTAGGTTCCTTAACGGTACGCTTGGTCACTTTTGTTGTTTTTCGCTTGTCTTACCGACATATCCTCATCATTTAATAACTGTCACCTATCGGAGGACTACTAGAGTGTTACCAACTGAGCACGCCGCACGGTCTCCGTATCGAGATACTCTTGGCAGCGGTAGCGGTTCCGGAAGAATTTGCGGGACGCCATGATTCCTTTCATGTGCTCCATAAGTTGCATCGGCTTCCGCTGTCGGCTAGAGCCATCCGCACTCCGTTTATCAGTTCTTTTTCTCAACGCTGTTACAAATAGCCAAAGTGTTTTGATGTTCCCTTCCGAAACTGTGACAAAATACTTTCTCCCCTTCCGCCGAAGAAGACCTCATTGGTGTTGCCCGGATGTGGCAAACAAGTTTACTTCTATGGGCATTGGTGTTAGGCTCTCTAAGAGCTTTCACAACTCTTCGTTTCTCTTTCATCTCGTCACGCCTGTGACAACGTCAGTCTTCCACGTTGGGCTAACTGCGGCATGAAATTGTCTCTCTTGGCTTTGGGGTCCATCTAATTATTTGCTCTAAAATGGGAAACACATCAAAAGTTTAGATTTACTTCAGGCCACATTGGTACAGCCCTGTGTCCACACAATTCGCCTCAAAATACCTTCGTTCATATTCATTGGATTTTTCTTCAAAGCAAATCGAAGGAAATTGACTCTGTGAACACTATTGCCTTCTTCGCTTAGAGGAGACTCCTTATGATGGAGTAAGTGCTCCGATTGCAGTTTCCATTAATACATTCTCTGCCCGATAGCTCTATATTATTTTCCTTGACACCTTGACAATGTCCTCCATGTTCCTTCCCCCTCTTCAAATGTTAGCGCTGCAAGTCGAACGAATTATTCAGCATCGCTGATCCAACTGTCCATATCTAGTAGTTGCCTTTTGAGGCTTTATACTCTTTTCGGTGTTTTTGTTCGCCTCTCATCTTCGGAAAAAAAACACAGTTCACAGAGCGCTGTGCAATCAAAATGAAGCTTCCTCGCTCGCATGAAATAGTCAGCGTTACGGGGTTAATTGCTCCTCTCCAGTTTATCGCACGAAGCCCCAACAATGCGAGTTCACTGTGCCGCTAGGTGCTCAGGTGAGCATGACATCTCCTGAGGTTTTCCTGAAGATTAACCCTTCCCTCCGAAAAGAGAGGCATAGGTGTAACGCACAGTTCAGTGCGGTGTTGGCTACCAGTATCAGTCGGACTTTCTCCATTATAATCTTCCTATTCGCCGCTTTGGAACGCCAGCAATGGTGTGCGTCGCTTTCCCAAAGATACACCTCAATGCATCGTGGTCCGATGGCGCGGCGGCACGGCATCATACAGAAGTGCTGCGACAGGTCTTCGCCTGCTTTGTGCGGTGTGAAACGAACCAAGTGTTTCCCTTCTCGGCATCCATTCAGAGAAGGAATATTGCCCTCAATTTCACACAAACCTCTAATTCAATTATTTCATTGACCATTCTGCATGCCTCGCAACTCCTTCAACTTGCTCAAGTCTCAACGCCAGTGGTTACCGGTTCCTTGTTCCTGAGAGCTTATTGCCGTTGATATGGAGGCTGAGGGTGTCCGCATCCTAACCCCGAACACGTGCACACCGCTCTCTCCGCTGATGTTCCATGCAATTCTCTCCAAACGCCAAGAAACACAGTCAGCTTCGTAGTAAACTTTCATGGTCCTTTCCTTCCCCACCTACGCGGGCTATTTTCAGATCGACTGCTAAGAGGCTGTGTCGGATACCAGTTACATTGCTCAGTTTCCGGCTGAGGGATTCCGTGGCGCTGAGGAGCGGGGTGAATCAGAAACAGGTCCCCTGTGGCACTCCGTATGTCAAGGATGTTACCCGGCCATGTGTTGCTCACTGCCACTTTGTCCTCACGGTGGGACAACACCATCCCACCCATCTTGTTAAAAAGCCTCGGTACTTCAACCCAATGCGGTGGTTACGCCATGGTGGTCTACGGAACCAAATGTATGTGCATAATCCACGAGGGCACTCATTGTCTTTTCCCTTTTGCCTTGTACCTGACAGCACCGACTAACTGGACACTGGCATCAGCAGTGAAACGTGTGAATTCGAATCCCTACTGTCGCGAATACAGCCGTTGATCCTCATAATTCATTGGTCCTCGGCCACCATTTGCTCCATCAGCTTATGGTGTGTGTTCGCTCACATCACAGGTCCGAATGATACCGTCTCCGTTGCTCACACGTCTGACCTCAAGAGAGGAGTGATAATATCTCTACGCTAATAATTCGGAATTTTGATATGGGACATGCAATATTTACGTAACTCTCAACAGGTAGGCACACTTTTCCCTCTCGGGTCTCTTTAGCTCCTCTCAGCGTATGTTGTCGTCGCCAAGAGCAGCGCCGATGGTCAATTTACCTAAAGCCAGTTCAAATCCTGCCGTGGTGAACGATATGGGTTTAGGTTTTTGCATTCCCGGTTGTGTCATCTGTGCCGCTGACGCCACATTCGCGGATTTTCTTTTGCCCATTTCTGTAAGTTCACCAGTCTGTTTCCTTTTTATTCAGTGAGTGCCCATTGACCTCTAAAGCCTGTGTGCACTCACTCGTCAAGGAGCATGTTCCACATTCACCAAGTTCCAGTTAGCCGTTTCATTCACTTTAAGTTTTGGTGCTGTTTTTATTAATCCTTTTAAGGTTTGTACTCCTAAAACCTTGTTAAACGTGCATATTCCTCAACTTTTCCTTTTTGTTGGTTACACTCCGACTTTCCTTTCCAGATTTGAGAGTTCCGGTGCCCAGAAAGGTGCCACTTCATTGATCTTACGTATTACCGTCCTGGCCACAATGCAAACGACAGACGAAATTGCGTCACTTCCTTCATTTTCACTCCTCAGGAAATCATTGGATCACTTCTTCAACTTCCGGACGCCGGTGTGCAGAAATACTCCGCAGTCCGCCCTATTCTACGCAGAGGGTATGGAACGGCGTGTGCGAAAATGCACTTCATCAGCACCTATGCTCACGGTTGTCTTGAAAGTAATCCGGTTGCTGTAGCTCGTGGACCCCGTTTCCGACAGCCGGCCTGCCACTTCACATACTGCACGCATCGCTGAACCCAACGTGGTAACAAAAACGAAGTCCGATTATTTTTGTGGCCCCACCAGGTTTCGTATGTTTCAGCACCTCGCTCGAGCACGGCCGTACAATGCATTTGCCAGCACCATCTGGTTGGGCATAGGGAACCCACGTCCGACCGCGCAGGCCAACATCCGCACCAATTACCGATGGTCCTTCCACCGAGCGCAGTGAGTCCGTTGGTATCTTTTGATGCCTGACTGCAATTTTTTTTTTATCACAGTCGAGGACCGCCAGCAGATGCTGTTTGACCATTGGAACGGCTTGCATTGCACATAAAGAGATGTTTATGAAAAGGGAGTGCCACACCTTGCATGAAGCTAAATAATCTTCCTATTTAGTTACAGAGAAGCTTCGTCCAGATGATGTGCACAGCTGTCTTATGGTTTCCCTGATATTTGGACTCGAGATTTGTTTATTTTCTTGCTGTCACTGTACCTCAGCGATTGTGGCTTTTATTTTATCTGTATACTGTTGTTGGCGAGGTAAAGTAACTGAAGGAAACACCTCTTTGCTTCTTGCTCGTTTTCGTAGCTGATTTGGGCGTTTGTCGCATTATGGGTGTATGCATACAAATTCCGGTAGTAGCAGCCCTCAACTCATTCCGAGTTTTAGTGGTGTAATTTATCGTGTGTATAGAAGCCAACTTATCTTAAGCAATGCTCTAAACCTGATTGCTAACCGATCTATGAACCACACCAAAACACTTTTGTACAACACTACTGGACCAATTTCACTCGATGTCGTGGCACTACACCTTTCTCGTCGTTACGAATTTAGTAGAGATGTGTCTATCAATATGTCGGTGTCTGGCAGCTAATATACCGCAATATTATTTAATGATAAAATTGGCGTAAGTAAGGCCATGGTCGCCTCGACGGAAGACTTTGCCACATATATCTTATTTGTATTCTTTTTGTTTTCTCTGTTTTTAATGTGCTTTTCTAATGAAGGGCGATACTGGAGAATGTGTTCATCATCAACTGGTCTAGTAGTGGGTTTATGCCGTTGAAAACGATTAAAAGCACTCTTTTCCCCCTTGCTGCAAATGTGTAGGACATACTCGCTCCTCAGGAGAACGGTAGGAAAGGATCAACACTAAACAGGAAAAGGTCAATATACTGATATTAATATACTATCGATAAAAGTTAACGACGAATACTTCAAGTGTGAGAGGGAATGCTGAATGCCAATGCCAAATGTTTTGTTCCACAGTTTTCAGGGGAATCCTGTGTACCACATTCCTTCACCTTTTACAGGTATTTTCTAATGCTACCGACAAGCAAAGAGTGTAGCATCACAGAGGAACAGACTGATATGGGTGGAATTTTAAATTTGTTGACAAAACGGTTATTATGCAGTTACTCTCACGGGGGTATAGGAGAGGAAGCCCTCCAGCATTTTATTACTACTTTCTTTAGTTCCGTGAGAAACGTAACTTATACTTCAGGAATGGATAACCCAACTGGCATAATACTATCTCCGTGTATCTTGTCTTTGTCAGGTGTTGTTTCTAACATAACCGACATTAACACAGCTACTGGATTTCTTATTCGGGTCGACGTCCCAAAGGGACACGACCCAGAATTTTCGCTGCAGCTAAAAGCTGCATGGGATGATTTTTATTGGGGTGTTCGAGATGAGCCTGGTGTCGTTACACTGGGTTATGTGTATTCGTCTTGTGGAACTTCTGCCAAAAGGAGGTATGGGGGTACATACAGGCACTATTTCTTTGTATCGTGTAAAATGACGGAACAAGGACCTGGAAAGCTTAGTAGGAAGGAGCTGTATGAGCTTCCTTTTCGTCCTCTCTATGTGGCCCAAATTGACGCCGTCGTGCCCTTTACTTGTGGTACACGATCACCGGTTGTTGTGGTCATCTCTGTAGGAGATGGTTCAAAGAAAAGGTTATTGTCAGATGGCAAACCTGATCAAACAGCGTGTCTTCAGTTTTTCCCGTATGACGTATCATCTACACTTGCGAGCCTACATGAATACGAAGCTTTATTCTTGACCCTGCTGCGTGAGCAAGTCGGTGGGTGGCAGAAGACGGTGGTCGTCCACGTTGATATTATGATTAATTACTCTCGCCGTACGGGGCTTCTGCCTGTCTTCGTGTGGGATCTGATAGGCTTTATTGGGGAGTTATGCGATAACACGGGAGCTAATATAATAGGTGTATGCTATAGTGATGATGTATATGAAGAGATGTACGGGTTCTCAAAACAAAAGAAGGAATATCCCTCCTGCTATTTAAATGCTACCCTTAAACACGTGTTGGAAAGTCCGGGTTCATTTGATGTTTCGACCTGCCCCTATGGCAGTGTTCCGCAGTACATCAGGAGGCCTATATCATCGAGCAAGTATGAATATGCACATAAGCAGGCGGAAAAGTGGCTGCCGTACTTTTCCGCTCCTATTGTTCTTAACAGGATAACATTCACTGCTTCCGCAAATGACTTTGCTAGGTGTAAGTACTACGTTAGGAATCGAGTCGTAGGAGAAAACGTGCTTCTGGTGACGGACGATGAGGGCAGCGTTTTTTGTTTAGATATCAGGACTGGTTCTCTATCTTTATTACCCAAGTGTGTTGGATGTTTTACTTGTCCAGTGAAGAACAGTGTGTTTTCCGCTGTTGTCACCTCTTCCTATAGGGGTTATATGGAGTGCATAGTCGTAGTGGAAGATATTCTGTGTTTTGAAGGGAATGAGATGGCAGAAATACAGTTCCCAGAGCGGTGGTTTTATGTCGAAAAATTTGTGCTTAATAGCTGCGTTAGCCACCCACACACAAGCCCTGACAACATTACGATTGTCCGAACTACATATGCGCCTTCGGCGCAGGCAGGGTATTTACTCACGAACCCGCCCTTGAGCCACCCAACAATGGGATTGGTCTTTGTTCCCTGCCACTTCGGCTATGAGTGTGGGAGAACTTCCGTCTATAGTTGGATACCTGCATGCTCAATCACTGCCGTGTTCTCTGTTGGGGACGTCTTTGGAACACCTTTGAGTGATAATTGTGCAACGCGCATTTCTCTTTGTGCTGTGGATGACCAAGGAAACCCTGTTTTATACAACAATGAATACGTTGATTGTATATCTGACAGCGCACTTGGTATCAAGAAAGGTTCTATTATTGAGTGTGTTCTTCGACGAGGTAAGGATGGCTCTCACTGGTGGGAGCTGCTTCACTGCGATCTAGGCAATGAGAAGAAGCCCAGTACGTATACCGATGTTGAGAATATTGTTCACGTTCCTGTCTTGTCATACGAAGAAATGATTTGGCTACTTGATGCTTCGAAGTTCAAGTGTGCGCGCTGCCAAAGTGTAAGTGACGCTGGACGAAAGGACCCGAGGAGCCAGATTTACTGGTGCAAAGGATGTTGGATAGAGACAAATCATGGTGATTGCTTGTACTGTGGTCGCACTTTTGTGGTGGGGAAGATAGACTGTTATAGTCAGAATTTTTATTGTGATCCGTGCTGGACTACGTTTTCTACGATTAACTCGGGGGCAGAAGCTGGACACGTCGGTCTTTTGCCATCCAACTCTTCCCTCCCAATCCAAACCTTGGTATGGTGTGCCTCTCTACTGATAGACACAATAACAAGTAAGACACCAACGGACGATGTTCTTGATATGTGTTGTGAAGGTCTAATAATGCCGAAATGGATCAAAAACAAAACGACACGGTATGTGGGATTCAACATAAAGGCAAGTGTGGTGGATGAGACAAAGAAGTTCATGGAGTCATTACGACAGGAAATGCCTAGCGCTTCCTTCTACGATGTTATATGTGCTAATGTACTCGCTCCCGATTTCTGGAGCCACATTCTTATGAAGGTCCATCCCAGACAATTTCATGTTATCACAGCATTCTCCGGTCTTCATCATGCTTTCGAAACAGAGAGCAAAGCGAAGGTGATGATAGAGAGTGTGGCGAAGGCCCTTGTTCCCGGAGGGGTATTTATCGCCTTTTTTCTTGATGTGTACAGCGTTTTCGCTAAAGATCTTGGATGCACTGATGTTTTTACTGTTGAATGGGGCACGGATTTTGTTCCTAGAATCGGTCAACATGTGCTGTTGTCGATGTATGGAGGGCCTTTCAAAAAGTTAAATGTTATTCCGGTTGACTTTTGGTTGCCGTAGGGCAGGTACACGGTCTGAACATTATTACTGAGGCATGCTCCAGTTTCAAAGCGTTATTAGACGACGACAAAAATTTCACAAAGCTGATTTCTAACAGCGAAAAGGAGTATTTGTCTATCATGAGAGCAGTTGCATTTAGGAAGGAAGGTGGACAGCGGGTATGTGCACCTCCGAGTACAACGGACAATGCTAACAGGGAACATTAACTCTGATACGTACTACTTTGTGAGTCATTATTGTTATTTTTTTTTTCACGAAGCGAGGCGAGGTATTTAAGTTTGATGGTGTTGATTCTGTTAACGATGGCTGTAAATAATAATTTTTTTGTTCTGCGCAGTTGCGCGCCATCACACTAACATTAAAAGCTATTATGTCCCAATTTGTTATTTTCTGATCAATTTAAGCAAAAAATTAGGAGTTGTCAATATATATATATATATATATATATATATTGGTTGTTCTTGTTACTTGTCTAGTGTCAATGTTCGGGTGAGTGGATATGTTACTGAAGTGTGAATCTTATAGTTAATATGTTTGTCAAGCTACTTGCTCTGTGAATTCAATCTACTTCTATACTGTACATGTACTCTCACTAAGGTAGCTAACGTATAATGGCCAAGCGCTCGAAATCAACTAAGGAGCGTAGGGCCAGGCGAAAAGAAAAGAAGCTATTGGAAGCGAGAATTAAAACTTCTAACGAAAAGACTGAAGAAGGGCTTGCCTTGCTGGAACCGACGGGCCGGAACGCACAGCCAAATTATCTCAAGGCAACCGTTTCCCTCGAAGCAGCGATAGAGATCTATGACGAGAATACGACGGCATATTTCCTTTTAGGGGAATGCCTTCGTGGGCAAGGGGAGTACAAAAAGGCCATCGAACGATATTCGCAGTGTTTGCAGCGGGATCCGGTAAACATCAGAGCGATTGAAGGACGTGCAGCAAGCCATGTGGCTTTGTCAGATTGGTCTTCTGCTTTTTTAGATTACAGTTCCATTATTAATATAGATCCTGAGAATGATCATGCTTACAACCATAGGGGCTTGTGTATTCTAAGCACGCGCGTTCCTGGTCTACGGCTTCATTCTTCAGAGTTTAGTCAATGTGTCAATGACTTTACAACCGCAATACGTCTAAATGAAGCTAATTATTACGCTTGGGCTAACTTGGGAAGGGTTTATGAAGAGCAGGGTTTGCCAGAGGAGGCTTTGCGAGCATACTCTTCAGCCCTAAAGGTAAAGGAAGAATACCAATACGCTCAGTTGCGGCGTGGGTGTCTCGCTTTACGCGTCGTCGAGTCTAGCTGGACGTACGACGAGGAGGGCCAAGTTGCTCCCCAAAAGGATTCAAAGAATGATTCGTTTTCCTTACCTTTACTGAAATCTATGAATGATGTTAAGGAGGAGGTACTCAAGGAAATTGCAGCCTCGGATCGGCGGAAATATGAGGAGGGATTACTCAAGAACGCTATCACAGACCTGCAGTGCCTTATGACGGACGATGCCAACAAGCTCAAGTACGATCCGTGGCTGCCTTTGAACTTGGGCAGTTGTTTCCTTCTTCAAAAGGATATAAACAGGGCGGAGGAAGAGTTTAGATTGGTCTCGGAAATAGTAAACGCCAGGCCTCAGCTCGTTGAGCTGGGTGAAGCAGAACCCATTCAATGTGTTGATGCACTATTGGCAGTGCTAAACCTTAGGGTGGACGTTTTAAAAAGAATTAGAAGCCGACGTTTCCTCTCAGATAAGCCCTGAAAAGGACGGATGTTGTATCGCTACTCGTTCAATGTGTCTATGTGGAGCTTGCTTTCCGCGTCTACGATTTTCAGCATGTACAAAACTACGCGGAGGGGACGTCAAAATGCATGTCATCATAACGGACATACAGGTGCATGGTGTCAAAAAAAACACTTGTATTATCTTTTTCCTTGCTTTGGTGCGTCGCTAGGCAGGCCCTTACGATGGTGAATACTTCTTTATTAAAATTTTCTCAGTTATATAGGAGTGTAGTGCTTGCAAGTTTAGCGTAGTCAATGAATAGTTATTCGAGACCAAGGCTTAGTGGTTTCGATGTAAAAGCGCTATACCCCTATGGGGTCCCCAAACGAACATTCCCGTACAGAGAGGCACCCAAGCAAATATCTACTGCACCCACAGCTGGTGGATTCTATCTCACAAAGCATGCTCTTGGGTGGCCCTTCCAGATTCCCTTTGAATGGCTTTTTTATCGGGCACCTATCCTTACCTTTGTGGCATGTGTGGTGTATGACCTACTTTTTGGGTTACCTCTTCCATTTATGAAGGAGGTACCGCCAGGGACTCCAAAACACTTTTTCTACAACAACTCCGGGGGCACACCACATCATTTTTGGCAGCATCAGGATGGATGGAAGGTACCAAATATGTCTGGTGCGCGTAGATGGGTAGACTGAACTTGAACATGTACATGAGAAAAAAGTGGGGATGAGCATCCATGTTAGCCGTTAGAACCCGTGGGACCACAAGAGGTATGTATTTTTGGAAACGCGCTTGCTGATGGGGGCCTTTTTTGGGGTGGAGGAGGAGAGAGTGCCGTAAATTCGTTTGTTTGATATTCCCCTCTTAGCTTGATTTTGCCATGCTACCACAATGAGGACGCGCAGTACTACAGCCGTTGATATCTTGGACATTAGCCGCTAAGTATCCTCCACCGTTTCTTTAGTAAATGTGGGTGCTGTGTGGTTCGCTTTTCCTTTACCTTCAGTATCGCATCTGTGGAGCTGGCATCCAGAAGGGAAGTGATTGCCTCACCTAGTGCTTTCCCTCTCTGAAAAGCAGGAATTGTAATGTCGCCCTTTACTCTTTTGTTACTTGCACTTAAAAGGAAAGGGTTGGTGTGCGTTTATCGCTGTGGTACATCCTTCGATTATCTGTAACTAGAGAAAGCATGGTAAGGAGATGATGATGGCGCCCCGTGACACTGTATGGCGTATCTGTGACTCTCCATATTACCACAGCAATTGTATGCGTCATAGTTAATGGCTGGACATTGTCGGTGAATGTTGCTTCAGTAAGTACTTGTGGCATGCTTCGGGGTATGTGTGGTATATCGTTTTACCATACCCTCGAGGGTGCCTAGGCTAGCCTATCCAATATTGAGATGGCTGGAAGCTGGGGAGGTCTTGATGTTGCAACACTCTTTCCACCGCACGATCAGCGATATTTCATCTCATCTATGAGGAATATGTCGCAGTACTTGTCACAAGAACGATATAACTACACATTGTTCTGCGGCAGAAAGCAGTGTAAGAGTTGGTTGAAAATGTTTGTGCAGTTGGGCACATTATAGCTGAAATTGGTATTACCACAGCAGGGCACGTTTGATCGTTGATCTAGTTCGTGGTTTCTATTTTAAGCGTTGGAATTTTATTAGATGTGGCACGTGAGCCCATGAATACCACGCATGTTACACATACAGGCTGAGCGGATGCCATCAGCGGGTCGGTGCTTCCGTAAAAATGTTGTTATAAACCTACAAATCTGGTTAGTTCATAAGTGGCGTGACATCCATCACTAGGGTAGAGGAAATTAGAGAGGATAACCACCCTTAAGGTGTGGAATTTTTATTGTGAAAATACTTAATAGTTTCCCACGTCCTGCCCCCTCCCAAAAGTATAGTCAAATTGAATAGGTGTTGATGCACTTCCCTAATGTATCGTAGCCAGAGTCTATAGAATGAGAGTAACAAATGATTTTATGTATCTCACTCCTGTGATACTTATCTTTGTTTCTATTTGCATACACAAGGCCCTCCCTTCTACTGCATGCCTACACACACTGCCTGTCGTGTTGACAACCCATGCAAAAAATAAATGTCGCAAAGGCCTTCGAGGAAGTGGAGCGCCGTTTGCTCGAAATTAAGGCGGAATCAATCATATTGCAAAAACATCGGGATGAATCTGTGGTGGAAAGCGATGAGGACGTTGTGAAGCGCGAACGTGACTGTTGTGAAGCTCCAGAAGTTAAGATACGAGATGACGATGGATCACTTTTCCCACTGATAGAGTTTGAAGAGGACTCAGTGTCTGTAGAGTCAACAATGGACGCTTCGCTTTTCGAGTGGAAAGATGAGGTAGGGGGTATTGTTTATACGCATCGATATGAACTGCTGGGTAAGGGGGCGAATTCTAACGTGTATCGTGGGCTATTGCTCATTTAGATAGCGAAGAGCAGTGTAATGTTGCCTTAAAGGTGATTCGAGTACAACTAAACAACATGATTCAAATTGATCGGTTAATATCCATTATGCGGCTTTGGCGTGATATATCGCATCCTGGGTTCGTCAAATGTCATCACATCAGCCTCGATTCGATGGGTGGTAATATCATTGGGGATATCCGCTTGTATGTCGCATTGGAAAATGCGTCCAAAGGGACGTTGGGTGACCTTCTCAATCGTGAAGAAAGGCTTAGCAATGATGTTATTAGGACAATATTGCTAGATATCCTCGACACTTTACAATACTTACATGACGTTGCTGGTGTCGTTCATAATGACATAAAGCCGCAGAACATATTGCTGGTGGAAGATGCGGATAGTGGAGCGATACGTTACAAGTTGTCAGATGCAGACTGTTTGCATTCGTCCTCGCATCCCTTAGGGGGCAGCGCTACAAAAAGAGGTAGCGCGCTAGATAAAGGTAACGTGATCAAACGCGATGAAGTGTATGGCACAGCGTTATACATGTCCCCAGAAAGTTGTTTGGGCATCCCCTCGCTTAGTTCCAACGACATTTGGTCAATAGGTGTACTCACATATCAGCTTTCGACGGGAAGGCTACCATGGAGGCCACTGGAGCAGCAGGTACCCTCTATGATACTGCATGGGTATCGCCAAACATCACCAGACTGCTTTGGCCCCACTCTGGACGAATATGAACAAGACATTGATCAGGCTTACTCGGATACGCTGAAAGATTTCGTTGTGATGTGCCTTGCCAGGAGCCCAGATAAGAGGCCAAGGGCCTCCGATTTACTCCGGCATCCATTTCTCTTGAGAGATCATTCTTAGGGTGAGGATGGTTTCTGATGTAGTGGCCTACATTAAGGATGCTGTGAACACACAGCTGAGAGTGCATAAGGGGATGACACTCAGCTGTGTCTCGTGGGGCAAAACGCATGATAGGAAATACAAATGCCGTTTTCCTCCAACATAGGTGTCTAAAATGACATCAGTACATCTGCGGCTCTACCTTTCAGTTGCCGAATGCGCCCAGGAGCTCGGTCGACTTCTGTTTTACCACTATTTTTGTCGCAGGAAGCAGCAAGGTACCGCGATCAGCCGGCGTTTCCGGAAGACGAAATGTAATGGTTACTGACTACTTGCGTTTTGAGTGAGCCACTACAAGCTTATGGAAATGAAAAATAAGTTCACATGGCGCTAGCAGGTCAGCAGCATGTAAGTTGCATTGGAACAGGAAAGGAAAACATTTGGTTTTGACGTGAATATATATATGCAACGTCCCAGCCGACAATTGTTCGGGAGCTGCTGGGAGAGGGAGGCTGGCGCGCTTGGGCATCACTTTCCCTCACTGCTACAATGTGGGGAAGAAGATGCTGAAGAATTTGTTGATGTCACCTCATTGCATTACCAGCGACTTCACGTACAAAAATCTTGAAGTTGTGTGTTTTTAGCGTGAGCGGGATGCGGTGTTGCAGCCACATCCCTAGCTTTTCCGAACTCAACCGAAGTATTGTATCGGCCTCATGGATTGCTGCTACACTTGTAGGAACCCCATCACTGTTACTCGTGGCTGCACACTAACAGAAAGGCCGCGGGACCGACTGAACCTTATCGGATCCCACCTCAGTTCAACAGTTAGATGTTCACGCCCCACAAACTCTTGCTTTTCCCCCTTACCTAGCACACACGCACGCACACAGTGATAGACCGCCACCAGCTTTAAGTTTCTCTCTGTGTTTGAGGAAGTGAAGTTCGATGACTGGAAGCGTTGGAAATAATGCAGTAACAGAACGTCAGTATTTCGAGCACCCTCGCTGCCACTTGTTTCGGCGAGCTCGCGGGGAACCTAATAACACCATCGGGTCTTTATCTGCCGACATTGAAGGTCAACCAGCAGACGGCCAGGCCCCATCTGCCACGGACAAGCACGGGCCGGAGAAAAGCCTTTCTCCACTAATCCTCATGGGGTTAATGTACACCTACACCACCTCTGGTGCTTACGCCATTGAAGAGACCGTGCTGGGAGGTGGCCCGTTACTCGGGATCATATCTATCATTTTGGTCCCTTTACTAATGGCAGGACCAACAACGGTCGTGGTTGCTGAAATGGCCACGGCGATACCATCCAATGCCGCTTACCTGATGTGGTATTGCATCGCCTTCAACCGTGTCGTTTACTTCGCAATGGTGCTTTTGACTCTTCTGTTTATTTTCATTGACAATGCACTCTACTCTGTGCTGATCTCCGAGTATGTTTGTACTGCGGTCACCTGCTCAGACGCGGCGACCAAATTGCTCCGTTTAGGAATGGTATTGATAACGTACTCGTTGAATGTCATGGGGGTTCAGACTGTTGGGCGACTGAGCATTGCTCTTTCTGTCGTGACTGTCACGCCATTTCTGTTGATGTTCTCGATGCACATGATCAAAAGCAACTTCTACCTTAACTGGCCAGCAATAAGTTATATACCTACCAAAATCGACTGGGCGACATTTCTTATGACCACGTCGTGGAACCTTTGCGGCTTGGAGCACGCAGCTACCGTCGTTGAAGAAACGAAAGCCCCTCAAACAACTTTTATTCGTGCCCTTGTGCCCCTGTTAGGTCTTGCTTACCTGACATACATTCCCCCAATACTTACGGGTGCAAGCATGAGAGAGGGAATGCCGGACCTATCGGAGTGGACGACAGGGTTTTGGTCCCACGTTGCCTACGCTGTTGGGGGAGTGCCACTGAAAGTTATCATGATTGTCGCAAGTGCCCTCTCAGCTCATGGATTGTTACTCTCATCCCTGTGCACCACCACACAAATTATTTCAGGTATCGCATACAGTGAAGTATTTCCTGGACCTATTAATCGCATGTTGTATAAGCGAAACAAGTGCTTCGGCACGTTTCATTGGACACTAACAATCAACGCACTGTTGAGCGCACTGTTCGGAATGTTTCTTGATTTTGGGCCTCTGATTAAGGTTAATCAAGTGTTTTATGGGATTCGAGTATTCATGATATTTATTTCCTTCCTGATTTTGCGTTATCGCTACCCGTATCTTGAGCGGCCCTTCAGGGTTCCTCTTGAAGGGAAGATGCTGCTACTGTTGATTATACCGATGTTACTCTTCGCGGGTCTGGTAGTGCTGGGAATGGCAGAAAGCGTAGAATCTGTTATTGTCAACTGCTCTGTACTTGCTGCCACAATCGTTATCTCGCTGATTTACTGCTTACTTATACGGAAGGAAGGCTTTTACGGGAGGATAGTGACAGAGCCCTTAACTGGAGGTGAGCAGTAGTAATCCTGCTCACAAAGGAGGGTGTTCGGTGTCGGGTTAGGACTATGAAAAGAGGGGTTGATAGGGGAAAAAATGGTTCTTAGAACGCAAAAGAGTCTGAAGTGTTTTCAGGGGAAATTATTGTAAGGTCACCTTTTGTACTCGTAGCTGTAATGCTTTAATGGCATTGGGTAGAAGCCCTCGTGATCCATGATTATTTTTTTTTTTTGAAGGGAAAACA
The DNA here is from genome assembly GCA_002287245.1 of Trypanosoma congolense. Classification (NCBI taxonomy): domain Eukaryota; phylum Euglenozoa; class Kinetoplastea; order Trypanosomatida; family Trypanosomatidae; genus Trypanosoma; species Trypanosoma congolense. The sequence goes on along the minus strand of NHOR01000454.1, from coordinate 1,043,440 downwards.
AAACGATTGATGGGTATGGGCCCCATGATATATTTATATATATACTAACCTTAATTTATTATTTGTTTTGTTAAGGGGTTTAGACGGAAGGCTTTAAATGCTATTGTATGTGCGTGTGTGTGTGCCCGCGTGACTGCGGCAGGTCTGTTTCTCTTACTTCTTTATTTACCTCACCAGCGGGGTGAAGCCTCCCGGAGTATATTTGTTGTTTCACCAAGCGGCTCTTCATTTTTGTCACTTTTTTTAAACCACTTTTTTCTCCCCTTATTTTTGCTTTATCTTCCTGTTTTCATGAACTTTAATGTGCCTCATTCGTTACAACCAGTACAAGGGCTGCTTTTACTCATTGTAACTAAAACTAAATCCAGAGGGAAAAATGGATTAAACTAACGTTGTAATGAAACTTTTTTTCCTTCATCTTTTATTTTTTATTTTTATTTTTGTCAAAACCGTTGTTGAGTCTCGTTTTTTCTTAATGGTTTAAGAAAGTAGGTGAGCTCGTCTACCACATGTGTGTCTTTAGCTTTTACTGCCTACCAACCACCACTGACCATATGCCTTTCCCTTTTCTTCCTTAACTTGCCCGACTATACACACAACCACCCAACAGAGGGGTGTACCGGCGCCTCTTTTCAGACACTCCGTTCACGCAGCTACCCTCTGTGATATCAGGCGTCATGGAAGGAAAGAACGCGCTGTGCTACGCATGTGCCCTACGGATGTCCATCATGCACCAGGTGCCTCCGCCGCAGCCCCCGGTGCGGCCCCCGACCACCAAAAACGCGGAGAAAGCTCATGGCAGCGATGGTCGGTTTGTCGACGAGTCATATCACCGCCATTTTTCAATTGTGTATGAGACGCCGGAGAGTGCATTAAGGTTTTTTGGCAGGGCCCAAGGTAGGTTGAATAATAAAAACGTGCCTCGTGAGTTGGACTTGCTTTGCTGTGCATGTTTGGGTCTGTACCAGTTTTTGGATGGTGTTCACGCTCCTGCAGTGGCGGCAGCTATACGAACAAGCCCTTTCATTGACTCCAAACAGGTTTCGATAAATGTGAACGTTAGCCGGAGTATATCGTTTTGGTGGTTGGCTGTTTCAACAGTTTTTTATGGAACCGAAGGTAGGGAAGGCGCGCGACCAAGTCCCTCTTCGATTATACCGGAGGAGCACATCAGCTTCAAGGACTTCTTCATGAGTGACCTAAGGGCGCGGGTGCTACGGTATGTAAACCGTGCTCATTCTGAGGTATTAGAAACAATGGTACCAGCTGGACACAAAGCCTACTTGGAGGAAATAACACGTCGTACCGAAGATAGTGGCCAAGTTAAGCAAACGCTGGCATCGCAGGCGTTCGTGTATTGTCCAGAATGTCAAGGTGTCATTGTGCATGTGAATGCTGAGCACCCCAAATTAAAGGAGCTTGCTAGTGGGACTACAGTTCCACCGCAGTACTGTAGTAGTCGCAGTGAGAATGTGCTTACGTACAGTGTCATATATGACTACGTCTTTCCGCACCTAAAGGAAATTGGTGCCTGGACTGTGAAGCCCGACAGCACGAGTGGGGCGGACGCTTTTTTGCTCCACGAGCCCGCAACGCTTTCTTGTGTTCTTAAACATAGCAATATCATGTTGATTGGAAATTACCGTAAAGTAAGACGCAACCTCTCACAGTCTCCTTGGTTTGCCAACGGAAATCGTGTGGGATCGTTTTCCCTGCAGGAGGTAATTGCCAACCCCATACTTCCCTTCTTTTTCCCGGAGGGAGTCACGTCAGTGCCATATGAGGAGCCGTTCAAGGAAACCGCACCCCATGGTGTAAAGCGGCCAAGGCAGGAAAAGTCGCAGCACCCAGGCCCTCAGAAGGACAATCCACATCGCACGGCCTCCGAGGAAGTCTTTGGCTACGGGAGGTACAAATTTCACAGTGCCGGACGGGAGGACGTCGATGTACGGATGCTTGGAACTGGGAGGCCCTTTGTGCTAGAGCTCATATCGCCCAGTAGGGAGTGTGTTACAGCACAGGATTTACTGCTTCTTGAGGAGGCAGTCAATAAGAGTGAAGGGGGGTCTGTGGAAATATCCGACTTGCGTGTCACCGATGCGAACGTGCTCCTTCGCTTGGCTCATCATTCGCAGAGCAAGGTGAAGAAGTACCGCTGCGTCATTTGGTGTAGTCGAGCAATTACAAAGCCAGAAGAAGATGAGCATTTTAAGAGGGTGAATACTGTGCGTGACCTTCAGATTCATCAACGCACACCAGTACGAGTTTTACACCGACGCTCCTTACACGAGCGCGATAGGGTTGTTCACTCTATCCAGTTAACGCCGCTGAATGCGCATTGGTTTTTGATGGATTTGGAGACGCAGGCTGGAACCTACGTAAAAGAATTTGTGCATGGAGACATGGGAAGAACGGTACCGCACCTGGGCCAGCTCCTGAACGGCCGAACAGACATCCTTCAATTAGATGTTCTGGGCATGACGGTTGAGGGCTTGTGATTTGGCAATGGACCAGGACTGTTGTTGTTGTGGTCTCTATCTATTTTTTGGGCTCTGATCAATTATTATCGTCGACTCGGCATCGTCAGACCACTACAAACTAGAGTTAAACTCAACATGTCGGTAATCTGGCGCTTTGCCGTGTAATACTCTTTTCTTATGCGACAGTACCAAGAGCAAGATTAAATCAGTTTAATTTGTCGTGTGCGAGGCGAATGACTCTGTGTGTGTATGTGCCAAACTGGAGACATTGGACATAGAAACAGAAACTACCAGTTTACTCCTCTCGGCTCCTGTTTCATCCCCCCTCCTCGTTTAACTGCAGCTATAAAGTGGTCTACGGTTTGTAGTGCAGTGCCTTTAGTGCATTCCTTCGGTTCGCTGTGCTTGCCCTTACCTCAACTGCGGTTCCACTCTGCTTAAATCCATGTGTTTACATAAAGGAATCGACTGTACTTCGCAGTTCGGCTGTATTCAGTCCGTCAAGCAATTAATATGTCAAAGTCTTTACTGCACCTGTGCCTATTTCTACCCTTCCTGCTATGTGAAACATGTTTGTAGTAAGAGAAAATCAACGTGGTGTTCTCCGCGGGCTAAAGGCGCAACGCCTTAAGAGGAGAGCCTTTTACCAACTCAAAAGTATCGAGTTTTTTATTCTGCATAAAAGGGAGGGCTTCGCACGACTTCTTTCCCCGCCCTTCTTTCGTCGCTTAAGACCTGTTGTTTTGGTATGCTGCATCTTTTCCTACGGATTCGACGTGATTTTTCAGGGCGATTATTTCTTGCTACGATTTCTCTGCGAGCGATGTCTACAACAACCGAATGGGACGGTGCGAGTCGCTTGTGCAAGATCGTCTCGCAGCGACTCGGCATCCCTGAAGAATCTGCAAGTTACGTCTTGCAGCAAAGCAAGAGGGGCTCTACTGTACCCTTCCTGGCGCGGTATCGGCGTGATGAAACTGGGGGCCTCGATGAAACAATGATCCGCCAGCTGCTTGACATGACGGAGGAGCTACGGGAGGTGGAGCGGCGCCGCGCGTTCATGTTGAAGAACCTCCGCGAGCGTGGCCTCCTCACACCGCAACTGCAGGAGGCTTTCGAGAGGTTGGTGCATCTGAATCAGCTGGAGGATGCGTGGGAACCCTTCAAGGAAAAAAAAACTAGTCTCGCACACAGAGGACGCGAAGCGGGTCTGGAACCTCTTGCGAAGTCACTGTTGTACACAGAAGAACACCTTCACAATCTGCAGGAAAGTTTAGGTTGCGTTGCAGATGGTGAAAAACTGTTCCAAGCTATCGTGGTGGAGGAAGTGATGCGCTGTGATGAAATACGGCACATAATGCTGGCTGAGTGCAGGCGGAGCAGTTGTGTCAGCAGCACACTGATAACGACGCCTAGGAAACGATCTGCCAAGGAGATGGACAAAGACTCACTGGAGAATATTAAAAAGCAATTTGCGGTATACGACAACAAAAGGTGGCCAGTGCAGCATATTGTCGGGCACCGCGTCTTAGCGCTGCAACGTGGCGAGAAGAAGGGCGTTCTTCAGGTGAAATTAATCGAGCACCACAGGAGCAGGAATGTATTTTTTAACTGGGCATGTTCGAAGTTTGCCGGAACACGGCGGCCGGAGTCTTTACAAGCGTCGTCGCTTTTGCAAAAGTACCTTCTGGCAGCGTACGAACAACTTGTGAAGTGCACACATGCAACGATAAGACGCGATCTCAAGAAGAGTGCTGAAAAGGAGTCTATCGCTGTCTTTGGGCACAGCCTTCGTCACATACTTCTACAACGCCCCATGCGCGACGCAAGAATACTGGCAATGGACCCGGGCTTTACAAAGGGCGTCAAATGTGTTGCGCTGGATGAAAATGGCGTTGTTCTCACCCGCTTTCACTGCGACTTGAAGAACGAAGAAGCCATGAAGGACTATATTACTAGCTGCGTCAAGAAAATGGCGCTCAACAAAATTGTTATTGGTAACGGGACTGCGTCGCGACAAGTAGCTGACATCACGGCGAATGTTATTGAGGAGAGAAAACTGAGCGTAGAGTACGCTATTGTAAGTGAAGCAGGAGCCAGTGTATACTCGGTGTCAGACGTGGCGAAGGAAGAGTTTCCCAACCTTGATCCGATTTACCGCGGCGCTGTGAGCATTGGGAGGCGCGTTATCGACCCACTCAGTGAGCTGGTGAAGATTCCAGTGCGATCAATGGGCATTGGCATGTACCAGCATGACATTAGTGAAGCTGAGTTGACGCGTGCATTGAATCGTGTGGTGGAGTCGTGCGTCACGTGCGTCGGCGTGAACGCGGCGGTAGCCAATCGCTACGTGATGGAGAAAATACCCGGAGTGACGAAGCGCATGGTAGACCAGATTGTCTTGGCCCGTCGCACAAAAAAGCTTCTGAGTCGCGAGGACCTGCGCCGTATACCAGGCATGACAGAAGCGGTGTACAAGCAAATCGCTGGATTTTTCCGTTTCCCCAACTCCCCCAACCCGCTTGACAACTCCAACATCCATCCCGAGTCATACCCAATTGTTGAGAAGCTCATGGGGGCCCTGAACGAGGAGCAGCGGGTCCGGGTTGGACGCACGCTGCAGGGAATGGGCGAGGCTGAGTTAAAGGAGTTGGCGGATCGTGTAGGCTGCGGGAGGGCAACGCTTGAGCTCTTGGCTGCAGAGCTAGCCTCCCCAGCGCTGGATCCGCGCTCGGAGCTGCCGTATGCCGGACTCTTTCGCCGTGCGCCCAAGAAAGCGGATGTTAAGGCCGGAGACAAACTTTCTGGCGTGGTGCAAAGTGTTACCACGTTTGGCGCCTTTGTAGATGTTGGTTTTCATGATGACATCCTCGTTCGCAATATAGACATAGATGCAGTTCACGTGGGTAGCGTGTTGAATGACATATTAGTCTCTGGTGTGGATGAACTGGGAAGGATTCAGGCAAAACACAATGGAGGCGCCAACCACAACGGGGGTTCACAGAGCCGAGGGCTCACGATTGAATCAGAGGAAATCCTGACATCTCCCACAGAGTTGGGGGGAACGCAAATGCTGAGCAGCAGTCTGGCAGAGGTTCGTGAGGAGCGACAACGGCTGTTTCAACCCGCACCTCCTCAAGGAGAGGGAGACCAGCCTGGACACAGCAGAAGCACCGCTCATACCTCCGGGAAGGAAGTGAAAAGACAGCGAAAGCGTGAGCGTGAGGAACGTAGGGTAAAAGAAGCTGCAGCTGTGGTGATTGAAATAACAGAGGGGGGACGTGACACAATATGCCCCAGGAAGCGGCACAGGAGAGACGCTGACAAGGTGACAGAAGAGACCAGGCCGGCAACAGCCGTGTCGAAGGGCGCCACCACCGACAGCAATGCGGTGACAGATGCCTGTGCTGGCGACCTTCCAGGAACCAGGGGCGGAACAAATGAGGACGAGATGCCACATGCGGTGAGAAGCGCCCTGAATGGCGGTCGTCGATCGCCAAGAGGCAGCGAGAGTGGAAATAAAACGGAGGAGCCCCTGAAGGAACCACGTACAAAGCCCGAAGCTTCTGCCAAGGTTTTTGTCTTCTAGAAGTATGTGGAGACCTCGAGCAAATCAGCTGCATGGTTTTAGAAACTCCACACTCTTCCTCACACTAGCAGACGTAGGCGAGGCTTAGGGTTGAGGTAGAGCATCGAGTTTACACATTAACTTAAACGGGCTTTTTTAAATATATAAACACGGAATAAAGAACATCCCGATGTTAGCGTTAAAGAGGGGCTACAGTAACCCAACTCTTTTAAGACAAGCGACTGTAAAGTCAGAATTTTTTCTAGGATTATTTTTACTGCTTTTCCCACCCGTTTCGGTCTATTGAAAAGGTCGTCCTTTTATCTGCACGTTTTTTTTCTGGGTGAAACCGTCAAGGGCTTAAAGGACGCTTGTGGCGACTTCTAGGCATGAGATAAAGTTCCGAAGCAGGGGCTGTGTTGTCCGTGTTATTTTACCTTTGTTTGGGGTGGCGCACAGCGGTCCTGTGCAAACAGGAATTTCGGGATTTGCAGAGGTCGCCGGCATGACCCGTTGCAAGGGTTCCCACTTCAATAATTGCAGAAAAAACTGTAAGGCAATATGCAGCTCTACTTGACGCCCACAACATCACGCATATCGAGGAAAGGGGGCGTACACACGATAAGCATCCAGCATGTTTATGTCTTTGAAATTAGTGTTTTGCTATTGTTTATAAGGTGGCGACACGAGCCGTCTATTCGTCGCGCTCCGGTTGGCTGGTTCAGCAAGACTTGAGCAGCATGATATCAGACAAAGGTCTTGCAAGGAAGGCCCTTCGCAACTAGGAAGTCTAACCAGCCCAATTGCTTCTCGTTACGGTGAAGATAAAATAATATCCGGCTTCACACTTTTTTAGGTTCTTTCCACGTCCAGACTTTATGCACGTGGCCAGACGGTGCACCAGCGACCCTCCAATCTGCCGCAGGGAACGCGCAAGGGTGCCTGGCGGACTGCCACTCCCCATCACACGCTTTCCCAAGAATATCAACCAAGAGTCTCTCGGCACACTGGCCATGAGGCGCACAACTCCTCTTTACCTCTGGCTTATCCTGGGTGGCGTTCTTCGAAAGGAAATTCCTTGTGGAGGAAGAAGGAAATTCAAGGCAAAACCATTAATAGAGGGTCATGAAGCGTGTGGTTCGATTCTCGATCTCGACGGCATCGGGTCCTGGTGGACTAGTCAAGCTCAAAAGAGTTAGGAGGAGCTGCGCCAGGCACCCCCTCAGGGCCCGCCATCCCCCGCACTCCCCACCGGTTCGCTCGGGGCAGGGACTTCGAGTGTGTGTGGAGCTCTCCTCGCGCTCTGGGTTTGGCATGGTTTCTGCTGTTCTTCCTTCGCTGTTCTCGAGCGGGGCACGTGTGCAAAGCGAACCCCGACCCTCTGGCACTCCGGAAGGCGGCTACTTTTTCTTCCTGTCTTTCGTTTCGCCTCGCTGGCAACTGGTGCCTCGTGGTCGATCACACTCTCCCGTGGATGATGCTTTTGCCTTTCCTTGACATTGCCCCCACCGCCGTTGTTTCATATGGTCCCGTTTATCTCTGACCTCCAGCTGGCATCTCACTTTCCTCTGAGCGGTTCTTTCTGTCCCTCCATGAACACGCACTCGGGCTTCTCGCTTTCTAAGGCTGAGTCCGCCTTGCCGCCATTGGGGTGCATCTATTATCTTCTAAAGCGGGCCTGCCGTGATCCTGGTTTCTCACCCCTCATCGCATGGAGTGTGCGATTTCGGGTTGCCTTCCCAGGGGTCATTCTTCCATCCTTACCGGTCTCGCCGCTCCACGTCCCCTGCTTTTGTTTATACTTTCCTTGGCATCCTCTTCCTTTAGGGTTGAAGGTGAGCCCGGGTACCCGGCCCAACTGTCGCTCGGCTCTTCCAGCACGCTTATTAGACCCTCCCGCACGCGGGGAAACAAGTTTCTTTTAAAGCGTTATCGTCATGTGGTTTGCGTTTGGAGGACCCTCCATATTTCAGTCCTCACCTCGTTCTTCAGGCGCTGTTTTGTCCTCACTTCACGTTTGACAGCTTCCCGGGCATGCCTATCCTGCGAAGAGCCATGTAAGTGAGCGTTCGCCCGCATAGCTGGGCGGCCGTTTGCACCGCACATGGACACCGGCCTCTCCTCGCGGGCCCCGGAACCTTCGGGGAATAAGCTGGCGTTATTGCTAGAAGAGATGTCCAAGAGGAAGGCAGCTTTGCAATCACGTTGTTCAACTCGCCTTTTCTTGCTCACACCCTTTCCACTCTTATGCCATGGCGAACGAGAGTTGCCGTGCCTCCCCGCTACAGAAGCCGGCCGCCAGCCTAACTGAAAGTCGCTTGTGTCGAAGTGGTTTCGTATCTCTTCCATGTGCAGTAGCTCCTGGATAGGACAACTGGCCGCAAATCATCATTCAGCCTCTTTACAGAGGCCAGCCGCCCCTTGTGCTGGGGAGACACCCTGCATTCCACGACGCTCTTCGAAGGATAGGTCCTGAGCCCTGCTCGACATCTTTTCCAAAGAGCGTGAGAGGCCCGTGGAGCGAAGTGCTGCCACGACCACTCGTGGTAAGAGGCTCCGGAGAGTATTTATTTATTTCAGGGAGCCGGTGACGGTGCATGATTTGAAGTGGCACGACATTCGAGGCCTTTCCTCAGCGAGTGGTTTCTGGCGGTGGCCCGCCGGCTCTTGGCAGCATGTTGAGATGGCTGATCCCTCTCCAGAGGGAAAGGCATCAGCTTATTCTTGCCCAGTAATTTCCAAAAATGATACATTGTCTTGGTGTTCTGAGTAGCAGTGCCTGATTATTTCACTGCTGTTGACAGGTGCTGAGGGGCAAGGGGTTGTTTCTACTTCCATTCTAATTTTGGGCACTCATTAGCGTGGCCGAATGGCCAGAGCTTTCTTTTTCGGTAAATCGGACTTATGCTTGTTCATTGAAATCGAAGAGATCTTCAGCCAACTTGGTCGTGAGTGATGTAACCTTAACGTGGCGCCAGGGTCCAGTACCCGGTGCCCAGTGTATGGTGTTGGGGAGGCCATGAGTACAACAACAATGCTAACTCGCCGGCCACTGTGGTTAAGAAAGAATGTTTGGAGTGTGGAGGAAGGTGGGATGCCGTACTTCTCAGAGATTGTGTGCATGGGAAGGTGTAGTTTGATCCACGAAGGTGTGGCCACTAAGTGTTCCTTTGTCTGGCTCCCTGGCTAGAGGGACCCACCAAAATCGTGTTCCCCGCCTCGAGGTGAGGGATGGTTTCAAGGAGTGGGACACCACGGCCACTATGGAGGAATGCCGGACGGCGACGGAGATCAGCCTCCGGACCACACGCAAATGTGGTGGCCAACCGGCTGTTGGTGAAAAACTCCGTCAAAAGGGTCTTTTAGTGAGTGATGGTTCGTCCTCCAGGTCTGGGGCCCATACTACCGGGTCGCATAGCGCGGCGCGCACAAACACATATTTTCTTTGTTTAAGGGGACTACTTCGGTGGAAGTGCATGATAAGAGAAAGAAACATGATTAGGTATTCCGTGCCTGTTGACGCTCGCTAGTGTAATGGGGTTCCTTAACCTAGGCTAGAAACTGACGCACACAAATGGTGCTGCTGTTTGGCCCTATATTGTGCCTTGGTTTTTCATTCAGCGATTGGCTGTGGCCTCTTCCGCGTTGGCAATTCATCGGGGAAGGTGGGTGTGGTGGTCCTGTGGTGCTGTGTTTATCCAACGGGGTAATGCCTGCGCAATGCGGGCAAATTTGCTCTACCAGGTTTAGAGGATGAGCCATTCCCAAGGCAGCAACAACGACGCGGGGTGGAGATGTCGTTGTAACCCAGTGTTATTGGCTTCAGTGTTTAGCGTGTGCAGTGTTAATCGGCTATCTGGTACGTTTTCGTGTGGGTGACCCCTCGTCACGTGCCGTTCCGTGCCGCTTGCTTCTACCAAAGGTCTGTCGTGTTCTACCGTTTCTTTGTTTATATTTGTAAGACAAATTTGTTTGCGGTCGCTATGTCCTTCTTTCTTTGTTTATGAGTGCTTCCCATTTATAGGGGAAAATTTGGCTATTTACCTTATTTTGTCGCGTATACATCGATGCATGCATAGGGTATTCCCTCTTCTCATGTTGTGGGGGCATGTAACTTTTCTCAACAGTTTTGGCACTGATTGACGCCCTAAGCCTGCTTGTTCAGGCTCGTCATTTGTGGCGACGCGTTTTACGGCATTGTGCTATATTCTTTTTTTTCATTGAAGCCTGTGTGATGGTACCAGATGTTGCCGCTTTATTGAGGGGTGCATCTCCGCCGCACCGTAAGTGCCATTGTATTCCTCAGATACCTTGTGAAGAACATCAAATTGTTGTTTGATCTTCCCCAGATAACGTATATCTCTTGTTGTATTTAAAGCACCCCCTTTCCACGTGTGATAACCGTTGATTACGATGAAGGAGGGTATAAATATAATGTTGATTTTGCTTCTTTCTTATTTATGCAGGTGAACAAAATACTCTTCAAGATGATTGATTTCTGGGTTTGCATAAATTGAGAGCGAGTGCGATTTTGGTGGAATCTTTTCGATAATTATGAGAGGAAAACGCTGACGATATAAGATATCAGGGAGGGCTCATGGTTGTGGTTTATCCACTGAGAAGTGATATCGTGGTACCGATCTCTGCCGGAGTTGATTTACTTGCTGTTGGTGATTTTCGACGCGATGGAAAATACAAACTTTGATTGTTGGTATTCTTACACATTGTCGCATGTACTTTTTCCCTGCTGTACCCGACGTGGCTTTATCTTTTTTTTTTCGATGGCATAATATTTGTTCCTTCACCACAAGTCCCAATAAGTGACCTACGTAAAAAATGCTTATGTTACTAACATTGTGCACGCCCCTTGTAGCGCATCGCAGTGATAATGGATGCCATTTACTTACTGTGGACACTACTGCGTTTACCCGCAGGATACGGCCCCTTCATTTAGTCTGGTCCTGTGAAAATTGCGATGGAGGCGTATGCCCTATTTGCTGAAGGGTTTTGGCACATTTAGGTGTTAGGATGGCTTGAACTGTTCGTGTTTGTGCTACCAGTTGCAGAGCTCAAGAGTTACGAATCTCTTATTATTTAACAACTTACTGTTTATCCGGTTTAATTAAATCTTAAGGGAGTGGGTTACTTCCCTTCTTTGTTTATCCACATCCTTGTTTGACATTGCCTTTCAACTGGCGCGTTTACAACACGATATTTGCTGCCTCTGTGTGAGCACCTTGTGGCTGGCACTGGACGTGTTTCGGTGTTCTTTAATCTTCCACGAAGACCTGTACTTCCATTTGATTCGTGGTTTGTCTATACTTAGTCTATTCACATGACCGGATGGCTTGGTTGTGTTATCATTGTGTGACAGCTTGTTATTTGCACGTGTATGAGCAACTGTGTATGTTTCAGTGAAAAAACTAATACGTTTGAAACTCGCACCATTAACTTTAGCGGTGGAAATGGATTGTAGATGGGGATAGAACCGCGGGAAATATACATCGCAAGAAAAACGAAGTACCTGAAGGGTATATAAGTGGTTGAACAATACACAAAGGGGACCAGTTTTTGTCGGAATAGATTTAGTTTACTCTTAGTTGAGATGAATTCCTTAGGTACCTTATTTTCCTTTTCATTAGCTACTTCGAGGCGTGAAAACAGCAAAATAGGTCAGTTGGTGTCCGAGATACCTCCAATCAATTGAGCTAATAGTGCCCTCCTCTGTATCTTGTTGATGCTTACTGTTATAATGTGAGTAATGACAAAAAATGAGCTTTTTGCCTCATAAAGTGTTTGGAGGAACAGATATGCTGTTGCAGGCTTTTGAACAAAGCCAATAGTGCCTAGTTTGGCTAGTTGTTTTCCTTTGTTTGCGTTTGGCATGCGGTGCTATCAAATACATGTAATTGCTTTTGTACTGCCTTATTCTTACGTTATAAAACCCTTTTTCTCTGTATTTACAACGAGGTAGTATGATTTTATCTGAGGAGATTGCCACTGCACAATTTTAGGTCCAGCTTGTGTACTTTTCTAGTGCAGCTTACTTCCATCTGACTACTCCTGGCTGTTTGCTTTTGTTAATCAGTCACTGACTAGAACACTTTCTCGTCTGCTTACTCTTACTACTACAGGGGTATTTTACTGATGGCTTTCTAACAGGCTTATTACGGAGGTTTCTCTGGCTGAAACTAATGTCGCCTTACATCTGAGCAACACTTAGTACCATTCCTCTGTTACCTACTTTCAACCAGTTTCTCCCCTATTGTATACACATTTGTGCCAACGATGGTGGTTCTACACTTTTTGTGCTAGTGACAGTTTTCAGAAAATTATTGACCAACATATATATTTATTGGTAGTGCTGTTTTCTCCAGTTGTATCCGTGGTTCATTACTGTTATTCCCCTCGCTCGTTGGTCCAACCTAAACACAAAGCCATCAGTTCTGTATTTTGCCTTGCCGTGGGCACATTTACTTGTGGTGAATTAATTTGCATCGTTGATAACCCCTGGCTTATGTGTTCTTGCGTTCGCACTTTCTCATAAAATGAAACAACAAACTTGTTGAAGCCCCGGAAAACGGCGTATACGCCTGGTGATGCTGCTGGTTCATTCCCTTTTTGGATGCAAAGTGATTGTTTTAGGTTTTTGTTGAAACCTTTCCCTTCACTATGGGGTACCGGTGTGCTTTCATCCGCTGCTCCGCTGAAAATATGTTTGCACTTACCGTTTTCTTTCTTGCCGTTTTTCTGCAGGTTGTGTGTGTCCCTATATTGCCTGTATGTGATCTGCTGAGCGACTTTTTTTTTTAACCCTCTAAGAAAGTCACTATTGTTATTTTTTCCCTTTATGTGATTAAGATTTTGTTTTTATTTGTTTTGTTGTGCTGCATTATTCTCAATCGCTCAGTATGAACTTCTTAAGCATCTTTACTTTAGTATTGCTTTAACTTTGCATCACACTCGTTTACGATCCTTCTTGACTGTAGTTGAAGGAGAGTTAAACAGAGCTTATACAGGTGCGTATCTGAAATCCGGAGTCAGAACTTTTCACGACTGATCGCCAAGAATGTCGTCATCCCAGCTCCCCAAGTATACATGGGATGAGATCAGAAAGCATAATGGCGACAAGGATTGCTGGGTTGTGCTTTACAGACGTGTTTTGGATGTTACTAGCTTTTTGGATAAACATCCTGGGGGTCTTGATACTATAAATGACCTTGGGGGATATGACATTACAAATTCATTTGAAAGTATCGGACACTCTTCCTCCGCGCTTGCTCTTTCAAAGGAATTTATTGTTGGGGAATTAGACCCAGCATCTGCCCCTCCACCGGTTCGGCCGAAGGATTTAAAGGATGAGGTTCCGCTGACAAGAGTGAAGGCCGGCGGAGGCATGATCTCTTCTTACCGCATGGTATTGTTGCTTTTTTTCATACCATTGGCTTCATACTATCTTCTCTCACTATATGTCATAGTATGATTTTAATAATGGTAAAGATGAACATAACTACGATGCTTTTTTGTTACGTATGGTATGAGGAGCAGCATGATAGAGTTGGTCAGAAACAAAACTCGAAAGCGAATGACAGGAAAAGTGGTTCCTTTTGCGTGTACTGTGTATGGTTATTGTTATCTATGGATTTTTCATATGCTATATTTAACGTTCATATTAACACTTACATGGCTACCTTTACTGGTGTGTAGCCGTCTTATTTTTTTATATGATGTCAAAGTACTTAATTGTGTTCATTAGAAATGAACATCGACGAGTTCATTGGGCTCATTTATGTAGGTGTGCACAATTAACCAGAATTTGTCTCTCGTTAGGAGTTATGCATAAGTAGCTCACCGCGCTAGGTGTTTTAGCATCCTGATTTGTTGTGGTTGGGCCTGATGTTTTAGTTTACAGAACTATTCTCTTCCCTCGTAAAGGAAGAAGAGTTTTTTTTGTTAATCAATGACACACATCATGTTGAACAGATTGTAGTTTTTTCTTGTGCGAATATATATTTTTCTCTTGACATTCAAAATCTATTGATGGGCTTGTGCTTACCAGAGCAAACGTTAAAGGAAGCTGGTATCACTCTATATGTAATGCTTACTAAGGATATGATGTTCTATTGGAGTATGTATGTGGGTTATGATTATTGCTTGTTAAAACTTATTGACTTCTTTATTTATTGTCATTACTCATATGTATCATAACTTGTGTTGGTAAAGCTAGGTTAGCTGTAATGAAACCACTTTCCTATCACAAATGTGGTTTTCTACAGTTCTTTCCCTTTCCTGGGCTGTCCTACGCCGTCTCGCTAGGGCTTCAACGTCGCTTTTCGCGCACTGGGATGTCGACAGGGGGATCTGACAGCGGCAATACCCAAGGGCTTACAGCTGCAAGTGGCCATCAAGGAGGAAAGAATCCTGAGGGAGGCGTTTTCCATCCCATTCAGTACGAAAATGCTCCCTCCAACGCGAAACCCAACGTTCTTCACTACCCAGCTGAGTTAACGGGTACAGAATTTATCTCTAACATAGAAAGGATGAAGGCGCTTACGGCTGATTTACGTCGACGTGTTCAGTTTGTGGTTAAGGAAACTCTGATGAGGGTAAGCGGGCCAAGGAACGACATTTGAGTCGTGGAAAGCTTCTGGTCCATCAACGCGTGGAAAAGCTTATTGATCCTCTGACGCCATTTCTAGAACTGTCACAGCTTGCAGGTGGGGACCTGTATCCCGGAGAGGTTTGCTCCCGGGGAGGCATCTTGACTGGGATAGGGGTCATTCATGGTACACGTACAATGATTATTGCGAACGATGCCACTGTGAAAGGTGGGGCATACTATCCAATTACCGTAAAAAAGCACTTGCGTGCGCAGAAGATTGCTGAAGAGAATTACCTTCCGTGTATCTACCTCGTTGATAGTGGTGGAGCCAACTTAGGCTTGCAAGCCGATGTTTTTCCTGATGAGCAACACTTTGGTCGCATTTTCTTTAACCAGGCAAATATGTCTGCTAAGGGCATCCCACAAATTGCTGTGGTTATGGGAAGCTGCACTGCTGGTGGTGCCTACGTTCCTGCGATGTCGGACGAGAGCGTCATTGTAAAGGGTAGTGGAACCATTTTTCTTGGTGGCCCGCCACTTGTTTTGGCGGCAACAGGGGAAAGAGTAACACCAGAGGAGCTAGGTGGTGCAGATGTCCACTGTCGAGTGAGTGGAGTAGCTGATCACTTTGCCACAGACGATCTTCATGCACTGTACTTAACACGCCGCATAGTGGAAAACCTCAAGCAAAACAATTCCGAGAAGCAGTCAGTGGATTTTAGAAAGTTTACACCCCCGCTCTATGATCCCAATGAGATAGGTGGTTTTATACCGGATATGGGGGCAGAGGTTGTAAAGGGGTTTGACGTACGGGCTGTTATTGCTCGGCTTACTGACGGAAGTGAATTTGATGAATTCAAGAAGTTCTACGGTGAAACATTAGTCTGTGGTTTTGGGCGATTTGAAGGAATCCTTGTCGGTATTATAGCGAACAATGGTATTTTGTACTCCGAATCGGCACTTAAAGGCGCCCACTTCATAGAGCTTTGCTCACAGAGGGATATTCCGCTGCTTTTCTTACAAAATATCACTGGCTTTATGGTGGGTAAGGCGTATGAAGAAGGGGGCATAGCCAAGAATGGAGCCAAGCTCGTAACGGCAGTATCGACGACAAAGGTACCAAAAATTACGGTGATTATTGGAGGGAGTTATGGCGCTGGTAACTACGGTATGTGCGGGCGCGCCTTTGGCCCACGGTTCCTCTTTATGTGGCCCAATGCAAGGATAAGTGTGATGGGAGGAAACCAGGCTGCGACGGTTCTAGCGCTTACAAATTCAAAATTAAAAGGTGGCGACGTGGAGGCATTTAAGGCCAAAGTAAAAGCGAAGTATGAGCAAGAGGGATCCTGCTATTACAGTACAGCACGCCTGTGGGATGACGGTGTAATTGCCCCAGAGGACACTCGGACAGTCGTAGTGCAGGCCCTACTTGCGGCGCTGAACGCGCCGCGTGCAAAAACGAATTTTGGTATATTCCGGATGTAGGGGGGTATGCCTACACTGCACATGTTTGCCGTGTAAGTTGAGCCGCCGAACGGCTATAAGAACCTGAAAAATAGGAGTTAAGCCCATGTCCGGCTGAAATAAGATAGTGAGTCTTATGTATGGTGAATAAATACGTTAATTTTTTTTGTTTGTTAATGTTATTTGTGCTGAAAGCGAACGTACAACAAGTGTTCTATCCAGGGGAATTCACCACATTCCATCAGTAAGCGACAAGAGATCGACGACGCGGAGTAATTTACAGTTATTAAGTTAGTTTGTAAATTAAGATAAGAGTTCAGACAACATATATTTTGTAAATTCCGCGTTGTGCAGTTATCGTTACGTGGCCTTTCGCGACATTTACCCTGGTTTTCGCGTCTAATAGCTTCAATCAAAGGGTACCTCGTTGGCATATTTGATAGTCTTTGTTCTTTGGCGATCGCTTCAAAAAACAAATGGGAACGGTTAGGGTGGCGTGGCCAGTTCAACCCCTAGCGCCATCCGTTTTGAGGTGTGCAGTGACGACGAGTTGTATCGTTAAAAGGGTTTTCTTTGTTATAGATGGGGCTGTGGTGCGTCAACTGTTTCTTAAGCTTTTCCTTTACTCGTGCAACTAGCTTTGGCTTCCATTTATTTATTCGCTTTGCAGAAAATATATACACTAAGGGCAGATTTCTTTTGACAGACTCTGGCCTTAAGGGGACTTCTTTTTATTATTGGTTATTTGTTTTTATGCGTTGTGGTGATGGCATGAAGTAGCTATCGGGCAGCGACTTCGCCTAATTGTTCCTTATTTATATAAGTCAATAAAGGGAAGCGAAAAAGATTTTTTTTGCATTATTTTCTGCATGCGGAAATGCGGCTATTTTCATACATCTACAATATTGCCCTGCAGTATTACGCTACGCGAGCCGGCGTCCGTTACGTATTTTTGCTTCTGACCTAACTCCAGTGAGGGTACATACGGAAACGAGATGTTGTTCTTAATTCTCCTGTGCCTTCCTGCAGCGCCAGCAACCGTATTTGTATTAACCCCTCCTATTGTTATTTAAGTTAACAAGGGATTGACCTGCACGAGTTGCAGTACGCGTGGGTAGGTAGCCGTAGTTCCCAAAAGGAGAAAAAAGTAGAGCTGACGTCAGGTAATAAGAGTGATGAGGTCTGATCGATACGACGTGGAGCCGGCGGTCCAAGCGGGACCCAATGATTTAGTGAAGTGCAAGCTTCATGGAACTACTCGCATGGCGAAGTATTGCCATAGCTCGGCGGTTTGTAATGCTGACCAGGTTGTCATTGATTTCACCTATGAATGTAAGGAGCGCTCTAGATGCGCAGGAACGACTCCTTCTGTGGGCGAGTTGCTAAACTGGAAACCAGTAAAAAGAAACGCTGAAGGCCGTGAAGAGCCAGTGTCTGAGTGTAAAATGGAGGTGATGGTATCAGAAGGGACGTCGTCAGCGGGTCTAAGTACTATAGCAGAGGGAGGAAAGCAGCCCGAAGGCACCCAGCGCGGACCGAGTCGGTACTATGACTTGGCCGCACAGCGGGCTCAAGGAGCAGGCCCGATGAAGAAGGTGTGCTGGAACTGTGGAATCGAGGGTCACGAGAAGCCTAACTGCCCCAACATGTTGTGCAGGTACTGCCACGGCGTTCGCTCACAGAACCATTTCTGCCAAGAGTCACGCCCGTCACCATTTATTGTTATGTGTCCAACTCTGCAATTTTCAGAGGAGATGTCAGCTGTGCAATGTGTTTCATGCTCTGCTCTGGGCCACTTTGACTGCACGACTGCGATGTCTGGGGTTATTCCGTCCTGCTGCTTTTGTGGTGGGAAAGGTCATAGTGCGTTCGACTGTATACACAGGAAGGAATCGGCGGTAGATCATTGGGTGGCTCGAATGCGTGCGTCTGAAGGTGGACCCGTTTCAAAGAATTACGAGTGGGGTCCCAATAACGCCGGTTATCACGCATCAACTCCGCATTTCCGTGCGGAGCAGAACCGTTCTTACTCTGGCGGAGGTATCAGTCGAAGTTACGTCCGGGATGATACACGCAGTACGAACGTTGCCAGCTCTTACCAGAGTCGTAACAGAAACTTCGACGAGAGCAGCAGGGGCCAGCGCAGTGCTCCTCACCAGACGTATGACGATGGCTTCCGGGATCGGGAAAAACGAAGTCTCCGGGGCTACGGTGAAAAGGTTTACTATCGCAACGACGACGGGATGCAGCGTAGTGGTAATTGGCAGGATCAGCACCATCAGCGTCAACAGTATCGTTATGACGGTGGCAACGGCAATGCTAGCCGGCAGATGTCCCAAAAGGGACATGTAAGTGACCGAAGCCGAGTACAGCGGACTTCCTTCTCTCGTTACCGCCAAGTGCAAAGAGGCGAACCCACCAATTCTCGCTTAAGAAATATTAGCGAGAACGATGAGTACTACGATAGCTTTTTTTAACTGTATGATATAATTCAATGTGTCCAGGAGCAACAAAGACTGAGCGAACATTCGATGCCCGGCAAGCCACAGGTGCACGGTAATTAAGTGACCTTTCAACCTTCCATCACCTGGTCCACAGGGGATGTGATCGAGTAGATAATGTTTTACACGCATATCACAATAGTTTTTCTCCTATCCGCCTTCTCTTTGTCATTGACTACCATGTAACTCTTCTTTTACTCACACAAATACTTGTGATTAGACAAGAGGTGACGATTAGAATGACTGAGGCGAATAAGGATGTCGGGGCTGAAATTCTGGAGAAGTACTTCAGTGATGCTTATCTTTTTGAACAGAAAAATTCATTCTTCCGCGAGAAGGTGTCCCCTCGTGACACCGGTGGTCTAGAGGTACCTCCATCTATTACCTGCACAGCCTTTCTTCGCTATGCAAACTGTCCAGTGGACGAGAAGAACACAGCGGCCATATTCGCCGCTGCGGCCACCAGCACCTTGGTTGAGGCGGTAGAGGGCGAGGGTGGGGTGCGATGCCTGAGGCGGCGTCGTTTCCTTGACCCCAAAGACGACCCGGCATTGCGGAGTGTGGTCGTGTGGCCTCTCCACCGCGCTTCGACGGTAGAGGAGGTCGCCGCCTTTTTCCAGGAGTACGGAACGGTGCAGAGCGTGGCTCAACTTCCTCGGTCTCCCAATGACACTCAAATTAACACATCTTTTGTTGTTCGATTCGCGACCGAGGGGGAGGCCATCAAGTGCACCAAGGCAGTGATAACACTTGGGAAGGCACCAACGCCGCTGGCACAACACTTCTTACCGTCACGTATACGTGCTGTTCTCTTGGAGGAGCATTACGCAAAGGTCGCAGAGAGGAACCGTGCGGATGGCGATGCGCAGCTTCTGCACAACGTTGTCCAGGCACAGAGGACGCTTGCGGAGTTGCAGGAGCCTGTCATTAAGCGTTCGCTTAATAGGGGCGTAACGCTGAAAGTTGAGGGTGTTCCACATGGTACTTCCTGGGCCACAGTCAAGATGAAGCTGGGGAACCTATCCATCTCCAACCCTGCCCTGAAGAAGAGTATTACGCTCGTGAAGGTGGAGGACAACGATGCGACCTCTCCAGCGGCACCGCATCGGGCGTTTGTCGTGTGCCGAAACTCTTCAACAGCGAATGAACTGCTTGCTTCATACAACCTAGCCGATGGGAATTTTGGACAGGACCTTCGAACGATTTGCCCCAGGCTACTGCCACTTACACCTGAAGAGGAGGAGTATGCTCGGCGAAACTTCCCTGAGTGGTGTAAGAGGCGTGTAGAGGCAAAGCAGGCTGATAATCAGAAACGTTTTCGCTCGACGAATTGATAATGGAAGAGCTGTTTCGTACGAAGCGATGCAACACACATATATGCCTGTGCGTAGGTAGTGTGAAGATGCCGCACGGGCGAACTCATTTGTGTACTTCTGGTCGTTGGTCGGTGGCAGTTCTCAATGTGGAGTTTCGTGGCTGTGCAGTGGTCTTGTTTGTACCTGTGATATGAATCCACTGTTCTTGGCAGGCAAACATTTTTTTAAATTTGTTTCCTATGTTTTGTGTAATTACTCTGTTTTTCATATGAACGGGAGAGAAAAAAGGAAGACAAATGTGTCGAGGAGAGTTGAGAAAATAACTTGACCGTGTTAAACACGACTATAATGCGAGGCGTGAAGGCATAGTTTCCATTCGCCAAGCCCAAAGCCGGTATGGGTGGCACAAGTAACAGAGGTGGCCACTGGGCACCAGTAGTGTTGCGGGGATACGCGGTTATAAAGGATGGGTTACTTATGTGGAGGTTGTTTCAGGCATCACTGGCTATGCGCTCGACTTAGGAAAAATTGGGTGTAGGTAGGGGATGGAACTCGGGGTCTCTGTGCTGGTCTCATTAGACAGTGCACGTAGGCCGAACATTCATCATAGCCTGCTTGTAAAAACCTGCCACTGGTGCATGGTGTGTGTGTGTGTGTGGAGGAGCGGCGTACGTTACTGACTGTATGCTTGGTTAACGAAACCTGCCCCAACCCTAACGGAATCCCGTCACGTGCCTTTTTTACTTTCTCCTCACCTCCCAGAAACATCCACCGATGTGCCTTTACCATAGTTATCGCATTTGGTGCAGACGGTACCACGTACCCTCTTAATTCCTTTGCCACTGTAAGGTATATTAAAGATTTTGTGCAAACGTGTTTGCGGATACACACAAATGGCAGGCGGGCAGAAGTACCCCCATTCAACCTACAGTGCTCCTACGAAATACATTGTGTTTGAGCCACACTGATGTTTGGCCACCATTTAGAGGCACGTTACCCATTTTTTTTCTTGATTTGCTTTGATTCCCAATTTATCTTGAGCCAAGGGGAAGGAGTTTAGGGAGAGAGAAAAACTTTATTCATAATATATCAAAATCAGCTCGCAAATTCCTGTCGTGCCTCTTCGAGACGCTGCCACACGGAAGGCAAAACCGACCATCAAGAGTGTTTAACAAAAAGACCATACAGTGTAGGAGGAACGAGAAACGCGCAACCAGAGTATAGGCTAACCGTATCCGAGTTGACTTCGCGTTTGTTGTGTAGGCCTAACGTTGTTTAGCACTTTGTCCCCGAGCGCAGAAAGGAAGTCACAATGTTCCCGCCGTCGGGTGACAGCGAAGCGATTAATTCGATGTGCGAAGAGACCCCAACTGCCGTCGGCGCCACTGATGTGCCAAGGCAGGCAGACCCACGGCAGCCCCGTGCTTTGCAGCGTACTGAGGCTGTTACCGATGAGCCTAACAACTATCGGAGACAAGAAGCTCTGGGGGCAAACAACAACAACAGTTCGTCTACCACCGCACGGAAGTTTCCCACGCACCTTCATATCAACGTGACTCCGCAGCTGGGAGGTGAAGAGATTGGCGGCAATCCTCTACGAGAATGCAGGACGCCCTTCTCCACCATGCAAAGCGTTCCCTCACCGGCAGTGGAATCGTCAACCTTCCTGTCAACGGCGCGCTCGTTCGGCAGTTCTTGTGCCAGCTCCCCGGCCACCAGTTCTGCCATGCATCCCTCGCATACAACGATGATAGGGTCGTCGCCGTTTATGACTGCTGGAAGTCCCGCCATCTCTCCGGGCTTGAGCGAAAACAACAGTGTGTCATTTCACCGGCCTGGCTCATCACCACAGCCAACGATGCTGCCTACGTTCTTTGCCACGGCTCATGGAGGCAACAACCTTGTTATGATCACTCAGAGCCCTGCTCAAGCACTGTGCGTGCCCAACAGTGCTTCCTCTCCCACCGTTGTGCCATACTATTTAGTGACGCAGTCGCAGTCCCCACTAGAGATGAACGGGGGAGTGACCTATGTACCCATGAGCCCTGGGCATCAGTCGATGGGCACGATGATGTGTGAGTCTTTTGGTACAGTGACACAGAGTCAAACTACTGCTACAGTACACAGCCCTCTCACATACATTCCGGTGACTATGCCTATGTCGAGTACAATGGGGGGTGGGGTGGCGTCGCCATGTACACCGGTGACTGGGCTGTTCTCAAGCGACCTAGCAGTGAAAAGAAGCCCACCAAGCTATGAATCATACCGCCCAACCCAAACGAAGAGACAATGTGCCCCAACTCGTCAGCGTTCTGGTACTAATGTTCACGGTAGCCTTCAGGGTGTCTGTTCCTACTATTCTTATAATATTTCTGCCGCTCTAAAACAGTATGAACAGATGGGGGATGTGGCGGAGAATCCTGATGAACAGTTATTGCCCGTTTTCTTTCAGATGTTTCCATGTGAATTGCGATCTCGCACTATTGTCGTTCTCAATCGTGTCGTGCAGGCAACATGCGGACCCGACGTTGCAGTGGTTGTCAGTATAGAGTCTCGCTCCGAGACATCGTTCGTTGCCCTTGTGCACACCAGGAACGTGTGGCTGCTTATACATCGACTCCGCTGCCGCGTGCTTATGGACCGACATGGCTTCTGGCACGCTGAGGATTTTAGCCAGTACTTGCGACTCAAAGAATACTGCGAAGGTGTTCGGCGACTACCGCAGCAGACGCGTCACCTGAGGACAGACGGGCTCCCGTGCATGCCGCTTGTTGTGGAGCTGGCCCGTGGTATAATGGTCCCGCCACCAAACCCACCGCTCGATCCCCCTTCTTTCGATCAGCTTGTGCCCATCACGACGGTTGAACGCCGCGTTCGCGGCACAACTACTGGCGGAGAGGCCGAGGCATTTGACAAAAATCAACAAGGACATGAAGATGTCATGTTTTCCCACTGACACTAACTCCATCGCCACTGTGTTGACCTCCCGGTGGGGTGTTTATGTGCGAGGGGTAAGAAGGAACGGAGCACTACGGTTCATCTCCAGGAAGGTGAGCGAATAATAAGGCCGGTGAATGCGTGAAGGAAGGAGTGGAGAGGGAAAGTATGGACCACGACGTATGTAGTACGCACACCTACTATCTGGAATATGATATGGTGGGCGAGTCGAGCGTAGAAAAAAAAAAGAAAGAACAGTAAAAAGAATATAGTTAAGGGGAGAAATAACTTTAAAAATGGCAGTGGTGTGAATGAAAGAGAAGTTGGGAATGGATGTAAACGAAATTAATAATCCAGAGGGAACGAGTACAAGGAAATATGGTTAGTGGAATGATTTGTATTAGCGAAGATGGCTCTAGCGCCTTCTCGATGTTGCGTTTACTTTTATGTGCTGACTTTCACGGCTTGTTAGATTTTTTTCCCTTTTATTTAACCTCCACAGCAATGGCACATAAGGGGAGAACACATGAATAATATCACAAATAGTGGGGAGGGGGAAAGGGAGAGGAGTATTCGCGGCGCTGGTGAGCAGTAAACAGGGCTCTTACCATATCCTTTTTTTTTATATCTAATTTTATTTCTTCTAGTTTTGTGGGGAATCAGCATCTTTTTTTTTTTTAAATAAAAAAAGACCAAAAACAGCAAAAACATGAAGTGATGAATAAACTCAGGCGAATACATCTGAGGTGCACACACACACTTTGGGCCGCACAGCCCCATGAGCTCTCAAATGGAGGCAGTTTGTCGTTGCAGTTATTATTAATGACAGATATGTGTATGCCCTTCAGTTTGGGTGCCGCAGCCTCCTCCTTCCTTTCCTTTCTCCCCTGCTTTTCTGCACACATCATTAACTCTTTTAAACTCACTTATTCTCATTATGCAGGTGCTTGATTTTTTCTTCATTATACTTATTTCTTTGTCAGCATAATCGTCTTAGTTCTCCCTTTGTCGTCGGTGCATTGCTTGTTTGCGCATGTTTTTCTTCCTTTTTCCTTTTTTTTTCCAACCACCTCTTCCTATTATTACAGAATTTTCTTCCCTCAGTGGGTAACTTGATCTCGTGATGTTTTTTTTCCTTTTAATTGTCTTGTTCTTTTCTGCTGTAACTTTTGTTCTGCGTCGAGAGGTTGGGCGTCGCAGAAGTGTTCCGCGACATTTGCCCTCCGCTCAGACACTTCCGCCAGAGCCCCCCAACCCCCGGTCGTATATTTGATGGCTTTAAAATAGGAATGGGGTCACGGTGGAGGATGGCAGGAAGAGAGGAGAGGTGAGTAAGGATTATAGGGAATAATTCTTTAAAAAAAATAATAGATTTGCGATTTCTTTCGGATGACACGTTCTCTTATTATTAGTAATGTATTTTTTCGTCTTTTTCTTCCTTTTCATGTTTTCTTTCTGTGCACGTTATTACCTCTAAACGTTTTAATTCACACTCCGACTGATGTGCATAAGAGTCAGCAATCACGCGTTGAGAGAGTGATGTGCGGCTGAGTCACAATCAATCTGTAGTGGTAACGATGGGCACAAACTGTGGTAAGCCTTACACGTAAATCTGGTGCTCTGGCAATGGTGGCAGGAGAGATGATCGAAACGGGCGTACTAAAAGGTAAGGTGAAACCACCTACAGTCGCAACCGGATTATATACGTTTTACCTGTGTTTTCATTTTTTTTTTATATATTATTCATGACTGTTTGTTCCAATGTATGCTTGTGGTGCGGTGGTTGGGCCTGTCAAGGGGGTTGTTTGCCGCCTTGCGCAGGCGGGACGTGCGTGTAGCGGTATACCCATCATCTCCGATTGCATGTTTGCTCATTCCTTTTCTTCCCCCTTTCCATTCGTCCTTCCCTCCCTCCCCACCACCACCTCCACCACCCGATGAAAAAGGGAAAAAAAGATTGTGCCCACCGCTCCGCTAGTCTTTTTGTTTTTCTTTTTTCCACTTTCTGACCGGTAGTTGTCATGAAATGAAGGAGGAATCGGTATGGGAGAGTTATGTGACAATAGTTACAGTGAACTAAGATGTATGATTCGTTCCTATTTGTTTATGAGAGGGGGATTGGCGAATGAAGGGGAAAATGTACTAAAAAGAAAAGAAAGATGCTATTAAAAATCAGAAAGAAAGCCCGGCAATGATTTACACCGGAAGGGGAAAACGAAGGGGTTTAACAACCGGTAACAGAAAGTCAAAGGGAGCGGGAAAGGTTCAGTGTTTTTGTGAGGTATTGGCCGATTGACTTTATACATAAATGTGTTTGTCTGCTTTTTGCGGCAATTCACGGGCCGAGGAGCCCGCAGAAAAGGTCCTTTCCCTCCTTTGTTATTCCTGCAGATAAAGGAACTTTAATCGAAACGGGAGGTTTTGCAGCGGCTTCACACGCTTACGTACTTCGTTGTCTCTTTGACTTCACATTTTCTTATCTGTTTTTTTCACTCTCCCTTGAAAAAAGGAAAACGATGGGTCACCACCTTTTTTTTTGATGTTGTTCGTTCCTTCCTTCAGCGCTTCACATGTTTTCCTCCTGCACGCGTTGCACCTTTCACTTTGTCTTTATCTTTTTTTGTTTTTCTCTTTGTGCGCTATCTCTTAATCTTTTCCCCTTCCCTGTTATCCTCAGTTACCCTTCTGTCCGTGCCGCGTATCTGATGTTCCGTTGGCTTTCTTTTCTTTTTTCCTCCGGGCGCGTTGCCCACTTCGTAACTCTTTTTAATTTTATATTTTGCTCTCCTTCGTGAGTTTTCTTTATGTTCCCTTCATTTATTTACATATGCATTTCTCTTTCTCTTGTCATTAAGGGTTATTTACCAATGGTTGGGTGTTTTCTCTTTTTCTTTTTTCTTTTCTTTTGCAAAAAGAAAAAGAACACACCCGAGGAGCATACCTCAATCAGTACTCCCCTCGGGCTCTTACGCACACTTGCGTGCCTTTTTTTTCTTCATTGCGTACTTTTATTTTGCGTGTCCCCTTTCTACCACTTCCTGTTTTCAGAGAAACGCGAGGTTTTTTTCCTTTCGCAGGTAAGTGTGCGTGTGGAGTCGTATGTGCAAGTTACGGTGCGTGTGCCAAAATGCGTGCTGCATGACTTTACGCGTGGACCCAACTCACCGCCCCACGTTATTCTTAACTTACTTTACATATGATTTCTTTCAAGCCTTCACCGCTCAGTTTGTGATTTCATTTCCATTCGTATTAGCATATCCCTTTCCGGTGGTAATGAAGGAGTAGAGTGGGAAGTGAATTTTCTGCGGTGTGGTGCATGGGATCAAATGCAAGCAATTGAGTATCCTTGCGATGAAGGAAAAACGAGGTAGTTGCTTTTATTTTCCTGGACACACATACATGCATACATACATATACATATTTGGGGCTGTTTGTTTGCTCTTTTGTTTTTTGTTTTGTTTACCATTCGCCACAGCAAGCGGGGAGATGGTAACATGAGCCACCGCCATTGCGGCTACTGCGCCGATTGTCGCTGTCATGGTGTGGTGGGAAATGTTCGCTTTTTTAATCCAATGGGCTCGCGGTGTTATTTTAAACGTTGTTTGTGTGCCGCAGTTTTGTTTATTTAGAGAGAGAGGGAGGGAGAGGGTAAAACTAAAGACATTAATGCACGTAACATGTAAATAAACTTGAGGCATGGAAGGAACGGAGGAAGCGGCAACTTTTCACTTACATGCGAGTCACAGTCAGAGGGGAATATACGTATATAATAAGGAGCAAATACCGAGGTAAGTAATAACAATAATATTTATAATAATAAACGAGGATGTCACAAAGGAAAACCGAACTTCTTTTTTTTTTTTTGTTTGTCGGATTGGAATGTATGTTCTTGTTTCTTTCCCTTGCTTCACGTGCTCTCATGTTTATATTCCGTCATCGTCCCGTTCGCTTAATGTGGTTTCATCATCTTCTACTTGCAGGAGAGTGTGGAGGGATTGACCCCTAACGGCAACTGGCTGTGGATGGAGGAGGTGCTAAGGTAAAGAAGGACAATGTTATTACGCCTAAAGCATTCGTACAGGAACAAAAAAGAAAAGGATGTTTTCCATCCCTGTTTGTGTGAGCGGCGAAGCTGCTTTGATGTCAAGGAGGAATTCATTTCTTGTACTGTCTGATCTTCTTTTTTTTAATATTCTCATTGACGTCCGTCGTACCTGTCGGTTTCGGTTACCAGTCGCAAAGGTTGGGGGGGCGACATTGGTATTTTCTTCCTAAACTTCAACATTTTCCCCTCCTTGTTCATCCCTCCAGCTTTTTTTTTCCTTGTTATTGTTATTATTGTTAATGACGTTACTGGCGATGCTGTTGGTATATAAAAAAATATATATTTTTCATTCGACGTTTCGTGCAGTGGTTCAGCCTCTGTGCAGTCTGAGTGGGTGACCCAGGGTGAAGGAAAGGGTCTTCGTGTCTGCGTTAATGCTTTTTCTTCATTTTTTTTTTTGGAGAACAGTGAACAAGGTGAGGGGGAGTGTAAAAGTGAAAGTTGTGCCGGTGCACAAGCTAAATGAAAACGGAACCGCACGTTAAAGGGAAAACAGCTTTAAAAGGGAGGTGTCGTTGCTCGGTGAGCATACCACCGAAGGAAAGGGATGGAAAAGAACATGTTTGACTTCATTTTACTCCAGTTTTTTCCCCCCTCTCTATCCTGGACGACCCCATATGTTTATATTGTTTACATTACCTTTTTATGCAGGCGACAGCTTGCTGCCACTTCCGTGCTTCTTTACTCTTTAGAGAGGTGGTGGTTGAAGCTCCATTGGTATCATTAACGGGGTTCTCCTTCTGTTTTCAAGGTCGTTTTGTTATTGTTCCGGTTTTTCGTTTGTCGTCGTCTTGAAAAGGATTGTGTTCCCTTTGTCGTTCCTCTGTTTGTTGTGAACCATCGGCTTTATTTAACGATTACGTCTTTTTTTGTTTGTTTTACCCCCCGGCCGGTTCGCACTAACCCCATTTGTTTATCATATTGGGCCATCATTTGCCATTTTGTGCGCCCGTTCTCAGACTTATTTGTTTTTGTCCCTCCTCCTTTCGTTTCAGGCACTTTACGCCACTTGCAAGAACGAGCAACAATAATCCTACATATGTATGCGTATGTATATAATGCGCTCTTCTTACCCGCTGATGCTTTTTTTTTTTTTACTCCACTGAGTCTATGGTTTTGCCCTGTCGCGCTTGCGAAGGAGTGTGATCTCAGCGGTGGAAAGGCAAGTGTTGTGGAAATGAGAGAGCCGAGGAGGAGGGTGTGCAAGGAAAGCGATGGGGAATAAGTTGGAGCCAATGACAAGGGAGTGGCTCAAACCAATTGAGGTGAGAACAGCAACAGCAACAACAACACCAACGGGAAATACAAATGAAGAATTTGTGTGGTTCATCGCCAATACAGCACTGCTCTTTTTTCACCCTCTTTTGGTGTTAATAATAAATACAATAATAATACCAATAATTTATCTTTCCTACTTACTTATGTACCACACCTGTGGGTTGAAAGTTTAACGATTTTGAACGTTTGGGGGTTGTGTCGCTACATTTAGGTGCTGACCGGGTGCACTCAGGTTTTACTGAGAGGAGGCTTCTTCTTGATTTTTTTCTTTCTTATGCTTGGTTTGGTCAACGCTGATGTCAAGCATCTTTTAATGTTTCGATATGTTTTATTTTTTTTTCTTACCACCACCCTTGCATCTATGTGTACTGTGATATTTACCACAATTATAGCTGTTATCCGTTTATATTTTTGACATTTATACTCGTCTTCTCCTGCGTCATTATCCGTTTTGAGCCTCACGGCAATGAGCCCAGCTGAGGCACAGCACCGAACTAAACCCCAAGTTCCGCAGCGAGGTTTTTTTTTTCCTTCTCTTTTTTCTTTTTAAACAAAAATGCTTCGTATTTATGCTGTGGCATCTCACGGGGCGCTGATCTCATCAAGCCCAGCGGTTCATTCTTCTAGCGGCTCAGGAAAAAATTTCCTTGACTGTTGAACCCTTTGACAGGCAAGAAAATATTATTATTATTATTGTGCGATGGGAATATTAGAGATCCAGCGGTTATCGGAGTGGCATTGCCATTGGGCATGGCCGCGAATTGAAGAAAAATATTAAAAAATATGTGGTGTAGCGATAGCAGTGCAGGAGTTGTACCTTCTTTTCCCTCCCCTGCTTCTTGTTTCCATCGAAACCTGTTCTGCCACTTCTCTTTTGGGCCGAGAGCAGACTCTACCTCTTTAAAAATAAAAAAAAGGTATTGGGAAATATTATTAATACTTTTTTTTGTCTTTTTTTTTTCGTCATATCCTGTTACCCAATTAACGTTTTTATTTTTCCCTTTTGACATCAACATTATATACCTGTTTGAGAAGTATTTCGATGGTTTTCAAGTACTTCAAAGGAACACTATTGGTACCCACCCTTGACTTCCTGCAACTTATGTCGTTTGTCTCCTCGCTTGACTGCACAAAAGAAGTGGTTTAATGAATATTTATCCCCACTTGTTTCTTCTAACTCGTTTTGAAATAGGTAATAAACAGCAAGCCATCCAGAAAGCATTTTTTCAAAAAAAAAAGTTACTCGCCGCCTTCACGAAACTTCTGCAAAAGTAAAAGATCCACTCGATATCACGAAATAACACCGGCAGTAATACACAAAAGGCCGTGGAAAGTGTAAATGTCTCAATTGCCCAAGGCTGAGGTAAAAGAACTTGCCGCCTTTGTGCAGTCATGCTTGGAGTACAAAACCAACGTGAGCTTCACTGATGTCTCCGCATACGAGCAGAAACATAAGGGCGTGTCATCGTCACTCGTTCTCCTGATTGGAACGAACGAGCAATTACGCGATCCTGCAGTGGAGAAGCTGCCGTTCTACTCCCCTATCGTGGCGGAGGCAATCCAACGGGTAAAAGAAGGCGAGACTTTGGTGTGCTCGTGGACGGTCTCGAAAACGCGGCAGGGTCCAAGTTCGTGCGAGTGGTGGTTGGTGAGGTCCCTTCGAAGGCGTCCCGCAACAACTGTGCCGCTCGCCCCGATGTCGTGACATCACTCATCACAACAGCGCTTTCTGAGCTGCGAGAAACGAACTTAACAGTGGACGTTTTCGTTCGCTCTGAAGCGGCACTTGCTATCGCTGCGGCGGTTGCCCGCTGCGGGAAACACAACTTTTCTGCGAAGGACGGTGCGGCAGATGCAGCTTACAGTTGTGGCAAGGTGAGCCGCCTTCAGGTGGTTTTCCCAAAGCCGCCCACCATCCCACCGAAGGACCTCGAAGTCATTGCCACCTCCACGCAGCTCTGCCAGCGTCTTGTGGATGCCCCACCATGCCTTTTGAACACTGCCACGTTCACGCAGATCGCGGAGGGTTATGCCAAGGCCCTCTGCTGTGACATCGACGTTATTTGTGGTGATGATTTGCGTGAGCGCGGGTACTGTGGCGTGTACAGCGTGGGCAAGGCTGCTTCCGAGGCTCCGCGTCTTGTGACGCTTTTCTACACACCTAAGACAGCGCCTGTTAAGAAGGTTTCACTCGTCGGTAAAGGCATTGTTTACGACTGTGGCGGTCTTGCGCTAAAGCCTGCAGACTTCATGAAAACCATGAAGCACGACATGGGCGGTGCAGCAGCTGTTTTCTGCGGATTCCTCACGGCCGTCAAGTTGCAACAGCCTGTGCAACTCAGCTGTACACTGTGCCTCGCGGAGAATGCCATCGGTCCCAAGAG
Organism: Trypanosoma congolense; assembly: GCA_002287245.1. NCBI lineage: Eukaryota > Euglenozoa > Kinetoplastea > Trypanosomatida > Trypanosomatidae > Trypanosoma > Trypanosoma congolense. The sequence goes on along the minus strand of NHOR01000454.1, from coordinate 1,012,805 downwards.
CTACAGAAACGATGACATCATTGTCATGAAGTCCGGAAAGACTGTTGAAGTTATCAACACAGACGCAGAGGGCCGCATTGTCCTGGGAGATGGTGTTTTCCACGCAACAAATGAACTGTCTTTCATGCCGGATGTTGTCATTGACATGGCAACGCTCACAGGAGCTCAAGGAATTGCCACCGGTCGCCATCACGCTGGGTTATACGTCAATGAGGAGGCTGCAGAAGTCGCTATGCTCCGGGCTGGGCGTGAGTCGGGTGAAACGTGCTTTCCAGTGCTGTACTGCCCAGAGTACCATGCGCCCGAATTCAAGAGCAATCATGCGGACATGACTAACCTGATGGGGCGCCGTGACAATGCCGGTGTGTCTTGTGCTGGTCATTTCATCGCTGCACACCTAAGTCCAAGTTCAATGGTGCTCACATTCATGTGGATTTGGCGTTCCCGACGTTTGACAGTAATGGGGCGACGGGTTCGGAGCCGCTCTTCTCACGGAGTACTTCCGCGCCCTATAAAACTTTCTTGAGTATTTAGCAGCATCACTGCTGGTTGCGTGTTTTGGTCAGAGGGAAGCCAGGTAAAGGAGAAGTGAGTGGTATGAAATGTCGATGGTTGCTTAACTTATCGGCGCATCCCTTGTTTATATGAAAAAAAAGAGGGATAATTGCTGTAATTCAAGCCAACGTAGAACATAAAAGGGGGGGATAACCAAAGACGGCAGTGGGGCGTAGTGTTTCGCCGTATGGTAATTGCGATGCAAGGTAAATGCTTACTTCTTTTTTTTTTCTTCTCATTTTATTTATTTTTCTTCCTGCTTCATGTCGCTTGATATTATTTCCTTAATTTAATACAGCTATTGTGAGTTCCTTTTGGTGATTATCACGTTCACCTTCCTTATTGAGCTTAAAGGAAAGCAAATGGTACGGTCTCTCCGAAGATATTTTATTTATTTGTGCGAAATTGTTGTATCAATTTATTTGTTTTCCTTTCCTGCTTTCGTATCGTTCTTTTTCTTTTTTCTATCTTATTATTGCCGTAATTATTCTCCCTCTTCGTGTATGGGAGCTTTCAGTGCTTATGACAGCACTGTCAAGGAAGGGTCAAATTCTCAATAAAAAACAGGAGTGAAAAGTACCTTCGGCGCTTTTCACATGGGGGATGCCTGTAGAGAGGACATGGGACGCTAGGAAAAAGGTACAGACTGGGAAAAGGAATTACCACATTACCTGCTCTGCCTGTTTGTCCACACTATTCAATTGTCCTGTATTTTCGTTCATTTTATTACTGCGTTTTTCCATTTGTGTTCCTTATGTTTGTTTCTCCTTATTTTTGACCTTTGTTTGACGCCCACTCACTGAGCAGCAGCGCTCCATGAGAGGCTACGCTCCTTCCTGGTAACTGTTTGGCGTTTCCAATGATTCACGCTGAGAAGGGGCCGGCGAGCTGGGAGCATTTAATGCTACAAGCCGTCTCGCCAGCCACTTGCTCCTTTTCCTTTTTTCGTGTGGGTAAAAAGTCGCTAAATGGTAACGCACACTTCCGCTGCCAGTCGTTTTAAGCGCGAAGAAAAGGTATTTTAACCCCATTTCTTTTCTATCCTTACCTCCAATTGCGATGCAAACGCGCGAGTGCATGCTTATGTACATGTATTAACACACTGAAAGTTGTTATTTGTGAAAGGATAGGGCCACATCTGAGTTGAACCTGGCCCGTGCAAACACACATCCTCACAAGGGGGCTACCATACCGAATAGCCTCCAAACATGGAGGAGATAATAAATCTCTGCACGCTTTGTACGTCCGGTGAGGAGCAGAGGGATGCTTCATTGGGCCTTGTGCTTGCTTTTATGCTGCACCGAACGGCGCAGATAGCGCTTCTCCAAATGTCTGCAATTGATCGCGGAAGTCTGGCTCTGCGTCTAATCTCTGCTGGAGGACTTCAGCAGGAGCACTGCAGACACTTCCTATTCACAGGGTGCTGCCCACCATATGATGCTGCATTGCTGATGCGGTTGAGCTATGAGCTGTATCTGAAGCCTGTGGAACGCATAACGATGCTTGGGTTGAGAAATGCAGTGGAGGAGTCTCCCTTACAGGGAAAACACTCAATGCCTCTTCTTTCACTTCTGCGGGCTGGAAGGGGTGCGGAGAGATCACAACCACCTGTGGATTTTCGCGGCGCTGACGTGGTTGAGCTGCTTTCAGCGTTGGTAGAGTCATGGGACCCCGGTTCCTCCGTTTCACTCACGTTGAGAGAATTGCCCCCAGGTTTTGCTACATTTTTAGTACTTCATTACCCTATGCGCGCACTAGCGACTCTCCAAAAGCACGTCATTGAGCCGTTCGTGCTGTCTTCATGGTGTGATGTGTGGTGTCAGTTATTTGTTGATAATGGGAGCATTCATCCCGTATCCTTACTACACGTAGCGCTCACCCGCGGTGTGTGTGGCAGTTTTTGGCCTGGTCTGCGACAAGTGTTGTTAGATCCCCTTATTGGATGCCAGGCGGATGTCAAGGTGGAAGATGATGACGAGAGGCCGGTGTTGGAGGCGCCCACAATACTGGCGGCACACGCGGTGCTGCGTCTCTGGCTGGGGGAGTTACAACGCTTGCCGAGTGCCCTAAAGGAAGGAGAGGAGTTTTCTGCTAGCGGTGGTGCCGGTGGTAGGGAGGGCTCGCTTTTTGGCCGCCTCCTGGCCAAGGGCCTGTGGCTTGTGGAGTGTGATGGTTGTGGCAGGAGGGATGTGGATCTCGCACTCCGGGCTGCATACGCGCTACTACTTGTGCTATACAACGGCCAGTGTATGGCATCCCAGGTGGTGCGTCACGCTTTGGATCACCCCAGCACTGGGCTCTTTGTGCCATCCCTATTTGATCTGGAAATTGAAGATCGCTCGTTGTTGGAAGAGTTGGGCATGAAAACTGGTGGTCTGGCCTTCCTCACAGCCTTAGCTCTTCGGCTGCCAGTAGCACAGCTTTATGTTGCAAGTCGTATTTGGAAATTGCTGGAGTTAGTAGTGACCAGTGGGGATGGCGGTGAGGAGGATGTCGTTGAGCTCCACTCGAGGTTGCTGGTGCTGTTGGGCAGTTTCGGCTACACCAACCTGAGGCTGGAGTCAAATTGGGAAGGCGGTCCCACAGCAGCGTCTGCCTCCCAGCTCTCGCCTGCTTCCCCTGTGTCGTCCACGCCGAAGTCGGAGGAAATGCCGCGCCTGGCACTGCGGCTAAAACGCAACCGAACTGATGAGTTCTCGCCTCAGTCTACCGTTGCCACGGGAGGCAGTGATGTCAGGTCGACCGGCGTTAATGCGCCACCGCTGGATCGCCAAAACCTTGCACTGGCTGCGTCGTTGCTATGTCAGGTGCTGATTGAGTTTTCTCAGCGGGAGCTTTCCCAACTTCTGATTCTCACGTCGACCTCCCCTGCCTCGGTAGCAGCAGCCGTGCCACCCGAAGTGAAGGAACAGTTTGCCACTCGCCTGGTACTTGCAACGCCCTCTCACATGAAGGGATTTATTGACCTGCTATCGTCTTCATCTTCCTCGGTGGCTCCACCCTGTTTGGTCAATGTGCACAATGTCAGTTGTGTCCTGATGTCAGTTTTGTTATATCGATGGTCTGCAGCGGTGTGTCAGTCTCTGCTGAGTGAGGAAGCGAGTGATGAAGCAAAAGTGATTTGGCAACTCAGTTCACTCGCTGCATTCGCCGCTGGGGGCGTTTTTTAGCGCCTTTAGGCCTCTTCCGGTATGCGCCAGTGGTCAGCGTGATGCTGCCTCAATGTGTTCGTTTGATGGAAGAGAAGGGATCCCCGGAAGGAGCGGCGACGAACGAGTTGTGCGGTGTTTTGAAGACTTTTATAGTTGAGCGGGGCGCTTGACATGCTTTCGATTGCGTGATACACGGGAGGGTGTGTTGATTACCACCGACTAGTGATGTACACTTCTTATGGTAGTTGCGGCTGGAGTGGCAATTTTCACCCCGATTTTGGGATGATATTTGTTGTTTGACCTTTCTTTTGTACACCCGCCTGCCTTTTCACCACAAAGTTATGTACGCACGTAAACGAAGAGATACACACGTTTTGCCGTTTTCCTTAATTTATTTTGGATTACATTTGTTTCAACTGCATTAATTTTCCACAAATATTGCATACACTTTCTCCTACAAAGCACTTTCCTCGTTGCACAATATCATTGTTGCGAATAAAGGGTAGGCGAGAAGGACACTGCCAGCGCGAGTAAGCAGGTGGGGAAAAGGTAAAAATATTACATAAAGGCTTCTGTTAGCTTCTCTGCAATCAAGTGAACTTGTAGAGGCAGTGAGGTAGACAGTTAAGCAGCAAACATATATACATATATTTTCGATAGCTCTACATATCAAAGCTTTACCGCGTCTTTCACGGCTAATTGTGATGGGGGCCCCGGACGGAGAGAACCTGCAGAGCGGCACCTCAGCAGCTCAGGTGACACTCAATGAAGCAAAACGTTTCGGCATTCTTGTCGTAGGTCTTTTCGGCTGTGTTTGTGTGTCTCTTACATTTGGATTTAATATATTCAGCGGTGATTTGCAGCAACGTTACCATTTCACTCAGGCTGACATGACAACTATTAGCACCGTTGGCCTCGTGCTGTCTTACTTTGGTATTCCCTACGCCATTGTGTACGACTACTACGGCGTCAGGCCTGTGCTTGCAATTGGACTCGTCACAATGTGCAGCGGGCTGCTCTTCATGGCGCTGACGTTTGCCGACACCATCACTGCTTCACTTGTCCTGCTGTGCGTTTTTAATGGCATTTTCAATTTTGCCAGCGGCCTTTATGACCTAGCGTGTGTTGTAACGACCTTAACGCACTTCCCCACGGCAAAGGGCTGGGTGGTGGCGGTTATGAAGACCTTTATTGGTTTGGGTTCGGCCCTACTAGGGGCGATACAACTGGCATTTTTTGAACGTGACCCGACAAATTATTTCTATTTTCTCCTCGCATTCGGTGCAACTGTTGGTACCTTGGTGCTGTGCTTTATGCGGTCCGCCCCATACATACTGACCGATTACGACCGCAAGCGGCTTCCGGATACGGAGATAGAAAAGCGGTTGGAGACCAAAAATGTGTATCTTAGGCAAAAACCACCGACACTGCGGTTTGTGCTTGGACTTCTCATTATCGTAATTCTCATTATCGCCCTTCCGCTACAGAGCGCACTGGTTGCGTACACTGATGTATCTCCCTTTGGCAGGAAGCTCTCCACGTCGATCATTGTCGCCATCTGGTTACTTTACCCAATTGTTTGTTTGCCGTTCAAGTGCCTGGACCGAGGCTGGAAGTTTTGGCGCGATGAGAACCGACTGAATGAATGCGCCTCGGGTGATCAGGCGAACAACAATTCCCCAACTGAAGGTTCAATCGACGAACTCGACTACATCCCGCCACAGTACCACACGCGCTTTATTGATAGCGTGAAAACACTGAAGCTATGGGCACTATTTTGGTCACTATTTTGTACGCTTGGGGCTGAGTTTGTGATACTGATAAACACGCGTTTTATTTTCGCAGCCCTCTCTGGAAAAGAGATTGACGACTCCCTAAACACGATGTTGACGGTACTTAATGGTGTAGGGAGTGCATCGGGCCGCCTACTCATGAGTTATTTTGAAATATGGTCTCAGGGCCGCAAGGCACAGGACCGGATTCCAATCACCATTTCGCTCTTCCTACCGACGATCCTGGTGGCGGTAATGCTCGTTCTTTTCCTCACCATATCAAATGAATATGTTCTTCCGGTTCCATACGTGGTGGGTGCTCTGGCGAACGGCATCATTGCCTCTGTGACTGTTCTTGTGGTGAATACGATTTATGCCAAGGATCTTGGCTTGCACTACAACTTTTGCTTTCTCGCTACGGCGTGCTCAACCATTCTGTACAATCGCGTACTGTACGGTGAGTGGTACACGTATCAGGCGAACAAGCGAGGTGTCGAGGTGTGCCTGGACCGTGAATGCGTGCAGATGCCACTAATTGTACTACTTGCCCTCGATCTAACAGCGCTGGCAACCAATTGGTACGTTCACTGGGAATACGTCAAATTGGTTCGCAGAGTGTTAGTCGACCGGAGTGTGATGGCCGCGGACCGCCTTATTGCGTAGGATGGCGGGGGAGGGCAACATCTCAAGGGTGCTCATAACTTCCTCCAAAATTACTGCGCCTGAAAACTTTTACAACGGCAAGAATGATGGACGACGTTAAAATTGCCTGGTCGCCGGTGCTTACGATGTGAGACATGAATGTATGTCGTGGAAGCGCGTTACGTTGTGGTAGGGATAACTCTTCGGATGGTTTTCCTTATTATTATTATTATTATTATTTTTTCCTGATACTGCAGGAGGTTGAAGGTGAGTTATTGGCGCTCGCACCACAAGGACCGAATCTGGGACTGGCCCTCTGCGTGGCGGCCCGCCTCACAGCGTGGCACGCAAGCGCAAAAGCTGCAGGGCGTCAGAGATACGCTGCGGTGGAACTCAGAGGGTGTGAGCCATGTTCTGCAATGCCCAGAAACTTTTGTTTTTTATTTACCTACTCCGTTTTAATCGCTTGGTGTATGTGATTTGTTTACGTATGTGTTATTACCTCTCGTCGGTATGCTATCAAACTGGGTAACGAGGAGCAGAGGGAAAATGGGTTACGTGTAGTGAGGAAGGTCAGCCGTTGGTGACTCATGCCACGTGTTATTACGGCTCACATGCAATTTGAGTCTCTCTGGTAGAATGTCACTGCTGGAGTCAACGCACGATATGTTTTCTTTAAAATAGTACTACCACTAATAATAATAATTGTTAATGCCCCTTTATTATCGTCATTTTCTTTTTTCTTTGGTGTTGTTTCGCCGAGGCAGATCATGCAAAGCCTTCGCTCTTTCTTTTTTGTGTGTGGGGTGTATCGTCGCCGCGACGTTCACCGTTCGGGTGGCTACATCTATCCATTCCATCGCCCTAACATTCCCTTCTTCCTGACTGCACCGAACACCAGCACACGGCCTGTGTGGTGTCGTTCCTTTGGTGCTACATTTGCAAAACTTTTTGTTATTTGGGCGCGTTTAGGTGTCGCATAGGCCTCGTACGAGTGTGTGTGGGAGCGGAAAGTGTATCAGTGGTGTCACAAAAATCACCACCTTAGCGTTTGATTGCTTTGTTGTTGTATAAACTATATATATATATATATATCTATATACCTATATATATATTTATATATCCTACTATTTTTTTTTTTTGAGGGGATCGAGAGCAGTGGGAAGAGACCGCTGGGGACGGCTGGCAGTTAAGTGTTGGATGACTTAGTGGGGTGAGGAATTTCCACAGGGTCGGGGCGGGAAGTTTGCCACCAGCGACTAATTTACGTATTGGATGGCCCCGGATGTTTTCTTTTGCCTCCTCCTCGAGTATTTCCCACCTTTGCCCTCGTGCAGAAGGCACCTTTACCGTACCTTTGATTCAGTAGGCCACCATCGCCCGTCCTCTGTGCCTGGTCATATGCCTCTACATCTTTACGCATGCAGTGCGCATAGAGAGATCCCTTTTTCGCCTTGCATTGTTTCCTATTGCGCTCACCCTTTTCCCCCATGCCTTCTTTACATGGGCTCACTTCTTCTAGGAACTGAGGGCTGAGGTTGGTGTGGAGCAAAAACTGCCGTTCCTTCCTTTCTGAGCCCATTACTCGCTGGTTATGTGCGCCGTGGTGTCGCAGAGTGTTGCTGGTACTGCACCGACCTCGTCACCACATGTTGAGATGACTGCTATCGGTGATGACTACGTGAAGCTGCTCCTAAACACAATTAAACAGCAGGATGCGGAGAAGTTGTCTTTACTTGACCGTATTGAGAGCTGCCTCAAGCCTGAGCAAGAGGAGGCTCAACGCCTGCGGCATGAGGTTGTGCTGAAAAACGAAGAGTTAGGAAAACTGAAGCGGGAGCTATCAGAGGTGCGGCTGATGCTGCAGGAGGAGCGTGAGCGGACGACTCGGCTAATGTACGAGAGCGTCGTACTCCACGCACAAGCAGAGGACAATCGTGTGACCATTTCCAAGCTCATGAAACAAAATAATAACGCAACAAAATCAAAGGACTCCAAATCGCCGGATTCACCTGTCTTTACTACAGGGGGGTACCACAGTACTTCAAAGCTTATCGGGCAACAGAAAATTAGTTTACGACAGGCGGTTGCAGCCCGGCAAGGGGCATCCGCCGGGGATGGCGCCGCGTCGCACTTTGACAGTCCCGAGGCTGATGCCTTTCCCCCATCTGGCAGCCTCCTCACCGCCCTCAGGGATGAGGTGGAGCTGCTGAAGTCACTGCTAGACACACAGCGGACCATGTACGAAAACGAGTGGGCAAGCAGACTGCACGAGGAGCGTGAGCTTGAGCGCCTGCGTTCCGAGGCAACGGCCTCGCATCTTGCAACCATTGAGCGTCTGCACAAGCTTCACCAGACGAGTCTTGCGGACCTCATACGCACACGGCATGAGATGCGTATTGAGCAGCGTCAGCTACGCGGCTCTGTCGACCGGCTCCAGGCAGCCCTGAATGACACGGTGACAACTCTCAACGAGGAGCGGCGACAACACTCTGCCAGCCTGAAGGAACAGCGACGACTAGCTAATGAGAGCGCAACAGTGGTGACGGAACGCTTGCGAAAAGAACTACAGGAGCGCAGAGCGCTATCAGCTGCACAGGAAAAGCAGCATACCGCACTGCTTGCTCAACGTGAGGCCGAGTTGAAGGAGTTGCGCGCAGAGCGGGCGAGGGACAAGAGGCGACTGAGGCAGTTGGAAGAGCGGTATCGTTTAGAAAGGGAGGGTGTTCACAACGAGGTGAATCTCATGCGTCAGGAACTTCGAGCGATGGAAAAGCGAGTATACCTCTCTAACAGCCAGTACGACTTGGCGTAATGGGAACCAAACAGAAGTCATGTACGGGATAAGGAGGGGCGTTGGGGATGCAGAAGTTTGAGGTGGCATATTAGCATATGCACACGTATGTAAGATACGTACCTGTGTGTATATTGTGTACTTTATTTTATTTGTTGTTAGGAACATATGAGTTTCTCCTCTTTGATCGTTTGGGGTGTTCACACCAGCTTTCAGGTTTGATTGTAGAGTTAGACGTCACTTAGATGAAAAGGTGTGAACCTCTGGAAGGGGGGATTTCGTTGGGGGAAACCGAGGTGGGTTCATGCTTCCCATGCGTTGTGTGTATTTTACAAAGTTTACAGCGGCTTTGGAGCTCTTGTGTGTTCACATGCACGTAACTGCTTAATTGCTGCAGTGCGTGTTGTACAAGGGCGTCTTATGTCTCTGTTGTGTCACCATATGGCGGAGTCTTTTGACTGGAGTTGCCTAGATCAATGACACATCATAATAATGTTTTGTTGCTTTCTTATTTATATTTTTCACCCTTCTCGCGTTGCGCTTCAACTAATTCATTCACTTCATACCGTATTTATCTTCTTTCAATCCTCCCTGGCATTCGGTGTTGGACACGTTTGAAGTGAAGGGTGGGGAAAAGGAAGGAATTTTAGTTCCTGGCACCAAAACGGAGCCTGTCCTTTTTTTCTTGAGCCCACTGCTGAGCGACCGCACAGGATTAATAAACGCTTTTTTAAGAGCGTAACTTTTTAAAGGCATCCTCGTCGAAGAGCAGCACTTTTGCGTGGCCTTTTCGCTTTAAAGGCACGCGAGCACTGGTGTAGGGCATACAAAATCATTACAATCATACGGACGTACTCCCGCCCTTGAGGACATAAAAGGGAACATTAGCAGCTGCGGGTCATATTTACTTTTATTCTCGAGTGGGTTGGTTTTTGAACCATACGTACACGACACCGTGTGCTCGACGATAGCCAAAGTGGAAGAAGAAGAAGGAAGGGGCGGAGGAACGCGTTTGTTTTTATTCTTACGAAGAGGGGCAGGGGAAAAAAAAGGAGAAACGTTAAGAAGGCCTCTGGGAGGGGAAAAGGGTGAAGAGAAACCCGGTACCGCACGAAGACTGGAGAAGACAAAGGCTCGCTGAGCAGCTCACGGATAGTGAAGCAGCAGAGTAAAACTTGGAGGTTCTCCGCACGGGTGCGAGGATAAAGAAACAAAAAAAGAAAAGAAAAGGAGGGAGGGAGCGCATTCGAGTCGGTAAGCGAGGGAAATAAGAGGGAAAGGCGTCGCAGAAGTGAGGAGTTTGCGGAATGCTGTCGAAAGGTACCCGAAGGAATAATCGTATAATTGTGGTCTGTAGTTGTATTAAAAATGTGTCAGGGTGGCCTTTCTGGAAGTTTCAACAAATGAGGAAGGTGAAGGGTGTCACAGATCTCTGCATGCTCGCCTTTAACTCTACCGGTGGGAGCTTTGAGGCCAGTATAGATGGGCAGGAGTACACGCTTAAAAATTATGAAAACGTCGTCGGCTACCGCCAGGATATGCTCGAGGGTTTCCTCGATCGTTGTTACGACCCTGGCCGGAGTTATTTTGTGTATGGTGGCCACGGCATGGGTGATTATCTTGAGTTGGAGGAGAATAAATTAGCGCTGCAGTGTCACGAACTCGCCGCAATATTTGGAAAGCGGCAGTTCGAGGCCATTGTCTTTGATTCGTGTTTCATGGCAAGTTTGGAGTGCGCGTACCAACTGCGCCACAACACGCGCTACATTGGCGCGTGCGAAGGTTATGTCTGGGCACCTGATCCCAATCTTGACCAACATGTTTTCAACACGTACACGGCCTCTGCCATGAGCCGGTTTAAGGACCCAAAGACGATCCTGCACGCCATTCAGCGGGATTATTGTGACAAGTCCCCCCTTGCTGATTTTTCAGTTTTGGACACCACCCATGTGGAGGCACTCAAAAAGTACGTTGAAGAGCACGTGATGCAGCGAGTATACAATCGGGCAACCTTTTACAATAGCGAGCAGCACCAAAGGTTAGTTAGTATTGCCGAAAGGGAGTTAAAGGCCGCGCATGAGGACATGAAGTCCGATGTCAGAGTGCCACTGCCACTGCCCTTGATGCCACAGTCATCTCTCGGTAGTACAGCACTGCGGTGGGATTCCGGGGACAAAATGTCGAAGAAAAAAAGAATCTCGGCCCGGCTAACTCTCCAGCGTGCCGCGCATTTTGAGCATGCCTTGTATCCTTCTGAAGTGGACGATAAGCACATTTTGGACCTCAAATCGTATCTGGTTGATATGGCACGCGAGGAGGAGGAAGCCCTCATGCTCACAAAAAGCAGCGAATTGCCAATGATGACCGGCACGCGTGGCAGCGTTGTAACTGGGGCCTCACCGCGCACGGCTGTAGTGGACGCACATGGTCGCCTACCAGCTCAGGAGACGTCGAGCAGCCCTCGTTATGGCAAAGACAGCGCACACGAGGGTCTTGATTTGTTCCACCGTGTTGTTGTGAAGCACAGAGAGCCCTACAGAAAAAGCATATACGCGTCGCACCTGGGAGGGCTCTCTATCCCTGTGTTTGAGTACAGCCGCTTATCAAAGCCCCTTCGGGATTGGGAAGGAATCAATAAGAAGGGGTTACTTAGGAAGGCTAGGGAATTCTTGCGTGAGGGTGCTGTACAGAATATTCAGTTGGAGGAGACGGGCATTAGCGGGTGTGATGCCGGCGGTAACAGCAGAAACGCTGTTCGCAAGGCGGCTTTGTTCTCGGCTGGAGCAGCGACGCAGGGAGTGGAGGCAGGAATTTCCCTGTCAGATTTGAAGCCGGCGACACTAACAGCGCCAATTCCTTGAAATTTTCACACTCGGAGACTGTCATGGGTTTGACCCGGGGTGATTATTGCATAGGCAGATGTTTTTCTATGGATTTATATGCGCTGTAAGACAGAAAGGGGGTCCAGGTAAAGGAAGGAGGAATGGTTAAGGGATTTTGAGAGAGCTGAATTTTCACTTTTCCTCTTCTCTGTCTCACATGTACCGCTTCTTTTCTTTTCTTGCCGGTGGATGGTTCTCTCATTTGGTTGGATGTTGACACAGGTTCAAGGCATAACTCGCGAATAAGGAGTTGGTCTGTTCCTTCCTGTCCTCCTTGCCACTGATCAGAGTGTTGGGTTTCGTTCCCATCACCTTGTTTTCTACTTCACATCTTGTTGACTGTTTGTTTTTTCTTTTCTTTTCCCTCTTACCACACAGAGGTTCTCCTGTTTGCGTCTCAGCGTGTCATCAATTATCCCCGGCAGTGTGCGATAATAGATGGCACCGTGCAGACAACCTCTTCTTCTTGAACTTCTCTTCGCTCAGGATGCAGGATTGTATCATTGTACTATTGTACCACTTTATGTTTCCCACTTTTCTTTTCCTTAATGACATCTACCTTCCGGGTGGTTTTCGTTCCAATTTTCCGTTAGAGGAGGTGATGCACTGTGTCTTTTTTTGTGTCTCTGTGTTTGTGGGTTGAAGGAAGAAGGGAAAGTGGGTACGACTGGAAGGTGGACAGGCGGTGGTGCACGAGGCTTTTTAAAAAAAAAAACTTTCATCGCATATTTTACTTTAATGTGCACTCTGGTTCAGCGTACCTCGCATAGCCACTCACTCCAACCCCCACTCACTGTTTAACTTCCGTCCCCTCTGCGTCTCATCTGCATTTTACTGTTATTGACACACCAGCCTGATGATTGCATCGACTTGCGTTTTCTCTGCCTTTCAGTGTGCCCCATCGCTGCCATGGCCCACTGTACACGTGGGTGTGGGTGTGCGGGGGACGTTGGTATTTGAATTGTTGTTGTGTCCCCATGGCAGGAGAAAACGCGTTGAATGCTTGCGGCTGTTGTTGTGGTTTACCTGTTGAGATGGAGGTTGGAAAGGGTGTGGAGGAGCGGCAGCCAAGTGTGGCTGCTGCTGACAATGGACGGGGGTGCTTTTTGAATTCATTACTAAGGGCACACATATGAGCACGAGGCATTTGAACGTATATTAATGTTTCTATAGAAATAAGATTGTGCACTTTTGAGGCGAAGGAGTGGTGAAATGCGAATTTCAGTTGTACACCATTAATGGTTATTATTGAGCAAATAGAGTCTCAGAAGATTTGCTATCTGGGCAAACAGCCCTGGGGTGGGGGAGTTGCACTGCTGGCAAACCCCGTTTTTTGTGTTGGTAAAACATTTGGTAACATTTGGCTCCTCAATTTGCTCGTATATCCTTTCGATGTACTTCTTCATTGTAGTGAATGGTTGAGTCTTTTGTAGCACGTGAGTCTCACGAACACGTACGAGAGGAGGGCGATGTTGTGTTTGTTGGGTACGGCGCTGACAAATTGACGGTTTTGCTAAAGAGCATCACCGGGACAACGTATGCACTGAAGCCGATGTGGGAAGGCCACAAGGACAGCGCTCCGAACAATGGCACTGGAAATAGCGCTGTCAATGACAGTGAAAGCGATTTTTGTGAATCTGAGTGCAGTGCCAGCTACGTAAGCAGCGCCAGTTCAAGCAGTTACAGCCCTGAAAGCCCACATTGCAACGCGTGTTCGCCGGGACAACCCCACAAGGAGAACGAAACGTGTCAGCATCCTGACGCAGGGTCCAGGCTAAGCAAGAATGCGATATGTGACCACGGGCGGCGGCTGGCAGTGTTTCCCATCCATGGGACGGCGCTCTCACTGCGGGAGCCGTTTGTCAGTGGGGTGGGCCGTTTAGAGTTTCTGGAAGCAATAAAAAGGGGGGACATTGACTTCCAGGCGTGCCGCCGTCCGGTTGTGCTTGGGTACAACGAACACGGCACGGTGTTCCTTCTCCCTGAGGCTGCAGTGGAACCAAGTACTTCCCCACCGAGCTACCGCTGTCCGGCACCGTTGTGCCTCTCGCTCTCTAAACTGGGCATCTTCTACAACTGGGAAGATGCCGGCACATTGGGAGATGCATTTGATGATATTCGGTTGTGGGAACTACCTCTAGCCAGCGGCTGCATGGCATGCCCGGAGTTTAAGCAGCCGTATGTGAAGGAGGTGTTCGATGTGTCAACTGATTGGTTGTACTACTTTGAGGAGTGGTCAGCTTTTGTTCAGTTTATGGGCACCGCGTGGGGGCTCTTGTGGGTGCGGAAACTACCTGCCAGTGGCTCTACGGGTGATGCACATAGCTGTGTTATGCCACTAATGGACTGCAGTGACAAGCAGTCGTTGCGTGAGGTGTACAAGCTGCGTGACTTGCAGATCCATGGCCAACACAACTTAGCAAAAGTGGACGAGGCGCTCAAGCCGCCAGGGGTGGTTGATGGCGTGACGACTGAAAGGTGGGCGAAGACTCTGCTTTTGCTCGAAGAAGTGCTGCGTGACACATGCGTCCTTGACGCTGCAACCTGCGGAGATGGTCGGGCAATTCTTCCTCTGGGGGCAGAGGCCAGCACCAGAAAAGATGAAAAGAGCGGTGGCAATGTTTGTGCTTTCTCATCACCACCGTCTGATTGTCCCCCTCCAAAAGCGAGTGAGGCTCAACATGGGAAAGGTGAGGACTTGTTGAATTTTACCCCCTTTTTTCAGACAGGAGGGAACAGACTGAAAACCGAGGTTCATACGAGACTATAAGTGGAGAGACATTGGAAACGAAAGCCGCGACACATGAATTTAGGAGTGAAGAGCAAGTGCCCTGCGTTGGGGAGGGATTCAGCGAGGAAGGGTTCATGAATTATTCGCCATTTTTCGTTAGGTTTTTGAAAGCGGTGGCGTACTGGAAACTACATATACATACGCCAGAGGAGCAAAGCCGACAAAAACTTGCATTTGTTGGCTATTACAGTACAAACGCCCACCAACGGCTTGTAGATGCCGTTAGTCTGCTGCAGAGACATAAGGCTAAGTTTAGTTGTGCGTACCAGTGCCCAGGCCGCTCCTCACCTGCGATTGCATACATTGTTCGAATGTCGTAAGCGTGGAACAAATTGTTCGCATACTGCTCGAAGGTGAGGTTGTTGTTTGAGAGCCGAGTTCCGGCATTGTAAGAGAAATTAGTGGGGCAAAGGGAACGGGGCTACCCCACCCAACATGTGCACTTCCAACGGGCGCTGATACGAGGAGTATTGCGTTACGTGTCATTGACCCACATGTGAGCGATGACACTGTGGTGGTGCGGTGGGCGACTTTAATGGTAGGTCCAGGCACTGCTTTGCTAATTTGCACCGTTCTGCAGTTTTGTTATTGAGGTGGATGTGAATAGCGCTGACTGTTGTTAGTGAGATGTAGTTTGACGTCCCAACTAGCACTGTTTTTGCTCTGCTTATTATTGTTATTATTATTCCCTCTTTCTTTCACTCTTACTGTGCATGTATATTAATAAGAAAGACGCACCTGTTGGCGGTGTGATTATTGTGGCCGTAGTCACACCGAGTAAAATGGAAGGAAATACAAACATGGATTCGGGGGAATTGCTACCGCCGCACCGTGAGCCGAACATGCTCGACCTCTTCATGACGCGCTACGATTACGACTACAACCACAGGACCTCCTCGAACTCCGCCGGCAAAGGAGACCCCAAACATGTGGTGAGCGGTGAGGTGCGTAACCGCCCCATATTTCGCATGGGCACGCATTGTGGAGACACGGCCACAACCTATCGCACCGACTATTTGGGGTACAACAGGGGCGTGGAGAACTTTGGCGAAATATTGGGGGCGTGTTGTCACAATGAAGACCGCAGACGGCTTTCGCTAGCGGGTCCAGCTGGAACACATTGTAGGAGATCCTAGCGGCAACGAGCTCTGCCCCAACACGGTGTACAAGACAGATTACACATACAAGAATCGTGTTTTAAGCGGGAAACCGCAGCTCTACGCCGGCGCCAGAAGCACGGCCTTCAATCCCAAATTATTGGCGATCGCCTGCAACGGTGAGCCGTGCTCCGACGAGATAACACCGAAAATAACGTGTAAAGAGTCACTGCTGGGGAAGCCACACCCAGAACTCGAAGGGCTTCCGGCACGAAGTGATGATTTGCTTGCGTCCCGCCGCCCGCAGCTGACCACGGGCGGGGACCCAACAGACTACTACTGCACCTCGTGGGCATACGGTGACAAAAGCCTGGCCTACCCCTCACAACTACCCTGCGGGCTCACGGACTCACAAAATGGACACTTAATAGGAACTGTGAAGGACAAGGCAGAGTTGCTGGCACTTTTGTCTGGCAAGGGGAAAATGAGGCCAAAGCCCATCCCCTCTTTGCCCAGCGCCACGAACCCCGTCACGATCGGTATGGCCGAGCAACCGTACTGTGCCGTGACCCGGCGCATGGAGAACGAAGGCCACGTGAAGATGAGCATTTACAAGAGCGACTACATCAACCAGGCGGTGTTGCCTGAGCTCCCAGACGCGGCTGTACTTGCCAGCATCCAGAGCGAAGGCACGGGAGACATGGGCCTCAATCTCTCCGCGTCAGCATCCAGCACCGGGAAGCTGACGAACTGTATGCATAAGTTGGGGGAAATGCGGAACTCTCACGGGTATATTCACAAGGAGTGCCCCTTGCAGTCAGCTATTGATGCACAGACGTGGAAACGAATGAAAGACACCGAGAGAAGGATCAACGTGGATAGGGCAGACCCGCATCGCCACAAACTTAACCGCCGTGCAAATCGCTAAAAGGGCTTCGTGTCCACACATGAGGGATATGTACGTATGCGTTTTATGGCGCATCTGTTTGTTTAATTTTCACCGTTGTGTGTGGTGGCTCTTTACAAGATTCGATTATGACTGTAAGGCAGGCACACGTTTTCTTGCATTTCTGCAGGAGGGTGTTGGAAGGACACCGACGAAAGAGTTTTTTTCTTCCTTTCATGTAAAAAAAATTCGGTTGGTATTAAGCACTTTCTGCTTAACTTTCAGTTGCTCCTCTCTCGC
The DNA here is from genome assembly GCA_002287245.1 of Trypanosoma congolense. NCBI lineage: Eukaryota > Euglenozoa > Kinetoplastea > Trypanosomatida > Trypanosomatidae > Trypanosoma > Trypanosoma congolense. The sequence continues at coordinate 995,934 of NHOR01000454.1, read as the reverse complement.
CTTGTTATATTCATTGAGCCTTCGTGTATGTGTCTATGAGTATCGATGTATAAAAAAAAATGAAGGAAAGGGCGAGAGGAGGAATTAGTCTGTGAATTACAAGAATTAAATAGAGACCCCTGAACAAGCCGTATGTATGTGTGCGGGTGAGTACGCCGGAGATGTGGATGGGGTCGGGGAAGCTTATCAAGAGGAGGGGGTACATACGTTGTTGCAGGAGGCATGGGGAGAAATAGGTGTGGGGTGTATGTGTGATCACATCCAAAAAGGTGTGTCAAAATGAATATGTCTTTGAGTAGAAGAAATGCACATGTCGATGCCACTCCTCCATGTCGACGTATTTTTATTTTCTTTTCCCTTTCACACACTATTGTTACATGGTACTTAATAGTGTTTTAACCTCATCCATCTCGTGCTGAAGCTTACTTTTGTGCTATTGTGAATAATTAAAGAGAAAAGGAGGCGTGTTGGTGTACAAGGGATTATGAGGTACATTGGAAGAAAAAAAATGTTACGCGTACCAATGAAAAGATATGCACACATACCGTGTGGTTACTTTGGCTCTGACCCCTTGCTATTTCCCTCTGCACCATGTAGCTTCCCTCCTCTTAGTCACATACACTGGTTCAAGCGAGTTATTTTTGCGCTTCAACGATGATGAAGGTATTAGAGGAGCGATTTGAGGTGGCGGAAAACTTCGTCCGTCGCGCGCGAGCGGAGGAGACACCTGAGGGAAATCCGCTTATAGCGGCTAGAAACTATCTTACCGCGATGGAGATAATCGTAAAGGTCTGCAATGAGTACGCTGGCTCACTTGTAGAGAAGCGGCGCTTTTTCCTGTACCAGATGCGTCACCGGTTGGAGGTTTATAGCAGCAGGGTTCATCTCCTTCTACAGGTTGCAGCGGAAATGGGCCTGGACGATAGTCCGGAAGTGGTGACAACCGCGGGATATTCTCCGCGTACGGCTGGTGCCGCATCGTCATGTCCCGCGGTAAGCTGCGGGCCTCTTCGATCATCGGTCGAGGCGACTGCAGCGGAAGTTGATACTCAGTCAAGGGAACACACGACGAAGGTACCACCTGTGGAGTTGTTTTTTTCTGGGACGGCAGAACCTCTCGCGGCGCTGGCACCGCCACCCCCAGAGACTGTACCTATTGAAAGTCTTTTAGACCAGTTTACTTTTGATGACACGGCAAAGGAGTGAAGGTGGCTGCACTTTGGGAACAAACGGTACAAACAAAGGGTTGTGTGCCCACCCCTGAAGGTATCGGTAGCTGTAGGACGTCTCGGTGATGCGCTTTCCGGGCGCTGCCCGTTGCTGCCTGCTTTTGTGTAACAAAATGCTGATATGCGGGGCAAGCTTCCTTGATTTCGTAGTTTGTGCCGCCTTAAATGCATATACGTGTGCGAGCGCCCTTCTTTTTGTCTTCAGTGTTACTGTTTTGTCATTCTTGCCTCGCTTCTTTCTTACTCACAAGTTTATCTTTCACACAGCCAACAATGACGACCATTGGAACCTTCAACGAGGAGGGCGTCAATGTGGACTTGTACATTCCACGCAAGTGCCACGCGACAAACACCCTCATTACCTCGTACGATCACTCTGCTGTACAGATGCCGTTGCAGGCGTGGACGCCAACGGCGTCATTGACGGAACGACAACGGCTTTTTGCATTGCTGGCTACCTGCGATCTCAGGGTGAGTCGGATCATGCCATCAACCACCTGGCGATTGACAGGGGCATTGTGCGCATTAAGACCGGCAAGAAGCCACGCTCCAAGGTTAATGCTGCGAAGCCATCCGCCGGTGCCGCCGGCCAGGCAAAGGGCGGTCAGCAGAAAGGCAAGGCTAATGCTCGCGGACAGCAGAAAGGTGGTCGCAATGTTGGTGGTGCAGCAAACGCGGGAGGGCAAAAGTCTTCCGGGAAGAAGCAGCCACAGCAGGGCGGAAGGCCTCCGAGGAATGAAGAAGGCAACCGACAGCGTCAGGGCCAGGGACAACAGAAACAGGGACAGAAACAGCAACGCGGCGGAACGGGGCGTCAACAGCAAGGTGCCAAGCGTGGCCCACGTCCTCAGACTGCATAAAACGTTTTTGTGTGCCCGATGTTTTGTGCCGAGCTGTGTGACAAGAGACTGACATGTTTTTTGTTTTGTTATTATTTCGCCTTTGCTAATGGTTTTCCGACTGGCCTACAAAAGTGCACTCTGTGGGGTTAAGGTGCCATTTAAGGGTATTTGTCACTGCATCGTACCGCAGAGGTACCCGAATACTTTCATTGATATACACGAGAATATATCCCTTTCCGCTCCTATACCCGCAAATTCTTTACTACGTTAAGGTGGCAAACTCTCCTTTATCTTTCACACAGCCAACAATGACGACCATTGGAACCTTCAACGAGGAGGGCGTCAATGTGGACTTGTACATTCCACGCAAGTGCCACGCGACAAACACCCTCATTACCTCGTACGATCACTCTGCTGTACAGATCGCCGTTGCAGGCGTGGACGCCAACGGCGTCATTGACGGAACGACAACGGCTTTTTGCATTGCTGGCTACCTGCGATCTCAGGGTGAGTCGGATCATGCCATCAACCACCTGGCGATTGACAGGGGCATTGTGCGCATTAAGACCGGCAAGAAGCCCGCTCCAAGGTTAATGCTGCGAAGCCATCCGCCGGTGCCGCCGGCCAGGCAAAGGGCGGTCAGCAGAAAGGCAAGGCTAATGCTCGCGGACAGCAGAAAGGTGGTCGCAATGTTGGTGGTGCAGCAAACGCGGGAGGGCAAAAGTCTTCCGGGAAGAAGCAGCCACAGCAGGGCGGAAGGCCTCCGAGGAATGAAGAAGGCAACCGACAGCGTCAGGGCCAGGGACAACAGAAACAGGGACAGAAACAGCAACGCGGCGGAACGGGGCGTCAACAGCAAGGTGCCAAGCGTGGCCCACGTCCTCAGACTGCATAAAACTCTAAGGTTTGATGAGGCTGTCTCGATGGATCGCCCCTTTGTGCATATCTTCGCACCCTTTCTGCGGCGCTTCCACCGCCAGTTTGTTTGGTTGAGGCAAGGCAGCGGGGTGTGATCCGCCAGGGGGTGGCCAATGAGGAGAACAATGCACACCAATTAGTTACGCAGTTTTCTTAATTTTCATAATTTCCACTTTCGCTTGATCTTTAGTGGTGTTATTTTACTATTTTGAATGGTGTACAAAAAGTTTACCGTGAGATTTCCCGACTCATGTGGTCAGTGCCGTCATGCCCCATATTCGATCAACCCTTGGGCCATAGCACTGCTTCATAAAACCTCCCGTTTCCAAGTTTTGCTTCTCTCTCTTATCTCTTAGCCGGTGGGTTTCCTTGCGTGGGTAACCGTGCTGTAAAGGACGTTTAGCCCACTTTGGCGATGTCTGCCAACGCATGGCGGCCGCTAAGCACGCCGACAAAACATTCACAGTGTTCTTTAGACTTCTTTGACCAGTGGCGGGCTGAACAGCGTGCGGCCATCGCCCAGCGGGGGAGCGACCCCGACCCCGCAGTGGAAGAAGCGCACAATAATTTCATGCTGCGGCAAAACCTGAATGCATATATTTGTTACAAACAACTTGATGAGTACACGAGCTGCCTTGAAAAGCATCACTTGATTGAGAAAGGTGATAATCGCTGTGAGATTAACACACAAAATCGTATCAACGAGAAAAAGTGTCGCTCCACGCATCATGCCTACGTGGAGTGCATGGGCTTGCAGCGCAACCACGAGACGCTGCTACAAAACGCTGCACTACACCCAAGCTGCGCCACCCGCCATTTGGCCCTTATGGAATGCTACAACGCAAACCGCGAGACGGAGACGAAGTCGTCTGAACCGCAGTGCCTGCCTTTTTACCGCCAGCTGATACGCTGCGGACTCAATCACCTATGGAACGACTATTGGCGTGCCCTCACAAATTTTGGAGAAGCTGAGGACTACCACCTATACGAGCTCTCAAGAGATGACAACAAGAAACAGGATTTTCTGCGCGTTATTACTTCATCGGTGGAAGAACAGCAGAAGTATTTGCGAGAGCGGAGAGAAAGTGAAAAGGGTTACTTTCTCTCAAAGCCAGGTGATGAGGGCAGTAACACTCATCCGTAGTGGTTGTGGGGTTAGGCATTTATGCTGAGTAGAGTCACATGCTGTATTTTTGTGGCGGTGGATGTTGGTATAACAGCTTCACACAACAACCAAGGAACATTGTGCGGTCGATTAACCCGATGGGTGATCACAAGGGATGTTGGCTTGTCTGGGTGCTTCCCCCCTTCCCAAAAAAAAATTATGCTCCATTTGCACTTTTGTTGTCCCCCAGTTACATTGACGATTATTCTTTTGATCACCACCATTCCACATGTGCGTTTTTAATCCGAAAAACTAACCTAAAAATTAAGTCAAATTATACAATAGTAATCGTTAGCTACTCAGATTGCTGTCACCTCTGCTTACGCCTCGCGGTTGGAATCGGGACTCAACGGAGGCTCTATCGTGAGAACCAGCGGGAGGTGGTGAGAGGGCCATTTATCCCTCTTACTGCCGCTGTTTCTCTCTCTCACACGTATATCAGCACGCTAAGCTTGTGGTTTGATACCATCGTTCTTTTCATCCATGAGTCTCAAAGACTGCGGCGTGGTGGCGCAGTGGGAAGGTGAGTGGCCGTGGCTCAAACAGCGTGTGACAGTGGGGAGGGAGTACGCGTGGATGGTAGGCAGCATCGTCGGGCCCGCACTGAATGTTGCCGGACATGTTGCCACTGCAAAGCACTACGCGGAACAGGCTGATCGCTTCGTCGCTGTGCCCGTATCAGCAGTGGGTGAAACACTCCGCACAAAGCAGTGGATTCTACCGGTGATGGGCATCGGCGCTGTGAGTGCTTTCGTGACCGTGAAGAGTGCCTCTATGGGGATACGTCGCAGCATGCGCAATGGTGGGATCGCTGCTGCTGCGTTGACAGCGTTATTATTCCCCGCGAGATCACCACTTGGATAGATACTGCGCTGCCTTTTCGAGTAGCTGACACTGGGAATAGCGATGAAGACGATTGAGAGCCGTGTTTATTTGTATTTATCTCATCCTGCCCCTGGCGTGTCTGTCTGCGTGTGCCTACAGCAGGAAAGGAAAATGGCTAACTTTACTTTCCTGCGGGAAAGAGAATTTGTGGTATGGGATGACCATCTTTTCAAGGATAAACGTGAACGGGTGAATGACGTGGGGAAAGGACCCTGTAAAAAAAGAAGCAAGAGACGCTAGTGAAGAGCTTTCTCTCTTTGGCTTTTTATTTACATCACGTATTTTCTCGAGGATAAGCGGTGGTACATTTGCCCGGTGATCCCGAGCGTCTTGGTACTTTGCATTCGGTTTTCGTTCTTACATCTGTTCCTTTCACGCTGTGCATTTTCACTCCTTTCTTTTCCTGCCCAAGGAACGCTACCAGGGATTACCTAGTATTGGGAAAACATCGTTAGCAGCGATTGAAAAAAAAAAATAGTGGATGGAAGACCGTGAGACAACATGTTTTGTACATTATCTTTCTTTTCCTGGTTCCCTTAACTTAACAACATTTGGATTTTAGGTTAATAAGTGCTCCATGTCCCTAGTCAACGATGTGCTGCAACGGGTGAGGGTGCATATCGCCCAGCGCCGCCTGCGTCTTAACGACTTCTTCTCAGATTTTGATAGGTTACGTTCTGGCCGGATTACCGCTGAGCAGATGCGCCGTGCGCTTGCGGTAAATTACATACCGCTCAGTGACGAGGAGTTTGCTGCACTAGTTTCTGCCTTTGCGGCACCAGCAGGGTACCACGACGGGAAGAGTGCATCTCTAGGGAGGACAGAGCCCTTCGTAAGTTATGTGAATTTTCTCCGCGCGCTGCAGGCGGAGGATCCGCCAGACGAGTTGCTTACAACATTGCGGCGGAGGCCAAATGAGTTGTCGGAGGAGGAAGAGGCACAACTACGCTCGGCTATGGAGTCACTCCGCAACGTAATCCGATCCCGTGGGCTCCACCCTCGTAAGTGCTTTGAAGACTTTGACCGCTTTCATAGTGGTAAAGTGTCCGCTTCGGTGTTTCGTCGTTGCATTCCCATTGATGGACTGCGGGAAGGAGTGATTAATCTTATCATAAAGAAATACAGAACTGAGGAAGGAGATGTTTTGTACGCTGCGTGGTGCAACGACCTGGAGGAGAAACCACAAGTGGCAGTGCGAGAAATGGCGCCTGTCATGTCGTCGGTTCCAACATGCACAGCCGGCAAGGCCCGAGCACTGTTGACAACCTGCTGCGTATGCTTCGGGAACAGATTTCCATGTACCACCTGCGCTGTGATGACTATCTTCGCGATTATGATCGATTCAGGACAGGCTTCGTGTCGGCGTCACAGTTTGAGTCCGCGCTTGGGCAGTTACGACTTGTCGATGCAAAGCTGACTGCCGATGACATAGACGCGCTCACGCGGGCGTATACTGACAAGTCGTGTGTGAATGAACACTGTGAAGGAGATGATAACCAGTTCGTACGGGTGAATTACGTTCGCTTCCTGGAGGACACAAGCCCGTACTGCAGGGAAGCGGAGGGAAAGCCAACAAATTATTTGACGCAGACACGGGCTCCTGGACAGTTTACTGACGACATGAACGAGCAAGAAAGACAGCAAACTCAAGCAGTACTCGAGAAGGTGCGCCGTTTGATTCGGTCTAATCGTATTCATCTTGCCCCGACGATGCAGGATTTTGACCGTGTACGGAAGGGCATCTATGAGCACCGCACGTGCACGGCGTCACGCTTTATACGATCGTTGGCAACTCATAAGATCTTTCTGAAACCGGAAGAAGTAGAAATTCTTGTGCGTCGCTACTCGATTCGGGCCCCTCATGGTGGTCGCGCCGACGAGGTGAACTACTTCCAGTTTGTGATGGATGTTGAACTTACCAAGAATGACTCTGAAGCATCGCGAATTCAAAACGCTGCTGCCCTTCTGGAAATACAAAAGAATTTGGAGAAGACGCGATTGCAGCCGGCTGACACGGTGATCGGGGTTTTGGTGAAGATTGCAGCTCAAGCGGAGGAACGCCATCTTCGTGTGAACGAGTTCTTCATTGATTTTGACCCGCTTCGTAGCGGTAGCGTTCAAGAAGACAAATTTGTGGTTGCACTTGGCATTGCCGGTGTGCAGCTACAAGCGAGTGAGGCAGAACTACTCAAAAAAGAGTACACATCGACCAAGGTGCCGGGTTACGTGGATGTCAATCGCTTCATTGCTGACGTCGGTAAGGTCGAGCCCTCAGCGGTGCCTTCTGTCTCTACCAAGTTTAACTTCACAACAGCAAGCTCTCAAACAGCAGAGGCGGCCCTGGCGCTGAAGGAGACGGTTCAAAACAGTGAGGAAAAGTTTACAGTTGATGAGCTGGAAACCCTCAGACACCTCCAGATCCGCCTCAACCATGACGTTAATTCCCACCAGGCACTCCTCATGCCGTTCTTCTCGGATTTTGATCGCCTCCACCGCGCGAAAATTAGCAGAACAAACTTTCTGCAGGCTCTTTCGCGCCATCGCTTCACTTTAACACCGGCGGAGACGAACCTTTTGGCACGTTACTACGCCTCCCCGGAGGATACCGAATCTATTGAGTACAGACGTTTTGTGAGAGACGTTGGTGTTGACGAGGTGGCAACAGGCGGACTACAAAACAGTTTCTTTGGAGATAAAGCCCCTACGGCTACGGGAGAGCAGTTGGCACCAAATGATGCTGACAGTGTACTGTACCCCGAAGGCATAGACGAGAAATCCGTGGAAGAGGTTTTATCGAAGATTTGTTTCTTTCTTCAGGAGCGCAAGCCGCGGCTGGGGGAATTCTTTCCCGATGGTGACGAGCTGCGGCACCGTCACGTGACAAACTTCCGCTTTAGACACTGCTTGTCTATGCTGGGGCTTCATCTAACAGAGAGGGAGCTGAGAACGCTTGAATTGAGCTTTTCCCACGCAGAGATGGAAGGACACGTGAACTACCCGTTTTTCCTCGCTGTCGTGAGGGAGAAACTTAAGGCCATTGGGGAAAACACGGGGGCAGCGGGCCGGATTAGTGGAGGGGTAAGAGGGATTACGACTTGTGCTGCTGTTGAGAGCAGTGACAACACCAACCTTCCGTGTATTGCCTCCGCCGCCTCCATGGGCAAGGTGACTGAGGAAGAAGTTAAAGGTCTTCATGCTTCTGTAATAGACAAGGTGCGTCGTACTCTCGCGTCGCGCCGATCTGCTTCGCTCTCGGCATTCCGACAGTACGATCGTGCTCGCAAGGGCTTCGTCAAAGAAGGGCAATTCTTTGCGACGTTAATGTCCCTTGGTGTGCAGCTCACCCCTGTGCAAGCTGACTTGCTGCGAAAGATGTACGGTGTTGGTGGTGGGGAGATTGGTTATGTACAGTTTTCCATGGCAGCAGACGATCCACGGTTTGAGTAAGCGTTCCGCGCTACATTGTGCATAAAATTTCAGTGAAGGTTTATATATGCTGCTGTTTCACACCCTTCCGTTCCTTGGTAGAGAAACGAAGGAAAGCTAGGTTAAGAAGTAAGGGGAAGTAAAAAGAAAAAAAAGAGCTAGAGCTATTGAGGCAAACATGTGCACATGTGCGCGCAGCGATGTGGGTGTGTGGCTGTTAATGTGTTGTTGTTACCGGCGCTTCTCCAAACATCGTCGCTGGGCAATAGCAATAGCGTATATGACTTCAATGTAGCATAAGGGGCGTCATTATCCGCCACCATTGTACGTTCCCTAATTATCATTTTACCCTTTGTTATGTTGTCATGCCTGCGGTGTCACATGTTGGACATGCGGTATGCTGCATCATGTATATGTCTCTGCTTGTTTTGTTTGTGCATTTGTTTTTCAGTGGAGCCGTTTGCGTCCATGAAAGAGAAAAAAGCCTAGAGAAGCGGGAAGGACAACGGCACTGCGCCGTGCCAGCCCTAACCCTGCATACGTTACCTTTTCAGCTTAACCCACCGCCACGGCTTTCGCTTGCCACAACGCTCTCATGTGACCGTTTGTGGTGGGCGCTGCCCTCAACTGCGTTTCCCTCTTTATCCCGGCTTTCATATGGGCCTGCCCGCTTTACCCATTGCTTTTGGTTATTAAAAAAAAAAAACTAGAAAACTGAAACGTTAGTGAAAAAGAAAGGAAAACGTGACTTCATCTTAAGGGAAAGCGTTTCGAGTGTAGCAATGGGATCAAAAAGCGACCTCGCTCTCTCACCCACCGTGGTACTTCGGGTGCAGTATGCAACTTACCTTTTTCTAGGGCTTGTTGGGACGATGGTGCTTAGGGGCACACTTGGGAAGATACTGAGCTACGTACCAATGATAAAAAAAGGTTGCGAGTATGCAGGAGGTGGAGATGCGAACTTTTGCACAGGTGAAGTTCTTGCGTACCGCGTTAGCTTTTCGTTAGCGTTGTTCTTCTTCTTTCACCTGCTTTCCGTCTCCGATCTAACGTGTTGCATAGACGCCGAGTCGCGCGTAGAGTTCCAGAAGCGGTTTTTTTTTGCAAAGACTATTTTGCTGGGCTTGGTGTTTGCGGCAACGTTGTCGATACCAAACACCTTTTTCGCCTACTACGCGTATGCATGCATTTTTGCGTCGGGCCTCTTCCTCCTTATTAATGTCGTATTCTTAGTGGATTTCAGTTACCGGTGGAGTGATGAATGGACCTCGCGAATGGAGCAACACGGCAAATGGATGTTTTATCTAATAGCAACCACGTTGATGGGTTACGCCGCCGGGATTATCATCTCCATTTTCTCATTTGTGTATTTTGTTCCACACAGTGACTGCAACTATAACGCCTTCGCCATCCTCAGCGTGTTGATAAGTGCCGTTGTGTACACAGTTCTTTCCATATGGGTACCACACGGATCTGTACTACCGAGCGCAATCGTGTTTGCCTATTCAAGCGGCGTCATGTTCACTACCCTCCGTCTGGAGAACGATTCGTACTGCAACACCATATCTGTGCCACCGGAGCAGGCGGGGTCAATGAAACAAATGCTTCTGGGAAGTCTTGTAAGCGGTTTCACACTTTTCTACAGCGTTGTTTCCACCGGAGGGAATGGCGGGCTTAGCTCTACAGCCGACGATGAAGAGGAGGGAGACCCCGACACGACTGGAAATCTCAGCAGCTACATGTTTTTCTACGCCACCATGGTACTTGGATCGATGTACCTGGCGATGCTTTCAACCGGCTGGCACGTGAGCGGCCGGAGTGAGGGCGTAGTGGAAGACAGCATCAACATCGCGTACTGGGTACGAAGCGGGACTGTGTGGTCGTCTGTGCTGCTGTACGTCTGGTCGCTGCTAGCACCGTACTACTGCTGCAGGGATCGTGATTTCGGCTTCAACACTGACGACTGGTAGTAACGGCACAATTGCAGCTAGCGGAGACAGTGAAATAAATTAGAACCGTGTGGAGTATGTACAGTATCTGTGGTGTGGAGGCCAGTGTGGAAGGCACGGGCTCTCGAGTGCTGAGCGGGTGGAGAAATAGCTTAAAGGAAAGCAACCAAATCTTTCACAAAACCAACAAATTTACTTAGCTTATATATATAAATATATTTATCATTTTGAACCAAATGCTTTGTTTTAGTGTCGAACGAGGTGTCATCGCAACAGTGGTCTTCAGAGATCTTTTTCTTACGTTTGTAGGGGGTTTCCGGATGTTCCCATAGTTTCTTGCTAAGTTTGATTTTGATCTCCATCGTCACTCGACCTGACTAGCGCTCATACACGGTGCTGTTGTTGGTCATATTCCTCGCCTATTCTCTCTTGCGTACCTTAGTAGGATTTAACATTAAAAGTAACCGAAGATAGTAAAAAACCAAAGACAGTAGAGGGGGGAAGACGTCGATAAAAGGTAACAGTCCTCTTTTTGTTCTGTGGTAAATAATTAAAGGAAAACGGAGGAAGGGTTGTGTCGAACACGGTGCAACTAGTGAGCGTAAGGAAGTAGGTGTGAGACATACAGAGAAAGAGAGTTTTTTTTCGTAGTAAGAACACGAGTGAGTAAAGCAAAGGAAGTAGCTGAGATAAAACACACAATAAAATAAAGAAAAAAAAGAGGAAGAAAAAAAATAACAATAAAAACAATATATATACTTTTTAATAAGCCGAATTAAACATGCCACCGAAAAATAATTCGAAGCAGAACTTCAGTGGGAATGCCAAGTCTGAGGGCCGAGCTCAAAATGACCACTTCCGCTCGAAGCGCGAGGAGCACAAAGTGGCAGAAACCCCCGCACCCTCAGGCCCCACTATGAGAGCACAAATTACAAATACAGCAAAAACATCATCAGGCAAGAGTTTTCTTGATGTGCTGCGTACTGGTGGGGTGAAGCGCCCCGCTGCCGTAGAGAAGCCCCGGCCTCCAGAAACGGTAGAGCCAGCAACACAGGAGACTGAGGTTCTTGTAGCCGCGGACCCCGTGGTGGAACCCGTAGTCCCCGCAGCAGAGGTCGCCCCCGACCCGGTGGAGGAGGCCCCTGTGGTGGTGGAGGAGACGGTCGTGCAGGATAAACCTCAACCCGCGGTGGCAATCCCAGAGAACAACACCAACTTTAGCTGGGCAAACGACGATGATTACACCTTTGTTAATGAGTTTGTGTCGCAGAGCCCCATAGTTACTTCACAGTCCAAAACAATGGCCTACACCGTAACGTATCCTGATGAGGTCCTTGAGGCTCAGTCAACGGGGATGCGCATAGCTTTCACAGCCCCTCCCGATAATCAGGACATCGCCTCTGCCGTAGCTGAATTGGAAAAGGAACGCAACAAGTTATACAACGACCGGCATATGTTTGAGGAGTGCTGCAAGCAGAAGGACATCGAGATGAACGATAAACATGCCCGCCTGATCGCTCTTGAACGGCAGCTCAACGACCAAAGTGACAGCATTCAGAGAGAGCGCTCCCGACTATTGGAGCAGCAACAACAACAGCAACAGCAACAACAACTGATGCAGCAATCACACCAGCAGGGTTCGCTACGGGGTGCCCTTCCGATGTCATCGCAGCAACAACAGCCCCCACCACCACCGCCGCCACCGCAGGCGCCCCAGCAAGGTGCCAACAGCTACACATATCCCTCCGGCATGCAAGAAAACATGCAGTGGGGTGCTCCGATGCGCCCTGACCACTGGGCCCCCAACCCCAACGTGATGGTGCCGCCCTATGACCACAACCACTACTACGGTGGTGCCCCGTACCAGCAGCCGCGTGGCAAGCACTTTGTGGAACGTGGAGGAGATATCCCGCACATTGGTCGTGGGAATCAGATGCGTGGCGGGCCGCACATGGGAGGTTTTCCCGGTCGTCCCATGGCTGCTACTGACAGTCGTGGACTCGCATCGGACGCTGGTGTCAACCCGATATACAATCAGCGCAATCAGGGAGGGTACATGCCTCCCAACAACGCTCCCTACAGCCGTTGGTGAGGGGCGAACATGCGGCGTGCTGCCGATGCTTACTTGGCGCACCAACACTCAAAGATGCGTTGAAGTCATGTGGTTAGGGCGAGAGGAGCTCTTGACGAACAACCCTAAAACAAGAGAGAATTACGTGGAGGCGGATGCGATGAAGATTTACTCCCTCGCATGCGCACGCATGCGGCTGTCTGCTTCATCTTCTAGGGCTAAGTGGCCATGCACAAAACGAATGCGCATGGAATGCGGCGTGAACCTACTTCGGGCGTGGAAGTTTTTACCGGGTACACCGTAACTCGTGACCTAGTACCTCTGTCAGGTTTTGACTTCTTTTACTCTCGTTACCATTTTTATTATTAATGGTTGTTGTTTGATAAGCGACTTTGGTTAACCATTCAGTTGCTTTTAGTGCATTTGGTTTTGTGTTCGTTATGGCAAGCGAGGTAAGTTAGGAGAACGTAAGAAAGTTGTTGGCTTTGTGGGGGCTCATGTGGAGGGGCGGAGTGAAGTGGCTGAGGACTTGAATTTATTACTTGTTATAACTAAGAGAAAACCAATAGGAAGCAAAAGTAGGGAGAAAAACAAACAATGGAAAGAAGAGGAAGGCGCCAGAAAAACGCAAAAAAAACAAATGATGAATGACGAACAAATGTGACCGGCCGAAATGAAGATTAAATGCGAACGAACCCCTACATCCCGTAGGTAAGTTTCTTCTTATTTTTTTTTTTGCAGAGTCTGTGAGTTTCCAAATTGGTGTACGAATTCATTCCCCTCATTTCGTTACTTCCACTAAGGCGTGCTTCCGGGGGCCCCGGGGAGTTTCACCGCAAAACTGCGGGGTGACGCGAACGCAACTGTCTGGTGCGATGCGAAGGAGGGGAAAATGATATAAGTAAAAGGTGCTAGTAACAGAGCTTAAATAAAAGGATGAAGGAAGAGGAGAAAAAAATAAAAATAAAAATACTGAGATATAATACGGATTGGCATGTGCCTTCTCTGTTTTGTGTTCCCGCAGGAATGTAGAGTGGTGGTTCTTACAGCCCGTCGCTCTTCCTTTTATTCCTCACACTGTGTGGCATCCGACTTGGCTGTTTTTTTTTCTTTCTTAATCCACTCTCAACTCGATGTTTAAATGTGACGGTTGCGCGCGGCTGGTTGTGAAAAGGGTGGGAGAGAAGGAGTAACGAGGTAAATTGATGGACCAGTAGGCAAACCTGGCTCAATAGCGCCAGGTCAAAACAATCAGGCCAACCCATTGCTGCCGTCGCCTTTACTTACGCTCCCGGTACATTATGTTTTCTGTTGTCGTTTTTTTTCTTTTTTTTAAAAAAAAATCGATACTAACGAAACTTACACCCGACCACATGTGTGTCGTTGCGGCCGCCCGCTGGTCCCCTTCCCCATGCATTTGCTTTAGGGTTAGGCGAGTGGGCGATTTGGAACGTGGGCGGGGAGAGGGTTACGGATCGCGAAAGGGAAAAGAAGGAAGGAAGGCGAAGGGGATGCACACAAAGAGAAAGGCTTACACTGACAGGAGGTAGACACCGGCAGCAAGTGGGAGCGGGCGCGGGAAGCAAAGAAGTGAAGGGAATTATTTCTGTGGCAAGTGTTATGTGAGGATAGGGAAACCGGCAGGGAGCGTAACCTTGCCTCTCTCATTTCCTGGCATGAGAGTGCCTTCCTCCGCGTGCCGCTCCTCTTGCCACGAAGTATATATATATATATATATGTATATGTATACATACATAAGCATTTACCTCCTTTTAGCTTTTGTTTGATACCCTTCTTACGTTGTTTTATCTTAACAAAGAAGATATGTTCGTACCGCCTAGTCTTGTTGATGTGCATATTTGTGAGCCATCTGCCCTTCTATTTGCCTTTACTTGTTTTCATTGCTATTATTTCTCTGCTTCCATGTGGTCGGACACTTAAAGTGTTGTTCAGCTGCAAACGAGGGTGAGTTCCGTTTAGGGAGTTGAGAAGAAATCATAATAATAAAAAGGGAGAAAAGGCACACAAACAATCAACGGCAAGTGAAAAAGGAAGGAACTTAAGGAAAGGGACCCAAACATTTTAATTGCCTGAGTATCAGTAGGAGATTTGAGAGAGAAGCAAAAATACTTCAAGGGAAAGAAAAAGATAAGGAAACAACAAACAAGGAGCTTAAATAAGGAGGGGGTGACTTAAGTTTGGTTGCTTGTGGAATTAACTCGGGGTCGACGAAGTCGAGGGCGGAGTGCAATTGAAGGGAAGGCTGAAGGATAGTTTTTGGGGCTAATAGGTACCACAAAAGATAGTGAAGGGGAAGAATTCCGCCACACGTGTGAAAAACTGTCTTTAACTATAGAGGAACGAGAGTAAGGAAGGAAGAGTGAGGGTAGGGTACAGCGAAAGGTGAAAAGAAAATTATCACGGAGAGAAGCCGACGTCAACAACACGCGCATACAGCTGCAACGGCTGATTGAAGAAGGTTTCTTGTCGTGCCTCCCACTTAGTCCCTAACATATTCCCCAGCAGCAGCTGTCACATCCTTTCACGTGGGGAGAGCGAGTTGGAGACCTTGAGTGGGACGCAGGAGCCGCCGCGATTACTGGTTGGCAACGCCTTCATGAACTTCACAGGGTCTAGTGGAAGGCCTGGTCGGGAGGATGTGACCCCGCTCATGGCATTGAGTGGTGCCTGCCCTGGGCTCATTCCGCTGATGACCCGCATGAAGGGGTGCCAGGCCAAGGCAGCGACTTTTGGCAATAATGAGGTAAGTGATCCATATGCGTCACGGACCCTCGATACAGAAGCAGCGCTCGCCTTGTTGCGTGGGGGAGTCGGTGACTCGTCGTGGATCAAAGCGGGTACTTCCGGTGGTTCCGGCAGTGAAGCTACAAGTTCGCCCCCATCACCGACGCTCAACTCCGCAGAAATTGGTCAAGGCAAAAGGATGGACCCGCTGTCAAATAAGCGAAGACGCAGAGGTCTTGCAGCTTTGCAGTCAACACTCTCGGCTTGGAGCGTGCAGTCTCCCTTCTTACAACCAATTTTTGGATGGAATGAAGAAAATAAAGAGAGTGTTGCGGCAGTGGAGGCACTCAAACAATCTGCTAGCGGAGTTACAGCCGACGGGGCGGGATACCCTCCGTGCTTTCGGTATGAGGAGTCGGAGGATGGCGTCGGAAGCGAGGATGGAAAGTCTTTTCGTGAAAACCTCGTAGAAAGCGCTCAAGTCAGGATAACTGCCACCCAGCGGGGGCAGGGTCACAAAGAAGGGGAGCGAGTGTCACCGGACAGGGCAGGTGGGACTGGGGACGGCGGTGGCGGTGGTGGTGGCCCCCACAGTGGGGGGAGGTTAGCAAACTCATCTTCTTCTTCCCTCAACGGCAGTGCTGCTGCACCTGTGGAGCGGGACTCACAGCGCGAGTTGGGAGCCCACATGCCTGAATCCATTGCATGGACCACTGGCGGGCCGCCGGATGGTAGCAGCGATACACTGCTACCTCCAGGTACTACCGGTGGACAACCTGGCTGCGAACAAGCCAGTGACTCCTTTGAATCGGCACAACGCATTAACTCAAAGGAACATTGGTACAATGACGCGGATGCCGATAGCAGGATACCCTTTGGAAGAAACGGTGTGACCGACGGTGGACGGTTTTACAGAGAAGGGCCCAAGGAACTGAGAATGTTGCTCGAGAAAATGAGACCACTGAGCCGAGAAACCCTTCAACAGCTATCGGCTCACTGGCCCCCAAGTAAGTCGGACAGCGGGGATGATTACTGCATGATTATAGCGAGGCGCATCCACTCGTTTGAAATGTTTATTGTCACAAGCGCATGCCAAAGTGTGCATCCATCAAGTCAGGGTTCAAAGCCAGCCAGCAACAGTCAGCGACCAAATAGGAACAAAGCCAACACCAACCAAGGTGATGGAACCCCTGAGAGCTGCAAGAAAGATAACGCCGTAGTCAGCAGTGGTAATGGAACAAATAGCCTAGCGGGGCTTCCGTTGATGGGCGGAGAAACATTGGAGGGGTTGACAGCAGTACTTCCACGCCTGTTGGGACGCGACGTATGCACGTTGGGTGGTAAAAATGCTTATCACTTGTCAAAATTGTGTGGCGTTGAAGGTAAGTCGTGCAGTCAGACTGATTTATTATTGGCTTCAGGCGCCTTTGGCACACTAATGTTCTTCTCACTGATGCCGGCACCCCTGCTGAAAAAAGTTTGTCAAGAACTTTCAATTTTTACCGGCGACCATTGCTTTGGATCCACTGATCCTAACCAACACGCGGATATTTTGGCGGAAATGCTAAGCAGGCACTTTTACCCACTACAGTACACGATTCCACCCCTTAATAAACTTTCATTCCTACCACAAATGCAAATTCATGAGCACGCTCCTGGTCGCTACACGTGTACCATTGACAACGCCGAATGTATGCGCGGACTGTCAATGCATCGGTTGATAAGTAATCGGTTTAACTGCAATAAGATTAGGTGGTACGCTGCTTTAATGCTGGACGACAAGGATCTAAGCTTCTACGTGTGGCACCGTCATACAATGCCCCTACACATCCATATGGTTGTTCGGACGCAGGACCCCAAGAAGAAGCGCAAAGGCAACAATCAGCCCAATGCCAGTAGTAACAATAGCGGAATGGTGGAATGGAGGAATCATTGAGCCAAGCCACGCTAAAGGAACGCTCAGCGTTATTTCTCGAAAAGGAAGCAGAAGCGGCGCCCGGTCAAATGGTCGGCTTTGTAAACTTTGTTCAACTGCAGACCGCACTGCAGAGCTCGACAGCAATGCAATGTGGATACCGCCTCTTCAACGCCGCGGAAGGGCGTCTGATATTTCAGTGTGCGATAAACTTGCTCAATCGTGACGATGCGCCGCAGGCCGAGAGCAGCGACACAAAAGCCACCACGGATCCAAAGAGCAGCAAAGGCGGAGATCCGTCACAAGCAATTGAGAGCCTCAAGAGGGAGGCCGCCTCAGGGGCTCAACAGACCCCCGCTACTGAGGCTTCAGCAGCTTCTGCAATTGAGGAAAAACGTCGCAAGGAGCTGGAGAGGGCTATCCAAAAGCTGGAGAGGGGTGAGACGCAGGATCGTGAGGCCATTAAGAAGTTGTGGAGTAGTGCTCATCGCCATCTCGCTGACGAGTACAATAAGGCGTGTCAAAGGGCCGCACAGAAGAAGAAGGAACGCGAACGTAAGACGCTTCTCGCAAAGGTTGGACCCAGCCCGGAGCTGCAGCGTGAGCTAAACTCGTTAATGCAGACGGTTGCCACTCACACTAACCAGGTGACAAAGTTGATGAAAGAAAAGGCGAAGGAAGAAGAAAACATGCAGAAACTTAAGCAACGAATCGAGGATGGAAACCGTGAACTAAAGACTCTTCGGCAGCAACTTAAAAGCCATGGTGAGACGTTGGCAAACATTAACGAGGAGATCAACGTCTTAACTAATCGCAGACAGGAGAGAGAGGAGCTCCGGCGGTTGAAAGCTCCGGATTTATCGGCGGCTCTACACATTCCAGAGCCGGGGGCAACGCGCCATGAAACACTGGCCATTAACGATTTCCAGTCTTTCTGGGCGACGTCAGCGCCAAGAGGCTCAAGCCCCCAGGTGATGATGGACTTGCCTGCATCTACTCACTCAACACCTCAGCGTCACTCGCCGGGGCAAGTGGCAACAGTGGCGCACGCGATCAGCCCTGTCGACGGCGGCAGCAACAGTAGCAACGCAGGAGGGCCATCAATCCCACTGCCGCGATCAGCGGTGGTGTCGAACGGTGGATGTAGTTACCCGCAGGCAGTGTCAGGTGGAACCTCTTCTGCAGACTACTTTAGTGGGGGTTTGCTGTCGTGGGGGTCGCTCGCGGATGCTCTTTCCTTCACGGCGACATGCAATGATAGCTCTAACGGGGGCGTCTTTGGTGTTGCAAACGGCACCGTCCCTACATGTTCAGCTTCGCCCCAGCAACAGCGACAAAAGTCAATTGATATTTCGCAGCTCGCTAGTGAGCTTTGTGATGAAACACCTGCCACACAGAGCAAGGCCGATCCCTCGGCAGGCGGTGGGTTTACGGTAACGGCTCATTTCTCTGCCCCTGAGCAAGCATCGCGCTTTATGCTCGATGTTAATGCACATCCCTACACACCGACACCACTGACATCGAGCCAGGCGAACGGCGTCGCAGTACTTCACAGCAATTTTACGAATGCCCCACTGCTGCACTTGTCACCATCAACGAAGTCCCCGTCCAGTGCCTACGTAGGAAGTGCTTCAGCACCTTCGGGTGGTGGTGTTTTCCCTGAAAAGCCCCGCTACACCTCCGTATCTACGCCTGTGGCGACTTCCGGATCGACAGGAAACAACGGCCTATTCGGCGTAGCGCCGTTTGGGATTTTGGGTTCAAGCAATGGTTCGCTGGGGTGCAGACCTGACAGTGGTCCATTGCTCAACTTCACGACTGCGCCGTGGAATTAGATGTGTATAACTGAGAGCCGATGGGAACCTAATGAACGATTAGACGCCTGGAACCGCTGTGGGAGAGTAACGGGGGTGAATGGAAGTGATCAAAAGAGTTGAAATGAGGGGTGAGAGAATATCAATGAAGTGGAAGAGGGAAAAACAGAGGAAGAGGGCGAGGAACTAAAAGGGGAAAAACGAATAAAAAAGACAAATGAAAAGGTGTCATTAAACGGACAAAGTGTGTGTGTGCATTTTATGATGTTTTGTTTCTTGATATTATTGATGCTATTGTTAACTTACACTGCGCGTAGTAATTGGTCATTACTGGATGAAGGTGATACTTTTATATCTATAACTTTAATGTTCTCAATTCGACATGTTAACATTTTGATTGACGCCGCTCTGCGACGTGCGGGGAGGTGATGCAACAGCACAATATAGGGAGAAGACAACGAAGGGAAAAGGGAGCAAGTACCATTTGGTGAATATGGAGATGTTACGCGCGTACCGAATGAAATAGATAAAGGTGGGGATCATTGGGATTTGGGAGGGGGGAAAAAAGAAATAGTGAATAAACAAGGAAAAAGGGGAAAGGGAGAAGTTTCCCAATAATGCGTGACGAAAAAAGGGGGAAAGGGTTAGGGTTCATGCGGTGGAAAGGTCTCTAAAGAATTCGGACGTGCTTTGGACCCCTCCTTCCCAGCTGCGAACACACGCCACTCATTCCCTCATGATTTATGCTCCGTATGATACCCGCCATGGGAAGCACGTGCCCCCGGGGCGGGTGGCGCGAGTAAGAAATTGGAAACGAGGAGAGATACATTTAAAAGGTTACCCAAAAATTGTTTTATCCACCTACTCACTGCTTCCGCTACGGTATTGTTGGCGTTCACTAATATGTAGCAGATACCAAATGCCGTGCGCGTCATCCTAAGGCTGGTGCTACCCCATAAACACTTCAGTAAGGTGGTGGCGAAACGTCTTCACGTATATCGTCCCAATTTTAACCGCTGTTTCCAACAAACGGTGTTGCTTCTTTTTTCTCTCTCCTTTCTCCTTGCCACTCACAGGTTTCGTCTCCATGCGGTTCACAAATTGCACGGTGGTTGATAGATTTAGCATTAGCTGACACAAAGTTTTCAAATAAAATTACCCACGGTGGACTAAATGTGAAGGAGTGCCGCCTACATTTGTTTCCGAGGGCTGGAGAAAAAAAATGGAAAGCGGAAGGGTCAGGGCCAGGAAGGAAGGAAGGAAGGCCCTCTGTGGTGTGGGAGATGGCGGGGAGGGGCTGCATCCCTCCGAAGAAGGAAGCAACACAGAGCGAGAACCACGGCAGTGGTAGTAGCGTGTCAGCACCGACCGCGATATGACGCTGGTTTTCCTCCATTTATCATTATTGTTATTATTATTATTGCACCACAGATTGCTGTTCCTTCTGGTTTTGCACTGACCCACACGCACGTCGACGCACGGTGCGACTACTAGAAATGATGAGCAAGTCCCGGTTTAAATTGGGCTCTCAGCTTCTTTTTTTAATTATTTTTCTTTCTTGTAATTGTCTCTTTTAGTATTGTGTTTCTTGCAACGAAGCACACATTACATTAGCAATAAGTATTGCCGAAGGGAAATCCTTTGATAGGCGAGGAGATTGCCCAGTTCAGCTGGACGGAAACTCATCAGTTTGATCATAAAAGACACGATAAATAAGTGTCGTGTAAGCGATTGGAAGCTGTCAAAAGAAGAGGGAAGCAAAGATTTCACTGGTCCTCCAACAGCAACACGGACGGCAGCGGGTGATTTAAGAGGCAAAGTGGGGATAAAAGGGAGATGATTTCGAGTGCAAGTCAGCCCAAAAAGCGGGGCGGCACTCAAACTGGATCAAAGGAATCCAGTCAAACGCAGAAGAAACCACGACATGAGAAAAGTGATACCTCCATTTTTTCGGGTAATTCTCTCCATCAAACACCGGATGCCCAACTGCTTCAACGATTAGTTAAGTGCAGTCGTGCTTTGAGAGACGCGCAACCGTCCTTCAAGGTTAGTGCTGACTTTGTGAAAGAAATCCTTTCTCCACGTTACCTGAAAAGCAGCCTAGCTGGTGTCCAGCAGATGACCGGATGTCTGTTGTCCGAAATTACACGGCGACAGATCAACAGCGATGCAACCAACGTTGGCGAACCGCTACTGCTTGATGCAAAGTACGCTGATGATGTTCTCGACTGTCTTGTGGCGCCTTTCAAGGAAGCAGTCTCGTGCAGGAAGTCGCTCAAGACATGCGAGCATATTATGGATTATGCCAGTACGTCGCGCGTCTTTTTCCATGTAATCCCGCGTTGTGTAAAGCCATTAGAAGAGCGCCTTACAGACCTCTTTGTCAGTGTTTCTTGCGCGTCCGGACGACCCAGAAGCGCTGGTCATGTCCCGGAGAACAGCAGAGCTCTCACGTCAGCAAGCACTGCCGAGATGGCCAAGATCCTCCAAGATGTACTGCGGGCAACAGGAAGTATTACGGGAGGGCAGCTAGCGCCCCTACTGGAGGAGATTGCCGCAGCCTCACCAGCACTCCAGCGGCGTGTAGAAGCATGCCGGGCCCGTGGAAGCAAGCATGATGCCACGGCGGCGGCCACTGATAACTCTCCCGGCAAAACTGCAGGAGCAGTAATTGCTGGTCGTGTGTTGTTGGAGCACTTGAGCGTGATCCAGCCGGCTGTTTCGAGCTATATCTCCGATATGGTGAAAAATGGCGTTGCGGCCGCGAGTTCAACGGACACCAGCGAAGAGGCTGTCAAGGCAGGGGATCGTGGGCGGCGGGAAGTCGGGCGTGGCATGGAATTTCTTGTGGCATTGGTAGAATTACATGTGGACCTCGTTAGCCACGTTCTACCCACATTGGAGTCGTACTTTTCCTGCACAGACCCCACTGCCAGAATGATAATTATGCAAGGCGTCTTTACAGCATTCGGCGCACACGAATCGGCGGTTTCGAGGTATCGTAACGTTTTTCATGCTTTTCTCATGTGCTTCAATGACCCAAAAGAACCACTGAGTGTTGAAATGCTTCAACTTTGTGGCGCAATCGTTCACTCGCGGGCGGCGAAGAGTGGTAAAGACGATGAAGTGGGGATCATCGATGAGGTACTGCCATATGTCGAACAGAGGCTTGTTGATAATCGGGTCTTGGTACGTCACTCAGCGGTGGCAGCGTACAGCGACCTTGTGGCAGCCGTCCCATCACTCGTCAGCAGCGAGCGCATGCAGAAGACACTGGGCCTGCGTGTTGCCGATAAAAACCTTCGGGTACGACAAACGGCGGTGGAACAACTGTGCCAAATCTACCAGAGGGAGGGGTACCCGTGGATCCCCGACACGGTACTTTCGTGTGTCAACGCGGAGGGTGGTGTGATGCTACTGGAGACCCAATTTGAGACGATGCTTCCGCCGCCACGTAAAGAAGACAATGCAGAAAAATCCAATTGGGCGGTAGCGGCTCGCCCCCCTCGGCCTCGCACCGTGGTCAAGCGAGCACACGTCAAAACATTCGCGTATTTGACTTTGAGGGGCCCGAATTGGAGAATCGCACGTATGCAAGTAGCCTGGCTACGTTGTGCGGTGACTTGAGCCCAGCAAACTTTAATCTCTTGCTTACGCTTGCTGGGAAGAAAGCACAACTGAGGTGCGCAATACTACGACTATTTGAGCTACGTGGGGAGACGCGCAATATGGATTTGTCAGCGGGAGACCGTACCGTGTTGAAAATGTTCGTCGTCTGTTGAAGTTACTGAAAGACAAGACCCACGCGGAGAATAACGAATGGGAAACGCTCTTTCGCTCCAAGGACGACAGGGTTTCAAAGGCCTTCATAAGCTGCTGCTCGGTTGAAGTTATTCGATATGCCACGGAGCGTCGAAATCTCGTGAAAGCGTTGGAAGGGCATGTTGATGCTCCTGTGCTGAAATTTGTGCGGGATCAACTGTCAAAGCAGATGATGTTTGGTATTGAGATTGAACACGTTGAAGAGCTTCTCATGAAGGTAAACACGACTTGTCGTGCTGCATGCGATGGTGAGCAAGTTCCAGGAAACAGTCCAATTGGAAATGAGGTCAAAGGAGTCCTGCGCGCACTTCTTCTCTGTGGCCGTGCGGCGTCGGTTTTTCTGACAATCTGCGCTGACACACTCATAAGGGTTTTGTTGAAGTTGGGCGCTAAAAGGAACACAGATGTCACGCTGTCTTGGATGGTTGTGATTCTTTCCTTTATTTGCGAATGGTCCAATTACATGTGCGAGCGCCGAGAGATGTTGGATGGCTCCGGGCGTTGTAGGAATGGTGATGATCCGGCCGTTGCTCGCTGCAAGGAGGGAGTTGTAAAGATGCTAAGCACTCTTTGTGTGCGCCGTAGCGTCGACCTCTCCACCAACGCAGGGATAGGCGTCATGGGGAAAGTGTACAAGGGAGCAGTACGCTGTCTGATAGCACTCATGCGGATGCCTGAGTTGCAAGATTTAAATGTGCTCAGGGAGCTGGTGAAGAAGCTGTGCGAGCATGTTAATAAGGCCAAATCAGAGGCCTCATGCAACCTCGTGTGTTGGCTGAAGGCCCTAACAGCTTTGGCAAAGGACCGCACAACGGCCAGAATGGAAAGCACGTTGCTGATGAAGAGCGTTACTGCCATCCTCATTACTGCGCAAAGCAACGCGGAGGTGGCCGACGAGGCGCACATGAAGACAAAAGCTTTGGAGTTGCCCTCCATGACAACGGCCAGCGCTGTCGTTGATGCGGCGGCAAAGTGTTTGACGGCAATTGCGATGAGTTCTCCCTCAGAGGACATGGGCAACGCTACAGATGCAACACTCAACACATTACTGAACGCTTGCGATCAGATTGCAAAGAGCGACCAGCACACTGTGGGTGCGTGTCTTCGACGCTGCTCCATCAAACAACAACTGCTAAGGCTTGTAATTCGACCTCCGCCGAACATTGGATCAGAGGTCGCCGTGGCGGTGGCACTTTCAACTGAAACGGAGACTGTGGTGCGACGTGTTATCCAGAGCAAGATGACTTTCAACATTCTAAATAGGAAATGTGATGTGCGGTACGTAGCCTATCTCATTCTTACTGCCGTCGCGGAGGATAGCAAAAGTGGCTATCTTCACCTGCGAAATTTATTTTTCCAGACCGGGACGTACCTCCGCACCAAGCAGGAAGCGCCGGGCGTTACACTGTCCTCCCCAACTGCGTGGAACTGCTTCATTGAATACAGCATCCCGTTCCTGGTTCTCTTCATGGCACATCATCCGTATTATGATGTTGAGAAGACCCACTTCACTTCATTTCAGCGGGTGTGGCACTTACTTTTCGATGAGCTCTTCCGTTACGGTGTTCAGTGCGCGAGTTTCGTGACAGAAATGCTTAACCGCATCAAACAGACAGACGATCCACTTAACAGCGAAAGCAATGCCATGCGTACAATGTGTGATTTGGGTATCCGGGTGATGCAGGAGTGCATGGGGCAGAAGCAGATCAGCACCGACGCTCTCAGGCGCTACCCCGGCGCTGTGTCATTGCCCTCCTTCTTCGTGGGGTCCTCGTCCACACAAGAGACCCTGGACAAGGTGTACCTCGACCCGAGTGTGCTGATCTCCGCCAAGGTGCCATTCCGTCCTCCCGTGACGCCGGGCGGAGGAACAACGCCGGGTGGGGCACCTTCAGCTCCAAATGTGGCAGGTGGCGAGGAGGATGAGGAAGACGCCATGGAGTCTGATGAATGACGGTGCGTGCGCTATGTTTGTGCATCTCGCCTTCATGTGGGCGTGAAGAGAAACGAGAATAATGCGGTGAATCAGAAGTTGGAGGGGAACCATGATAGAAAGGGTGTGCAGTCTGCGGGCTGATCCCGGACACCGAAATACAGAGCAATCCATAGACTATTTTTTCCATATCAAGAGAAGGACAGAGCTAAATAGGACAGAAACTAGTATTACTATGATTATTATTATTTGCTCTTCTCTGTGCTATGTTATATATATAATTTATTATAAGGATAATTTGGAGTGGGTTGAAAAGTGGTGTTTGATACACCGCCACGAAGAGCGAAAAGAAAACGGTGTACTCGCAGAGAAGTAGTGAGGAAAGGATAAAAGATGCTGGAGAAAGTTATTTGAACAGAAGTGAGACGCAAGGATGGGCTGTAGTGTTATCCTCTGCATGCCAATCCCTGTAATTAGCTGCGAGAGAGCTGTGTATGCCCCTGTGAAGCTATGAGGTGCCATTGACTTCGGCGAAAGTCTAATTGAATTAGCCAACTCATCTGTGCACCTACGTTTTATTGCGTTGCTTCAGGTATAATTAACATAAGGTTGCTTTCATTAGTGGCTCCATACTTTAATTATTTCTTTATCGTGTGCGTACGCGTGCATTTACAAAGTAAGCCCACGTCAAATGTGCCGTGATTGAGCGAGGAATCATGCGATGTGTCAGGTACCACCGATAGCTATGGACGGCGGTATGTACCACCGAAGTGGCATAAAGGCGTGGAATTGCAGCGGTTTAGTCTCAAGTCGGGAGGGGCCTCTCCATTGGAAACTCCCTCAATGAGTCCGCAGAAGTCGATAGGCTTTTCAGTGGTCTCTCGGTGAGGTGTCGCGGAAAGCCATGTTGAAGTGGTTGGGCGCTGATTTGACGCTCGTTACGCCCATTTCAGAAGCGGTCACAGGGGAAGTGGTGCAGTTCCCCCGCTGAAGGACCAAGGCGAAGGGGTGTTGACACCTACTTTTGTGTTGCCGTGCGCGAGGAAGACCACCAACCCGCCACGACGGCTGTAGTTCTCCAGTTCGAGAGAGACAGTGAAAGAATAAGGGGAAGGGCAATGGTCAAAAGTCCAACATGGTCCTGACACGCACGCAGAGGGAGCGGCGTAATGATCTCTGCATTTGTCGTTAGACCCTTTGGGTGCAAGCAAACCCTAGTCGCAGTCGGTAACGGGCGAACCAAATCAGCGAGACACGAAGTCGTGCAATGATACCATAGTGCGGGAAAGCCGTTTTGTCGTTCTTCATCGAGCGCATGCGACACGGTTCACAGGGCTTTCAGGCCCGTGGCGCAAGAATGAACAATTTCTTGTGGCAACGGCTACACCGGAGAGAATAGCCGCGGGGCATCACGTTACTGATTGGACACCAGTGAGAAACAACGCGTGAGTTCAGCAACCGGATAAAAGGTACTTATAGGTGAGTGGGCCGCGAGACTTCTTTTTTTTCTTTTTGTGCCACACAGGCTGTTAGGGCGCCAGCGGTAACAGGGGAAGAAAAACGGCAGAAAGGGTTAGTAGGCGGAATATGCTCGTCATACGGAACACAAGGTGGTGGTTCCAATTACGATCACTGAACAATCTCGTCCACAACACGTGATGGCAGGTCTGTCATGTTTTACGCACTACCGCTTCAAACCCTCGATTGGAAATTAATCCTTCACACACTTCGAGGGTTCAATAGTTCCTGAAAGAAGTAAGGAGAGACCACAACGAAAATCGATGTGTGTGTGTGTATTAGCTTTCCTTTTTGGGATGCATGCGGAGCTGGAAGACTCGGTCTTATGTTGTCATCATTAAAATGTTGGGGGAGAGCCGGAGAGAGTTTGTTACTGGCATTGATTTATCTCCTCATATATACATGTATTTGTGTATTCAATTATTTTATTTCTCCTTTCCCCTTGTACTGCTCGTGTTGAAAAGGGTTGGGGTCAGTTGTGGGAGTACAAGACTGCGTTCACACATTAACAAAAGTGCAAAAGACAGAGGTGCAAGTCTCTGCCACCAGTGTGACAGGAAGGAGAAGGGGAAAATAATACAGACGAGAAATTAAGCGCTTGCTGTTGATAGCACACAGAAGACGTGAGAATTACTAACCACAGTACTAAGGAGTGGTGTATATTATTTAAAAAAGGGAAATATATATATTTCTTAAAGAAATGGATGGAAATGCCGTGGCTGAGCCTGAGGATAATGGTGTGAACATTCCAGAAGGATCTGAAGTGCCAAGCACGATCAGAGTTGTTGTACGCGTGCGGCCACTATCCACTGTAGAATATGCGAACCCCAGCGTAAGGAACATTGTGCAGTGTCTTAAGGACGGCATTGTTGTTAACGGCACATCGGTCAAAATGTCTTCCCGCTACTTCGGTGCGCCCCACGCCAAGCCTCAACCACGTCAGTTTCACGTCGATCAAGTGTTCCACCAGCACAGCTCGCAGATTGAGGTGTACGAAGCTTGTCGTCATGTGGTCGCTGGGGCATTCGAAGGGGTCAATGGTTCCATCCTCGCGTATGGGTCAACAGGGGCGGGGAAGACGCACACCATGTTTGGTGGGCGCATGAGCGCGGCTGGCATCATTTACCAGGCCGTGCAAGACATACTGGAAATTAAGGAGGAGCTGGAGGAGAACGGAAAGTCGGTCGTCACACGTTGCAGCTTCATGGAGGTGTACAATGAGAAGGTTTACGATCTTTTGGCATCAGCAAACAGTCAAGGGAAGAGAACGGAGTTGCACGTACAGGACTCCACCAAAGCCCCTGATAACAGCTATATGTACAGTCCTACCAACAGGCGCTACGCTGTGAATCCTGAAAGTCTTATCGTGCGGGGTCTCACGCAGTTCACACCGACCACTGCGGAGGATTTTGCCCAATGTGTGGAGCGGGGCCACACCAACAGATTTGTGGCTTCCACAGACGCTAACGCGCATTCGAGCCGCTCCCATGCGATCTTTACAGTGGAAATCGAAGTGAAAGATACAACGGACGCGTCACTTGGAACTATCGGTCGCATTCGCTTTTGCGATCTCGCTGGTTCTGAGCGGGCGGCGGGCACCAGTAACGTGGGAGCTCGCCTGCGCGAGGGAGGAAACATCAACCGCTCTCTTCTTGCGCTGAGCGCTGTGGTGCAGGAATTAGTGCAGCGAAGGGAACGGCCAGAGAAGATGCATTACATCCCCTACCGCGATTCCAAGTTAACACGTCTTTTGCAAGATAGCCTGGGTGGGAACTGTCATACACTGATGCTGTTTTGCATCAGTCCTAGCAGCATGAACTACGAGGAAACCATCAACACGATGCTGTTTGCGATGAAGGCGAAGAAGATCCGTGTGGCGGCAAAGCGTCACGAGTTTTCGGTGGACTCGAAGGCGGTGGCTGCTAACCAGGAGGCGCTTATTGAAGAACTCCGCGTGGAACTTGCTCTGGCGCGCGAGGAGCTAATGCAGTTGCGCGGCACTCACCCCGACGCCCCAGTGGGAGGAAGCCACACATCTCCTCGCCCGATACCACCAGTGATGGGGAAGGTGCCTGTGTTAACGTTTTCAATGCAGCGGGGAGATCGGGAGTCAGTGCATCCTCATCATGAGGGAACATCAAGAGCCTCAGTGCGCTCATCTATGCGAACACCGAAGGTGATGGATTTTATGGAGGCTTCAGAGTTACAGAGCAAATTCAAGGATTTGGCTGCGGCCAAGGAAACACTCTACCGTGAAATGCGTGAGGCAGAGGAAGCGCATAGCGATCTGAAAATGCGATTGCGTCAGCAAAAGTGGAAGCTCGTCCATTACTTGTCTGCCAAGAGAGACACTAGCAGCAAGGGGGATAGCGTGGGTTCCGCCACCCCAGTTGGCGTTGCCGGGCAGAAGCGAGCAATTAGGGAAATGGAGGCAGAGCTCACCGCGTATGGGGATGTGATCCAGCGGCTCTTGGAGAGGATGAACACAGCAGATCATGAGTTGGATACCGTGAGGCAGGAGCTGCTGCGTGAGAAACAACATCCGTTTTTGGAACTCCTCCTCGATAATATAAAGCTTCGGCAAAGCTGCACGGAGGCAGAGTGCTTAGCAGCCCATTACCATCAGGAGTATCGTGCCGTTATGAGCCGTGAGGAAGAATTTTCCCAGGCACTGAGCAAGTGTGTTTTGGCGATACAAGATATGCTTCCTTTGACGACACCTAACACGCCACAGTGGAATGGAGCCAAGCACGCTCTAATGTATGCGAACCTCCCATGCGTTGATACGGAAAACATAATCTCCGAGTTTCAGCGGGCCATGGAAGAGGGTAAAGTTGTGCCAAAATCATTTGTCGAGCCATCATACAAAAGGCTGTCGGTGCAGGATATGGAAGCCCGACTGAAGCAGCTCGTGAAAAGTACCACAGAGAGTAAGGGACTGGCAGGGCGAAGTTCTCCCAAGAGGGCGAACGTTATGGGCAGTAACCGAGGCGCAACCCTCCAAGCGCCGCAGTTGAATGGCTGTCGATTGGGTCCGGTGTTGTCAAAGAGCCAGCGCACCTTAAAGGCGAGCAATATGGCCCCACTCCCCCGGGCACCGAAGGCGATAAGCCGCCAGAACACCGGGACGGTGATCCGAAAGGCAAACACGAAGGGCCCAGCCAGGGCGGGGCACAGGGACCCTGCAAACCCATCACTGTGTGTAGCAGAAAAAGCCCATCCCTGTGTTCGCCGGTTAGAGACGCACTTCCGTCTCAACTTTACACATATTTTCCGCGCACAGAAAACAATAAAGGGAGCAGTGCTGTCTTCAGCCGGTGTGCTACAAAAGTCCATCTAAGGCAAGCTGAGGAAGTGGTGCCGTTTGCCCGCTCGTTCACAGCTACCGGGATCATTCGGGCAAAACCGAATCAAGTCCACGGAGCGCATCCACTGCGTGAGCGAAACAGCAACTTCACTCCCCCGAGGAGGCAACGGAGGGTGGGGAAGGATACAGGTGCTACGGACGAAAGCGCCCAAGCGAAACGCGGCCAGAACGAATACCTGGAGGAAAGGTTCAGGAAGCTCTTGCATGAGGTGAAGCTGATGAACAGTGACCAGGCATCCACCGAGTCTGTAACCCATTAGAGCTTGCGAGTTGGTGGCGCCGGATCTCAAATGAGGGGTTTTGCGTGGAAGGGTCGTACCCACCGCAAAGTTGGAAGGGGCTACAACTCCCGCGCCGAAGGTGGTGGCAGTGCCTTACCTCCATTTCCATCTCTTACTTGCTTTCCCCCGTTTATTTAGCGTTCATTATGTTCGCTTGCGTTACGACTTTTGGTTTTGCTTCATCCAATACTTGGAAAATATTTACCGTGATCAGGTTGTCCAGATGTGGGGAATTGATGGATGTTTGCTTTTGTGTGTTTTTTTTTCCTTTTTGTATTCCCAGCTGTTCGTCCTTATGTCCGTTTATTATCCTGTACACATTTTTTAACTAGTGAGTTTTTTTAACCCTTTTACCAAAGGAAGACTGTACTATTATCTGTACTTAGCATGCTTGTACAATCGGAAGAAGAAAAGTAATAATTCATGTATCATGTTGCGCAGCACATGCGCTGCTGTTTGGTGTCTCGTAGGTTTTTATTTCTATATTGTGGTGCATTTTTGTGTCCGTATATATTTTTTCTTTGGTGTGGGGTATGCATGGCGGAAGTCATGTAAACATTTTGTGGGCTGTGCGCCAATACACCCCGTGGTGATTCCTACACGCGCTGCCACTACTCGTGTGCATATGAATTATTGCATTACTCCCCCTACACATGTGTTTTCTCTCCTCACATTACTTTTTGTTTATTCCTATGTTTCTCTAGGGTTCCCTACAGAAGTTAGAGAGGAGTGTTAACAACGGGGCATGGGACTTTTTAAAAAAATTATTTCACAAAACGGGAGAGGGTAAGCGACTAAATGTGGCGATGCGCATATTCCCTCATCCTCCTATGCTCTCTCAGCAAACCCCTGCAATGGAAGGAAATGGGAACAAATGGTAAAAGGGAATAAAAGTGCTCGCTGCTGGCACATTGATTCGGTGAAGCTGTGCTGGGCCGACTGCACAGTTTTATTAACGCTGCGCGTGTTCCGTGTGCAGTAGCAGGAAGGGGAGTGAAAAGTATAACTGCTCGCCGGCATGGAGAGCTGTAGAGATAATGAAGGGACCCGCCAACCCATGCGAAAATGTTAGTGGCCAAAGTTTGCTTGTCACGTTAATGTGTGTTCCGCTGCCATATTTTTTTTTATTAGCGTCTGTCTCATACATAAACATATGTTTAATAATAAGAAAATTGTCTCTCCTTCCCTTCTCTCGACTGGACGCGCATAACGGCTGTAAACTTACACCGGTTTAGTGAAATACAGGGAAGTAAGTGGATAAACGTCATAAGGAAGACAAGGCGCTTTTGTTTCTCTGGAGCGGTGCAGGGAAAAGGTGTGGTGCAACAACAAGAGCTTGTGTTAATAAGCTTAAGGAGCATAGAGGAGGTTAGAGAATAATAATAATAATAAATAAAGATAAGAGTAATAATAAGAAAAAAAAATAGTAGAAAAATCGATAATACTCACAAGAAGGAACAAAAAAAAGTGGTTCTAAACAGTACAAAATATAAAGAAGGTCACAATAATAATAATAATTACCGATCCTGCTGCATCCTCTTAGTTCCACCTACGGATTTATTTTGCTTTGCCGCCTAACTTCAACACTGCGCTCTGATTGAACGCTGAGAATTTGGGACATATTGTGAGAGATTTTATGGATGAAATCAACAAACAAGGCTGTTATGAGCGACGCGAAGGAAGAAGAGGAGGTCGTGTACAAAACACCGTTCCCTATCAGCGGGGCGATTGTGAGCAATAGCGGCCGAAGGTACCGGTTGTTCAGCAAAAGTGATTTCCTTTCCTTCCGTGGCTGCGCCGACTCATTGGAGGGGTTTTCGCTGCATCTCAGTCGTGCGAACGATGTCATAGTGTGGACCAAGAACTGAAAGGTGAACCGCTTAGTGTTGTCAAAGTTTTCAGTGTTTACCCTGGCGTGTCTCCGCTAACAATGTACGACATGATGCAGGATGCGGAGTTCCGCATCGTGTGGGATACGCACCGAATCGAGGGATTTTGCATAGCTAAGCTCAGTTTCAACAACGATATAGGCTACTACGCTGCAAAGAGCCCCGTGACTGGCGTTGCTAACCGTGACTTTGTCAATCAACGTGCGTGGCACGACGCAGGCGGTGGGGAATACATTATTTTCAATACATCTGTTCCTCATCATGATATTCCCTTGAATTTCATGAAAGTGAAAAAAAATAGCAATGAGTCGTTTGTCCGTGGGTTCTCCAAAATAACAGGGTACCTGATCCGGCCGTGGGAAAACAACGGCGAGACGGGTTGCTGCATCACTTACATAACTCAATGCGATCCCGGCGGTTGGATTCCGTCGATGGTAATGAACTACGTCACCACCAAGGCGTCACCGAATACAGTCAAGACGCTGCGTGAAGCTGTCGGGAAGTTCGCAAGCTGGGCATCGCAGCGGGAGGCCCATTCAAGGGCCTGGGCAAGTGAACCGGACCCATTTGAGACTCCGATGGAGAACTTGACTATTCAGTTCGCTAAGGAGAAGTGGGCCACGAAGAGCTCATAAGGACCCGGTCGTGGTGGCGATGGGTCAACAATGGGAGCGAAGAGGAAGGGGAAATGAAGGTGGTAGTGGTAAAACTCAAGAGCAGTAGCCACGCCTGGTGTTGCCAACGCACCCCACTCACGCAACAATTTTTCTTTTGCTTTTTCTCCTTCTCCCTGCCTTATTCCTCGTTTACTTGCTTCCTTCTCCACGTTACACCGATCAAGACGTGCCTGTGGGAGGCGAGCCTCACAACGGGCGGTGGCGGCTGTATGTTGCTAGGTGCTATGTGCTGTGTCTAGACAAAATAAACCCGTGATAAGATATTGCTTTATATTATTATTATTTTCCAATTTTTTTACCCCGTTCGTCGATCTAAACATTTTTTCGTGTCACCCTTTCTTATCGTTTATATTATATTTATCGGGTTCTTTTTGTTGTTTTGTTTTGTACTTCTCCCTTCACCGGGTTTATTATTTATTATCTTCCTTTGTTACAAATTTCCGCGCTGCCCGTTAGAGTAACAATGTATACGTGAGGTGCACATCACAAACATACGGGCCGCTCTCTATCACGTGGCGGCGTGCGGGGTTGAGGCTGTGTAACGTGGCACCATTTGCTAAGATGGGGGTTCGTTTTTACAACATGGCAAAGTCAATATAATGGACGGTAGTTTGTGTGTGTGTGTGTGTTTGTGGGAGGAGTGATTTTTGTGAATGGGAAAAAGACGAAGAAAAGTGGAGTGTGGCAGAGTCAGGGAGTATACAAAAGTAAGTACCTCCGTACCGCAGTAAATCACAACACCACATGGGGAAGAAGGGCACAGAGAGGGGGCCTTGTAAGGTTTTGCATGGATTATCCTTGCTGGCCATGCACGGTTCGCGCACTCAGCATTCTTCTTTGCTTCTTGTTTTCCCTGATTTGTTTGGTCAGAATTTATGTCGTATCTGAAGTGGCGGTGATGTCGCAGGGAAAATACGTTGGGGCATTTATTCGCAGGTTATGTATATGTATATATATATATATATATATATATATATACGTATACTTTTTAGAAAAAAAAGAAAAAGAAAATCAGAGGGAAAGGTAAAGATAATAAGCGTGTCTTGACTCCACCATTCCAAATGAACGCACTTCGCTTTGTTCGCGGCTACGCTCGTCTGTCGGCTTCGAACCACTCGGGGATCATGGCACGAGTGGCTCTTCATCTAATTAATCTCTGTTACCGCCTGCGTGAAAAGCTATTATTTTTCTTCGGCATTCACTTTTCTTTTGAATGCCACAATCCCTCTTTATTGTTCTGATGTGCACCCTTTCTCTGCATGTGTATGATCTTCAGCAGGTGATGTGCATGGTATGTGGTATGAATCCCTCATCCTGCTTTTCATCCTCCTCTTGTCGCACTTAATTTCTGTTGTGCCTTGTTCTCCCACACACTCCTGCAGGGCCGTGTGTCGCTGTATGGGATCACATCCTCATCGTTTTGTTTTCATCCTATTATTATTTTTTTTCTTTTTAGGTTTTGTGCGCAAGGACAAAGCCGCAGGCGGCGGTAGAATTGTATGTGATGGGAGAATTTAAGCGCTGGTGTGCCGACTGCGCGGGCTGCCCCTCCTCCGGGTGTCACATGACGGAGCTCGCTGTTTTGTTTCCGGATCGCCACCCTTGTGTTCCCAGTGCAGTGGAGAGGTCGGATGGGTGGAGATCAAGCCGCAAGGGAGTTTTAGGCGAACCACCGACAAGCATGGACGGGGGCTCATGTCCAGTTGTTGCCGTTGGGTGCGGCACGCCTACCAGCAACGAAAGCTCAGAGCGTCTGGCGGCTTTCATTAGTTCCAGGTTCTCCTCACCCTTAACGCGTTCCAGGGTAGCAGGGAAGGGGTTAATAAAAAAGAAAAGTGAGTGCAGAGATGGTAATTTTATTGAAGGTGAGGTCTCACGCTGTATGAAAACGAGCGAGTCTTCGGCAAACTTGTCGCCCACCGGCAGTCGTTCAACTTTCCACGGTGTTACGAGAATCAGTGCCGAGATAAGTCCTCCGTGCACCAAGGATCATAGTAGTAACGTTGACACTGAAAATCAAGACAATAGTGACGTTTTTTCTGCGATAAAAGGAACTTGTGTGGACCTTCACTTTGCCACTCCATCTCTGAGGAAAAGCGACTTCACTTATACAGTGGATGCTCATCAAAGTACGATGGATTGGCTCGAAAAGGAGCACAGGAAGCACCGGTGGTGTGTGCTCCGTGCGCTACAGCAGGTCAAGCCAGACCCTTGGAATCAGCTTCAGTTAGTACAGCGCTACAGGGACGCCACGCGGCACATGTTAGTACACGGCGGTAAGTCCATACTTTCCCTTGAAGCAAGAGTGCACAGTGAGGGGATTATATAGTTCTTCTTGTAGTGGATTTCTCTGCTCTCTTATTTCTTTTTTTTTTTACTACCTTATTTTGTGTTAGCTTCATTTAAGTGTCGGGGCTGCTTCTGTGGAGGTGGCTTCTGTGGTGTGCTATTCGCCCGTGTGATTTACTTCCGCTGCTCTTATTCTTCAAAGCTCTCAGTGGCGCTCTATTTTCGCCAGTCACAGAGACAGCATCAATTCCTATTTAATGGGCTGTGGAAACTATAACAATTGCGAAACCTTTTACCGCTTCCACTCTCCTCTGTGTCAAGGTGCCTTAGAAAAGAGAGTAAGCAGTGACTGCTTCCCTGTAGTAGGTAGGGGAGAAGGGAATAAAAGATTAAATTGTCAGACCACGTAGAAGTCGGAAGCGAGTGAGTTGAACTGTTGATCCTGTCCGGCGATGTTTGTATCCCCGTCCACTGAGTCCAAGACCGCTGGGGATGAAGGTCTCCACGCCGCCATCAGGGCGGCTCAGCTCGCCAGGGCTCTACAGGGCGCTACCATTAGGTCACACGTATGCGCCAATCAACCAATTAATCCAAACAGCATCCCCTTCGCCCTGCCGCCCGCTAAATGGGTCGTACCGTCGGTTGCCGAACGTGCTGAGCGTGAGGTGATGATC
Source organism: Trypanosoma congolense (assembly GCA_002287245.1). Taxonomy (NCBI): domain Eukaryota; phylum Euglenozoa; class Kinetoplastea; order Trypanosomatida; family Trypanosomatidae; genus Trypanosoma; species Trypanosoma congolense. The sequence continues at coordinate 960,525 of NHOR01000454.1, read as the reverse complement.
AAAATTGCTGGAGCAGACGTGGAGGCAGTTGCTAAATACGGTCTTCAGGTCTCCGTGGCTCTTCCAAACGAGAGGCAGCTAGATGCTTTTCGTGCAGTTGTGCCGCTTATCCACCACCTTAAACCGCATCCTGTTATGAACTTTGATGATGTACGCAATCTTGAACAGTTACTAGATCTTCACGACGCCGCAGTGACATGTCTCAACTTGGGTTGCGGGGCTGTCATGCCGCATAGGCATGAGGAAGCTCCACCGTCAACGGTGTTGGCAAAGATCAACGAGCTAAAAGAGCGTTTCCCCTTACCCGTAAAGCCTGTAAAAGACGATGACGACGACATGGATGAAGAGGAGGAAATAGAAGACGAGACCGATTATGCAACGAATGAGGAGTTGTTGGCGTGGTGTCAGAGTCATGGAATTGAATATAGTGACTACGAGGATGCGATTCGTAGGCGGGCAGCATATGAATTGGACGCGTTTCGCAACATATGTAAGATTCTCATCAAGAACACGAGGATTCGAGTGTTAATTTTAAGTCACAACGAACTAGGTGCGCCCAACGAGGACGAGCGGGTCTCGCTTGTTCCTTTGCGTATGCTAGCAAAGGCAATCGACGTTAATGAAACTATTAAAGTGCTGGATCTCAGCAGTAATATGCTTGGGCCGCTTGGTTTTGGCATAGTCTGCAAAGCCCTTACCAAAAACATCTCTATCGTGGCGCTGGATCTGTCCGACAATCGCTTAGGAGCAGGTTCCCCTGATCCCGACGAGGACCCCGAATACGAAGCAGATGACCCCGTCTTTGGAGAAGAATTAAGCGGACTGGAGGCTGTTGGTGAAGTGCTCAAAAAGAATAAGTTCCTCCGCTGTTTGAGGTTGGCACACAATGACATCCACAGTGGCGGAGAAGGAGAGGAGGCACCTGTGGTGGAGGTTACCGACCTCGATCCTGAGGAAGATGCCATGAAGCCGGACGTAGAGAGCTGGCAGGATCTTCCGCTCTGGCACCTAATGGGTCCACTCCGGCAATATCACCGACTTCGGGTATTGGACCTTTCAGGCAACTCACTGGGGCCTGTGGGAGCCCACATGGTTGCCACTGCGCTCGCCGACAACTGCTCCATTGAAGTTCTCGACCTCACGGGCAATGATATAGGCTTCCATGGACTGCATTATATTGCCAAAGTTCTGCTTCCATCTCAAAAATCCGTCCTCCATACGCTCATACTGCGCCGAAACCAGCTTGCGGGGAAAAAGACAAGCAAGTCCCAGCAGAGAATGGCACTGGCCGCTATGGAAGCCATGGCTGCGGCTCTGAATGGAAACGGCAGGCTGCGTCGCCTTTCTTTTGCATGTAATTACATTGGTCCGACTTTAGCCTCTGTCATGTTGAGTACCATCGCCAGTGTGTTTTTCTTGGAGGAATTAGATCTTGAAAGCAACGATATTTGCGGGGAAGTTTCGGCACCACATGACACGAAAGCCTTGAGTTACATTGCATCGGCATTGTATGGAAGTGCTATGTGTCACCAACAGCCGTCTCTGCGCGTGTTAAACCTTAGCAACAACAACATCCGATCATCGGGCATGAAGGTTTTGTTTCCTTCTCCAGCATCTATGCCAATTTCGCTTGTTGAAGTAGATCTCTCCCGCAACTACATTGGAAATGCCTTTGAATCCCTGACTCACCTGTTGGCAGATTCGCCAGTGCTTGAACGGCTTGTTCTGTCGCACAATGCCATTTCTAATGCCTCAGCGCTGGCGGAATGCGTTGAGAAAAACCTCTACGTGGCGAGGTTGGATGTGTCTCACAACTTGCTGGGCTCACGCGTGAGTCAGTATTGCAAAGACCCTCAAGCGCAAGTGGGTCAGGTCGAAAAACTTATCGATGTTATTGTCAACCACCCGACTCTGAGAGACATTGACCTCAGCTACAACGAGTTTGAGTTTGTGCATGGGCCGATACTCGTGAAACTTTGTGTGAAGCACCAGGATAAGGGTCGTCTTCGCCGCATCAACCTGGGCGGTAACCCGGGACTCCAGCAGTGCGATATTGACGGTATGGTGTCAGCGCTAAAGGGAAATGACGATGTTGAAGCCTTTTATGTTTCCTCCACGTATCCTCCGACCCCCTTTCGCGGTAGTGCCTTACTACCAGTGGGACACGATGCGTCTTTAGATGATCCAGCTTACCGCCAGCAGGAGCAAGGGTCGCTACTGAGACTGATGCACGACGCCGTGCACCACTGCCCCTCACTGCTCGACATCAATTGTGACCTGCAGAGGGGTATTGTGACGGACAGTGAGCACGGCGAGGACCATCTTAAGGCCGTTGAGGAGATAAAGCAGTGTCTACTGTTGAACGCGCTGCTTTCGGGGGACGCTAAGAAGAACCCCGAGATGTACGAAAGTACCTAAACATCTTTCACGTGTATCTTTCACTACAATATGTATAGGATAACCAAACAAGAAACAAATGAGGGATGTTTGACGTCATGATAGAATGCGGAATCTGGAGAGATGTCAAAGAAAAGACGAGGGAAGTTGGCCTTTAAGCATGCGGCCGCCTGCTCTGGAGTGTTCTTGTGTAGGTTGGCTACGACCCGGTGGGAAAGCTCGCGTGAGAAGCAGGCTAGCGCTCTGCGGCGTATTATGCGTGTGAGTTTTGATCTCTTCCCGCTCACCCACACTCTGCCATGTCTTCTGCCTGATTCCGCTTTATCCCTTTCTGTGTAATTTCATCTTCCCCACTTTAGAGTTGTTTTCCTTTTTTCTTCCTCCTCTGTCTTTCATTACCGAGCTCTACACTCATGAACGTTGCGGGGGAGGGGTATATCCTTCTGCCTGTGTTTCTTTATTTGACTCTCGTCTGTTTGTGCGTTCATGCGTGATCCCTGGTTCATGTAAATTCACACAACCTTGTTGCGGCGTAACGGCACTAAGACGTGTTACTTTCATAACCTGGTTAGGTAAAGCATCGCCGCTGTTGCGGTGCAAGAGTGGAAATGTGGTATCACCCGCTGTGCCGCATCACTCTGTCGCTTCTTTGCCCACGCCCTTCGCTTTTACTTCCTTCTCCATCCCCGCTCCCTTCACACCTACTAGTACGCATAGCGTTGGCGTAAGAAGAACAAGTAGTATTGGCAATGAGGATTGAACAATGCTCATTCTGCGGGGCACCCATTTACCCTGGACACGGTCAGATGTTTGTCCGCAACGACTGCAAAATATTTCGCTTTTGTGCCTCCAAGTGTCGCAAGAACTTTGGCATGAAGCGCAACCCAATGAAGCTAAAATGGACCAAGACATTCCGCAAGGCCAATGGTAAGGAACTTGCCGTGGATAGCACGATGGATTTTGAGCAGCGTCGTCACGTTCCTGTGAAGTACAACCGGGAGCTCCTCCACAACACCCTCAAGGTTATGAAGCGGGTGGAGCGCATTAAGCAGCAGCGGCAGGAAGCATTATGGGAGCGACGCATGGAGAAGACGCGGGTACAAGAGCGTCGTGACGCGGCATCTGCGCTCAAGCACAACATTGACTGGATTGAGGACGTTGAGGTGAAGCACAAGGCACGTGACGATCTCTTGGCGGTGCAGCAGGAGGCGGAGGCAAAGAAGCAGCAACGACGCGAGGCAGCTCGTAAACGCGTACAGAAACGCCGAGAAATGGAGAGGGCCGCAGGCGCCGTATCAAGTACCTCAGTAAAGAGCAGGCGTTGAGGTTGTGATTCCAGTGTACCTGTTGCGTCGCCTCCAATGTGGGGGTATCGTGGGGAATCGCTGCGATGGCTGGTTCAGCGTAACGACATTGGGTGTTTCGTTGACTTCCCTGCAGCACCCGCTCACAGGAACGCTGGTACACACACATATATATATATATATTATGCACGTTTAACTGGTCGGCCATCGCATCCACGTGAGGCAGTGGTTTGAGGGAGGGAGAGAGGGGTAAAGCCCGAAATGTCACCAAAAAATAAGATCAATAAAAATATTATTTCCTTGTCTGTGCACGTGGTGAAGAAACAGTTTTGGTGAACGGTGCGGTGCTGCTTTATGAGGACGAAAGAGAGCATTGTTTTATCTATTTGGGGAGAAGCGTGACACTTAGCGCTCCGACAGCCCACCTCGAATATCTTGTTCTTCCTCATTTCCCCCTCACTGGCATCCGTGGCCTAATTTCTTATATTCGTATTAATGCTGTTCTCAACGGTTCTCATTCCAAAGACAGCTCACAGTTCCTGGGTGAAATGTCATACGCATTCACAGTCGTTTCAGCTCTCTATTCTCTTCCTAACACTCTCCCACATTACGAATACATATTGTGTGGTCTCAACAATCTGTGCGCAACTAGACAGTGGTTCGATCGGTAGGGCTCTTTTTTATTTAATCGGTCCACGGGGATAACGGGAATAGGATCAGATGGTGATCACCCGCTCGCAGGCCAAGTCCAGGGAGGTGCTGCGCACTGCCTTCGTTGACACCCGTAATGCTCCTGGCGGCATCAATGGAGAGCATGGCGTCCCTGTAAATCCGCCAGAAGAGTGTCTTGGCCGGGGGTGCCGTGTACCCCGGCCGGCTTTACCATCTTACGACTCCTTGTACATCGCGAAGGCCCTTTCACCACGGCAGCGGCGGCACTCACTCAATGAGGAGATCCAAGTTAACACTCGTTACCCAGAGCGGGATGCTGCCAAGCGGGCAGTGTTGAAGCTGGGTGATACATTAAGCATGCTAAACGGCAACAGAGGCCCAGATTCAAGTGGATCCGATAGTGTCTCTGTGAACCACCCTAGTGGAAGGAGTAACATGCGGGCTCCTTCGACGCCAGAAGGTGCCTTGGAGACGAATTCTAAACGGTCCTCCCAGCAGTATAAGTCAGCGTTGCGTAAACGTCATCGCGAGTCATCATCAATCGATTCCTCCATAAGTGATGAGTCCTTGCGTCGTGCTTCGCAAGATAGGGGTTTGGAGAATGAAAAAATTGTCATTGATGATTCCTCCTCCGATATCTTGACCGACGAGTCCGTGCACGGGGATGACAATGAGCGGGTGGCAAAAAATGTGAAAAGATGTGTGACTAGGAACCTACCCATTAACCACTGCTTGAGGAGTGAACTGAAGCATGCCTCGCTTGACACACAGAGAGATGCGCCTTCTGTGATTTGCCATCGGCACAAACGCAGCATGGAGGACATCTTTCTTGGATTTGGCAAGATAAACATGGATTATGGCAACGGTAACTCTGGAGGGCAAGGGTCACCAAGGGCAGAAAATCATGCCGCCCTTGGTGACATCACGCCACTTTGCGTCGATGGGTCGGTAACGTTTGAAAAGGTTGGAGGTTTACCAGAGCACATTGTGATGTTGCGCGAGATGGTGCTCTTCCCTCTATTGTACCCTGAGATGCTGCAGCAGATGAACCTATCACCCCCGCGCGGGGTGCTCTTTGTCGGCTCGCCCGGGACGGGAAAAACTCTCATGGCGAGGGCACTTGCAAACGAAGGGATGCGACATGGGAACCGAAAAATTACCTTCTTTATGCGCAAAGGTGGCGACATCCTCTCTAAGTGGGTTGGCGAATCGGAGCGACAGCTAACTCTTCTTTTTCAAGAGGCCCGACGCCGGCAGCCAAGCATAATCTTTTTCGACGAGTTGGATGGACTAGTTCCGGTACGGCAGGCGAAGTCAGAACAGGCTCAAGCGGCAATTGTGGCGACGCTGCTCGCCCTCATTGATGGCCTCGACGACCGCGGCCAGGTAATTATCATTGGCGCAACCAACCGCCCCGACACGATTGACCCCGCACTGCGCCGACCGGGGCGCTTCGATCGCGAGTTGTACTTTCCACTTCCTGACATGGCAGCACGACGCCATATACTTGATATTGTTTTGAAGCCCATGCTACCTGCGGACCACCCTGATCGTAACGAGATACTCCAAGAGCTTGCCATTCGGTGCAGTGGCTGGTCGGGCGCTGAGATACAGTCTGTGTGTACCGAAGCAGGTCTTAACAGGCTCCGTACCGCAGTCCCGCAGATTTACACAACTAGTAAGAGGCTCAAAATACCTGCAGGTGCTTTAACCATAACAAAGGAAGATTTTTTCATTGCTGCCCATCGAATCAAATTAGCAGTGCGACGTGCTGCGGCGCCTATATTCAGCAATCTTGACGAGCACCTTGAGCACATGTTTTACACCACACAAGCACACCTGTTGTCTCGTGTTGCAGCAGCATGGCCCAGTGCTTCAGCAATCCTTGCGCAGGAGAGAAGAGATTGTAGCAGCTCACTCGACGCAGTCCAGGGGCTCAGCTGCTTTCCCATTATACATACGGCGAGCCCATTAATCCTTTTTCTTACGATGGAACCTGATAGCGGTGAATCAGATTACGAGGGGTCTGAGTTCGCTGTGAGCAAGGCGGCCATTGTTCTGGTCAAGGGGTTACCGTCGATACGCACGTTCATATTAAACCTTCCGAACATGGTAGTGGATCGTGACGCGGCAGGGCTGCTCGCGGCTCATTCCAACGATGGGATTGGTAGAGTTGGCAACAATTCTTACGGTATTGAAGAGGTGAAATCAATTGACGGGTGTACCCACTTCGATGCAGGACACATTTCTAGTTGCGTTGCAGCAGTGCGACAGTTCAACGGACCCTCGCTTGTTATCCTGCAAGGCCTGGAGGAATGGTTGGAGGACCACAGTTCCGTGGGCGAGGGAGGTATTGATGTTGGCGGCGGGGAGACATGTGATGAACGCAGGAAAAACTTGAGGTCTCTCTGCTATTATATCAATTGCTTGCGTGACGCCGACACGCTGATCGTTATACCGACTGTGAACCGTAACGTAACCCCCATCTTCTCTGAGCGGAACAAGTTAAGCAAACAGATCCGTTCAATTACTCTGGAGGTTCCACATAAACCATCAGAAAGTGATCTGCGCCGCTCCCTAAGCTACCTTTTCCGTGTGGTTGAGCTGGCATTGAAGAAATGTGCACCCGTCGACCTGGAAATGCTTCCAGAGGACCCCGCTCCGCCACTGCCGCCGTCATTGGAAGAGATACACACAAGGAGACGCGAAGAGCTAGAGCTATGGCGCCGCGTGGAGTATCGCCGCAAGCAACTGCGTTATGTACTCATCAGGTGGCTGAGTCAGTACCTGGCTTCTAAAAAGTTTTCCATACTGATTAGTGCTGATCTTGACATGACGCCGTCTCACGACCTCTATGCTCATTGGCAACAGCATACCAGGGGCAGAAGGATTGGCCTTGGAGATATCATGAAAAAACTTGAAAGAGGTGAGTACAACGCCATATCGCAATATCACGATGACATTGATATGCTTGTCCACAACGTAAGAACATTCTTCCGGACACGTACCGTGTTTGACAACCGATATCGCATTCGGGTTCTGGAATTGAAAGAAATGACCGTGCTCAATCTGTATAAAATTAATCGCAATGTTGTGCTATTCTGTGAGATGCATAAGGATTTAGCGTGTCCATCCTTCTCACCGTTGCCTTCTGAGGCAAGCGAGGAGGTACCAACGGCAACCGCCACTCTCCCTGCAAGCACCTCAGTTAATACCGCTACACAGAGAAAGACTGTTCAGAAACCGCCACGGCGCAGGTACGGCGGTGCCAGGCGGCGGCGTAATGTGCGATGTGCTCGTCCCCAGAATAGTGTTCCAACAACAACCGCTGAGCCGATGAGGCCGGTGGAAGCTGAGGTAGTGTTGATTGGTGATGCCAGCATCGGTGACGATGGGGACGAGGCAGACAATGATGCAGAGGCCCCTGGTGGTGTTGAGAACGAAGGGGTAAAACGTGGCAGCTCACAGGAGGAAGAGGAGGGAAACAGCGATGGTTCGTGGAAGAAGGAGGAGTCTAGTTGTGCCATAGAGACGGGGAGAGCAGATAGTAGTGGTGGAGCCAGTCCCGAAGAGGAAAGGAAAAATGGTAGTCTCACCGCATCAGAGATCGTTCTCAAGGGTGATGCCAACGCCGTTGGAGAAAGATTGGATTATCCCACGGCAGCTGAAGACACGAGTGAATGGTGGGTTGGAGCTGTGCTGCCGAGTCTGAGACATTTCTCTTTTCTCCAGATACACTTAGTCGTACAGACTGCCATGCGCAAGTTGGAGATGGAAGTTGATAACCGGCGCAAGCAAAGAAGGGAGACCCATGAGCCACCCCACTGCACATCGGACATGTCTTCAAATGAGACGTCTTCTATGTCACCTGGATCTTTCTTTAAATGGATGATAGAAAATTCGGTGCAAGAGCTGAAGGCAGTGGTTGGGTGAGTGAAAATCAAGCAACCTTCTATCATTATGTGTCGCGGTGAAGTTGCAGTACCTGTGCTACTTAAGTGTAGCAAAGGCGGGAAAGACAAAAAAAAATACGCTACGTTCTTTTCTTTTTTTGATACGTTTGTGCGAAAATAACATGTTTTGGGTAAGGTATCGACGAAAATAAGGTGATGTTCAGAATATTAAAGAAAAAAACATACTAATTACTTGTTTTCTTCCTTGCCCTCCGGGGAACATAATTAGCTTTGACTCGTGGTTAACGTCCCCACAGTAATACATGTTCATTAGGCCATCTTTACGGCTATGCTCGCATGACTGCAATACACTACCTCGTAATCCCCTTGTAATAAGACGCACGAGTTCGAGGTTGTAGAAGGAAGCACTGCCTCCGAACAAATAGGCGAGTACAAGGAGGGAAAAAATAGGTGAAGTTTAACGTAGCCATGACATCCCTTTCGGCAGAGCTAACGCAGCTGATGGAGCTGTTGAAGAGCGGTGCACTCACTGAGGAGGAGTTCAAGGCGGCCAAAGATGTCACGATCAGACGGTTCGCGGTGCCTGATGAAGGGGAACAGTGCTTGGAGCCGCAGCAGCGGGGCCAGAACCTCGGCTACTTTGAGCAGGTGAACATCAGCGGCTTTGACGACGATTTAGTGGGGCAAGCCCAGAGACTGGGTGCATATGACATTTTGGAAACTATCGTGCGAAACATACTGCGTTTTTCAGAGGAACAAAAGTACAGGAGGCTGCGTCGGAGTAATGAGAAGCTGCAGTCGCAACTGTTTAGCGTTCCTGGTGCCATTGAGTTTCTAGATTCGCTAGGATTTGTGAACTCAGAGGGTGAAGCAGGTAACCCCGAAGGGGATGCCTAGTTCTTCCGAAGACGGCTTCACGAGAGCTACTCGATCAAGGTCTAGAAGCTATTAATTTCTTACGGTGCCGCGACAGGGAGGGTAGCGGACGTGCTCCGAATTATCTGCGTATGCGTCAAGCCCTGCGGCTGGAGGTGCGGCGAGAACGGTGCGAGAAAGCAAAGGCAGTGGGGGAACTGCACTCTTATATCTGTCAGGAATTTAGCGCGGATGATGCGGGTGATGGCCTGTACACGTCCCTCACCAACATCGACACTCTGCACACCATCCTGACGAATATTATTTCCCATCCCAACGAGGAAAAGTACCGAAGGTTGCGTCTGGGAAACAATGCAGTGTACAAATGCGTGTTACAGCAGCGGGGGGCCCTCGAGCTCCTTCTTGAGTGCGCCGGAGGTGAGTTAGTGGAGGAGTCAGGAGAAAAGACTGCCCTCCTCTTTCCGAGGGAGGCTGGTGTGAGTGAAGACAGGCTGAGGTACGCGCTACGGGTTCTAGAAGAGGTGAAGAACGCCGTTCATACAGTCAAAGAGGAGATTAGACACCGTGAGTATGAAGAGGCAAAAAAAGCCATGCGGTCTGAAGTTCTCTACACGAAAATGCTGGAGAGTCGACAGCCGTGCCATGGAAACAACACTGAGTGTCATCAGGCGCTAGGTTCTGCTGAGCGCGACGAAAGTCAGGCGGCGGAGGAAGAAAAAAAGAAACACCCTCGGAAAGGACAGCGCATCCCGATAAAAGAGGCAGTGCGAATTCTTATGGGGAAGGTGGAGACCGACTACAAGCGTTAAAAAACAGATTCTCCTTCCCACAGTTTGCTTATTGCTGAAAGCGGAAAGGGGATACGAGTTTTATTGTCACACGACCCCTGTAATTGGGCTTCTGAGGGGAGAGAGGGGGGAGCAGTGTTGAAAAGTGCGACCCCTGGTTGTTTTTCCGCCGCTGAGGTTGCCTGGCAGGCACTCTTTGGTTTAAATCGGTCACGGCTGCCGCACGCCAGACGCAGAGTTAGTAGCCAACCACTTCTTGGCTTCCCTCTCTTACACCAATAACTTTCCCCTAACTTTCACTCCTCATCACACTCCAAGTTATGACGCAACCTGCGGCTTTCCCATCTTTTCTCCTACACACACTTTGGTAGGCCGCTTCCCTTGTGCGAACAAGCGCCCCTATCCAGCACATCGGCGAGACACAGAGAATAGCCGACAAATGGATCGATGTGGCGCGGGCAAACAGGTACTCGCGCCTCAGTGTGAATGAAGATGTCCCTCAGGCTGGTAGGAACAGCCCGGCATCCACAAATCCGTAGGCCCACCCCTCCGGTGAGCCGTCGTGATGGAAGTATATTGGGCCTTCACCAAAACAAAAGTACAAATCGATGCTAACGTCTCAGCAAAAGCACTTGGGCCACTCCAGTCATAACAAAGTGTTTTCCTTATCAGCCCCTGGCTTCTATTACACCGTGCCCTTTTACCCAAGTTGTCTGTTTAGGGCAGTTTCTATATAATAGGAATGCCTTTCAAACCAACAATCGATGTTTACGCAACACCTCATGAGCTTTCAGCTGCCGGGTGCAGAAAGATTGTGGACATCATAGAGGCCCATGAAGGAGAAAAGTGGCCGTTGTCGATTGCTCTCGCCGGCGGGAGCACCCCCAAGCTAACATACGCACGCCTGCGGAGCGAATATCTCCCACTTCTTCGGGAGAAGCGTGCCCTGCGATTCTTTTTTGGGGATGAACGAATGGTTCCCGCTGACTCCCGCGACTCGAACTACAACATGGCGCGGGAAACCCTTTTGGTTGAAATTCCCGACGACCTCATCGTCCCGGTTGACACCAGCGGAGTCACAGCACCCAATGAGGCAACGCCACTTGACGCTCTGAGAGCAGCGGAGGCCTACGAAGGAAAGCTTGCTTCCCTCCTGCCATCGCAGGCGGTGGGGGAGGAGGGAGTACGCGTGCCGGTGTTTGACATCGTGCTGCTGGGTCTGGGATCTGACGGCCATACCGCATCCATTTTCCCAGGAAGTCCGGCAGCGGTGGAAATTGGTGGACAAAAAGCCGTTAGTATCGGATTTCCCAGTGAGTCTATGAGCCCAAAGGTGTGGCGTGTTACGCTAACGCCGGCAGCCATAATGCACGCGCGAAACGTCATTATACTCGCAACAGGCGCGGAGAAAAAATGGGTTGTGGAGGGTATTCTTGCAGACGTGACAAGCGATGCCCCCGTTGCGCGCTTCCTCAGGGGCTGCAAAGGAAATGTTTCGTTTTTGCTCGATAGAGAAATTGCACAGAACCTATCAAAGGTTTGATCCGACAGAGAGGCGCCGTTGTAGGGTTATTCTGGGGACATAGATGTATGTGTCTACCGTGTTTTTTTCTCCGGGCAGAGTAAGTGCTTACGCTGTCCTCAGAATTTATGCCCTAATGGGTTACACGCAAACACCATGTGCATCTTCCAGTTAAGTTACCAGGCGGTGAACAGCCACTTTTGGGGGGCCTTTTCTTTTGCTCTGCCTTCATTTATCCCACACTCCTTCGTCCTATTCCACACCTTTAGGGTTCTCAGCAGCCGACGAAGACGTGCACGGAAGAATGAAGGAGGCCGACGCGGGAGAGCTTGAAATGGTTGCTGTTTCTGCGGCTGGGTCGAGTAAACCTCCACTTTGGAGGGCAGCGGCAGTCCAACACTTTTGCGGTTCGTCGCCACGCTACGAAAACCCCTGCCTGTAATACGCAGCTCAGCTGCATCCGACGTTTATTGCAAGGGAACTCTTGCGAACTTGAGCTGTTTCCATACGAGGGTATTTGTTGGGTGCCAAATGTCACGCGAGGGGCATCCGCTGTACTGAGTGAACTTGTCTCGCTTGCCCGCTCAAAAAGAGGAACCCAGGTATGGGACGCTAGCGGATGTACTTCCACGTGCGTTTTTAATTGTTCGTGACACGATACTGTTGTGGCTCTAAGAGCATTGGCTCTAGTTGGTTACCCCGTGCTGTTTACGTGAAACAAGTTTGGCTGGTCGTGCTCGTGGTTGATGACTGAAAATCAACTGGGCGAGGTTCGGTGCTCCTTTACACTTATCTTCGGAAGGACCCGCCCAATCCGCCATCCAGATCTCGGCAGTAGCCAAGTTCCGTCAGGCGATATGCGTTCGACAGCTCATCATCCTTCACAATCTTCTTAAGCCCCGTTTGATTGTGCTGAGGAAGCAAAGCTTTCTCCCACGCTCGTAGGTCACGGCTTTTTTTCATAACTGCTGTCGTCGTCTCCCGCCTTGCCCTTTTCATCAGCCGCGGAAATCAGGGAGCATGTTAGTCTTTGGTGTCCGCAGGACCCACCTTAGCCCTCGAGGTGAGGGGAAAGTTCAGGGGCTATGGCGTAACGCCTTTCATTCGGCGAGGGCATCTTAACGTACCAAGCTTTTAAGCGGAGGGTTCGGCATACACCTGCTCCGGCTGCTCCGCAAGGGGAACCGCATTGTGATGCCACAGGAAGAAATAAGCTTTGCATGTCCACATAATCCGCCGTGCCGGCTGGCCTTCATGCCTTCGACCACCGGGGCTCATGGATGGTGCTCTAGCCGCCGTTTGATTTCACCCCGAGGCCACGTGCACAAGTGGGGATAACCCTTGGTCAGAACCGCTCGTGCAGAGGAGGTTTCTTTCCGGACAATATGTGGTGGGGTTCAGTCGCACTAGTTCTGGCAAGCGAAGCCGCTGGACACACCACATCGCCACGTCAGAAGAAAAAGAAATGATAAACAAAGATCTGAAAACTCCTCGACCATATAGCTCAAATAATCTTCACGTTTCCGCCTTGTAGGACCGAGGCTCGGTCAGGTATTCTACAGTGTCCTTTCCGGAGCATCCCTTGCCCACCGTGGTGGGCAGTAGTCCTCCCGTTCCGCCCGAAAAAAAAAAAAGAATGAGCCCGAGTGGGGGTCACTTACCCCCATGGCCATTGTAGGGGGAACGCCACGGTCGATTTCATTTTTTGAGACATCGTCATCCTCCGATGGAGATCCTCCTAAATTTTCGCCGAACAACCCCGGTCAGTCCTCTCCCATCTCCCGTCGATAAGCCCTCCTCGAGCAGACTACCGGTGGCGGGGCTCCGACGCTGGGCAGCGGGTTCGCCCACATTACAGCACTCACTTCACGCTAGCAAGTACGCATGCCTCTAAGTTTCATGGCGACAGGTCTCCAAGATTTAAGGGAGTAGACCCCCTTTACGTTAGAAACTTTCGGGGTCGTTTGAATAGCACGGCAGCGGCGCGATCGAAGCATACCTTCGCGCCGACGCCGCGCAACTTCCCACCTTGGCGATGTGGCCTGAGCAAAATGTCAAATTTAGTATCGAAGCCACAAGCGTCTGCGCGAGGTGGTATCAACGGGCCATTTTGCGCAGAGGGTGTGCGACGCGAGCTGTCGGTTGCGTGCCTTTCTATTCGCAGTGTTCAACGTTGCTTCGGCCCCATAAATTCTCACGGCCACTCCTTCAGAGATCCGGAATTAGCAGGAGCCGGGGGCGAATGTGACGCTGCATGGAAAAGGGGGCCCAGCACGTTTCCCAACGGCGCCGTCACGCCAAGAGAGCGTCCTGAAAGGACCCCCCTTCCACTCTTCGTAGGTCGGTGCTAACTGGGGAAGGTCAGGCCCCGCAGGGAGTCGCCACCAGTTCATGACATTTTCTCCCTTCTTAAGCAATACTTTCGAGGTAAAACATACCGTGAGTATTGCAAGCGACGGTAGATGCCTACTCGGACCCCAATTTCTCCGTACTGCGCGTCAACGACAGCTGGCTGTTAGGCATGCTCTGGGCCAGTAAAACGAAAATTATGGCAAACAGTAGATGTCACCACAAGGCTGTGGTATTGATCTCTGGGTGGGGGGAACGAGGACCACATTTCAACCCCAGTACCCCGTCCATTGTTTTAATTTTTGAACTTCGACAGTGGGCTGATGACTCGCCGTTCTCCAGGCGCTTGGCGAGGGCACTGCTAAATATTCCCCGTATTGTCCCGTGCCCCTTGGTGACCTTTCTCCCAACATCAACCAGGAAGGTTTTTTCCCACCTCAAAGCTCTAGGCTGAGGAAGGATAACAATGCTCTGCATACCTTAGCGGTTGGGTGTCATGCATGCAGAAATACCTGGCACTGGCGTGGGGAAAGCGCATTCATGCCTAGTCAAACTGTTCGGTCAGGTGGTTGCGCATCCTTTTTAAAGCCAATGGGCCTAATGAGGGGCAGATGAACGAGGTAATATGCAGAGACTATCGTGGGTTCGTCTTGAAACGTTTCTGATTTTCCTTTCAGGAATATGTACTCTTCGTGTTTTCAAAATGCGACTAGGAACAACATTCTGGCGAATGGTAGTTATGCCAGACCCAAGCTTAAAGACCTTGTTCCTGCCCACCAATTCCACGGCTGTGGATGATAAAAACAGGCGAAAATACTCCCGCTATGTGACCGCCATGCGTTGCCAATGGTTAGGGAAAGGGTATCTTGTAATTGCGGTGCATTTTTGTGGAGCCAGTGCCTCATATCCGTTGTCATCCATAAATTTCCCCGCTTCCTACTCTCAGGGAAATACCCCGCGTCAAGCATTTTAACTTCCAGCGGGTTGACCTATTTTAGGGTGGAGGGGAACACAGTTCCCTTAAAGTTTCTCATCTCTCGATTTGGTAGTGTTGAGACCCAGTGATACCTCTACCAGAAGCGGCACCGACGAGGCAAAGCGCTGTACTACGATATGCGTGGTGACTGAAGAGTGTTACCGCGCGAAGTAGTTGTCGGAGGGGCGCCGCGTCGGGGGTCCATGGTACATTTGGCATTCCTTTAAGGATGTGCCCTCATTATTACGAGACCCCGGTGGCGGAAAAAGATAGCAATAGCCACATGCCCTAAGCGCTTTGTAACCGTATATCGGTCGCAACGGTGTCATATACTGCTTGCGTCCCGTGTTACAATCGGCAAATTTACCCGGTCTTGTGGATTCCTTTTCATTCCATTGCTCCCATCTGCAGAAAAAGAAGCACGACTTTTGTTTACTCCAGTTTTCGGCATTCTTTCGCCACGATTTGCTGTATATCATAGGTGACGAATGCATGGGTCATGCCCCAAGGGGGGTTAAAGTATTTTCTCTGTTGCTGTTTGTCATCCACGCTCCCAGTAGCATGGCTTCCTCCTTTGATGGGGATAGCTCGTTCAGCCATTATTTTTTTTTTTTTAAGGAAAGGGAAAGTGCAAATATTTCTCTAATTTCCCACCCATAGCAGTTGGTGGTACCGGTGGTGGTGGTTAAAATTGTGCGATGTTTCGTCTGATTGATATTAGCGAAAAAAACGGAATGATGCCTTAAAATTAGTGGAAATTTCTCGAACCAGCCGCACTTAAAACCGGACATGGTATCAAATATTTGTTTTATTTTCCCAAAAGATTTGTGTAACAGCTCCTTCGGTTTCGGCTCCGCTCGATTTATGGTGGCAGTTTTTAAGAAGTAGCTACGCAGTCTGTATGAAATTGGCACCTGGTTTGTGCCGTCTTTCCGCTTTACCCACGAACTGATATTGGTAGACATTTTTCCTTCGACAATTTACGGTGCAGCAATGGGACAAAGGTGTGTATCTTTCTATTTTTCTTATGAGGTGCAACCGCGATCAGAAAAAACGTTGGACTTTACAGAAAAGTTGTATGGTGCCGTAGCTGTCGGGAGGATCTGCCATAGCTTGCAATCGGATGTGGAGAGTGTAGGTTGTGGCTCAGTGGCACCAGATTTCAACAAAGCTTGAATTTTACACGACAAACTCCAGAAATCTCTTACCGTGAGTAATGAGTGAAGCGTTTTTTTTTGTAATTTTTTATACTCAATAGTCATGGAAGCAGGGCTACAGGGCTCTTCTCAGCTAAGAAAGCACTGCCCCCTGGCACAAGTTATTCGTTGGGTCAATCAAAACTGCATGGCAGGGCATCATTTTATCTTGCTGGTAACCACTTATTGTAAAGGATTCTTCACGATACTGACGAAGCGACGTTATTCTGACCCACTTCATTTCCCAACCATAGCATAACTGAAAACCAGGAAGGTGCGTCATGCATTCGTTTTCGGGTGTGGTAAAGCAAATAGGTGGGCCGGGTGGTAGCTTGTAAGAGCCAACTTGGAAAAGGGCTTGGGGCAAAAATCGTCAGTATTGGTGATAAGAAAGGGTTTGAACAGAACAAGGAACCGTGGGCAAAGGGCTTTTCAGGGTGGGATACACTTGCTGTATAGTCAACATTATAATTTACCTGTCCACACCCACATCGTAAAAAAGAGAAACTGCCACACTTGAAACTCCTTTTGCCACCCTCCAACGAAGGCTATTATATTGGGCTGGGATTAAGATAACAAAACGTAACAGGCAAAAATGAAGAACTGGACGCCCACGACATTTTCTATTACACAAGGTCTGGAATCGTGAGCTATTTTTGACTTTGCTGATGTATTCACCAAGGAAGTCTAACCAGCCCAATTGCTTCTCGTTACGGTGAAGATAAAATAATATCCGGCTTCACATTTTTTTAGGTTCTTTCCACGTCCAGACTTTATGCACGTGGCCAGACGGTGCACCAGCGACCCTCCAATCTGCCGCAGGGAGCGCGCAAGGGTGCCTGGCGGCTGCCATTCCCCATCACACGCTTTCCCAAGATATCAACCGAGTCTCTCGGCACACTGGCCATGAGGCGCACAACTCCTCTTTACCTCTGGCTTATCCTGGGTGGCGTTCTTCGAAAGGAAATTCCTTGTGGAGGAAGAAGGAAATTCAAGGCAAAACCATTAATAGAGGGTCATGAAGCGTGTGGTTCGATTCTCGATCTCGACGCATCGGGTCCTGGCGGACTAGTCAAGCTCAAAAGAGTTAGGAGGAGCTGCGCCAGGCACCCTCAGGGCCTTCGGGTAAGTGTGTGTGTGGAGCTCTCCTCGCGCTCTGGGTTTGGCATGGTTTCTGCTGTTCTTCCTTCGCTGTTCTGGAGCAGGGCACGTGTGCAAAGCCAACCCCGACCCTCTGGCACTTTGGAAGGCGGCTACTTTTTCTTCCTGTCTTTCGTTTCGCCTCGCTGGCATCTGGTGCCTCGTGGTCGATCACACTCTCCCGTGGATGATGCTTTTGCCTTTCCTTGACATTGCCCCACCGTCGTTGTTTCATATGGTCCCGTTTATCTCTGACCTCCAGCTGGCATCTCACTTTCCTCTGAGCGGTTCTTTCTGTCCCTCCATGAACACGCACTCGGGCTTCTCGCTTTCTAAGGCTGAGTCCGCCTTGCCGCCATTGGGGTGTATCTATCATCTTCTAAAGCGGGCCTGCCGTGATCCTGGTTTCTCACCCCTCATCGCATGGAGTGGCGATTTCGGGTGCCTTCCCAGGGGTCATTCTTCCATCCTTACCGGTCTCGCCACTCCACGTCCCCTGCTTTTGTTTATACTTTCCTTGCATCCTCTTCCTTTAGGGTTGAAGGTGGCCCGGGTACCGGCCCAACTGTCGCTCGCTCTTCCAGCACGCTTATTAGACCCTTCCGCACGCAGGGAAACAAGTTTCTTTCAAAACGTTATCGTCATGTGGTTTGCGTTTGGAGGACCCTCCATATTTCAGTCCCCCTCATCCTCAGGCACTGTTTTGTCCTCACTTCGCGTTTGACAGCTTCCCGGGCATGCCTATCCTGCGAAGAGCCATGTAAGTGAGCGTTCGCCCGCATAGCTGGGCGGCCGTTTGCACCGCACATGGACACCGGCCTCTCCTCGCGGGCCCCGGAACCTTCGGGGAATAGGCTGGCGTTATTGCTAGAAGAGATGTCCAAGAGGAAGCAGCTTTGCAATCACGTTGTTCAACTCGCCTTTTCTTGCTCACACCCTTTCCACTCTTATGCCATGGCGAACGAGAGTTGCCGTGCCTCCCCGCTACAGAAGCGGCCGCCAGCCTAACTGAAAGTCGCTTGTGTCGAAGTGGTTTCGTATCTCTTCCATGTGCAATAGCTCCTGGATAGGACAACTGGCCGCAAATCATCATTCAGCCTCTTTACAGAGGCCAGCCGCCCCTTGTGCTGGGGAGACACCCTGCATTCCACGACGCTCTTCGAAGGATAGGTCCTGAGCCCTGCTCGACATCTTTTCCAAAGAGCGTGAGAGGCCCGTGGAGCGAAGTGCTGCCACGACCACTCGTGGTAAGAGGCTCCGGAGAGTATTTATTTATTTCAGGGAGCCGGTGACGGTGCATGATTTGAAGTGGCGCGACATTCGAGGCCTTTCCTCAGCGAGTGATTTCTGTCGGTGGCCGCCGGCTCTTGGCAGCACGTTGAGATGTTTGATTTGGGGTGTATTATTCGGTACATGTGATGACTGGCTAGGTTTGGAGGTGTTTTACTGTAAAAGGCTGTGCAACTCCTGTGGGCGCCGGGGGCGGGTTGCTGTATGTCATGTCTGTGGGATGGTGCTTTTATTTTCCTATCTTATCGTTATTCTGTGAGGGAGCGTCCTGAGAGCTATCTTTCCGCTACTTGATGCTGTCTGCCTCTGGTATACCGCGTTATGACACAGTGATGTGGTAGTGATACCATGTAGGGCACTAAGTGGTCGGTTGGGTTGGTATTAAGGAGATCCCTTGCGGTTAATGTGGGTTGATGTAGTGTTCTAGAGGATCTGTCAGCACCTTTAATTACTGAAGGAGCGTTTTAACATCCTTGAAATCTGCTACGTGGATTAGAGTACTGTTCTAAGACAATCGTGCTTGCAGACGTTGGCATCTTCACTTGAAACGCGAAAACATGCGCCGGGTGTTGGGATTTGGTGAATTAAGGCTTCCCTTGTATGCTTGGAAGGACAAGACTCAACTGTTTGTTGTATCATGGGAAAGGGATAGCACTATGTAGTTCTGTATCGTTTCAATCGCTGTTTAGACGGTAAGAGAAGATAGAAAAGCGATGATAGTTGTATATTATAGGGAAGCGCCCTTAATCGAAGAATAGCGATATATGTTGAGATAGTAACGCTATAACTAATGTCTATTACGTGTGTCCTCCATCACAATGATTGTAACTGAATTTTACGGCAGGGCAAAATTAAAGAAAAGTGCTTGCATATGTGTTGCTTTAATAATGATAATGATGATAATTAAGAGATCGCTTTATGTGGAATGACTGCCGATTTTTTGTTTATATTTTCCTTCATAATGTTGTTTATAACGACGCTGTCCTAATTATTTTTTTGTATATCTAATTATTACTATTGCTGTGCAACCATTCGTAGCTTTAGACAGCTGAGGGGTTGCGTCTTCAGGATACGGTTTAAATGTTTGCACTGACGAAACTTAAAAGATCAGGTCTAATGTTGCCTATGTTTATTGATGTCTTAATTTTTGTTTTTAAACTATGACCGAGTTTTGTACTGTAGAATGAGTAATGCAAGGGAGTGATCCGGCAAAATCATTCCTTGAGAAGCTCAAATTGGGGAGGACAGCAGCAGGAGCGGTGGATAACAATGCACCACCTGACAGTGACGGTGTTATCATTCGGCGTGTTGAGAGACAATATGCCAGTGAGCCCTTGTCGGCATTAGGTCTAAAGCTAACAGATGATGGCGAGGTTTTGTCGACGGAGGCTGGGTCCCCTGCTGCAAATTCTAACATTCTGCCTCATTATATGATTATTGCTGTTAACGGCACGTTTGTAGGAAGCCGGTTAGACTTTGAAGAAATTGCATCACAGCCGTTAAATCTTATTATAAAGCTGCAATCAACAGCAGCCATGTCAGAATTATTGGCAAATATACTAGACGAAGAGGAAAAAAAATCTAACGAAAATATTGATATGGTTATTGATACGAACAGTCTCCTACAAACGACTCCAAGGTACGGCTTTTTGTCAGCCGAACATCCTATGTTTTTAAGGTGGAATCAGAGACTACAAACACAGAGGGAAGCTAGACAGCTTATTCGTCAAGCAACGAGAAAGGCCGAAGAGCAGCAGGCAAAAGAAGCGCTGGAAATGCTGAAGCGTGTTATGGAGACCAGCGAAGTGCAGCAAAATGAAGAACACCAAGAAGAAAAGCAGCAGCTTTGTCATAATCAAGAACCCATAAAAGTACCTACTCCTGATCCGGGCTCAAGAGGCGAAGAAGATTTTCTGCTAAAACGTGTACAGGATGAGAGTTCGTTTGGCACAGCCAATCAAGATAATGAGGCCTTCGAGCCGCTCGAAGAGGCTTCACGTGAAGAATTATTAAGACTTATCGGGGCAAAACCTATGGAGGAGAGCGTGGTACAGGCAGTACCTACTTGTGACGGTGTTGATGTTCGCTTTTTTATTAATCCTACAGAAGAATACACTCTTTCCAATGGAATGCGAGTAACAGTTAGTGTAAAGCAGAGAAGTGGACCCGTTCCGGAACCTCCTCCGGGAAAGCCACCAAAGCGAGTAGTGGTGGCCACGCAGATTAGCGCAAACGGCGCCGCTCAATCAACAAAGTCTCAAGGAACGGAAGAATCATGTACGTTTTGTTACATGAGGGGTCACCTGGAGAAAGATTGTGGCGAGAAAAAGGAACAGGAGAGAAAGTTGGCGGGAGTGCCGAGGGAGCGGCAGATTTGTAGGGATTATATGAGAGGTCGTTGTAACAGGTCTGATTGTATAATGAAACATACGCCCTCCCAATTTCGTGATCGGAGGTCTCGCTCTCGAAGCAGGGACCGAAGCGCGCGCCGGAGATCTAGAGACCGAGACAGACATCGTAAGAGGACTGGCAGAGAGCGCTCTGGTAACCGCAGGCGTAGTCGACGACGTGGTTCTTCTGAGCGCTTTCGCCGCCGCAAATAATATGAGTTTTCACTTAATCGCGAGCAAATAATTTATACCTCTGGCGTTTTCCTTTTGTCTTGTTTTTTTATTTATTTATTGGGAATGCATTCCTCTGAATTGTCAGTGACATCTTGTCAGTCCCCCAAATCATTTCCTTCTCTTTAGTATTTTTCCCGCTGAAGTTCCAAAGTCTTGCTCTGTTTGCTACGACAGTATTAGAAAGTTCCTTCGTCTTGATGTTGGGACTATCTAGCGTTCTATATATGTATATAATGCCGCCTGCATTCAATATTTTATCAGTTTGGAAACTTGCGGCCAATGAAAACTCGATACGCAAATAGCATGAGGGTAATATGATGTTGGATGGCTTGTTACTTTTGTGACATTGTTTGTGGTACTGTTTGAGGGAAATACTTACTAGTGATATTTGGTGCTGTGGCATAACACAAGATTTAAAGAAATTGTAGTATTTCCTCATCCAAGTTATTTTTTAAAATTAGAATTGATGTTGGTATGCCTTAATGGACTAGCAGTCTCAAAGTATTACAGATCGTCATCACGGTTACCTTGGGTTATTTTATTGGAGAGGAAACAACAAATGGGTTATTTGTTTCGCTGCCCATACCGTTCCTCCGGTGTTCGCTACGTAACTTACATCCGTGAAATACACTGCAAAAAAATACTATGCTCCGGAGATGGGTTGATTTATGTACTTTAAGTAAATCAATTACTACAAAAAAACAATTCCTACGTTGATGCCCACCCTTCTAACATAAAGCTTCCTAATGCCGGGCGTGTTTTTACGTACAGTACACGTTACGCTTTTATTTACCGAAATCGTGTGTCTGACAGTTTTAAAACAAGTGCTGACTGCCATAGAGAGTACCAAAACAACGATACATATTTTTATTTGATTTCAGTAGCAAACGCAGTTACTCTTCGATCATTACTCCGCATGTCCTCTTGGCTTTACTCCAATGCCAAATGAAAATGTATAGTTTCAGAACTATTATCGCCTGTTGGAAAATATTATTATTTTACTTTCTGAATGTCAGCGTATATTCTAGCTTTTCATTTGTCTTGTTTCTGTTATTTTGGGGGTGTTGTTGCTGTATTGACTCTATTGTGGGTGACTTTGAGGGTTTCAGCTCCCTTCACCTCTGTAATTAGGTGATACATGCAACGGGAGATGGCGAACACTTTCAGCATTTTGTACACTCTGGTTTAGATTTTGCTGCTTTACAGGTTACATTGCATTTCTTTTCTCATATCTGAAATATACGGGAAGACTTGCTGGCCTAATACTGGGAAGCTGCGAAAGCTATTTTTCCCCTTTAGGGGGAAGAGCGAAGGAGTATCTTTTCGCTTTTTCTGTAAATATGGAATGGGAACACCGTGTGGGAAAACTGAACATACACGTTGCCGCGTTGATGATGGACGATGATTTTATTGCCTGATATTGAACATAAAGTCACACCCCGATACGTCTGAATTTGTATTAAAAACAAAATACAAAACTTTAAAAATAATATTGTCGGCCTTGTACTCTAGTTGCTCGAGTGCGCCTGCATTTTTTTTTGTATTCTTTGGTACTAAGGGAAATAGGTCTTTTGTACATTCCGTTGTTATTCACTATCGGATGCGGGTAGCGCCGTTGTTGCTATTGCTTTGCATGTGGATACCATGTTTACAAAATTTTCCGTGTCTTCCTCCTTGTTGTGTCCGTGTCTTTTTCAATGTACTCTTCCGTTATGGAGCACTGTCAGAACCTGGATCAGCTCAATACCCAAAACTTCCGTTTACGCCCCCTTCCACCTTCTTTCTTGAAATGAAAAAGAGCACAGGACATGTCTCTCTTTTTGTGTTTTGGCGTGTCAGTTGAGCAACCTCTACTGTGGCAGGTATCTACTGTCATCAAAAATTTCCTTCATTTTCGAAGCATGTGTCGTTAGGAGCACCGGAGATAACAATACGCTCCTGGAAGCATCGTGATAATTTTTTAAATTTCCATAGTCACTCTAAGTTCCATCCTGGTTCTTCCGAAATTCTTTACGCATGTAAATATCCCGATAATGAGATGGGTTTCGGTGACTGGTGTTCCCTCCAGTTGTAGGTAGATCAGTAGTGTTACTGGAGTCATTTTATTGTACTACAGGCTTCATAGTGTACTGCAATTTTTGCAAAGATTTGCAAAACGTTTTGTTTGACAATGAAAATAAGGAACTGGTGTACTGCTTTCTTCTTCAATAACCTATATCATTCTTCCTGCGATTTCCCATATACCTCAAGAGTTTGGGCATACTCGAATAGACTACGTAGCCTGAGATGCGCGCCGGCTTTCGAAGGGGACGTTTGGACAAGGTACAGCAACCCGGTGCCATTAATAGTTACACGGCAGCTCTTTACCCTCCTCGTATCTACCATTACTACACGGTACCATCAAATATTAGCATTGCTGGTTGCACCACGATAATCGGGCCTAGTATAGACGACGGAGTTGGTGATTCCAGGGGAAGGGAAATACTGCCGGAAAGTGGAGGACCTGTAGTCGGTAAGACGTCCCCACCAGCACTTCGTGATTATATGGGTTGCTTCGTTGACGTTAATCAGTGCATAGCAGAGGCTCGAGCATTTGACATTGTGGAATCCGGCAATGAGATGCTAAATATTCTCCATTACCCTTGTTTGCTGGGGGTCAAGACTGATGAGCAGGCAGGTACGTGCACCGGAGTAGGTCCTCAGTCCACGAGTAGTGGTGCCACTCAAAGGATTCGGCTATGGGAGGAGGTATTGAGCCTCCCGAAGGAACTTCGATGCTACAGCATTGTTAGATCTCGCGACGTAACGCAGGCGATGATTGAACGTATTCGAATTCGACCAGTAAAACGGAAGCGTTTGGTAAAACCAATGCGAAGGGGCGCGAAAGTGTTTGTTTATAGCATTGGCGAAGAGACTCAAGACAGTCTGAAGGGAAACAAGCGAGTGAGAGATAATGACGAGCAGAAAGGGGATGGTTCTGTTCAACAAAAGCGAGTGGATGACGAAGCTCGTGAAGTGAATGGTGACGCGTTATGCGATAAATATGATGATGAAGCATCGCTCTCTTATCAAGTCGATGACGATGATGATGACGGTGATTTGGATGGGCCTAATGAGAGTGGCGATGACTATGACTATTTTTAAACGCACTGGATACTGTGCAGCTTTAATACCAATTCGCACACATTTCGTTTAATGGAATAACTAGCTCTTTTTTTTTTTTAACATAACCTATTTCCCATTTATATTATAGTAGAATGTTCACCCTCTACAATACGAGTTAGCTGGGTGATCCTTTGCACTGATTCACAGCATTATCACTGTTTACCCTTTATTCTTGCACTAACTTACCGATGAAGAAGTCTACCATGAGCGTTAAGGCACCAAAGCTCTTCAACAAGTGGTCGTATGACAATCTCCAGACGCGGAGATAGCGCTCAGCGACTACATCACCGGACTCCGACGTATGTGCCGCATTCCGCCGGCCGCTGGCAGAAGAAACGTTTCCGCAAGGCGCGCATTCCGATCGTGGAGCGCTTGACAAACGGCCTGATGTTCAAAGGCCGTGGGAACGGTAAGAAGCTGCAGGCTGTGCGCCTAGTGAGGCACACGCTGGACATCATCCACTTGCTCACGGATCAGAACCCCATTCAAGTGGTGATTGATGCCGTTTCCAAGGGTGCACCGCGTGAGGACTCCACCCGCGTTGGTGCTGGTGGTGTTGTGCGCCGCCAAGCCGTCGATGTGTCGCCTATGCGTCGTGTGAATGAGGCGATATACCTCATGTGCAAGGGAGCCCGCGAGGCTGCTTTCCGCAACCTGAAAACCCTTCCCGAATGTCTTGCCGACGAGATCGTGAACGCGTCGAAGGGCAGCTCCAACTCTTACGCCATCAAGAAGAAGGATGAGGTGGAACGTGTCGCTAAGGCCAACCGGTAGGGTGCTGGGATGATTTCAATTTTATTTTACTTTTATTAATCGTTTCAAGAGTGTTTTATGGAAATGTTTGCCTTTTTCTTTCAGAGCATGATTTGTATCGGGGATCACTTTGTCTTTATCGCCCCTCACCTACATGCACCCTAATGCACACTCCCGTTTTATTATTAAGAGGGAAGGGGTAATGAGCGTTAAGGCACCAAAGCTTTTCAACAAGTGGTCGTATGACAATCTCCAGACCGCGGAGATAGCGCTCAGCGACTACATCACGCGGACTCCGACGTATGTGCCGCATTCCGCCGGCCGCTGGCAGAAGAAACGTTTCCGCAAGGCGCGCATTCCGATCGTGGAGCGCTTGACAAACGGCCTGATGTTCAAAGGCCGTGGGAACGGTAAGAAGCTGCAGGCTGTGCGCCTAGTGAGGCACACGCTGGACATCATCCACTTGCTCACGGATCAGAACCCCATTCAAGTGGTGATTGATGCCGTTTCCAAGGGTGCACCGCGTGAGGACTCCACCCGCGTTGGTGCTGGTGGTGTTGTGCGCCGCCAAGCCGTCGATGTGTCGCCTATGCGTCGTGTGAATGAGGCGATATACCTCATGTGCAAGGGAGCCCGCGAGGCTGCTTTCCGCAACCTGAAAACCCTTCCCGAATGTCTTGCCGACGAGATCGTGAACGCGTCGAAGGGCAGCTCCAACTCTTACGCCATCAAGAAGAAGGATGAGGTGGAACGTGTCGCTAAGGCCAACCGGTAGGGTGCTGAGGTGTGGAGGTGATTGCATTACCGCTTACTCTTTTACTCAGCCCTTTTTTTCTCTTTTTCCATAGT
This sequence comes from Trypanosoma congolense, assembly GCA_002287245.1. Lineage (NCBI taxonomy): Eukaryota > Euglenozoa > Kinetoplastea > Trypanosomatida > Trypanosomatidae > Trypanosoma > Trypanosoma congolense. The sequence goes on along the minus strand of NHOR01000454.1, from coordinate 934,710 downwards.
TTTCCTTCCCAAGAAATTTATGTTCGGGAAAATTTGTAGTTGGCTGGTGATTTACTAATGTATTGGATGAGGAGGATGCCAAGTGTTTTTGTCATTTTATGTTTATTTATTTTTCCTTTCGTTTGCCTACTTTTTTTCTCTCTCCGCACATTGTGTTACTTAGAGCCATCATGACTTCGTCTCGCACACATAACGCTCTAGCGCATCAACTGCAGGAAGAGCGCTTGGAGAAGTTGTGTGATGACAACGCATTTGTTAATGTGGTGGACGTGCTGCGTCGTCGGAAACATGATGCATTTCCTGCAGATGGAAACAGTACAGAAGTTGACTTCTTTGAAGTGGGTACAACGTCCACCACTGCTCCGCCTCGAATTCATCTTACTCGGTTCCTGTTGGAGCAACACCGATCTTACTTGAAGGCAATGGGTCTAGATGAGGATGAAAAACAGCACTGCGATTCGAAGGCGGGGGGAGATTCATCCTCAGTTTCAACGTGGTCCTCCGCTGCGTCATCTGAGAAGAGTGAAATTGTTAGTACGAGCAGGCGGGGTAAACGCGGACGCAAACGTGGTAGATCCAAGTACGGTAAGAGCAGAAAAGCTAGTCAACAGATGCCCAATGATTCGGCACCCCCAAACAGGGAAGGCAACAACAGAAATACTGTAAACATTGCTTCGGGAGACTCGAGTTTACTGGCATGGGAGTGCCGGTATATTCGAGACTGGTGCCGTGCTCAAAAAGTTGGTTCAGCTGAAGTCCAAGTGCCTACAGTAAGTTATACGTCGATGACGGCTCCGCCACCGCTTCATGCTGGTGGCCATCACCTGTGCTCCGTTTGTTTGCTTCCTGCTGGTTATAGGTGTGTACGATGCCGCAGGGCACTGTTTTGCTCTATCGAGTGTCATGTGGTGCACGAGGCAACCCGGTGTATGAAGTTCATTGTGTGATTACCAGAGGACGAAGGAGCACTTCCGTCAATGGTTTCTGCTCCCTACTGCCGTCGAAGCCCTACCGCTTCTACCATTTCCTTTTTCCCCTGAGGTGGTTGGGGGAGGCACTGTGCGAGTGCTTGACTGACTCGATGTGGATATGCATAAATCAGGTATGATTGGCATCTTGAGTTTCTCCATGTGTTTGCATTGCTCTGAGGAGTGTTGGGGGGTTCTTTGTCGTGGGTCCCTTTGGAAGAGAAGATTGCGCTGAGGTGAATTTTCCCCACTGCTGTAATTAGATATGACTAAATCTCCGTGAACTCACCTGCTTACCGCGTTCCTTCGCAGCTCTTATCATATCTTTAGTGCCTGTTGCCCATTGGATTCATCGAGGTATGAATCTAAGTCGCGTTTCTGATGTGGTACCAGTTTTACGTGGGCGGGTTATGAGGTCCTCAGTATTTGATCATTACGAGGAATTGGCTTATACCCAATTCGTGCTCAGCGCGAGAGGCTTTGAGATGCTTATGCAGCGCGTAATAATAAGGAAGACGCTTGTAAAGATACAATGTCTCAGAGCGTGTCATTATTTTGTTACACGTATTCTGATTACTGTTACCGTTACTAGAACAACTTGTACTGACCTCCTTACTCTATACGGTATACAGACAAGTGTTATCAAGCAATTATAAGAAAACTTAACATCCATTTAAGCAATAATATCAGAAAACCAACACATTACACGTAATGGAGGCTAAAAAGTGGGTTTACTACTTTGGTGGTAAGCAGGCAGATGGCAACCGAGATATGAAGGAGCTCCTCGGTGGCAAGGGAGCCAACCTTGCTGAGATGGTAAACCTCGGTATTCCCGTGCCTCCTGGTTTCACCATCACAACGGAGGCGTGTGGCATGTACCAACAGACGAAAACAATATCCCAGGAGATTGTAAACCAGGTAAAGGAAAATGTGCGTCGCGTTGAGAAGGAGATGGGCGCAACCTTTGGCGATCCGGAGAACCCACTACTGTTTTCCGTACGGTCCGGTGCAGCGGCCTCAATGCCAGGTATGATGGACACTGTTTTGAATCTTGGTCTTAACAAGATGACAGTTAACGCATGGGTGAGCCGTGCGCCCCATCTTCAGCGCTTTGTGTACGACTCCTTCCGCCGATTCATTACCATGTATGCTGATATTGTGATGCAGGTTGGACGTGAAGATTTCGAGGAAGCCCTCGGCCATATGAAGGAGGAGCGGGGGACTAAGTTTGACACTGACCTGACTGCTACGGATCTCAAACGTCTTTGTGACCAGTACTTGGAACTGTTTGAACGCAAGACGGGGTGTCCGTTTCCTCAAGACCCAATGACCCAGCTCTTCGCTGCCATCAACGCTGTGTTCCGCAGCTGGGGCAATCCGCGTGCCACCATTTACCGCCGCATGAACAACATTACAGGCCTCCTTGGTACCGCTGTTAATGTTCAAGCCATGGTTTTTGGGAACATCAACGATCGCTCGGCCACTGGTGTTGCCTTTTCGCGCAGCCCCAGCACTGGAGAGAACTTCTTTTTTGGTGAGTACTTGGTCAATGCTCAAGGGGAAGATGTCGTCGCTGGTATTCGCACCCCGCAGCAGATCAGCTACTCGCTTTCACTGCGCTGGGCCAAGAGTCATGGAGTCAGCGAGGATGAACGCCGCCGGCGCTACCCTTCTATGGAGGAGGCCATGCCAGAGAACTACAAGCTGCTCTGCGATATACGTAAGAAGTTGGAAGACCACTACCGCGATATGCAAGACATTGAGTTCACGGTGCAGGATGGGCGGTTGTGGATGTTACAATGCCGTAACGGCAAGCGTACAATACACGCAGCAGTCCGCATTGCAATTGAGATGGTCCAGGAGGGTCTTATTTCCAAAGAGGAGGCTATTCTGCGCATCGATCCCTATCAAGTGGACCACTTGATGCACCCCAACCTGCACCCCAATGCGGAGAAGAACAACAAACCTATCGGAAGGGGACTTGCTGCAAGCCCAGGTGCCGCCGTTGGACAGATTGTATTTGATGCTGAGTCGGCAAAGGCGTGGAGCGCAAGAGGGAGGAAAGTAATCATGGTGCGCCTTGAGACTTCTCCTGAGGACCTCGCCGGTATGGACGCTGCTTGCGGTATTTTAACCGCTCGCGGTGGCATGACATCACATGCGGCTGTTGTTGCCCGTGGCATGGGTAAGTGCTGCGTGTCTGGATGCGGTGACATGATCATCAAAGGAAAGTCGTTCCAGCTGAACGGGCACCGTTTCAAGGAAGGTGACTACATCACCATTGACGGAACGAAGGGTCTCATTTACTCTGGAAAGCTGGAGTTGCAGTCTCCCAATTTGAAGGGAAGCTTTGAGACAATCCTTCGGTGGTGTTGCGAGATGAAACGTCTGGGGGTTCGTGCTAATGCTGATACACCCGCTGACACCGCAAAGGCCCGCAGCTTTGGTGCTGAGGGTGTTGGTTTGTGTCGTACGGAGCACATGTTCTTTGAGGGTAGTCGAATTGACTCCATCCGGGAGATGATTCTTGCTGACTCTCGTGAAGGCCGTCAGGCTGCATTGGAAAAGTTACTGCCTGTTCAGCGGAATGATTTCATTGGCATTTTCAGCGCTATGAAGGGACTTCCAGTGACGATCCGTTTGCTGGACCCTCCGTTGCATGAGTTCGTTCCACATGACGCGGCTGCGCAGGCTGAACTGGCACAGACACTCGGAGTACCGTTGGAGAAGATCCGCGACCGCGTGAAGTCCTTGCACGAGGCGAATCCCATGCTTGGACACCGCGGTTGCCGTCTGGGCATTACGTACCCCGAGATCTACAACATGCAAGTGAGAGCCATCATCGAGGCGGCTATTGCCGTGAGCGCCGAGGGGAAGGATGTCGTGCCGGAGATTATGATTCCTCTGGTGGGCAAGAGGGAAGAACTTGCCTTCACAAAGGCACAAGCGGTGAAAACTGCGGAGGCCACAATCGCCAGAGCAGGGAAACGGGTACATTATGTTGTAGGCACCATGATCGAGGTCCCGCGTGCCGCTATTACAGCTGATGCGATTGCGCAGGAGGCTGACTTCTTCTCATTTGGCACGAACGACCTGACGCAGATGGGCTGTGGCTTCTCCCGCGATGATGCTGGTCCATTCTTGAGGCACTATGGTGACATTGGAATCTACGGACGCGACCCGTTTCAGTCGATTGACCAGGAGGGTGTTGGTGAGTTGGTGCGCATTGCTGTTACCAAGGGCCGCAGCGTGAAACCAATGCTGAAAATGGGCATCTGCGGGGAGCACGGTGGCGACCCAGTGACCATCGGCTTCTGCCACAAGGTGGGACTGAATTACGTCTCCTGCTCTCCATTCCGTGTGCCTGTTGCCATTGTCGCCGCCGCTCACGCTGCCATCCAGGAGAAGAGGGATGCCGAAAAGGCGTACAAGGCGATTGTAGCCAAGCTCTAAGGGCACGCCACTGTGTGTTAGGCTAAAATGGCCCACACAAGGTTAATGTACATATTCCGGTTTTATTGAAGAAATGTAATTGGACATTGACGGGGAAAAGGTGTGTGCGGGGGAATTAGCGGAAAAAAAATCAGCGGGGGAAAGCATGTCGACAACTTTATAGTGGGATTCGGACAAGGTTATGCGTTTATCTTTTAATGTGGCTGATATTAACTGTCACCAGGGGATCCAGGGTTTGGTGTCTGCATCGATAATTCTCTTGGAGGCCTCCAGGAGATTTTTCAGTACATCTTTGCCTTCTTCAAATTACTCAAATTAATTATCTTTTCCTTTATTTCAGCGCCTAATCACATGATTACATCCGCCAAAAAATACTTCCAGTGAGGTGTTTTACTGCGTTTCTGCCTTGTTAGCGGACAGGCGGTAGACCAATGACACGATCGGAGAAAAACGCTTGTATTTTTGTCTTTTTTTTTTAGTTTAACAGTTCCATCGTGGTTTTCTACTTTTTTTTTTTGTTATTTTTGTTTTCATGCAACTTTCGGCCTTGGTAATTAGTGGATCATCTTCTTTTATGTGAGATATAACGTCCCTTTTCCTGTTGTCACAGGGAACGAAAGGAAAGAAAAGTGGAAACAGTGAGCGAATTGTGGAGCAGAAAGGACTAGGGGAGCAGTTGCCTGAAGCATTACGAGGAAGAAATGGGGGTGGGGCGGTATGAAAAACGGTGCGATGAGCTGGGCTGGCCGTATGCGTTTGTTAAGTGTCTGTTTGTGTCCGTGCACTAATGGGAAAGCAACATCAGCAGACGCCGGGAAAGGATGGTAATGGACCGTCCTCCCCTAAAATGATGGAAAATGTTGGTCGAGGGGAACTAAGCGGAAGGAATGATTTCAGATATATCAATCTGGACGGGAACTCGTTTTTTGATGAAAATAAGATAAATGATCGGGAAAGGGAATACGTGTGAAGACGATCGGTAGTTTTTTTTTGCGGTACGGTGAGTAGTGCTCTTTTTTTTTTTTGGTGCACTTCAGTAGTTTTTCTGAGGATGTTTTGTTTTACTAATCACGCTATGTATTGCCTCTAAAGAACTCACTGGTCTTACGTTTAGGGATCTGAAAAGTTTTTTTTTTAAAAAAACAAAGCAGACATCAAATCATCTTTCTTATAGTCCGTTGTTAAGATCTTCCTTTAGTGCCTATAAATTGCTTGGCCTTTCCCAATGCGCAGTTTACTGGAGGGCATTACGTCGACTCTCAGGCTCGCTCAACAGCAGGAGGTGCAACCACAGGCGGGTGGAAATGTTCGAGACACCTCAACAAAGTGTCTGCCTAGTGCTCCGCAGCCCTTGGCTAGTGTTGGTGTGTCGCGGGAAAGTCGAGATGGTGGGTCGGCTGTGGCTTCAATGGATTTGCTCTCTGGTGGTTTGTTCAATTACTCTCGTTTTAGCATGGATTCGCCCCCAGACTTTCCTTTCAAGATGCTCATGGTAACGCAGAATATTGGCGGCATTAACCCGACTGCGGGCGAGGTGGAAGGAAGTGGGGAGGAAGGAGCGGATTGTGCCTGTGACGGGCTTTCCTCAGCTGTTCAGCGGAAGGTGATGGAGTTCCTCTCCGAGTTGCGGCTGCTCATTTTTGAATACAGCCTGTCTGAGTACACAGCATACTTTAAGGCCAGATGCGCGAGTGATGAAGGTCTCTTTCAGTCCTCAGTGGGTGCAGGTGTCGATCACGGACCGCCACCACTGATTGACGTCATTGTGGTGCACCTACAGGAGATTGGAGGGAAAAAACACCACCGGCAGTTTATTGATTACCTGTCAAACGTGTTGCTGAAGTTCCTGCCAGAGGCTGGTTGGACCTCCGGGTTGCTAATGGAAACGAATGGAGATAAGGACCTATACACTGCTGTAGGATCTGTTGTGTTCGTCTCACACCGCATGTGTCCCATTAGCAGCATCCTTTCGTTTCACCACCGCACTTATGTCTGCGTTACTGACGATCCTGTGACGTACGGGAGCTCCCCTGCCATTCTGTTTCACGGTAAGAAGTTTTCTGGTGCAGGGGACTCCCGTAAGGGGTTTTTACTCATATCACTTCGCCTTGGAACGGTTGTTGTTAATTTCCTGAACGTGCACCTGTATAATGACACGATAAATAAGAACGCATCGGTGAGCAGCCCCAGCCCCTTCGAACCTCGGCGACAGGAAGCACTGCTTGAAGCGCTCGCTGAATGCGTAGTCTTCGTATCTCCAGATGATCCACTTTTTATTTTTGGAGACTTCAACACCCGACTGGACATCTGCAACATGCTCCAGTACTTGAAAGAGGTTAAACACATGGATGTTGCCCTTTCAAGCAACGATATTCGATCACCTGATAGTTTTTGGGAGCTTTTCGAAGACCCGCAGTATATTAGCGTGATTAAGCCGTACGATGTCGAAATACAGCGTTTGATAGACGTCGTAGCGGAGCAGAGCGGAATTGAATTGGCGGAATTTGTAATCCGATTCCCTCCAACGTATCTTTGTCAGCCTAAAGCAAATGCAGAGCTTCCCCACCCAATGGGGTCTCCCATGTCGTTTTCAGAGGACAATGAAATTGTGGAGGATTTAAGTGGGAATGTGGATAATGAAAGGATAAGCGCCACACTGGAGCGCATCACATCGGTTCCCAGGCGGCCGTACATGCGACACCGCATTCCCGCGTGGTGTGACCGGGTACTATGGAATCCTGCGGCATTAGAGCTTATGACTGGCCGCCGCACTTCATGTGCAACGGGTGCTGATGAAGGCAATGGAAACAGTTCCTGTGTGTTACGGCGTTACACGTATCGGTCTGCTGCCTTCAACCACACTGATCACGATGGAGTCACGTTGCTCTTTTAAGTGTGTGTGTATGTGTGGCACATATCACATTTTTTCTTTCTGGTGTGTTACCCCTTTTCATCATGCCTGGGTATGTCGGCGAAGTTGTTTTGTCTTAAAGTGCAGCGTAACGGCGGTGGCCTCAGATGGTACTTTTCGCAGATGAGAGGTGAAAGATTGTCGGAACATCCGAAAAGTTGCGGTTCTGCTTTTGTGGTTCTTCCTGTAAGCCCTTCACTGTAAGGCCAAGGAGGAGATGTTGCTGATTGTCTTGCTGAGTTCAACCGCGTGCACCTCCACTCAGCCTATTTTTTTTGTTTTTATCTGCCTCTGAACGATTGATATATGTGCATATATATACATATCGTGTGTTGTTCTACTATACTTTGGTTACACGTCATGTTTATGACGTGTTCCCGATTAACAACAACAACAAAAACTGAGTGCGTATGGACAAATTTAATTCGCTTTTTTGGAACCAGTTGATAAATCGTTTCAAACTTATTCGGAGGATAATACCGAAAGAAAAGAGCAACGTTTCTTTTTTGCTTCGTCTTTCTCGTGGAGACACCTCGCTAGGGTTCCGCTTAGGAGGAGTCTGTTATGGATAGTGGAGTTGGTAGACGCTTCTCACGAGGTATCTCCGGAGACGATTCATGCACAGACAATGCCGACAACCAAACTCTTCACGGAAGTCGCTATCCATCGTGCTCGAAAGGTGGGTGCGCTTATGATAGTTCAGTTCGCTTTGACCTTTCGCGCCACCATCGGGTGGTTGAAGAGCTGTTTCGACGTAGGGGAGTCGCATTGAGCTCGGGGGAGCAACATCCTTTAACGACCCCGTTAGGCGTTGACACTGAATTAACGAAGAGTGGCGGAAGTGGAAGAAACGAGGAGCTCCCTTCTCACGAGGCTCATGGGTCGTTTGGTGCGACGTGGTCGCTGGCAAAACAAAAGGTTCCATCCGATGCCAGTCCGTCTATCAGTTGTGATGATTCAACTACGCGCCAGAGCGGAGTCGACTACAATTCATCTGCGGGTTCATATTCGAGGAGTTTTGACGGCCATCGTGTTTCTGACAATGGCACCCGCAACGTTGCAGGAGTTGTGGGGAAGCCCCTCGAGTTGGCCTGTTCTGGGGGTAATGAAGCGAAGGATGCGGGCGTTTTGTCGGTGCGTGGCGTTCTTGATCACTTGGACGCTCCTGGAGTTGGTAGCGGTGTCACTCAAGCCATTTCGCCGATGTTAGGTGACAAGAGGTCTGAGCGTCCGGCGGCACCACCACGTCGCTCACGTGGTTTGTTTGCTCTTTTCTGTACTGTGGAGCGGGACCGCTTTGAGATTTTTGCGTCTCTTTTCAAACGATACAGACTGCTGTTGGATCCATTCGTTGAGCGCGTCGTGGGACCACATTTGGCATTATATCCTAATTTGGTTAATATGCTCGAGTTCTTACGTAACCCTTCTGGCGCCCCTGGGGGCTGCTTTTTTGACTACCCATTGCTTGCTTGGCCGTTCAATGTATTGTATACAGCGTCCTGTTTCTATGTTACAGCGAGACTTCATGGATATCATAGACTTTTCAGTGCTCTTTCCTCACGGGGTGGGCTGCTTGCTAGTGGGAAAGATGTTCTTGGTGCGCTGGCTGTCGCCATGTCACCAACGGAAGAGGCCTTGATCCGTAACACGTCAATAATGTACCACGCGGCTTTCTTCGCTGGATCGGTTTATCTCGAGAATGAAAGCTGCCTTGAGTCCCATGTTCATAAGTGCACAAACCGCAGTTTTGCCTTATTGGTAGTCAACATTACAATATCTTCGCTGAAGCTGTTGGTCGACGAGGTCAACCAGATACGTCTTAGTAGCAGTAAAGCAAGCCGTAGCCCTGGGACTGAGGGTGTCAGTAATGCTATTCCGTTGTCACATGTTGAGATTGCACGTGTCTTGGGCAATCGTTGTGCCATTGTCTCCGGCAACCCCATCGACCTTGAGCGCCTTGACGTCCTATTGGTGCGATATGCGTGGACTGTGGGCATAAAGATTCGTAAGGAATTTCTTTCCATCTTTACGCCTGAAAACAGCTTCTACTATAACCAGTCTAGACATCTGCAGTTACTGCAGCTGTGGCTCGATAATGGTGTTGAGCTTGATGCCTCTTCCCTGCACTTGACTTTGTATTCTCCCGTTGATGGCACCCCGTGGAGCAATGGAACCATGTGCAACTTCATGGATTTGGTTGCTCGAACGGTTACATACACCCCGCACGACCTCTCCCGTTCTCTCCGGCATTTGAGTAGCGGCGACGTGCTGCTTGATTTCACAGCGTCGGACCTCTGTGCAGGACAGCTGATTGAGTTGGGGGATTGCAGCGTGACAGTGCTTTCAGAGCCCGGTGACGTTGTGGTTTCTACCATTCTCTCAACACCAAAGCGAGGCAGCATCAAACATGTCATGGAGTCATCGTTCGCCAAATGTGCCATTATCAATGACATATTGCAGAGCATGCACTGGGAGGGAAAGCCCCCTTCCGCGCGCATTGATGAACTCTCCGGCACATTTGTACACTTCGGTTTGCTCGCGAGGGGGTCAAGCACACGGAGGCCTTTCGCCAGCCGTCAACAAAGCTGGCATGAGAGCAGACAACGCAAGCATGATCGAGGCCCTGGGCACATGTTTTCGGCGGCGGTCTCACCAGAATGTTGCTTGGCGCTTGACGAAGGACCGTGTCATGGCGCAGCTGAATATGTTGTGGTGCCCAACGAGCGCATTCCGGCCGTGGTGGACGTGTACCAGATTTCTCCAGTCATAAGGAATTATGAGATACAGTCTGGTTGCGTTTTGACAGCAGCTGGGGTAGAGTTTATGCGGAGGTTGTTACTTTGTACCAGATTGCCCTTTCCACCGCACACGTTGTTAATGTGTCCCTCAGTATTGGATCTCATTTATTTGTGGGAGACGTATGAATTCTTGAGGGGCAGAGGTGTAGGTGACTCCGGTTAGCGGTTGCTTGCTTACCGTTGGAAGCTAGTTATCATTGTGCAATTAGTGTAAACGATATTTTGAAATGCGTCCATGAAGTGTTTTTTCTTCCTAGTCGTCCGTGGACCGATAAATAAATCAAAACCGAGTATTTAGTATTAAGCTCCACTGCAATGTTATGAAACGAGTTTTGTGACACCCTTTCCCACACGTTTATCAACTTTCCACCTTTGGTTCTTCGAACAGTGCCCAGCCATGAACCGACACGGGGCTGCTCAGGTGTGTGTTTGATATTCATGTGGGTCGAACCTTCTTAACTAAGTGATGTGAAGAGGTGAGGGAAAGGAACCATCCAATAAAGTGTTTCCATAGACATCCCGAACTGTTTGTTATTCCCAATGTTTTTTTTTTCTATTTCTCCCGTTTTGCATTCCACTGGTTATCGCTGCGCACGGCTTGCGGACGCCGCTTCACTGCGCTGTTGTTGTTGTTTATTTGAGAGGGCCATTGATTGGTAAGTCTGCTTATGGGGATATGGCGGGGAAGAAAGTTGGCAGTAACCACGAATAACGTTATCTTAAGAGGTGTTGCGTGGGGGGTGTTTTTCTTCTCTTGTACTGACTGGTTGGTTTTCATTTAAATCGAAATGGTGTTCCGAGTATCCTCAAGTGGCCGCCGTAAGATTTGACATTGAACTTTAGGCTGCCATGTTCATTCAGCTGCGTTGTTTGCCGCTACTGCTGGACTTCAAAGTGTTGCCTCGTTGGGTGGCTACTCAACCCCTTTTTTGTTTCTTTATTCACATTTCCACACTTCAGTGTTAAGTTGATCGTTCACGTCCACGTTCTCAGGGAGGAAGAAAAGAGTGAAAAACATTCACTCAAAAGAGCCGGCAAAATCAGTAAAGTTCTCTGATAAAAAGAATGTCTAAACAGCTCACCATTGTTTCAGCAGGTGCTGCCGCCGCCGTTCTGCAGACGGCTAGCGCCATCGTCAGCAAAGTCACTGGGGGGCGCGTGCAGACAACGACGGCGAAGGAGGCTGGTCGCCACGCTGTAGTTGTTGGGCCAGAAACTCCTGCTGGTGTCCATACCGCCGTGACGGAGGCTCCTAAGGTGCTCCGTGATGCCATATACTCCGATGTCTCCACCGTTCTCGTACGTGCTGTACTTCCTCGAGGTGCTCCAGACACGGTGCAGCTGCGGGATGCTCTCGATGTATACGCTTCCGCTGGGATTGATGCCAAGGGCGAGGTGGAGGCTGCGACACAGTCCTTCAGAAAGAGTGCTGAAATTGCCGTGGCCAAGGCCAAGGCCAAAGGCGTGCAACGTGTTGTGTTGGTCATCAAGCCAGTTACAAAACACAACTACATTAACGATCTGTTTAAGAAGGTCTCGACGGAAGCGATTGAGGCTGCAGGTTTGACGACTGAGGTTTTCGGTACGTCTGTCGCCGCTAATCAACTGATCGTCAATCCTGAGACCCTTGGGGTGGTGCTACTTAACGATGTCGTAGCCGCAGAACACATTGAGTTGGCTTTTGCAGGTGTTGTTGGTGGTGTAAGCCGAGTTTACTACACAGCCGATGGCGGGAAAATATCCGCTGGGCACAGCTTTAAGTCCGTTGCGCTTGCCGTTGCGCAGGAATTGCGCGAGCTCGGCTTAACGAGCGAGGCTGAGAAGGTTCAAAGTGCTGCGTTGAAAAACCCTAGAGCGGTACTTGCTGCACTTTGACGTGACGTTTTGCACCGCTTTATGTTTTTGTTGAGTAGAGTGCATGATAGTGATAGTAAGCGGGCTGTGGGGTCCTTTTCACTGTTCGTTGTAACCTCGCATTTAAGCTCGTAGTTCCCCATTCTCGTCTCACCTTTTTATTTTATGCCTCTCGCCAGAGATGCACATACCCCTTAACCCTCCTTCGTTGGTAGCTGAATGGAAGGACTGCTGGGCTAAGGACGGGTTGCCGTTGAGGGTGGGAAAGGCATGTGTGGGTCTTTAAAAATATAATTCTTTCGGGTCGCGGCGGTGGAAGTTGAACGAAATGATAATTTTCAGAATCACGGCCCTGAAGAATTGATTTTGCAGCAACTTTTTCAAAAAAGTATTTGTGTGGGTGCAAAGGCGAGAAGTGTTTGAGTAAATAGTACACGCCGCTGAGATGCCGGCTAGGGGAAAGGGGACAAGGGCGTGGTGTTTGTGCTTAGGGAAGGTTTCGTAGGAACGGGGTAGTTAGTGCTCCTTTTTGTGATGGTTGTGTATGAGGGAACGAGAGGAGCCGCCACTTCTCTCTAGCGATCTGTGTGGGACGAATACATCTCTTTAGTATTGTATAACCTTGTTTCCGGTCTTTTACCGTCCTGTCTCGAGCCATTTACTTTCTCCACTCTTATCTTTTCTTCACTAGAACTCTCTCTCACACACGCACAGACACGTTCACGGTTCTCACATATACACCGATCATCATACGTACGTTACAAACTTAGCTGTTTACTTTTTTTTCGCAGTGAAGCGTTATCATCCTTTTTAATAACTCACACTTGGTTTGACAATCACATCGCATCTAGTTTCAGGTACTGCGTAGCCGGGCCACGCAATTAGTACGCACTTTTGTGTGCCGTTTCCGCAGCTCATCAACCACTTTTTCTGGTATTAGCACTCGTTGAATCTTTTAAACTGGGTTTGTGGGGGGAGGGTTGGGGAAATTTGTTCTTCCGATTATTTACAGGGAATAGTGCCAAAGCTATAGCTGCGGAGGGAGGCAAAGGCAGCTTACTTGCGACCGGGCGTACCGCACTGCACGTGAGGAGGCGAGAGGGAGAGGAGGGAAACAGTCCAGCTAGACGTCATGCAACCGCGTCCGAGGCAGCAGAAAGCCGACCAGTTGCCTGTACAGCGCAACCTGGGGACACACGGGTGCGAAGGGTCTTCATCGATCGGTGTGCCTTCTTCTCAAGGTTTCTCGCATGTGGACTTGTGGCCCATGGTAACACACACTGCACAACACACGGGAAACCTGAATAGACGCACTATCTTCATATCTAACTTACCAATCACAATCGACAACGGTCGGCGCCTGCTGCCGTACGTGCCAAGGGAAGGACTTCTTGAAGTTCGTGTCAAGCGTAGCGGTGGTCGTGATGTTGGATTTGCTGAGTATGACAGCAACGAAGGCGCTTTTCACGCGTTGCGGTGGTTTCAGCAGTTATCTGCTACCGCGCAAATCGCATGCGATTGCTCAAAAGCTAATACAAGGGCGTGGATGCGGACACAGCCACAGCCCTGCTACCCTGTTCCCTATGACGACTTTCAGCGCCATAGGTTCAATCCTGAGCGTTCAACTGAGCTGCTGCTGAACAGTGTGGTTCTCACTGCTGACTGGGCCTTCAGTACCCCAATCTGCCGGCCGAAATATATTCCTTCAGCTGCCTCTGTCCAAGCACCAACTACTTCTCTACACCAGTTTCCCACGAGGGACTGTGGCAGCGACTTCGCCAACTCCTTGCATTTACCACTTGCCGGCGTGCTGGAGCCACAATCACAACAGGCGCCGCCGCTACCTGATTCACGTCACACAGACTTTGGCTGTCAAGGTTGGGCTCGTCCTTTGGTGCAGCAACCACCACCCCATTCGGGGAATCGTCTCACGCACCGATTCAACGTGCCCGTTATGCAATACAGCGGAAGTGAAGGCTCAGAGTTTATCCTCGGGCCTGGTTGTGCCACACAAGGCGGGACTCTGCAGGTTCCCCAACAGCGGACGCATCACACGCTCTTTCGGGGACACAGTCGATGGAGAGGGGGACTTCCTTCGTATGGTGCCATTCCTGTGCCCCATGGTGATCACCAGATCTCGAGGAGTTCCTCTGGAAATTTGGTTACGTCCGCTACGTTCAAGGATGAAGTGCTCCCCACCAGTACGCTCTTTATCAGGGTGTTACGTCCTCGTCACGATTCTTTAAATTGCACAACTTCACGGCCGTGCACCAGCCCTGCTACGCCGGAGCTGCGGTCCCCCACTCCCACAGACTCACTACATTTGGAGGAAAGGAGCGCAGCCCCATATTCTGACGCCCGTCAGCAGCGGATACGTCAAGGAGTACATCATCTGAATCATTTATGTGAGCAGTGGTCGCAATTTCACCATCGTCATGTTGTGTCAGCTGCAGCCTGTCACGTGCAAATTTCCCCCACACCCAAGGTGTCGGGTGACTGCAATATCTCTGGGGATGCACTTTTTTGTGAGGAGAGCATGACAACGTCGGGATCGTCAGATACGTCACGAGAGTCGCACACGTCTGGCATGTCTAACACTGGAGTCAGCGAGGAGCCTGGGCTGGAGGCATTGAGCCACGACTTCTACTCGGAGAGGTTCGCAGGTTTCCGCACTTACGTCCCCTTTTCGCGACGCGGTGCTTTTGTGCGGTTTGAGCGGCCCATGGACGCGTTGCAGTGCTTGCGGTGGTTTCGTCAACAGGCGTTTTTTAAGGATCACGTGGATGTACAGTTTGCTCGTGAGGACACACGTCAGTCACGGCCTCACGGGCCAAAGTCGGGGTGATATGTTCCGTGGCTGTTTTAAAAACTAGTAGGGAGGTGTGCATATGCACTTCCGTATGTGTGATGGCGTAGACAGCGGCCTTTGAGTGGCACCAGAGCAGCGTTGCGCACTTTTAGCGAGTCCTGCTTCTTCACTGAATGCAGCTCCATCAGTGTGGTGGTGCTTTCTTTCGGTGTTTTCCATCCGAATTTTACTTACCCGGTTTGGTGTAGTGCACTGGGTATGATATGACGGTAGTCGGACGTGGTCGTGCGTTAGACTCGAGAGCAGGTGCAGTGCATCATCTACATTACTGGCGATAAAAAAGTTTATTTATTTAACTTCTTCCATATTTTTTTTTGTTTTCTGCGTGCAGATTCATTTGGCTAAACATTTTTATTTTACTATTATTCTCATCACGTCAAGGCTAAACTTATTACATTTGGCAGCAGTTTGCTGCACGTTTCTCCCTTCCCAAAAAATCACCACTTTATCACCTTTTTCTTTCTCCTCGTTTCCGCGTTCCACGCTTATCTATTTCACGCTCCCATGAGCAATCTCACGGGCTTTGTTTAGTCATTTGTTCGTTAACTCTTTGTTCGCTACTCTTTGGCTTTATCTGTTGCTTTCCTCTTGAATTTCTCGACACCCTCTGCGCCTCCATTCGTACGCCGGCGGGGTGGCTGGTAGAGGATCCACTTTGAGTGTACCGTAAGAAACAGTTCGTTGTGGGGCGGGAGTTTAACTCGAAACGTGGAGGGTGTTGAGACAAGGGATGAAAATGACGGAAAGAATGTAGGAGATGGTGGCACGCGCAGCGAAGTCGGTAAAGTGAAGTATTTTGAGTCATAAGGGGCAAAGAAGGATGGGGATAAAAAGAAATAAACTGAGGGAAGAGGGAACAGCAAGAAGGGTTAGGGCAGTTGTGCCGTGTAGGCGATGTGGATGCCCTGAGTGGCGCCACGAGTCACAGTGCCACTGCATTTCGCTTTCTGGACTCTTGCACCTCGTGGTGCCGTTGCTTGGTCATTATTATTGCTTTACCTTTATTTTTTCTTTTCCGCCGTTATTTGAATTCTTTGGGGTGGTGGTCACGGGTATACTTCATTTCAATCAGTGGTTTCTTTGTTCCTTTTCCTCGCACCCCGTTTGGGTTCCAATTGTTGTTTATTTTGTGTTGGCTAATGGTTTTATACTTCCGCCGCCGTAGTTTTCATCACATATCACACATGGCTTATTTATTTCATCTATTATTTCATTCCACGTGGCGTTTCAGAAGCAATGTCATGGAAGTACGACACGTTATTCCTCTTCCTACTTGTCCCCTCCCTTATTTATTTTCATTCCGTTTCAGTGCCTGTTTTGACCCCCCTTTTTTTCGCCCTGTGCGTACTGAGCTGCTCAGTCCTGTGAGCACGCAATATTGCGTCCGCGAGTGTTATGAGCTTTGAGAAGGAGGAAAAAAAAAGAAACCCGCCATGGGGAGTGAAGGGACGGAGGAATTCGTGACATGTGGGCTCGGGAGGCGTCCACAAGAAGGTTGAGAGCGGAGCGGGAGGAGAAACAAACGGCTGGGCACCTGACGTATGGGGCGGTAGACTTTCGTTTATTTCACTGTGTAACACTTTTCATTCCACTTTTTGAAACCCGTTCCCACCAGGCGTCTCCCTTGGTGTTTGCTCGCCTTTTTGTGGACTTGCTTATTTTACTTGTAGCGTCTTAATAACGGCCGACAGCAACTACTTTTCTCATTGTTTCCCAAAATTATTATCATTATTATTGTCGTTGTTTTTATCGTTTCAACCTTATTTGTATTTGAAGTTGGTGAGGCGCACTATTTTACTTGTCGCGGTGCAGTTCAAGGGGGCTGCAGCCGCGTGAATATTTGAGGGGAGGGGACGGATGCATGTTTGTTTGTGCGTGAACTAGAGGACTAATTTCTATTGGTCTTTCTTTGCTTCACTTCGCCGTCCCTTTGAGCAGAACCAGCCCATTATTTGACTTTCCTACTACTTTCCCGTTTCTCACGCAGCGAGCATTTCCTTTCTTCGCTATTTTAAATTTATTTATGATCTTCTTCCTTCATATTTTCTTTGTTCCTTCCTTTTCCCTTCTTAACTGGTCAGCATCCCTCTTGCTTTTATCCTGTTGGCCTCATTAAACAATGAACTCTCCCGAATATTTTTATCATATTGATGTAATTGTCCAACCGTGGTTTCTTGTTTCTTTCCTGCGTCATATTTAACTCTGGTCAAATGGTTTGTGTCTGCTGATGTCGGTGTGGGGGCGGAGCCCTCGAGGGCAGTGGCTTTCCGTTCCCTTTCAGCTGTCTTCCTACTTCCTGTCGCCGCTACTCGGTTGCCACGGAGCATCTTTATTTATTTATTTATTTATTTATTTATTTTTATTTTTGCTATCATTACATTACAAATGTCCTTCTACCTAACTCTTTCCCAATTATTCTTATTTCTTATTTCTCTTTCTTTTTTATGCTGTTGGTGCAACCTTTGGATTTTTAAAGAGGAATAAGCGATTACAAAGAAAACAAAGAAGGAAAAACGTATATAAGAGTAAGTTTTTTTTTTTTAAAGAAAAAGAAACACTAAGAGAAAGAGAGAAAAGGGTCAACAGTTACGATCACCCTCAGGGTATTTTTTGTTGCTGAGAAACTTTTAATTCAAATAGATATATAAAAAAAAACAACAGGACGAGTCTAACTGAGAGATCGGCGTTTCCAAGATGACCAATTTACTAATGAAGGTGAGCCCAATTCTCGCCTATTTGCCTGAGGTTTCCAGCCCCTTGCGCGTTGTCCCGATTAGGGAGCGTATCATGTGGACTTTTGTGGCACTTTTCGTCTTTTTGGTTTGCTGCCAGGTTCCCGTGTTCGGGGCTCGGCCAGGCCAGTCAAGCGATCCATTCTATTGGATGCGGGTTGTCCTGGCTAGCAACAAGGGAACACTCATGGAACTTGGGATCTCGCCCATTGTCACCGCCTCTTTGATCATGGAATTGCTCGTCGGCCTCAGACTGATAACTTACGACATAAACAACAAGAAGGAGCGCGCGGCGTATGAAGGTGTGCAGAAGATCATGGCTCTTTTCATTACCGTGGTGGAGGGTGCGGCGTACGTGTCGTCTGGAATGTACGGTGACGTGCGGGAGATCGGCGTTTTCTTGTCAATGTTCATCGTCCTTCAGCTAACATTTTCCACAATGGTTTGCATCCTCCTCGATGAGCTTCTGCAGAACGGTTGGGGTCTTGGAGCTGGCACATCCCTTTTCATTGCCACCAACATCTGCGAAACTATCATTTGGAAGTGCTTTTCACCATCAACGATTAACACGGGCCGTGGCTCAGAGTTCGAGGGTGCGATTATTGCCTTCTTCCACTTGCTGGTGACTCGCTCGGATAAGGTACGCGCTTTGAAAGAGGCCTTCTACCGTCCACAGCTGCCAAATCTCACGAATGTGTTTGCGACGGTTCTGCTCTTTGCCGTTGTGGTATTTCTTCAGGGCTTCCGCGTACCACTCATGACGAAATCACGAAACGCCGCCGCTGAGCGCCAGCCGTTCATTATCAAACTCTTCTACACGAGCAACATGCCTATTATCCTGCAGACTAATGTGGTGTCGAATATCAACTTCTTCTCGCAGATTCTCTCGCGTCGCTTCGGTCAGTTCAATTTCCTGATTAATCTTCTCGGCCGCTGGGAGTCACGGACGTACAGTCAAAGCGGACAAATGTACCCGGTTGGTGGCCTCGCGTACTACTTGACAGCACCCTCAACCTTTTACGACATGATCAACGACCCCGTGCACGCGGTTCTTTACATTGTGTTTATATTATTTTCCTGTGCCACATTCTCCAAGCTCTGGGTAGCCATCAGCCACACCGGCCCCCGTGACGTGGCGAAGCGCCTTGCGCTTGAAGGCCGTTGGCTTGTGCAGGCCCGTGAGAGTGAAGAGGACATGGCCCGCCTACTTGAGAAGTACATTCCCGTTGCTGCAAGCTTCGGTGGCCTTTGTGTAGGCGCCCTCACTCTGTTTGCGGACTTTCTTGGCGCTATTGGCAGTGGGACCGGTGTGTTACTCTCCGTCACCATGATTAACCAGTACTACGACATCCTTCGTGAAGAAGGCGAGGATTTGGGCTATAACTTCATTAAGCAAAAGGTGGCGTGATAGAGGCAATGTAATGAGTAAAGCGAAAACTAAAGTTTAACTGTGTATAACTATTGTTAGAGGGGTAATCAGTTGGAGGGGGAAGTAAAGGTGGAGGGTATGCGGGTGTACTTCCTGCCGTGTTATGTAGGAAAGAGCTATGTCCGTTGATTGCACCTAATGAGACGGAAAATCTATCGGATACGCTGCCGACACCTTTTAGCCCAAGAGTAAAATGAATGAGAGAATAGCGAGAAGAGATGAAGACTGTGTTTGTGTATGTTTTTGCGTGTGTTGCTTGTTGCGTGTCTGTAGGGAAAGAAGAAAACGACGAGGGGGATCTGATATAAATACGTAAAATTGTCAAGAGGCAGGGAAGGCTACTGTGCAGAGGGAAGGCGCGCGCAAGAAAGGGATGTCAAAAGCAAGAGGATGTTCGCAGAATGAGAAGAAAAAAAGCAATGCAAAGCAGGGGAATGGATGGAGGAGTCGTAGGCCGCTGAGATGAGGCGTTATCCACACCAGATGTATCGCGCTGTCAGCGTCACACTTGAGCCACTCACGGTTCACTCACCTTTTTCTTTTTTTCACGTTCTTTCCTCTGAAAAAAAAAAGGGGGAAAAGCCATACTCTGTAAGTGGACATTAGCCAATGTGCGGTGCAGTGTGGTTCGTGACATCATTTGCCTTCAGTACCGTTGACTTGGGTGGTTGATGTGTAAATAACAGCCCTTCTCTTTCCGAGTATGGGCTTGTTTGTGAAGTTTGAAGATAGAAAACGTAGGAAAGGCTCTCTTTATCTGCCTTTTTTTCTTGTTTGTTTATCTTCTCTTCTTCTTTTCGTTGCCGTACTACACTTGCAGCTGGTCAAATGCACGGGTGTTATGTATCTTTCTACCTGTTTGCCTGCTGTGGTGTCGTTTTGTGCATTCAGTGTACCGTCGGTGGCACAGAGAGGTAATGCAAGCCACATGGTGTTTTCTATTTTAATTACTTCTCCCCCGTTCATCCCTCCTCGCTGTTTTAATCGTTTTCTCTCTCCCTTTCCCGCTTTTCATGACCCTCAGCGAGATAGTGAGTAACCCAATGGCAGGTGACGAGAGGACCGGTGTTGGGTCCCAAGCTGCTCACTTGTGAGAGCTTTAATGATAAGCGATACCCCTAATCCTTTCCTTCCTTTTTCGCCTCACCCTTCCTCTCTATTTTTTGCTTTTTTTTTTACCCGTTTGTGTTGCTAGGGAGCTCTTTGTTTGGAAGATATGAGTTGGGAGGAAGGGACTTGACTATAGCACTTGTTGTGCTACTTTGATAAGCGACAACGAGAAAAGGAGTGGGACCATGTGTGGAGATGTCGGGCACCCGCAATGCAGCGCCCACTGCAGAGCAAGGGGACCAGCGTTGGTGAGTCAATGTCTACATTCCTCCGTACCTTGTTTCCTTTCCTTTCTTTGTTGTGTGTGGGCGTGACGTATCATAATTTTTGTCGTTGTGCCATATTGCTTATTCAGCTCTTACACGGATCCCCCTAGTTTTCTTTTTCTCTTGACACTTCCGGCTCGGTTTCCCGTAACTCTTTTCGCTTCCCATGCAATCGCTGCAGAATGGATCGGCAACTTAAAGTGGCGATTTAGGGATAAGCGTGAAGGCGGACGGAGATCGGTGTGTCGTGTGTGAGGAGAAGTGCGGTAATTAATGAAAGGAGTAGCAGACAGGGGTTACCTTTCCAAAGGAAGGGAATTAAAAGGGAAGAAAGAAAGGAAGAAGAAAAGTAATAGTGCTTAATACCAAACGTTACATTGCTCCCAGAGGCTACACTGATACCGGGAGGGGTAATAAAGAAGCTCAAATGGAGGGTTGTATTTGTAGTTAGCTGCTGGAACCCGTTGTCTCTTGTTAGCCGTCGCTCAACATTCCATTGTTAATTATTGTTTTCCCTCTTTTTCTCCCTCCTTCCTTTCACAGTGGTGGTAGATGAAGAGATTTTGGGATGGATGGGCCGCCTGTCAATGCATGAAATGCGCAGGATGGGGCTCGCCCGTGGGGTTTTGCTTCCACTGACGTCCCCGTTGCAACGATTTGGGATTGTCCCCTGAAGTTACGAATGTCGTTTCGTCGCTCTCGGGCCGCTTTTACCGTTTGGTCGTGGTTCATGCGCAGTAGTTGGCAGTGAGGTGCTAAAGTTGGCTGATTGTGCGGTTTCTTGTTTTCTGGATGATTGGTGTGCCGCACTCGGCTAAGGTTTCCGAAATGCAAGGTGAGTTATTACTGCTGGCATGAGTGTCTTCCATCCAGTAGCGGTGAGAAAAGGTCCTGCATGCGGTGTCAGCAGCTCCGGTAAAGATTTATGCCGCAACTAATGCTGGTTTGCTCGCTGTTTGATTGTGGGCGTTTGCTCTAACTGTTTCCCACCACCTTAGCGAGGTAGATGCATGTTGCGAATTTAGTGCTCGTTTCCAATGGCTCCATTGTATAGTCTTCTTGTGTTCTCGTATTTCATTTTAAGCTCATTTGTGCAAATCCGGATCTTCACGGGCTGCTTGGTTGTCATTATTATTTACATTCCTTTTTAGGCCCTGCTTCACATAAAACCATATGCATTTTTAAACCTCTTGTGTTACATCTCATTGACATTTAAGTTTTCCCTTTTTTTTTCGCTCTCGTACTTCGAACTTTTGTTACACACCTGCCGGGAGGGCGAGGGACGGGGGCCAGTGGTGGAAAAGAAGCCGATTTAGGGAAACAGTAATACATTCAAAGGAGGGGTTGAATACAATCCAATATCAGTTTTGTTGCTCCATTATAGAGGGTACCTTCCCTGCACGTGCATACATTTTCCTCCTTGCCAGCGAATTTATATCTGTTTCCTACTCCAAAGTTGATAGCTTGTTTAGGAGGTGATAACGTTGTATCACGTAGCAATGCCGTCACGGAAGGGACCCAATCAGCGTTTTTCTGACGCTGAGTTGAAAGGACGTGGGAGACCCGCGATGCCCTCTAGCAATAACCGGCGAAAACATAGTGAGGACGGTGGGAGCAGAAATGTATGGGACACCCCGGGAGGACTGTTGAGTAACGAAACTCCTGCAGCACTGGATTCCATGCAGGGTTGTAATGCCTTTGGTAGCGGAACCCGCTCGCCACAGGAATATGACGACGTGGCTAGTGTTACTAGTGAGTGCCCCCCGCGGCCAAATGAGGGCGGTGGCGGTGGGAAGATACCGAAATTCAAAGACTTCGGCCCCGTTCTGTCAAAGCGATCTGAGGGAAATCATACGATTCAGGACGTGGCCTCCTGCTCGGAGATCCGTCGCGCATCGCCATGTAGCTTATCGGGCGTCCGCGGCGGAAGTTTGTATTCCTCACCGCACCGTGGGTCTGCTGCTGATACGAGGCCCCGTGAAGTGGGTGGCGGGTCACACCGGTCTTCCGTGTCGGCGCCTCCAACCGCGGTGCCAACTGCCAGAGGGCCGGTTCAGCCCTCGTGGCCGCTGGAGGAGCAAACGACGGGTGCGCACCATCAGCCGAGGAGGGTGAACGTATTGTGGAACATGGAAGTTAGCCCCCCTAACGCTGTCCCAGGCGGCGGTCCGGGTGCATCGCGCTTTGGACAGGTGAATTTTCGTGATACCAACTGCTCAGTTCCAATGAACCGCAGTGCAAATAGCGATGGAGGCACCATTGCTGCTCAGTGTTTGGTTACGAACCGCTCTATAGAGGAAGGCGAGGAGCGACGTACGAGGAATCGTAGGGTGACTTACCCACGTGCGGGTGGTGAGCCGGTGTGGAACCCGCAGCCCTTTAGCTCCTGTTGTGTTGATCGCTCGGATCCTGATAGTTGGCGATATAATCCACCGCGGCATCACGCTTTTCAATGGCCATTGCATACACTGCAGATTGGTGCGCTTGTCGCAATGGGGGCGTGCACCACACTCTTCGTGAGTTCAGTGGTAATGGCATATGTTTTTGTGTGTCAAAGCAGTGGAACCGGAAGTTGTTTGTTGGAATCTATCTTGTTGTGCACGCCCGTTCTGGTTGCCATTCTGTCGACGTACGTACTTCTCATTTTCATTGCCTTTCGGGAGAACGGGGATTTTAGTAATGCCGGTGAGTACTGTGCGTTCTGTCGTCGACACACGCAACTCGATTCCCGACACTGCAAGGCGTGCAATAAGTGTGTGAGGGGGTTTGACCACCACTGTAAGTGGTTGAACATGTGCATTGGCTCGGGGAACTACGCTTTATTTGTTACTTTTGTAGTGTCAGCTTTCAGTAGCTTGTTTTTGGGGGCGATTGCTGGTATCGTGCTGCTGGTGAGGTGGTGGGGTACCTTGCAAAACTTCACATTGTACTTCCGTGTTGGACCTATAGTGTTTTGTGTGCTGTCACTTCTAATGTCTTTTCCCCTCATGCATTTGTTAGGGTTCCACATAATGTTGTGTCATGAGAAAATGACAACGTTTGAATATATCGTGAGCCAACGGCAGTCGACGGGAGCACCTCCTGGAACGTCGCTGCAAAACAGCGACGTTCTCCCGTTGCCGGAGATAAAGGAGATGGTTCCGGTGTGAAAAAGGTTATTAACTTATATGAGTGAGGTTTATGTGCACGTCTAATTATATGACAAAGGTGGTTTTCTTTATTCCTTTCTCCTTCAATATTTTCCCGGTTCGTTTTTACGTTTCTTCCCCCCTTTTTAAGGTTTAGCCAATCTTCTTTATTGGATTCCCATATAACTCCCTTCCCAATCTCTTAGAAACTTGCCTGTGCACTACGATGTTCTTACGATTTTTTTTTTTGAGGGTTGTGGCACAATTCTTCGGTGAACATATTTTGCTGCTGGGTCATCGGTGAAATATTGTTGAGATATGGCCTTGGATTTCAATTTTCTTAAGCGCTCCCCCCATCTACCCAAGGCCGTGTATTACTGCAGTGATGGTATGTCGGTGGCGTATGAGGTGCTAAAGTTTTTCTTTGTGACGGCACTTCGGTATTTTTTTTTCTTTGCCTACATCCAGAGAGACGTGAGATTTTTGTGCTGTGTAGTCCGGGAAGGGGGTCGTATCAACCTATTTGTGCATGTGGAGTGTGTTTTTATACGCCGTAGAGGAGCGCGTGAATAACTATCGCCTTATTAGCACGGAACCATGACTCTCTTTTTCCTCTCATTTTTATACTTGGTAAGGAGGGAGCTGTTCGTCTTATTTTTTTTCGTTTATGAGATTGTGCGAATGTTTAATTGTCTAGCCACTTTCCCTTACCGTGGTGTTAGGGGTAATGTGATCGATGGGGCAGTTTTGGATGAGAACGAGAGGCAACGGCGATGGAAGTGGCAGCCTGGTTGGAAGGGTTGGAGTGACTACATCTTCAATCGGGGCGCCCTTTCATAGTCGCCGGCACAAACCCTGTTCTTGGGCGTAGAGAGTAGAGCGTGGAGGAAGTGAAAAACAGAGGGCACAACTGTGAGCCATCGCTTTTAGCCTTCTGGGTGCACGTATGCCCGCTGGCTGCTTGTTTTCCTCCTTCTGCATCATATTTTCTTATGGCTCAGGATGCACCGCCCACATCCCCGATGATCAGTTTTCAATGCTTGTGTTACACATTTCATGCGTATATATTATTTTTGTTCTTTACCCTTGTCTTGCCTCTCAGAACAGCATGCAGGCATGGATACTTTGTATACGTTTATACGTCTGCATGCACGTGTTTCTTTGCCACAAAATCACGGGTGCGCGTCTTATATTGTGTCGTTATCCTTTGCACATGCCTTCGTTTGCACTCTTCTTTCTACTTGGCGCATCTGTTTGCAACCTTTCTACGCTTTCGTGTGTGACACCCTTACCTTCTTCTCACACGGTGGGGAAGTTGCTTCCATGTTTACTTCCCTCCAAGTTTTTTTTTCTTTGTACACCTCCTTTGGGCATGCGTTTGGTTCACTTGCTTATTCAATGCTTTACTGATTCCCTTTTTTCTTTCATCTATTTTTTTTTATTAAAAAAAACAACTACCTGCACACATATATATATACCGTGACACGCCTGGGTTTAGTTGCTGACAAGGAACGAAGGAGGTTTTAAAAAAAAGGTTTTATTCCGGTATAAATATATACACACATATCTATATACCGCTATCGAAAAGTGCGTGGTGAAAAGTCGGACTACATTTCGCATTTGGTACGCGAATACAAACAAGGCAATAAACACATCAGCTCCGTGCGTTGGTAAGGAAGACAGTTTGTTTTTCTTTCTCGGTGTTGTGTGTTCATCGTAAAGGAGAAGTAGGGGAAAGAAATTGAGTTCTACTCCCAAAATGCTCTTGGAGGTAGTTACTTTCCTACTCACAGCAGCCGCGCTGTACGCTGTGTATTTTGTCAAGTCTTTCAACACCACGTGCGTAACGGATCCACCGGTGTACCCCGTCGTGCTGCCCTTCGTGGGGCACATTCTTCAATTTGGTCGGAACCCGCTTGAGTTCATGCGGAAGTGCAAACGCGAGCTCGGGTCTGGAATTTTTACGATCAACATCCTAGGCAAGCGAGTCACAATTGTCGGCGATCCCCACGAGCATAGCCGATTTTTTCTTCCACGCAATGAGGTACTATCACCCAGAGAGGTTTATAGTTTCATGGTGCCAGTGTTCGGGGAGGGCGTAGCCTACGCCGCTTCCTACCCGAGGATGCGAGAGCAGCTCAACTTCCTGGCGGAGGAGTTAACCATTGCCAAGTTCCAGAACTTCGTGCCTGCCATTCAGCATGAGGTGCGTAAGTTCATGGTGGCCCACTGGGATAAAGAAGAGGGAGAAATAAATCTTCTGGAGGACTGCAGCACGATGATCATCAACACTGCGTGTCAGTGCTTGTTTGGGGAGGACTTACGGAGGCGCTTGGACGCACGCAGGTTCGCGCGGCTGCTAGCGATGATGGAAAGCAGTTTAATCCCAGCTGCGGTGTTTGCTCCCTTCCTGTTGAGGCTGCCCCTCCCGCAATCGGCTCGCTGCCACGAGGCACGTGCCGAGTTGCAGCAGATCTTGAGTGAGATCGTAATTTCACGCAAGAAGGAGGAAGTGAACAGGGACAGTTCCACATCTGACCTCCTTTCCGGTCTTCTCAACGCTGTTTACCGTGATGGCACGCCGATGTCTCTGCACGAAGTTTGTGGCATGATTGTGGCTGCCATGTTTGCCGGCCAGCACACTTCGTCCATCACCACCACGTGGTCGATGCTGCATCTCATGCACCCCAGCAACAAGAGGTATTTGGAAACTCTGCGCGGAGAGATCGAAGAGTTCCCTGCTCAGCTGAACTACAACAACGTAATGGACGAAATGCCCTTTGCAGAACGTTGTGCTCGGGAATCCATTCGCCGCGACCCCCCACTTCTCATGCTGATGCGCAAAGTAATGTCTGACGTGAAGGTGGGACCATACGTTGTACCGAAGGGCGATATCATTGCGTGCTCGCCGCTGCTTTCTCACCACGATGAGGAGGCATTTCCTGACCCACGTCATTGGGACCCCGAGCGAGAGGAAAAGGTGGAAGGAGCTTTCATTGGTTTTGGTGCTGGTGTGCACAAATGCATTGGTCAGAAATTTGGTCTCCTGCAGGTGAAAACCGTCCTTGCGACCGTCTTTCGTGACTACGACTTCCAGTTGCTTAGGGACCAGGTGCCGGACCCCGATTACCACACAATGGTTGTGGGTCCAACATATTCGCAGTGCCGTGTGAAATACATCCGTCGCAAGGTTGTGACTGCCTAGAGCGAGTGGCAGGTGTGGTCGCCCTTCTTTGTATATCTTGGCGTCTGTGCGCAGTTTTAAATCCGGGGCCGGAGCCATTGATATTGCGTGCTCTTAGAAATTTAAGGCTGAGGAGTTATTCTCTCGTGGAGAGATGTATTCCTTTCATGACTTATGCCATTTTAATTTTTTTCTCTTTAGTTATTATTGTTATTATTATTATTATTATTGTTTCGTATTATATCACAAGCGTGCACTCCGTACACACGTATGTATGGACATGAGCGTGCAGGCATGCTCATTTTTTAGTCGAACCAAATGAATAGTTATTTATTTTCTGCTTGCCATGGAGGGGTTGCCTGTAATATCGACTGAAAGGATGTAAGAGATGGACACCAACTGTTCCTCAGTCTATTTTGAAGCCTTTGTGCCGAGGCTAAGGGGTGAGGAGGGAGCAGAGCAAAATGAAAGAAAATACCAAGTCATTTCTCCAGCTTGAGGTAGGCATATGTTGTGTGATACATGAGGAAAGGTTGCGATGTGACACTGTCCTGCTGCTCTTTTCATCAATATTCCTCTCTTTACTTCTTTGGTATTACATCTCGGCCATGCTTTGTTGTGTGCCACGTCCCAGAGGATATATATACACGCGAACGCTACTGTGCCGCCTACGAGGCACTTTCCTTCTGACACCTGAGGATGGGCCATTACTGGAATCACTGCCGCGCACCAGTGCTGCACGGCTGTGCACTAAAGGTTATTTTTACCCTCTCCTTCTCCTTCGTTGCCTCCTTTTATACGCGGCTTGTGATCTCGATTTTAGATGTCGTGACGACGGTTTCTTTGACCCGGTGATGCGAATGTCACATGCCCCAAAGAGGCAAAGGAGGCTGTTTTGGACGTGGTGGGTGGGCGACCGTCAGGCAACTCTTCATGCCTGCGCCACCCTTCCGTGTGTGTTGCCATGTATTTTTTTCAACACCTCATTCACGAAGGAGGTTTGGATTATTTTCTTATTTTCTTCGCATTGTAACACCGTGTTCATCTGTCTTGTGAGGGAAGGCAGCTTTCCTCGTTCGGCAGTGTGCCTCCCTCAATTCGTCTTTCCCCTCCGCTGCTCTCTTTCCGCTCTGCTCAGTTGCTGACGCCCATTGCGCCCTGCTCTTGCGATCCTTTCTCTCTCCCTTCCACCTCTGTTGCTGTTGCTCTTTGTGCCGTAGGGTGTGAGAAGTAATGGTGCACTCCACAGACCTCCAGTGGCTGCTTGTTCGCCAGAACAGCAAATTTCTGCAGAAGCGCAATGGCATCCGCCTGAGCAACGACCCGTTCAACAATAACGCGAACTGGACGAAGCGCCAGGCCGGTTTCTTGAATACAAAGGCTGCTGTAGTGAAGACGAAGGGTGATCGCATAATGGTGACAACGAAGAACGGCGACGCGCCCAACAAGCCGAAGTCGATGTACAAGAAGCAGGTGATGGACGCCGGCGTGAAGGCCAGCGTTGTCAGCAAGGCCGTTGCCGCCCTTCGCCCTGACCTCGCAAAGATGGCATTCCGCCGAGCGCGCAAGATGGCGTACACCATCAACCGCATGAAGAAGGTATGCGCTGCCCGTAAGGAGCGCTCGTCGAAGATTACGTTCTACCGCAAGTCTGTCCGACCGAAGCGCAATTGAGGATGAGGAAGTGCCATGGCCGGCAGCTTTAGCTGTGTTCCGTGCCCATTTTTTCATGATTATCTTCATTTTTCATTTTTAACGGATAGTTACTTTTGCTCGATTACTTGCGTAGTGTGTGCTTCTACCACGCTTTGATCCTTTTTTATATAAAAAAACATTGGGCTCTTATTGGCGGGGTAAGCCACAACTGTGTTCTCTTTCCCATTTGTTTTTTTGTCTTTCTCACAATCTTCGTCGGAAACGTGCTTTTCCCCTAGTTTGTGGAGCCTAACTTTTTATTCCGGTTGAAGCGCTTCGATGTCTGAGCCGTTCCATGAGGTTTTGCTTTCACTGCTAGCTGTGCAGGAGGGGACACGGCTGCGAGAGAAGATCGTGAACACTGCTGGCCTGCTTACGGGGTGGAGGATGAGAAATATCCAGCTAGTGCTGTTGAGGTTGTTGATTTGTGGTCCTCGGGGCTGAGCGGCGTACTTTAGCTGAAAGGAAGTTAGCGTCGCTGTGGATCGCCGCCAAATTCTGGGGAATGTCACTTCAACGTGTTTCACTCTCTACCATTGTAACGGATCTTTTGTATCGCCGTGGTTCATCTTTACATGAAGAGGAGGAACTGTGTGGCGCTGGATGGGGCGATGTGATGGAGATGGTTAGCCGACTTCACGAGGCGGAAATGGTACTGCTACGGCGGCAGAAATTCGTAGTTCCCGGTGTATGCCTAGGTGTTTTGTGATGTTACTCTCAAGCTCTATCAGTCGTGCTTGGCCGCAAGGGGTGGTGCATCGGCATTCACAAATATCATAGGCCTTTCCTCCGGTCCCAGCTGACGCGCTGCCTGCACCAGTTACCTTCCAAAGGGCGTGGAAGGAGTGACATTGAAGTTGTAACACCGTGTTCATCTGTCTTGCGAGGGAAGGCAGCTTTCCTCGTTCGGCAGTGTGCCTCCCTCAATTCGTCTTTCCCCTCCGCTGCTCTCTTTCCGCTCTGCTCAGTTGCTGACGCCCATTGCGCCCTGCTCTTGTGATCTTTCTCTCTCCCTTCCACCTCTGTTGCTGTTGCTCTTTGTGCCGTAGGGTGTGAGAAGTAATGGTGCACTCCACAGACCTCCAGTGGCTGCTTGTTCGCCAGAACAGCAAATTTCTGCAGAAGCGCAATGGCATCCGCCTGAGCAACGACCCGTTCAACAATAACGCGAACTGGACGAAGCGCCAGGCCGGTTTCTTGAATACAAAGGCTGCTGTAGTGAAGACGAAGGGTGATCGCATAATGGTGACAACGAAGAACGGCGACGCGCCCAACAAGCCGAAGTCGATGTACAAGAAGCAGGTGATGGACGCCGGCGTGAAGGCCAGCGTTGTCAGCAAGACCGTTGCCGCCCTTCGCCCTGACCTCGCAAAGATGGCATTCCGCCGAGCGCGCAAGATGGCGTACACCATCAACCGCATGAAGAAGGTATGCGCTGCCCGTAAGGAGCGCTCGTCGAAGATTACGTTCTACCGCAAGTCTGTCCGACCGAAGCGCAATTGAGGATGAGGAAGTGCCATGGCCGGCAGCTTTAGCTGTGTTCCGTGCCCATTTTTTCATGATTATCTTCATTTTTCATTTTTAACGGATAGTTACTTTTGCTCGATTACTTGCGTCGCGTATGCTTGGGTTGCTGCATCTCTGTTGATCATTCAGAAGCCTTTCCCCCACAGCACTACCTCAATTTCCGTTTCTTCTCTGCTAGGCAGCTTTCCGTGAGCATTGATGACACTTAACAGGTTAGTATGATTGAAAGAAGCTGATTGTTTGACCACGTGAGCCCTCATATCCCCTGGATAGTGCTGGATGCGTTATGTACTTATAATTATTGCCGCTTGACCCAGTTTTTCTGGTCGTAACGCTAAGATGTCCAGAACACTACTTTTACCGAAGGATTGAGCAGTCGTGTACGCATATGTACGTACATATACGTATATATATATATTCTTCTCTCTGCTCGTGGAGGTTTGTCGTGCTCTCGTTGGATCTGCAATTTATCTTTCCTACTCCACGGCAGAGAAATAATACGTAACGTTGCGAGTGAGGTTCACCGGCCCCCCAGTGTGAGGGGGATACTTAGCGGTTTAACTGTCTCAATCTCTGCTTACGGTTGTGTCAGTGTTCCCCGAGCGGGGTTTGTGTGAGCTTTGACTGGCACTGCTTTGGATTACTGCAGTTGATAAACTTTACTGACCTTTTCGTTCTCTCTCTGATTAACTATTTCCACCATGCTATCAACACTTTTGGTGTGTCCTGCATTTATGTTCGAACAGCTCCAACAAAGGAAGAACAAAGGAAGAAATAATTAAGGGGAAAGGTCGTGGAATACCGTGCTGGTTTGTCAAGGCTGAGATTCTTTTTACGAAGTGGGAGGGAAACGTCGAGGAGAAGAAGCGAATAACACCAAAGTAAGTGGTGAAAGAAAAAAACTAGAGGTGGGGAAAAGGCCAAACGAGTAGTCACTGAGTTCACAGGGCTAACAAACAAACAAACAAGCACAGCAGAATGCGTTTAAAGGCAACACCCCTGACATGCGTGTTTGCTTGGGCACCGGAATCTCTGGGTACGCCGACTCTCTTGGCGGCCGCCTCTGTTTCCGGCACAATCGATGAAAACTTTTCTGGTGAGGTTTTTCTGGAGATTAGACTGGTTGATGTCACGCAGACTGACGAAACTGAGATTCCGGTGGTTGGTCGAACGCTTATTCCCTCATACGCTCTCCGTGTTGACTGGAGCCCACACGGCGGCCCACAGGGTATTATCGCCGTCGGGTGCGAGGACGGCAAGGTTTATGTCTTCGATGCCGGTATCATCATGAGAAATTTTAAGTGCAATCCAAGTGCCGACACAGAGAAACCGCTACTTTGTACTATCGCGGAGCACCGTGGTGCTGTTCGCGGCTGTCAATTCAATCCTTCTCAGCCAACATTTCTTGGAATCGGTGCTGACGATGGTGCATGGGATGTATGGTTGTTGGAGAACCCGCGCGATCCACAACGTGTCCCCATAATGCCGGACTCGGCGCAGGCTGCTGCCATTGTACATTTGCAGTGGAACCCTAAATGGCCGCACATTTTGGCTACCGCCGTTGCCAGTGGTGTTGTCAACGTTTGGAACCTAAAAACGCAGACACTTGCAGTCTCCCTGCATGTGTCAAAGGGAGGAAAGTCAGGCGTGAGTGGAAATGTTGTCGCCTGGCACCCCACCATTGCCACACAAATTGCTGTCGGGCTCAACGAAATGCACCCTGTCATTCAACTGTGGGATTTAAAAAAGACCGTGGTTCCATTGCGAGAAATGTCCGCTCACGGAAATGCCGTCACTGGTCTTGCGTGGAACCCAACGGATCATGCCATGCTCGCGTCGTGCGATGCGGATGGTAAGATACTATGGTGGGATCCCTCAACGGGAAACCAGGGAGGTGAGCTTCAAAGGCAAGATGGCTACGTGGTGGATATGAAGTGGTCTAATGCGTCTCCGATTGTTTTAGCAACATCGTCTTTCGAACCGCTCTTCTGTATATCAACGGCTGAAGATTTCTCTTCGGCACCAGTCGCGGGTGCACCCGTTCAGAAGTCTTTGCAGCGTCCTTGCGGTGCCTCCATTAACATGGCCGGTGTTATTGCTTCGATCTCCCCGAATTCGTCGACAGCTGTCAGCCTCACTCGCGTCTCCAGAGGTTATAAAAACGCCTCCTCAGGATACGACGAGAACTCCGCTGTGGACCTATTCCGGTTGCCGTCCAACCCTACAGAGCGCGTGGAGTGGCTTAAGGCGCATCAGTATGACCTACTGGCGGCGGCAGCTGCGTGCAAAAGTGACCGCACACCAATCCTTACGTACCTCAGTGAGGAGGTTGCAGCGACTGAGGAGGCTGAAGACCCGTTCGAAACAATGCAGGCTTCGCAGAAGTCACTGGAAGATGTGGCAGCCGCACACATTGCAGCGGGCCGTATCAGCGAGGCAGTTGAGGCATGTCTTGAAGAATGTCGTTTTGATGATGCTTTTGCCATTGCCTATTTGCAAGGGGGAAAGTTGGTCCAGCGAGTTCAACAGGAATACGCTCAGTACTCTTTGAGAAAATCTGAGGGCAAACGCCACATTCTTTATGCGTCGGCGATCGCTTCTGGAGACTTCAGCTGTTTGACGGCGGGCGTAAACACGTCGTGGAAGGAAGCTCTATCCGTGATTATTTCTTTTGTGGGCGAAGGATTTTCGGAAGCGTGCGATAAGTTGGCATTTGGCTTGAAGGAGGCTGGTAACAGAGATAGCGCCATAACGTGTTTCATCTGCAGTGGAAATGTGGATGCAGTGGCAGAGCTATGGCGAGAAGATGAGATGCCTGTGGAGAAGCTGGTGCGCGAGGTCTCCCTTCTTGAGGAGGTCACAGGTCGAAGGGTTACGTCGCCCTTTTATGCTGAATATCTTTATGAGCACGGTATGAATTTGCTGGGTAATGGATCTATCGAGAAGGCCATGTCATTCTTTGAGCGATCTGCTGGTATTGGCTGTCACAATGCTGCCATCATGATGGATCGTATGCGATTTGAAGTGCCGTGCGGACAAATTGCCTTCCCATATGTTATGGCCCCACTTTCTGATACGCCAAGTCCGTCGTGGCTGGGTTTTGCAGCAAGCAGGGAGAATAAACAGCAACTGCAACAACAGCTTCAATATCAGCAGCATGGGCCGATTTCTGGACAGCAACAGCCTTTACAGACGCAACCAGCAATGTATGCCCCGCAGCCGCAACCACAACGACCACAGGCGCAGGTGCAGCCGGTGGCACCACCAACGCCAAGTGCGGGACCGCCTACTCATCAACCAGGGCCAACGGCGACCGCGACCGCAGCCGCCCCGGGAGCTCGTCTGGTGCCCAACCTGATTTCCTCTTGGTCTTCCATGAATCAAGTGGGACAGCCTGCCATGTCAGGGCCTCCAGCTCCTGCAATCCCGATGGGCGGACACAACAGCGGACCCACGCAGTTTCCACATGCTCAGCAAGTACAGAACTCAATTCCCGCTGCCAGAGCTCCTTCCACTCAAAACCATGTGGACCCTCAACAATCCATGCAGACGGTACCTCCCCCGTCACGTGGCTCGTCGATGCCCAGCACGCAATCGCCTTTTGGACCACCGCCAGGCCACACAGCCCAGTCGGCCCTGCCGCCCCCACCCGGGACACTTACAGGACCTCCTCAGCCGATCAGGGGATCAGCAACGCAGCCACCCCCGGTAACACCTGGTAAGCTCATGCACCCCAAAGGATATCCGAACACGTTCGACAACAACTACACACCTTACGGTGCCCGCAGGTCCGAAACACTCCACCACCTACTAAAAGTGCACCACCGATACCACCACAGGAGCCTATGGCGTCGCCATCCACGAACATGATGGGCACGCCGTGCCGACCTATGGGAGGAGCAGCTGGCACACTCAGTGGAATCGCGCCCACAGGTGCGCCTGGTTGGGGCGCGAGTCCTCAATGTACACAAGCACCAGGCCCCCAACCTACACCGGGTTCCTTAGCACCTCCTCCTCCCGCTCCTTCGGCGACTTCTGCCTTTTCGGCACCGCCGTCAACAGCAGTGCAGGCGGCACGGCCTCACCTCCCGGTCCAGGGTGCTGGCGTAGGGTATCCCCCTGTCATGGGTTCTCGTGGCGCACCCAGGAACCTGGCTGCTGCTGGAGCAGTGGGGGATGACTTTGGCTTGGCGCAGTTTGATATTTTGTCACTGAATCCGGCGCATCACGCGGTTGCCCAGACTCTACGCAGTGCAGTGCAGCAAATGAATAATGCTCAGCGTCGGTCGGCCGTGGCCAAGGCGGCTGTGGAGTTGTTTAAGATGCTGCAGATGGGATCCCTCCCGCAGGAAGTGATTGATATTCTCTCGGAATATGTCAAGACGCTGGGGACTCCGGCCTCTAAAAGCTGGTGGCGTCAGCTCTCCGACAAGCACTTCGACGTCATCCAACCGATTATTAACCTTAAATTTTTGTAGTTGGATTTATAACCCCTGCCACCTACGTCTTATTGTGATGTTCATGCAGATTGGCAAACGTGTGTGACTGTTCATTGTGGCATTGAGATAAAATAAGAAAAACGAGGAAGAAATGGGGAAGAGAGACAATAAGAAGAAAAATTGCGGTTGGGGGACTGCCTCGCTCCATGTGGGTAGCTCCTTCACTTCAGTGGTACCCCTGTTTGTCTCCCATGTTTGGCGTGTCTTTATTGTATTGGTACGTGCTCTGGGGGTTGTATTGCCTCTTTGTTTGAACATCAGATGCCAAAATTGCATGAGAAGGAGAGGGGAGTGGGGAATGGTGTGTAAAAGCAGAGATCAAGGGCTTCTAGAACGGAAAAGGAAGCTTAATAGCCTTGTAGGGAGCTCCCTTAGCTTCTCGAGGTATTTGAACGCACTTTTAGAACGTGTACATGTATACGTGTAGGCGTGCGTGGTTGTGTGTATCTCTGTTGGCATGCTTCAGGCCGGTGTTATAATGTGAAATAAAAGTATTAAGGGGGAACAGGCGGGAGACGGATGCAGCACTCACTGTAAGCAACTTAAGTTGATGCACATGTTTTTTTTTGACTGATCCTGCACGGGAGGGAAAGGGAGATAAAGACGGTGACTCAATTATAACCTTTTAGGTGTGTTGGTTCAGATCGTT
Organism: Trypanosoma congolense; assembly: GCA_002287245.1. Lineage (NCBI taxonomy): Eukaryota > Euglenozoa > Kinetoplastea > Trypanosomatida > Trypanosomatidae > Trypanosoma > Trypanosoma congolense. The sequence goes on along the minus strand of NHOR01000454.1, from coordinate 899,638 downwards.
CCATATTAATATTTTCCTATTAAGAGCGTGCGTTTTGTGCTGCAGCTTCTCCTTTGTTGCTTCCCTTTTTTCTTTTGAATGAACAAAAAAATCATCACTTCTGCTCCACAATCCCTCCATTGCTGCAGTTGTTGTGGGGCTTTACTCTGCCGTTAGTAGTGCTTCAAGTGAGGTTGTGTTTCCTGCTGGGTTGTCCTGTCTCCTTTTTCCGTAACATCTGAATCCTTCTCGTACGTGTACTAAGTCTTCGTTTCCAGGCAAAAGTTTAAACAAGATGTCGGGATGGCCACCACCGGGAGGTTTTAATCCCAATGCAAACGCCTTTGTTCCGTCGGGTCAGTGGGGCCAATATTTCCATCAACAGCAGCACCAGCAACAACACCCTGCGCAGGCCGGGTACGGCGATGACCAGGGTAATTATTACCCGTCATATCCTTCGCAGCGAGGCGGTGGTCACGATTACCGTGCCCAGCAGCATGGCTACAACCCAGGTTTTGTTCCGGGCGCGTACAGCCGAGGTTACGGCCCACACGGCGGCCACAATCCGAGTTATGATGGCCAGCAAAGTGGTTACACTCCGGGATACAGCCACCAGCGTGGTTCATATAATCAGGGCTATGCCCAACAGCGATATCAGCAACAGCGCCAGCAGTACGGCGTCACCGGCGACGCTCCAGGTCCGAGGGATGAATTTGCTCAGGGGAACAACCAATACGCGACGCAGGCGGAGGGGCCACGCGTTGTCCCCCCGGGGCAGCAGACAGCGCCTGTCTCCCGGGAGACGAAGTTGTCTGTCGGTGGTGAGCCCCCTGAATCCGTTCCGCTCCAAAAGAAGGCGAAGTCAGGTACCCTTTCTCTTTGTAAGAAGAAGGAGGAACCCAAACCAAAGGTGGATAGCGTGAAGCACGAAAAACAAGCGAGTGATAACACTACCGGTGCACCCACAGCAGGTAATGATGAAAAGAAGGGCGTATTACCAACCACTGCAAAGCTCACACCAGAAGAACTCCGTGAACAAGTGCGTCGCGAGATCGCCAAGCAGCGAGAGCAAAACAAGAAGGAGTTTGTTAGGGATCCTCGCCCACATTTCAACATTGTATTCTGTGGCCATGTCGACGCCGGCAAATCGACCATTTCGGGTCACCTACTGATGGAGAAAGGGCTGGTGGACCAACGCGAGATGGACAAACTCCGCCGCGAGGCCGAGATACATCACCGTGAGGGCTGGGAGTACGCGTATGTGATGGATGTGTCTGAGGACGAGCGCATGAAAGGCATCACCCGCGAGACTGGTGCGGCGTACGTTGAGACTGATAAGCGCCGAATAACTGTTCTAGACGCACCTGGCCATAAAGCGTTTGTGCCTTCGATGATCGGAGGTGCCACTCAGGCGGATGTTTGCGTTCTTGTCATTTCGAGCCGAACTGGTGAGTTTGAGACGGGCTTTGAGAAGGGTGGGCAGACGCGGGAGCACGCGATGCTTGTTCGCACGTGTGGAGTCAAGCAGATGATCTGCGTCATCAATAAAATGGATGAGGTTGGATGGAGTAAAGATCGCTATGATACCATCTTGGGAAGACTGAAGCCGTTCCTCCGTCAGAATGGCTATGATGAGGAGAAGGCCAAGAATCTTATTTTCATTCCCATTGCCGGGTTAACGGGTGATAATCTCATTCGCAAAGCAGAAGCTGTGTGTCCGTGGTACACTGGGCCAACAATGATGGACTTCATCGACGACCTTGTTTTACCCGAGACAAAGAGCGAGACTGACATCCTTTGCATCCCTCTGGTTGGTGCTTACAAAGACGAAGGTCGTGTTTTTGTCTACGGAAAGGTGGAGTCCGGGTCTGCGGCCGTTGGAGAAAAGATCCAGATACTTCCCACTAAGCAGGAAGCCATTGTCGAGGGCATTTCCATTGAAGCTACAGAATTCGAGAAGTGTTATCCCGGAGATAATGTTCACCTTCGCGTTCGTGGTGTCGATGAGAGCGACGTCCACTCGGGGTACGTTGCAACCTCAGTTCCAACTTCACTACGCGCCGTTGAATATTTCCAGGCGCGCGTGGTCATTCTAGACGTGAAGAACATCATTTGTGCTGGATCGCGCGTCATGATGCACGCCCACGCCGCACAAGAGGAGGTTTCCTTCCATAAGTTGTTGGCAAAAGTCGATAAGAAGACGGGAGAAGTGGTACAGAAGGACCCAACCCACGTTAAAGCGGGTGATGTGGTCATCGCTCGTATGGAGCTTGAACGTTCACTTGTGCTTGAACCGCACAAGGATTTTGACAAAATGGGTCGCTTCATGTTACGTGAGGACGGTAAGACCATTGCTATCGGTCTTGTGATCAAACTATACGAGTCAACAAGGGAGTCCCTTGCAAATGCTGGAAAGGCATAAAAGTTCAGCCGGGGTCCTTCCCGTGCACAGGAAGGTGATGAGTCCACAGCCACACTCACAAGGATTACTGGGGAAATAAAAGGAAATACGGTTTGTAGCCCAGCAGTCGTACACGTCTGCGGTATTTCCTAAAGCTTTTGCCCACCATTAGTAATCACTTTATGCACGAGTCGCTTGCCCAATGGTATTTTAATAACAATTAATACTTGTTCGGTTTCCTTTCCCCTCTATTTCCTCGTGTTACTTTCTGCCGCAAGTGAATCAACACCGGTACGCTGGCTTCGGTTGGAACGAACTCGAAATAGGCAAAAGACGAAGAGACGTATCACCTTCCCCATTTCAAAACTCTGGTAGGGGTGAAATATGGGGTTCGATATTTTTCTCGTTTTTCTTTAGTTTTTTAAAAAAAAGGAGTTTCGCTTTATTTCATGATAATCGTTTAGGCGCTTTTTAGCTATCCTCTTATGGAAGTGATGCTGTGCCTCTGTTTCCTTCTTTCCGTTTCATGTCCTTGTCACGTTTTCCTGTGGTTCTTACTTGTGTCTCATTACCTGTTACACTTTCCTTTAGTTAGTTTATGTGTGGAGTATGCTGATCCACTGCTTTGCTGCACCTGGAGTGCTGCTTCGCCGCACCGTTCGAGTGGGCGCGTTGGGCACTCGCCTCACGGGTTACTCGGCTGCGCATACGTCCCTTTCGGCTGTGCGGTTGCCACGCGGTGTTTCAGTTGGAACCCTGCTAGCTGGGTTAGCTCTGAAGTGGTGGGCCGCAGCTCCCATCAGAACATTGAGGAGGAGCTGCCGGAGGTGTTTGCCCAGCAGCCAATGGAAGTGGACGACTTTATCCGGCCAGAAAAGAGTGTGTTTGAGCGTTTAGAGGACTTCTGGGATTGGATTGTTGGATTCTTTCAGCCCATTGAAAAACAGCTCGAGTTTATGCGTCACTTAAGGAATAACGGGTTTTTCGGATTTGATCTCGGGGGATGGGGTAATATCTTTTTCTTCTATGGTGTGTGCATGCGGCTGTTTACGCTCGTACCTTCATTGCTGAGCCACCGCAATGCCCTTCGTCTAAGTCACATAAATCCTCAGATCTCTGAGATCACAACTTGTCAGAACCGCGCAAAAAGTGATCGATCGCTCAGCACAGCGGAGAGGCGTGTCATTAAAGAGGGTTATAATCGTATGAAGCTTGCACTCATGAAGAAACACCGCTGTGCGCAATGGAAGAACTTTTTAACTATGATAACAGCTCCCATCACTCTTTCTGCATTCTTCTCCGTCCGCCACCTGGCGGTGTATGAAACAGATCTGGAGAAGGCGCCGTTCCTTTGGGTGTCTGACCTTACGATGCCCGACCCGACTTATGCGCTGCCTGCGATATGTGCGGGAATGTTTTTGATGAATTTCGAGTTGAACCAAATGATGCAGCGTGGTGGCCGCAGTTCAACCGGCCTTTACGTAAGGTGGGGTATGCGTGTCGGTTCGTTTGTTGGGGTGTATTTCTTTGCTTCGCAGCCCGCCGCCATTTTTTCCTATTGGATAGGCCTCTCCACCGCCGGGATACTACAGCCGTTGCTGCTACGGTGGCAGCCATTCCGTAACTTTTTTCAGCTACCCGATCCACCAGCAGTGGCAAAAAGTCATATTATCGCTGATGTACCTGGCGCGTCACTTATGGAGCGGCTCTTTGCCTCGAAGGAGGAGCGTCAGAGACGTGAGGCGGAGCGACAGGCCCTTCGTGAGAAGCACCAGAAGAGGAGGTTTGAGAAAATTGAAGACTACGAGGATGTTGTGTTTGAGGCAAGCCCAATCAAGGGGAGGAACAGAAAGGAATAAAGCGGATGATTTAAACGAGGAGCTCGGAGAATAGCAAGCGATAACGGACGTGAGAGGGTTTACTGGGGTATTGTGTTGAGAGAATAGGCCCCCGCTACGGCGGCAACAGTAATGGGGTTGCCAACGGCAGCCGGTCATTTATTTTGTAGGCTTGTGTGAATAAGGAAAATGGTGTCTATTGAATTATTTGTATTATAGCCACCACCACAGTTTGGTCACCCCCCACCTGTAACCACTTCTCTGCTCGAGCACCGCACCACGTTTTCGTCTTGGAGTGTATCTTTGCGTTTTCTATCGTTTTCTCATGTACATTTGTACTGAGGCAGACACGAAGTACTCTATCGCCACCTTAAATGTCTTTGCAACTCGTGTCTCAGGTTTCCCTTGGTTTCCAATACTTGAGTTTGGTATATATATATTACACCACTTCCGTATGTCTTCTCACGTAACAATATTATATATTTCTCCATTTGCAATGCAAGAGGAGCTACTCAAGCGCAAGGATGACCATGATGAGCGTGCTGGCGAATGCGCTCCGCTGCATTGCGGGCGCAGAGCGTCGTGGAAAGCGCCAAGTTCTCATCCGCCCCTCGTCGAAGGTTGTGGTGAAGTTCTTGCAGGTGATGCAGAAGCACGGCTACATTGGAGAGTTTGAAATTATTGACGACCACCGTGCAGGCAAGATTGTCGTCAACCTGAATGGCCGTCTCAACAAGTGCGGCGCCATTTGCCCACGCTTTGACTGCACTGCCCGTGACTTCGAGAAGTGGGTCAAGAACATTCTTCCCAGCCGTCAGTTCGGCTTCGTCGTGCTCACGACATCACTCGGGATCATGGACCACGAGGAGGCTCGTGCACGTAACACTGGTGGTAAGGTGCTCGGCTTCTTCTACTAGGCGTTGCTGTACTCGACGGGTCACTGTTTCTTTGATGGGCGGAGAAGTGCGGATTGTAATGGGGTCATCTGGTGGTAGTTCACACAGCTCCTACTTTCTTTCTTTTTCTTATTTTCATTTTTTGACATACTGCACTGCAGATGAAGCTGTGCGGGTGTAACACAACAAATGATGTTTTTTTCTATCTTCCCAGAGATAAGGGGAAAAGAGATGCGCTGATGGGGGGCTTCCACACCAGTTTGTTGTGGGTTCGATGCTCCTTCGTGTGTCTCTTTCGAAATGCACTCATGTCAGTCATCGCGTGTTCAACTGAATCCATGATTCCTCTTTTTCTTTTCTCCTCATCTTTCTTTTATATATTTCATTTTTCCCGCTGCTTGTCGGTGCTCTTTTTATCTTTCTGCTTGCTTGTGCCGCTTGCATACAAATTTTCGTTTCAGATAAAAAGGAGCAACTCGCGCAGTGCGGGAGGCAATTTATTTAAATAATATATAATTAAGAAAGAAGAGGTAGCAGGAAGGAGAGATTCACCACCGAACTGCACGTCTGGGAGTTGTGAGTGAACTAGACAATTAGGAATTTACGTGATTACGGCAAGGTAGTATATATTTACAATAAACACACAGCAAAGACAAGAAAATTTTGCAAGGCAAATAAAACTATTGGAGAAATAATTAAAAAAGGGGGGGAAGAAAACAAGGATAAGAGCGGTAACACAGGAGAAAAGTAAAGGAATACCAAATTGAGGGAGAACTCATTGCTTGAAGGTATTGAGAGACCCATTCCTGCTGCAGCATTGACTTCGCTCGAGGACCTGTAGCAGTAGCCGCCCCTTCTTTTGGTTTTTCTCTCCGCCTCGAGTGGTCATATCTGTTACACAACACCGAGATCTCTCTAACCCATGTCGGAGGGGCAGGATCTTAAAGACGTGGACTTTAATGAGTTTTGCGTGCTGCAAAGCAATGACCAACCGCCAGTGGAGTTCAAGGTCCGGCGCGAGGCCGCGATGATGTCTGGTTTGGTGAAGGACATGCTGGAAGATCAGGGCGACTCGGAGCCCATCATTCCCATCCCGAACGTTTCGGCCCGCACTCTCAAGCTCGTCATCGATTACATGGAGCACCACTACAACAACCGCGCGGATCCTATTGAAAAACCCCTCAAGTCCAGCATCGATAAAATCATTTCGGAGTGGGATCACAAGTTTCTCTACACGAATTTGGTGAAGGACAATGACGAAAAGCAGCACGAGGTTCTCATTGATGTCATTATGGCGGCAAACTTCCTTAACGTGCGGGATCTTCTTGATCTCACCTGCGCGTGTGTAGCAAACATGATCCGCGGTAAGTCGGCGGAGGAGATACGAGCGCTGTTCAACATTGAGAGCGACTTCACTCCAGAGGAGGAGGAAAAGATCCGAGAGGAGAACCGCTGGTGCGAAGAGGCATAGTAAGCCATAGATGCGCATGATGTTCTTCCCCAGTTTTCTGTGCGCCTCCGCCGGCCTACCTTTTTGTTTTTGTTTTTTTCCAAGCCCTATTATTATTATTATGTTCTTTTTACCCTTTGATATATCTTTTCTCTTATTTTGCTGCCTCTCTTCCAGTTTAAGTTCCTCTGTAACAAGGGCGTGTGTTTCGTAGTAGGAGAATCGAAGTGAAAATGGATGCGAGATTAATCAGTTCATTTTTTGCTTTATGCTCACCTTTTACTTTTACTAATGTCCCTTTTCCCCTTCTAGTTTAACTTCGCTCGCAATATCGCCGTGCACATGTCGGAGAGCGCCGACCCATGGCTGTGCGTACTGGGTTGCGCCTGCGGGAAGGGAAAGAGGTGACAGTGTGTCATTTGGTTCGGCTTTTGGGGGAAAAAATTGAAAGGGTGTTTATTTTTCTTTTTCTTTCTTACTTTCTTGCGCCTATTGTTGTTAGTAGCGCCTCTGCTGTTAGTATTACTTTGTCATTTCCTTCCCTACTGGTCCCTACCGCTCCCTCCCCGTACCCCCACTCAGCGCTCGTAGGTCCCCTCCTTTGTACCATGTCCCTTCTTATAGATTTTTTTTCTTTTCATTTGTTTGTTTGTCTCGGAGTTTCTTCGTTTTGCGTTTTGTTTGGTTGTGTTTCCTCTTTCGGACCATCGTGTGAATATTTTTTTTTTGGGACCTAGCGCCCTCGCTGCACGCACCAGTCCCCGCGGCTTCCGTTCTCCTTCACAATGTTGATGTGGCGTTTGGTCCTGCTTGGCCAACTTCCACGTCTCGTTGTGCTCCTCCCTGCCCTGTGTTGTTTATCTCTTTGGGGCACAACTTCCCGCTCCGCGTCAAGCAGAGGACCAGCACCCAGCAGCAGAGGTTGTGTGTGTGTGTGTGGGAGGGGGGAGGGGCTGGGGAGATGGAAGCAAGGAAGGTTAGACGAGGTGACATATTTGCAATTATATACGATATTGCTGCAGGCAGGTGGACCGTCCTACGGTTGTTGTAAAGGAAAGGGAGACAGTGGGGCTCACCTTTCTTTTTGTGAGGTGGTACTAGCCACCGTGCTGAAAGTTGATTCGGTAAAGGGGGAAAAAGGCCAAAGAGGTTTACTTCAATTTTTTTTTTTGTAAAAAGAAAAGGAAGGAGTGAAAATAGTTTCGACAGCAGCAGACAAGGGAAAAGAACAAATAACATTAATAAATTATTGTATATACCTCTTCTTCTGTTTTATTGCGCCCTGACTGTGAAAGAGGATGGATGAAGCACGAAACATGTTCGGAGCTAGGAAGAACTGACGTTTTTTGCTTTCATTTTACGAGTTAAATATTACTCATATGATTCGGTGCAAACAGCCGTTTTCCCATTTTATTGACCTTGCATATATTTTCAAGATAGCCAAGAAAATGTAATGAGGTATATGTGGATTAAAGAAAAAAAGAAAACACAAAGAGTGAACAAGCGGGGTATATTCACTGCATTTAGGGGTGGTGATGGAAATAAATACATGCGCATGTCCAATTATCCACGCGGAGAGTACTGCATTGGCGGTAAATATCCCTTGTGATGTCGGAAATATACGTCTGTTGTCACTCTACCTCTTACAATGCACCGCTGCGTCTGTGCGTGTGCTCGTGTTTGATGAATGATCTGAAGACGCTCTTAGAGAGTGGGAGAGGGCAAGGAACTGGGGCTGGATCAATTTTGCGTGGCGCTGTCGGAACTTGGCGTGGCTGGTGTGACGGGACGTGTTGTAAAGAAGGGTTTGTGCCGAGCAGGTATTACTTACAGCTTTCCACAAGACGTGATACAGACGTGGAGATGAGAGATACCGCTGTGCAGAAATGGTGGCGTACTGGGGAGGCTTTGTATTCAATTTTGAACAGTAGCTGCGTCTGGGTGTTTCGCCACGTTTGGTGGCAACTCATTTATATTTTTCTCTTTAAAACTATAATTTCCCCTTCACAACACAACATTGGGGAGCAGTGAAGCTATTCTCTCAGGGCCACTTCTTTCGTTTGCCAGGCGTTTATGTCCAGCAACAGGTGATGCAGCTCACAGGCGTTCGTTGCATTAAATTTTGAACTTTAGTCGATGGTGGTGGTTGTTTTAGTGTTTTTTCTTTGTTTTTTTCTTTTCTGTTACCTTGGGTCATGTCTCACTGCTTGGAGCTGTTTTCTTCACTTTCGTGCCCCTAATTATTGGTATAATTTGTCTCGCTGTTTCGTCTTTCTCTGCCTGCCTTGCACGTAAGACCTTCTTGAGTGTGGCTGTACGCGCACGTTGGGCAAGAGAGCTTAGGGAATCCATTGGGACGAGGAAGAGTGACGTTGTAAAGACGTGAAGGAGTGGTCAAGGGAGACACAAGGCGTAGAGCTATACTGTGCCTTACAAAAAGGATCGCGCGTTTTGAATTGACTGACAAACGACGAAAACCCAACGACCAATTCACTCATCCGTATCTGTTAGAGTGACGGTCTGGGAAGTGTTTGACCTGGGACTGCGCGGACTTTACAATTTCTTGCTCAACCCCTAGAAGCATTAACGGTAACGTAAATGCCAGGGCCTGCTGAGTGCGATACAAACGCTGCTGTCGCTACTAACGGTAGCGGTAACAGCTGTATTGTTCCCTGCACTTCTCAACGTGAAGGCCCTTCCGCCAGTGATGCGGGGGTGTTAACGGGTAGTTTGCCCGTAAATGTTCTCAGCAGGACCGCTGGAGAGAATGGCGCGCATCGTACTGTGGATAGCGACCGCAAGGTACCCTTTATGGATTTGTTTAAAGCGACTGCCCAACGCAGTTTCCGACAAACAATTCACAGCAAGTCTGAGGTTCTCCTGGAGCTCATCGTACCGCTTTTATTTATTTCCGTGACGATCATCTTGTGGTCTTTGTGGGGTACTAATGAATTTGATGAGACGACTTACCTCGATCACAAGGACTTCCGCCAACCCTTCACCCAGCCTTCTACCATCATTACATTTGTTCGAAGTGGGAGGGTGGTGTTCCGGGTCTCGGACCGTGCGCTAATCTCTCGGAATTGGAATGCCTCGATAGCAATATAACCGCACCATTTGATGGGCTTTGTGTGTACGCAAACACTGGGGTTGAATCACTACAGACCATCTTTCTGGGGGGGTTTAGAGATCGGATTGCACCCGTTCCGTCACTTGACACGGTTATAATGCAGCAGTGGTTGGCTCGAAAGCTTAATTATCGGGTACTTTTGCCTGGTGGTACAATTCCCAACAACCCCGTTTCTGCTATTCAGAGTTCTGGCAAACTGTATTTCGCCGGGGAACGCGGCGTGTTGAAAGGCATAACGCAGCATTTGGCATCAGTTTCTCGCTTATTTGAGAGTGTTTACGGTGGAGTGTTTGATACCTTGGAGGAGGCAGAGGAAGAAGTGCGTCAAAACTCAAGAAATTGGGGAATTATTCACGTGCGGGGCTTTGGGCCAAGAAATTTAGATGTCCGTATTTTCCTCAACGCAAGCGCCCTCCCACCGCTTGACACAACCGTAGCGTATGCCTATCCGGGCGGGTCACAGCCCAACAGGGCCGAAATGTACGCTCTGTCCGGCTATCTCACGCTTCAAAAGGAGATATCTGAATACCACCGGAAGAGCTTTGGTGTCTTGCCTGATGTCGCCATCGACTCATATGTGATGCCGATGGGCTCTGTGGAATACATCGAAGCACCACTTCTAAAGTATGCCCGTGATACGCTGCCTTTTTTGCTCAGTTCCGCATATCTTTTCTCCGTGACCTCGCGAATGCATTCGAATGTGATTGAGAAGGAGCGTAATATACGAGAGACTATGTTGATCATGGGAATGAGGAACTCCGTACTGAACACCGTGTGGTTTCTTAAGCCAGTTATCATTGATCTCATTGTGTGCTGCAGCACTACGATTATGCTCAAACTCACGTACATGACCCAGAGCGATCCATTTTCTATTTTCGTTGTGTTCTTCGCCTTCACAATGACAACAATTCCCTTAGCAGGTCTTCTTGCGTGTTTCTTCAGCAAAACACGAGTTGCTCTACTGGCGACCCCTATCATATATTTTCTCATGCTTTTGCCATACGCCGTGGAGAAGCCCAAATATGGCGTGTCAAACATTATCTTCTCATTGCTTTCACCCACAGCATTTATTTGTATTGTTCGTGATTTCGCGGCCAGGGAGCTTTCGGGCGGGTTCCGCCTGCTGCATCACCAGGCCTCAGAGGATCGCGTTACTGCTGAACTAATGCTGATTATGATGGCTGCCGATTTTGTCATATATCTCGTCCTCATGATTTATTTTGGGGCAGTGATACCAGGTGAGTATGGCGCCCCCAAGCATCCGCTTTACTTTGTCCACAACATTGTTAACGCTTTGGGCATCAGACGTGTCGGTGGCAGCAAACCGAGTGGAGTGTTTGCCGATGGGCGGGCAGAAGATGGCGTTTATGAGGAGATGAGTACCATTGGTGATGAAGCATCCGTAACGATGAAGGGACTTCGGAAGGTTTACCGGCGAGACGGCAAATTTTTTGTTGCGGTGAACGACTTCTGCTGGTCGCTGAATAAAGGGGAGATATCAGTTCTTTTGGGCCTTAACGGTGCTGGGAAGTCCACCATTATGAAAATGTTGACAGGCATGGTAAAGCCTGATGGCGGTGATTGTTACGTGTACGGACGATCTGTTACGTGCGAGTTACCTGCGGTACGGCGAATGATGGGTTATTGTCCACAACACAATATTTTATGGCCGGAGTTGACGTGCCGTGAGCATTTGGAATTTTTTTGTAAGATTAAGGGTTTAAAAGGTAAATCGGTTGAGTCAGCAGTGCAGCAAATTCTATGTGAGATTGACCTGGTTGACAAGGCGGATGATGCAGCCATGCACCTCTCCGGAGGACAAAAGAGAAAACTTTCGCTGGGAATCGCGTTCGTTGGTGGGAGCCCTCTTGTTATGCTGGACGAGCCGACCGCCGGTATGGACACCACCTCTCGCACCCATACGTGGCGCTTCTTGCAGCGTAGAGCCTCTCGCCATACAATTCTTCTCACCACACATTACATGGATGAGGCAGATTTGCTGGGTCACCGTACCGCGATCTTGAGTGAAGGGCGACTGAAGTGCTCTGGTAGCAGTTTGTTCCTCAAGTCCAAGCTCGGACTGGGCTACAGCCTCACAGTTGTTTTGCGATCTCTAAATGACTTTGATGCCCTTAATGATATGGTGTGCAGTCAGGTGGCTGACGCCAAGCTGAATAGCCACTCTGGCTGTGAGGTGATGTATCGCTTGCCCTCAGCCAGCGTTGGGCATTTCCCGCATTTAATCGAATTGATGGAGACCACATTTGCTTCCAAGTTGGGCTCTTACTCGCTCGCTGCAACAACTCTGGAGGAGGTGTTTTTGATCGCCTCGGGTGGCTCGGGCTCACCCTCTTCTGAACCGGCAGACTACTCTTCTCTGTGGAAACACGAACAAATAAAGGGGTGGTATGGAGCCATCCAGTTTAAAGCCAGCATGATGAAGCGCATCAATACCGCTTTGAGAGACCATCGGATGCATTGTCTGCAGTTTTTATGCCTTTTTTCTGTTATGTTAGCCACGATGTTGTTAAGTTTCAGTTCAGCCACTGTAGATTCTCTCCTCTTGACGTCGGACCTATACAGCGAGAAAGTTCTTGTGGACTCTGGTAGGTGCGACACGCTTTGGGGAGGCAGCCCTGAAGCACAAAATGCACATATCAGGGAAACTCACAAGGAAACCACGATGGAGCTCAGCAAATTTGGCATACAAACGTGGTTCAGCCACCATAGCCCCCGATACGCCGCCATCTCGTGTGGCGATCCCAGCTTCCGGGCTCTTCAGAGAGACACATATCCAGTCGTTATGCTACATAACTCATCCGCTGTCCACCAGGCGCCAGTTACCATGGGATTGTTTTACCAACTACTGCTACAAAAGGCATTAGGTTCTCCTGTCAACGTGTCGTGGTCGGTTGGAGTTATGAAAGACAAACAAACATACGTTAGCGCAAAGAAGCTTATGATGATAAGCACGCTCATAATGATCCCGGTGGCCCTCGTCTCCTCTAATCCAGTGGAATGGATTGTGAAGGAACGGGAGTATGGCGCCCTTCACCTGCAGAAGATGGCGGGATTGTGGGTTTCAGTCTATTGGATCAGTAACTTTTTCTTCGATATCGCGATGTATATTTTGTCAGCAATTATTATTGTTGTTACTTTAGTGGCGTTTAATCAGGGGAGTACGTCGGAAGAGACACAGCCGTGGCATTCATCATCGCTCTTCTCCTCTACGGATTAACAGGCACTGTTTTCGGTTATGTGCTTAGTTTCCTTTTTCGGCAGCACTCGAGGGCTCACCTGATTGTTATGGGGCTCAATTTTGTTCTTGGGCTTCTCTTGATAACAATAGTTAATGTTCTGTCAATGCTTCCAAAGACGAGGGATACATCCAAAAAACTTCGCTGGGGTTTCCGTTTCATTCCGTCTTTTTCCGTTTGCGAGGCAATTGCTCGTGTGTCTTACTTCAGACATGGAAGAGCTGTGGGCAATGTGGCCTCCATATATGAGTTGGATGCAGCTGGCCCTCCCCTTCTTTTTCTCGCGGCTGAGTTTCCCATTTTTGCACTGCTGGTTCTTCTACTTGACCACCCACGGCGACGCGCTTGGTGGGCGAGACGATACTACAACCGTTCAATAACCCCCGAGAAAGTTAACATGTGTGACTCGGATGTGGAAGAGGAAAGCGTAAAGGCGTCTTCGCTGCCGAATGATAATGGCTGTGTTGCCCTCCGGGTAGCGAATCTGAGCAAAGTGTACCGCAATGGTAAAGTGGCAGTGCGGGGTGTTTCCTTCTTGGTGCCCCCGGGGGAGGTCTTTGCACTGCTTGGCACCAATGGAGCGGGCAAGACAACAACCATTTCAATCCTTTGTCAAGAATTTATGCCTACCGGTGGGACCGTGGAGATAGGCGGTTACGATATTGTGTATAAGGGAAGTAAAGCACTGCGATGCACTGGGTACTGCCCTCAATTTGATGCATGTATTAGTTTGTTATCTGTGGAGGAACACCTGCGGCTTTTCCTCGCAATTCGTGGTATTGAGGGTGAAGCTGCCGACAGGCTCGTGAACAGTCTCCTACATATGTGCGACTTGGCGAAATTTCGCAGATCGCTATCATGCGATCTTAGTGGTGGTAATCGACGTAAATTAAGTCTTGCCATCGCTGTGATCGGTGGTCCGTGCGTTATATTTCTTGATGAGCCGACCGCCGGCATGGACCCTGTTTCCAGGCGGAAAATATGGTTTGTCATTCAACGGGCGGCGGCGCACTGTGCAGTTGTATTGACAACCCATCACATGGAGGAGGTGGGCGCAGTTGCTCAACGCGTAGCCATCATGAAGGACGGGGTACTGCTGTGCATTGGCAGCAACGCTCGCTTGAAGGAGAAGTACGGCGCTGGGTACGAAATATGCATTCGCGTTGTGGACGGTGTGACCACGAGGGAGTTGAGGGTTTCGTAGCCGAGAAGTTTCCTGAAGCCTGCCTGCGAGAGCATAAGGGAAGGCAGTTTGTTTATTCGCTTCCATCCACCACGTCACTTGCCGATACGTTTCGCACGTTGGAGTCAAACAAACAGCGGCTGAGCATAGAGGACTACAGCGTCTCGCAAGCAACGATTGAACGAGTGTTTCTTCTTGCTACAGAAAGGAGCCAGTCACTGCCTCTACAACAGTGTGGAGAATTTCAAACTGTGTAGTGGCTCTTCCCCCTAACCCAGGGAGTGTGTATTGCTCTTCATTTTTACCCACCTTACTTCCACTTGGCCCCCTCATCACCTTCGTTTTGCTTTGTATTTACGTTCTTTCAACCTTCAGTTTTGTCAATGATTTCGCCGACTTCTTTTAAGTGGAAAAAAATGGGACCTCTACCACTGGTGTCTTGCAGTTGTCATGGTTAGTATGGGGCTTAAATGCTGGCCCCGCGGGGCGAATATTATTTTCCCATGCCTTTTGAAGTTGGCGTGATTTTATACCCTTTTCCTTCAACTGCGATTTACCGGAGCCCAGGTTTTTTTTCTTCCATCCCTGTGCTTTATCCCCCTTTCTCTCATTTTTATTTTTCTCATTGTTGTTGAATGTTAACTGCATAGTTAATGACTTTTTGCCATATTCCTTGCTTCTTACGCCCATCATCTCGCCTGCCCACGTCCTATTTTCCCTCTTACTTTTTGGCTATTGTTTTTTTTTTTTGAGAGCTAAAGTAATTAAATGGAGTGGTTTATCCGATACCGCTAATGGGTGGGCGAGAGGAATGAGGGAAATGTGAGAAGAATACCTGTAGCCCTCGGTATTCGTGGTTCAACAGATGATATGGGCATTTCTTGCCTTTTTATCTCACCTGCCACAGCAGGTTGGAACACGGTGCAATTCTTTCATTTTCTTTCTTTGCTCTTCAAAGAAAAATTTTTAATGTTTTCTATGGGTTGCTGTCACAAGGAAGTTGTTTGTTCTTACTGAGTAATGGAGCCTGTACATGCGTGTATTTCTGTGGAGTGTCACACAATTGATGCAATTTATCAGTTTTGGGGGCCATCTTCATTTTTTTTCCCCTTCTCCTTCCGATTGCTTATGTGCCCTAGGGGCGTGGCGTTTTGTGGTTTCTTTTTTGTGTGTAGGTAAAATCGATGCAGCTACCGTGTGTTTCGGTTCTACCAGAATCTCTGCCCGCTTGAATGTTTTCCCAAGCAATTGGCTTAAATCACATACAAACATATCTTTATTTCCATCTTTCTCCTCCCGTTCAGCAGCCAGGCATGAGCTTTTTGATGCAGAGGATGATGAGAGCCTGTACACTGAGGCACTCACCGCTTCTCAACACAGGACTGAGCACCGCAAGACGCCGAGGCAGTGGTTCAACTCCAGGCTCAGAAAGCATTGATGAGAAGACAAATCGTCCTGTATCAACCGGCTCCTCGTTATCGGACCTGGTGGACTTGGATGAGTCGTTAACTGTCAACATTTATCGGCCCCACAGGGAAGGGGAGGCTACGCTGAATGACGCAACCGCCGCGTACATCCGCACGCTCATCACTACGCCGGACGAGCAGGAGTGGAAAGACATGCTTGTTGCCGCCATACGTCTGAACACATGGCGTGAACACCACCTACGTGCAGTGTTGCGGAGTGTCCACCAGTCGACATACGACGTTGAAGTGACGCTCAACAAACGGGAAAATCAAAAGTGTAGCTGCACACCCTCAACTCGTCTGTACCGTGCCACGGGTGTGGTACAGACGGCTGTGGAAGAGGGTTATCGCGTGGAGCCCTCGTCTGTCCATGCGCTCTTAGTAATCCTCCTGCGTGGGTCAGGGGCGTGGCCCGCTTCTACAGCTACAGACAAGGAAACAATGGGCACGCCACCACCACAACTGACGACGTGCGCAGCGGTCTGGCAATTTCTTTCGTGGATGGAGAGGCACAACTATCGAGTAATGTCTGCCCGGGTGCTGCAGGCACTGGAACGGATAGTTGGTGATGGAGGTGGAGAAGTTTCATCTGGTGAACAGCGGGTGAGTGTTAGGCAAAACCGATTGGAGTATTTGAACAGGGAGCATAAACTACTTGAACAAAACGACTTCTCGGCGCCTGGCGGAGTAAACACCTTGAAAAGGGCGCATATTCAGGAAGGGTCTGATAAGAGACCTTAAGTGAAGAGTTGTGCGTACGTTAGCATCTAAAACATATTTTTTCTTCTTTATCATCATCGGTATTTGCTGAGGGAAGAGGTGGGCCCGTGATAGTGGGTATTCTGCGCTATCCAGGCATTTGTCTCCCTGACATTTTCTTTTTTCTTTGTTTTCCCTTTTGCGCGGTAGGGGAGTTGTGTACATCAATAAAGTAAGTCGATGTAAGATGCCCCAACTTCTTTGTGACAAATGACGACGGAGACATCACCTGCGGCGGTGGTATTTTTGATATCTAAAGTGTTGAGGCGCTGATGTGTCTTTGAAGTAATTAGGTTTACGCAATACACTCAAATCTTTCGTGTTGTCCTCCATTTGTCGCTTACTTCCATGGAAACACAGAGTGTGGTGCAGGCTTAGTTCAGTTTTTTTTCTTTTTTTTTTTCTTTTTTAAAGGGGTGAAGGCGCCTTGTGTAACCACGCGTTGAGGTTACAATGCTCAGCGCGGCCCGCCTACCAATGATTGACATCGGCATTAACTTGATGGATGCGATGTACTGTGGGGTTTATCATGGCCAGAAAAAGCACGCCAGTGACATAGATTCGGTGCTAGCTCGCGCTACTACCGTTGGGGTGAGGTGTCTTCTCATCACTGCGGGTTCTCTAAGCGAGAGTGAGGAGGCAATAACGCTTTGCAAGAAATACAGCAGCGAGACACTGCAGTGCTTCTGTACGGTGGGATGTCATCCGACGCGCTGTGGTGAATTTGCACAGCGTCCCAAGGAGTACTTTGACAAACTTAGAGAGCTCATAGCCGAGCACACAGTACAGAAGGAGGGCGGCTGTGTTGCGGCCGTAGGAGAGCTGGGCCTCGACTACGATCGTTTATTCTTCTGTGATAAGGACGTACAGATGATGTATTTTTTGAAGCAGTTGGAGCTGGCGGAGGAGTTTCGGCTTCCGCTGTTTCTGCACGACCGCAACACCGGGGACGATTTTTACTCCGTTATGCAGCAACATCGTCAGCGGTTCACCGGCGGTGTTGTCCACAGCTTTACTGGCACGCTGGATGAGTTGAATAAGTTGCTTTCCCTCGGCCTGTATATTGGGGTCAACGGCTGCAGCCTTAAGTCGGAGGAGAACCTTGCTGTTGCCAAAGCAATCCCGCTCAATAGACTGATGATAGAAACAGATGGACCCTGGTGCGAGATACGTAATACACACGCTTCGCACCATCTTCTGCAGCGGGCTGCCAGTGTGAGCGGTAGCGTGGCTGATTCTTTTTTAAGCCGATTTCCCACATGCCGAAGGAAAAGTTTGTTGACGGGGCTATCGTAAAGTCTCGATGTGAGCCTTGCCATTTGGTGCGCGTCCTGGAGGTGCTTTATGAGTTGCATCGAGCCGATGTGGACTCGCTTGAGACCTTTGCGCACACCATATACGACAACACGTGTCAGCTTTTTCCCTTTCGCAAGTGGGACCTGTTACGTGAAACTGGAAGGTGCTGTGCATATGTGGGGAGGAAGGTCTGTAGAGATCTTTGAAGCATTCTCTTCCACCCTTCTTTCTCATTTAATGAGGGAGGGGAGGGGTAGTGGGTTTTTTTTTTGATGTTTAACGATCCCGTTAACACTAATGGATCGATTTGACGGTGATCCAAATGAGGGGAATGGTACCGATGTCTTTGTCAGTGCCTTACCTGCGGCCCATTTGAGTTGCTTGTATTCCTGTCATACCTTCTCATTCCAGTGTATGTATATTTTCCTGCGTGCGTTTCTGCCCTTGGCACGAGGAGCGAGTTGAGCGTGTTTTCTTCCCCCAACATTTTCTCTATTGTGCGTTGTTTGTGAAGCTTCTTGCAACAGATTCCTTTCCTTTGAGTCGTGCCGGGCGATTCCATCTTAATGGGGAAGGATGTCGACGTGGCGAAGCTGACCTCTTTGGAACTTCAAGCACATGTTGAGCGGTGCGAGCGCCTTTTAAAGCACCCGTCACTTTTGAGTCGCCTCCCCGGCGGTGGTAGCGAAATCGTCGAACGCCGCACCCGGTACTTGAAGGAGATAGAAAGACGCGAATCATGTGGAGAAGGGGGAATCTCAATGGGGGAGGCTGCCAGGGAATCGTCCGATGGGAATGGCGGGCCAGGGACCCAACCCCACAAGTGGAAGTGGTTGCCGAAAACGGGGACGTACGCCTCAACAAGGCACCGCTTGCAACATACGAGGAGGAGGCGCGGGTCATTGGGGAGCGGTACCGCCATTCCAAGGTGCCTGTGGAGGCGATTGTTCGCCGCACCTTCGGGGGGTCCTTGTGTGAGGCTGAAATTCAGCGAATTCTCAGTGACGTCCCTGATAACTTTTTCTTGACGCATGACGAAACCATAAGGATGGAACGGCGGCTCATGGAGGAGGAGCGCGCGGAGATGCTCAGGCGGTTACAGCGTCAGCAGCTCGCACCCACGGGCTCAAAGGAGGAATAGACCGTATGTTCGCGCGTTCCTTTCTCATTATTATTACTGTTATTATTATTTATTTTTTCCTCCCTTCACTGCGGGATGTTTTTCCGCTTCATTCTTTAGGGAAAGAAATGGATGTGCGAAGTGCTACCGCCTTGAGTATCAGGCAACGACGCGAGGATGGGGATTATTCAGTGATTCCATTTGTTTTGCAGCGAAGGGCCAGATGGTGGAAGCACTAGCCACAATTGGAAGGAGATGAGCATGTGTTGCATTACGGAGCCACTTTCACATGCTTGTTTGCCTTCGTGATACTCACATCTTTTGCTTTCTCATTTGCTCATACACGCATACTTTTTGGTCTCTCTCTTTTCTGTTGCAACGGTAGGATCAACCAGTGGGGAATAGAGATAATAGGGAATATATCTAAGCGAAAGGTATTATTGATCTTATTTCTTGATTTTGTAGATATCACACACTCTTTAGTGACCTCATTACATTTTCACTCGCTGGTTTTTATGTGGACAGTTATTCGTGCACTCCAGGGCGTTCCAACGGATGATGAGTGTCGATATGAGGAGTCCCGTTATGAACGCAATCAGCGGAGCATTATGATGCACGAAATGAGGCCATACCCTCCGCCTATAGATCCTAATGTCTTCACGCGGGCGTACGGCTCTCTGGAGTACGAGAAGACACGTGTGTGGATGCTTAGTGAAGAGTTCAACAACGAATTCAGGCAATCAATCACCTGTTGGAGCTGTACACACAACAGCGAGAAAATGCAGTTCTTAGCCTTAAGTACGGGTTCCTAGAACTGCTGCTGTCCACTCTCCATCATGACGATGAGGAAGTAATGCGGTGCAAGGCAGCTGAAGCCTTGCAATGCTTCTTTTAGAGCCTGTAGCCCTTGATTCGCTTCTCTCCATGGATGATGAGAAGGAAACTCTGCGTGAACTGCTTGATGCTTTTAGTGACTCGTGTTACGACGTTGTTGTCCTTTCCCTGCGAGTTATCATTTCATGCCGTGCGGCTTACAACTCGTATGAGGCGATTACTCGACTTGTGCGGTACGGTTTTATTGGGCGTTGCATTGAGTTGCTGAGACACGTGGAGGACCGTGTAGTGGCGGCTGCGTGTGCGGGCCTTGGGACGATTTTTTCTGTAAAGGAGCCTTTATACCATTCATCAAGTTGGGTGGTGTTGAAGAGTTAACAGCAGTGTTCCAGCGGGAAAATCCATTCGTCATCGCAGAAGCAGCCGACGTGGCCGCGCACGTGGCAAGTTATCGTATGGGGAAGAAGGCGGCGGTGAAGTGCTGTACACTGGTGGTACTAATGCCGTACATGCATCACGAGAGTCCGCGTGTCCGCACAGCCGTGACCGCAGCTGTTGCACAGCTAACAATTTATGAACCTGGGAAGTATCAGGCAGTGCAAGAGGGGCTGCCACCGCTTCTGCTTTCGCTTCTCATGAAGGAGGAGGAACGTGATATTCTCGTAAATGTCGTCAAGGGAATTATTAACGTTGCAGAGCATCCAGAGGGGAGGAGACAGCTTTTGGGCGCCAAGGAGCGACTTCAGGTCCTTGCGTGCGTGGCGGATGACTATCAGCCTCTAACGTCCTCCATTTGCGAGGCTCTCAGTCAATTGGAACGGAAGTGTTAATCGGAGAGTGGTGAATTTTCTTGCTTGCTTTCGCCTAACACGGTCCGGGGTCGTTTCTGTGACAGTTTTTGTAGTGTATCTCCTTGTTTTTCCTCATATTTTTCCGTCAGCTCTTCCCTCTTATGTATATAACCACTGTTGAAGTGAGTGATGTTTCCAGTGCCTTGAAGGAAAAGGATCAAAGCGACCGCATTGGGCTGAGACACGCTATCTATTCGGTCAACGAACTAAACCAATTATTGCTTCCTACGTTATGTATGAGCATAGCTGCACACCCTTTACCTCTATTCGTCACGTTCTTTCTTATTTTTTTTCCCCCTCTCTTTTGCCTTGTATCGTACGTTCCAACATTAGAGCCGCGCTTGGTTCCTACCCGTGTGGTAGAAGCTGACCAGTCGTGTGGTTTGGATTAGTTCTCCGGAGGGGCGAGGGGTAATCGTATCTGAGTGAATTTCGCTTGTGTCATTTTGTGGTGTTTGGGAAAGCTGCGATGAGCACAGTGAAGAAACGTGCCGCGAAGGCGAAGACCTCAGCGGTAAGGGCGCCACGTCCAAACCCGCGGGAGCGTGCACCTCCCTTAAAGGGAAAAGTTAAAAAACAGTTGCAGACCCGTATGGTGGCCCGTTTGCTTTATGTAGTTGGATGCGTTGATATTATTGCTACGGTATCCTCGTCGCCTTTGATCGTTATGTTCGGTGAAGCAATGCCTCTTACGGTTCTGTCCATCGTCGTGTCGATGCTTTTGTTCCTCATACCGCAGGTCTTTAGTTCGTTTCTGGCTGAGCGCTTTGCTATTAGGTTTGGTAGCATCTTATCGCTCAGTTTGACGTTGTTTGCCACTTCCGTCAGTATTTTTCTTTCAGTAGCTGCTCTGCACTACGAGTCATGCAACCTTTATTACATCTCGCGACTTTTGTCTGGCCTTTTTAGACATCCCACGACGATACGCGAGGTAATTGACCACCAATATCCAGAATTTCTCAGTACTACGATGGGAAAAGCACAGTTCCGTACGTTATTGCGGCTGCGTTGGTGATCGGCGGTGTGTTTGGGGACACTTCCCTTGGCATTGTGGCCATCACTGGAATAATGGCCGTGGTTGAGGCATTCGTTGCTACTGTTGTCCTCATCATATCCTTTGCTGTCTCGGATGTGCCTAAAATAGTTCCAACTGTACATAAGCTGAGCACTCTGAGGGGTTGGCTCCTACGGCGGCCCCGGGACATCGCTGTGCTTGTCTTTCCTCTTGCAGCACTGAACTGTTGCGTAGCAAATGTTCAATTGCTGTACCCCTCCGTCGATCGACGCGTGTTCCAGTTGTGCTATTCTGCGATTGGCCTTCATATGTCCATGGACATTTGTTTGCAGGTTGTTATTGCTCCGGTTATCTTGAAATGGTTCAGTAGAGGTTCCCGGGCCTTGGTTTGCTTCTGCGCGATACTGCTCTGCGTGAGTATGTGGGTCAGCCCCGTTGTTGCAAAACACGGATTTCGATTATATTTTGTTGTCACAATGTTTTTAACAGACATACCGGCTGCTGTACTTCAGCTAGCATTCTCTACCTTTCCCACCGACACCTTCAGCTCGACTGAGAAGGAGTTCGCCGTGAAGATGCAGAACTACACTAAAAAAGTGATTAAGCAGTGGCAGCCGGTGTTCTTTATGATGCTCCAATATCAATTCCCAGAACATGCGGGACTCACTAGAGTTTTTGGGTTTCCCCTTGCGCTTGGCGTCGGGATATATGGGCTCACAAGTCGCTTTGGTCTGTCAGCTGCCACGATTGTTGTTGGCTACGCTGTGTTAGTGCTGACATCTCCCACTGGTGATGAGGGGATGTTTGGGGCTCTTAACTTGCTTTCGGGCGTGGAAGATAGTAAACTTTCGCTTGGAGTTGCTAACCTGACGAAATAGGCCTTAGTTTTCATGGCCGTACCTGTGCGTTTACCGTCTTGTGGAAGGCGGGATACCCTTCCTCTTGACTGTTGTTGTTATTATTATTTTGAGAAATAATAATATTGTTTTGATTAGCTTCATTGGTTGTTCTGCCGTGAGTTTTCAGATGGAAGGATTATTTTCTCCCTTTCTTTTTCTTCTTCTAAGGCATACTCTGGAGCCATTTCTGACGGCAGGGATTTTGCACGACGGATATTTTTGAATGTCGTGGATATCATGTAGTGCACTCATGGCGTTGTTAATGTAATGTATCCTACTCACAGATATATTTTATGTATCTCATTTTTATTAATAACAGCGTGGAAGTGCATTGATCTGTGTGCCGGGGCTCGTTCTGTACGGGAGTCCTTCTGTGGCGCAAAAAAAGTTTACATTATTGTTTTTTTTTTCAGTTACGATGCTAGTTTTTTTTTTTTTTTACTATTCTCGTTCACTTTTTTCCTCCAAATTTTTACAGGAATATTTTTCGACAAGGGGTGGATACACCCGGTCGTCTTTGCTCCGTTGTTCTTTTAGGGAAGGAATCACCTCGTAGCATCTGGTACCTGTGGAAATGACTTCTAGCACGGCTAAGGAGGCTCATTCCATTCCAGCGGCGAGCGCAGATCCCGAACTGCGTGCTGAGGCTTTGAAGCGCTTCAACCCCTTAGTGTTCGCAGTCTCCGTGGAGACGCCGAATAACATTTGCGTACCGAGGCTTAATGAAGCCATCATGCGGGATCCGACCTTCTCAAAGTGCCTATACGTTCTCGACAGTGGCGCCGCTGACAGTGTTTCCAATTCAAGACAGCGGGTAGCACTCGGTGGTCGACAAAAACAAAGCGTAGACGCTAACAGGCCAGTTAGTTCCCTACTCTACGATGATTTTGTGCGTTTTGCTGTTGAGAGAGAGATGCGGCGGCGAACGGAGTTGCAGGCCCGCGAGGCAGAGCGAAACGCTATTGCCGCACTTTATATTGAGGATGGCCTTGGCGAGGAGGAGGCGCTAGCTGCCGCGGAAAAGGAGATGCTCGAAGCGGAAGCGGCAGACGAGACCTCCAGCATCCAGGAGGACGGTCGCGAGCCTCTCTTCCTTTTCCTTCGCACGTGTCCTCACTCCGTTGAAGATATTATGGTGTTGAGGGCCGCCGGATTATCTCTTCACGTGATTATTTCTGTTTCGAGCCGCGTCCCACTCAGCGGCTCCCTAGGCGATGAGACACCGACAACAACAGCGTCAGGCAAAGGAAGGTCGAAGCGTGATGCCGGGCACTTTGGCAGAGGTTCGAAGGATACTGCATCATTGGGGCCGAAACCTACCGTTGCTGCCGAACTGAGGGAATACATGAGACGAACACAGCAACCCGATCCGTATCTTAAAAATATTTATATCCATGAGTTCAACATTCCCACTGAGCCTATAGGACCAAAGCCTACCCAGCTTAAACCTTCAGGGACACCACCGGCTGATTGTGCGCCCGATTCGCCAGCCACACACCGCCTAAAGGGAACTGAGATGTCCGTTTTCAACGATTTGGTGGACACTATCGTCAAGTTGGAGCAGGAGTACAGCTCTTACTGTGAATGGAAGTGCACTCGTGTGGAGACAAGGGTTCCTACCTATCTCGCCCTTAAGTATATTCGCCCGGTAGGGAATCAAGCTGTTGCAGGTGATAGGGAACGCAGGAGGGCTATGAGCTTCAGGAAGAAGTTGAGTAGTGTTCATTTAGTCCAACCACCTTGTGGAGAGGCAGTTCCTGTCTTTGATGATAACCCAACCCGCATGAGTGACGTGACTGCTCACCGTGATGTTTACGATGAGATTTTAGGAAGGCGAAGTTAGGTGCCGTTGACTGGAAACTGTTCTGCTCGGCGTGTCTGAGACAGGTGGAGAGCACCTCCAACATGGACGCTCCTGAAACACTCGGCCTTTTTGTGCCCTCTGTGAAGCGAGAGGAGCAACAGATGCTTAAGGACAGGGATAAAGCGTTGGAATTTGTGAACTATCTTTTCGACGTTGTAGACCAAGGGGGCAGTGTGGCTTACCGGAATCGCCTCAGTGGTGTCAAATCTGCTGGTAACGCCGGTTTTCGAAATGAGGATACGTTTGGTCTCTTCTGGACAGTGTCTTCATGTGACATGTGCTTGACTGGTAAGGATTCAACAACCCCTGCCGACGCAATTGTAAGTGAATGTTTCAACGCAGATATGCGAGAAGCGATTATATCTGCCCTGCGGAGTTCCTTTGATGTGGATTTGGAGCGAGCTAAGCAATTGGTGGCAGAGGCGACTTCCATGGGCGTAATCAGCCGCAGTAATCAGACCGACGTGGAAAAATTTCTAAAGGTTAATAAGCACACAAGTTGGAGAAGTGCACATGTAAAGATGGGTAACTGCGATGTAGATATTTACTATCGGGGAGAAGAGCAGCGCCGCACGGAGAGCGGTGTCTATACCTTCCGTGGGCCCATAAGTTTTTCTGAGTATGTTAACATGCGTGCCTATTGTGCAGGCGAGGAGCTTTACTACAACCCCCCGCCTTGGATAGCGACGAGGAGTCTGGCGTAGAAGAGGAGGAGGAGGAGAGAACGAGGAAGAGGAAGAGGAGGAGGAGGAAGATTATGATGGCATGGACTGGGAGGCCATGGAAAAGATTAAGGAAGAAAAGCGGAAGGAAAAAATGGAGCGACGACTGAAGAAAAAGGAAAAGGTTGAGGAGGCTCCTTACGTAGATGTTGTGAATGTGGCTGTGACAACGTTGCGGCGTCGTTGTGTTTATGAAGATCTTCTACGTCGACTGAATAGCCACAGAACTGAAACAAAATTTGATCAGCAGCTTTTCGCATCTGGCCCCGGTGCGTGCTGTGTCTCGCAGGAGGTGCAGTGGATGTTCGCAGATGACGGATGCGCTATCGAGGTGCGCCGTATTGTGGCGAACACACGCCAGGTAGAGTGTTGTGTAAGCAGTCCTGGTGGACTAGAGTTTGGCTTCCTCACCTTGGACACTGCTCCGCAGGAGGGCACACTGCTTGTGATCCCATGTGGGCTCCGCTGCTACTTCACTGTCGTAGACGAGGTGCAGTTCTTCTTTGAGGTATTGGCCGACAACTCCGACGCGGTGGCGCAGATGGCGTACGAGACGGCACAGGAGAATGCGAGGCGCGATGCCAAGGTGCATCGAGGGATGCTTGAAAGCATTAAGCCATCGAAAAACTCGAAGGAAAAGGTGGTCGTTCCTCCGCTGAACGTCATTGAAGAAGAGTTTATTTCAAAAATACCCCCGCCTGTTATACGAGGGAAAAAACCTCCGGTGGCACAAACAACGTTTTTGTTGCAAAACGGAACGATTGGTGCGTTTCACCTTAATGAACAGTATTTGTGGCTAAGCGTTCCGCGGGGCTCTCTTCACACCACGATCGCCAATCTTTCCGTGGACGTCTGGAGCAGCAATAAGGTTCGTACCGCTAGAGTCAACTATATCGAAAGAATAGAGGTGTTTTCCGATGGCTGTCTGGGCATTCGCTGTCCGGAGATTCGTGGCTTTCGTGTATCACTTGACACTTTTGGCAACTACGTAACGATGGATAGCGGTGGTGCGTTAATTCGTGTAGATGTGTTCGGCAATCGTACCTTAGTAAGGCCTTGTGGTGAGGTGGTGAACCTGGAACCGATCCACGTTTCGACACTGACCGACAGTTCCAGCGGGAGGCGCGTAATCGTCCGTCAGGATGGTACACAAATAATACTGCGCTATGATGGAAGTTTGGAAAGCCTTGTTTATGGCGCCGGGCTCTCATGCACAAGGAGCGGGGAACGATTTACGTGGCGTGTTGCAGGGTTCCCAGGTGTATTTGTCTCGCCCACAGCAACGCAGGTGGGTTTGTCTTTCAACAACGTAGAGGCTGTTATGGATACAAACGATAACGAGCTGCGTATTGTGGATCACCGTGGTGGAAGCGAGGCGCTTCTAAAGTGGAAAATACATCGGTTGTACGTGAAACCGATGGTTGGGGGAAACACTTACACACTGGACTGCGCCTTCGGTGGACTCATTGGTCGTTCCAATGCCACTGAATATTGTGTTTCCACCTTGGGGCGGTGTGGAAATGCTAGGGAGGATGTTTTCAATAGCCCAGAAGTTCTTAGCCAGCAGTTTCTGGCTTATTTTGAAGAAACGTCTTCCAAGTATGAAGCGGCTCAACTCCATCGGACCATTTCAGATGATGTAGTGAGCTTTCTTTTGGAATCCCAGTCTACTGGAAACTCGTCGTACACTAGAGCATCAGCATCGTGTTATGGTCGGTTTGTCAATAGCGAAATTGAAAAGTTGATTCCACAGGGTGCCAAGCCGTGTGCGGATATGTTCCGCATTGTTGTACGGAAGCATGCTGACTCTGACATAGATAGCAGTATTCTATTCTTCGGTGGCGCGTGGTTATCTAAGCTTCTGATGGACCGTCTCAAGACGTATGGTGATTCAACGTATGTTTACCCTCTCGCTGGTGCTTCTGTTAACGGTAAAATTGTTGAGGAGCGTGTCCTTTTTCTCCAGGCGGCCAAGAAGACGGTAACAGAGCGTGGCACGATGACGCCGATAGCGAAATCCGTTGCCGACTTTCTTCTCATTCCCTCCCTGCCACAATCCATGCTTTCAATGGCTGATGATGAAAGGGATGTGTTACATGTGGTGCTCCCAAAGCCTGAAGTGCCTCTCAGCACGACCGATGTGATGGACTTGTTGTGCATCGGTCGGCTGGTGGCGTGTGAGGACAGTGTGTGGAATGAGGCGCTAAAGGCGTTGCCCCCGTCGGAGTTGACCACTCTTTTACCACGAAATGGGGACGGGACCACTCCTGATGAATTACACACCCACGGCGTGCAGCGGCCAACTTCTCAGCACCCCAAGTCACCGTATACAAAGCCGGAGAAGCATAAGGGAAAATTTAATTACTGGAACTCGACTGGCATTTCCATTGCTGCGGACAGGGTGGTGTGTGATGTGCCCGGGGGTAACGAATGCTACCCTGTTAGCGTCGCACGTACAGCCGATGTCGATGTCGATGTAGTGGAAGTGAAGGAAGCAAGAAGCACGTCCCTCAAAGCACTGGACGGCGACTGTATAGTTAAGGATGCCGGTTTGAAGAAGTACACTGTCATACCGTTTATGCACAGTCATGTTCGGAAGGAAATACCCCCACAGGAACGACTAACGACACCGAAGTTGTCCGTCACGCCTAGGGTGCTCGACTTTGGCCCTGTAGAGATGGGTTACCGCTACATGCTCCCACTGAACCTCACCAATACATCTATATTTCCATGCCGCTACCGCATTACGGCTCCCGCAAACTGTAAGACAATACTGCAGGTGCGTTACAAGCACCATTTTCTGGCGCCAGGGTTGACCACCGTGGCGGAGGTGGAACTGTTGGGCGCGCAGCCACCAGGAAGGCTGTCAACTACACTTTCTGTGGCGTTTGAGGGGGGTTCAACTTGCGTGGAGGTTTTGGCAGACACTGCTGGGGAACCGCAGGATGGTGATGCCGCATCTTCTTCGCCAGCACTCCCCAAGGCACCTGTAGTACTTCTTGGCCATTGGTTTGTACCAAATTTGTCCCTGGCACTACTCGTCGCGAAACACTGCATGCGAGGGCTACCGAAACGGAAGCGGGTGCCAACCATAACAGTACATCAAAGATGATTTAGGTGCGTGTGCGAATGATGTGAGCTATATACAAACACTTTTTCCTTCCTTTTTTCAAAATGTGTCACGATTTAGAGTGCATGGCGTTCAGTGTATATTTATTATGCCTGTGGTTGTAAACTGGGCGTGAGATGGCTCAGGTACTAGAAAATTATAATCACATGTATATCTTTTCGCACACCTGTCTATATGCGCGCTTTTGGGGAGCTTGTTTCCATTGCTTGTTTTCATGTCAATGAAAGAAGTGATAAAAATTACTTTGGTAGCGTTCATTCCTCTTCTTCTCTATGTGACGAGTAATGCGTTTTAGCACAAGCAGAATCATTAAATCTTAATAGCATATTTCATAGCTGTATTACGTAGGATATATATAAAAAAAACGGGGAATATATAGACAAAAGAAAACGAAAAGGAAAACTAAAAGTTAAAGGAAGGCAACGTGAAATCCCATTAGGTCACAGTTTTGGACGATTTGTGTTAACTCATGCCGCAGCGACAGGCTGGAAAACGCTCATATGCCATTGGGTGCACTTTGGAGCGACGTTGGTTTATTCAGTTTTTTGTTAGTATTTTAATATGTCTCAACAACGGAGCATGTTTCTGCTTTGGAGTATTTACTCCATACATGAAAGCTGACCCGTTCAAGTATAACCAGTCTGAGATAAACATTATTTCCACCATTGGTGTTATCGCAAGTTACTTTTCGCTGCCGACAGGGTTCCTGTACGACGCGAAAGGTCCCAAATCAACACTCATGGTGGGAACTGCGCTGAACTTGGTGGGGTGGCTCGGTATGATGCTCATATTTCTCAACCCCGAAAATCCCCTTCTAGGGACGAGCATTTGGGTGATGAGCTTCTTCTATAGTGTTTCGCAATTCTCTGCTAGCTTCTACGAAACGGGAAGCCTCTTAACGAACTTGGATGCCTTCCTGTGTTACCAAGGGCGCGTGATTTTGATACAGAAAACGTTCATGGGCCTGGGTAGTTCTCTTATTGTTCAGATGTATGTTGCATTTTTTGAAATTGAGTTTGAGACGATTTGGCCGTTTTTTCTGTTTCTGGTGCTGTACTCATTTTTCGTGGGTGCACTCGGGACACTGTTCGTTCGCCTCCCAACTGAGAAGACGCAATGTTTGGGTTTGGGTATTCCTGATAAGAGTGTTGTTAAGAGTGGTGGAGATGAGTCACCACTGTTTAAAGTTCCCTTTAATATTGGCACTGGAATACTTTTTATCGCCGTCTTCTACACACTGACCGTGACGCTGATCGAAAACTATTATCAGATATCCCGCACGGATCGCCATATCATTGGTGTCTGTACGATTATTTTGTGTCTGAGCTTCCTTATGATGGTTGTATTCACACCGAGTTACGCCAACAACATGGGTGGATATCACGTCGATTCCATGGAAGGCTCCTTGGTTTCCATGGGGGGCGGCTCTGATGACAGAGCCCTCGAGGATGAAGATGAACGTGGCGAGGGTCAACTGGTCGCCGAAAGTGATATCCTTGCGGGGGCAAGTGATTATAGCCGAAATGAAAGAGTTGTGGTGGGACCACCTCAAGAGAAGGGTAATTGTTCTCGGAGTGTAGTGACGGGCGTGGTGTGAAACCGCTGATGGATGAGCCTCGTAGTGAAGATGTTACTGTGATTAAGGCAAAGGACTGCGAGGAGAGACACACGGATTGTGAGCCACGCAGCAGCTTGCACCACGTAGAGGTCGTTGCGAACCGGCAGGGTGTCAGGTTGAACGGGGATCCACTTTCTGTCAATCTTCGCAGATGTGAAATGTGGCTCATGTGGTGCGCGTGTTTCGCTTCGTGGAGCTCAGCGACTCTTGTGTCGACGAACAGCTCACAAATTTACAAGTCTCTGGACTTTGATGGATACTCCTCCACGGTTAATGTGGCTTACGTCTCAATCTACGGCGTCGCCAGTGCAATGGGCGTGTGATTGTGGGCCTGTCGCATCCTCTGCTCGTACGGCGGAAGATACCTGTCTCGATCTTTTTCTGTGTGGCTCCCGTTCTTAATTTTATTGGACTGCCGCTGTTTCTCTTCATTTCCTCAGGAGCACTTTTTATTCCCTTCTTTGTCGTTGGCCTTGCTACTGGTGTTTCGTGGGGAAGTGCAATTCTCATTATAAAGAGCTTGTTTGTGCCCCGCAACTGTGGCAAGCACTACAGTGTTTTGTACACCGCTGGAATTGTCTCTCCGCTGTTGTTCAATGTTGCTCTCTTCGGGCCAATTTATGACCACTACAGCAAAGTACAAGGCCGATGGGAAACCCGTGAATGTATGGGAGTGGTATGCATATGGATTTCTATTGTCGTGTGCACTATTGTAAATATTATTGCCTTACCTCTCGCCGTATTTTCTTCCTACGCATCAAAAGGAGGAAGGGGTTCAGGTATTAGTGCGTGATGCAGTAGCCATTTTATTTTGGGGCGTGGTACTATAGGATGAGTGCTTGATGTCGTTTATATCGTTTATTCCTTTATTAATTATGCATCAAATGTAAATATAGTCATTATCATTGATTTATTTTAATTATTTATTTATTTATTTTAAAAACAAGAAAACGTTTTGGCACAATTCTCTGCCCTGTTCGCTGGAGTTTTAGGGGTGTTGCACGGTCACATTTAATTTCACTTTCTTTTCCCCAACTATTGTGTTTGCGTGCAATTCTCTTGGAAGGAGACGGGCTGCTGAGTGCGGAGAGGGCAATTAAACTTCGCCGCGTCGGTTTGATCCAGTCACTTTAGGTTCTTCACACCTCACTGCTACATGTTTTTCATTCATTTAATTTTGTTTTCCTCCACAGTAGCTGACACAAAGTAGTAGCCCTTGAGTATCCAAGTGAACCCTAAGTAGCGACAGAAAAAAAATATATCCCAAGCGCTGCACGAGGGAGCGGTATAAGTCAGTGTAATTAGCACAGAGTGCTGAGGCACGAGCTCCTCATCGTGTCTGTGGGCGATGAGTGAGATTATTTACCATCAAGACCTTCAATTTATCTGAATCTTTGTGTACTGACTTTCCCCCTTTCTCGACATATTTCGGGCCTCACGGAAATGAGGGATATTCGACTTGTCGTCGTGGGAGACAGTGGCGTAGGAAAGAGTTGCCTCATCATTCAGTACATTCAAAGTCGTTTTGTTGTGAGGTACGAGGCGACAATAGAAGATGTGTACCGCAAAACTGTTGAGGTCGATGGTCAACTGACGCTCCTAACAATCGCTGATACCTCCTCCCAAGATATATACAGCGCGCTGCGATACCGACATATTGAGGATTGCCATGGCGTTGTTCTTGTGTTCAGCATTACGGATGCAGATAGCTTTAGTCACCTCAAAACCACTTACGCACAAATTTGCCGTGTCATTGGCGCCCGGTCTATTCCTTGCGTTCTTGTGGGTAACAAAGTGGACGAGGAGGCCCATCGCGCTGTGAGCAGCGATGCGGCCGGTCAGTTCGCGGACCAGTTGATGTGTCCCCTGTTGGAGGTTACAGCGAAGGACCACCTGATGTCGAGGTCCGTGTTTGAGATGTTAGTTCGAAGCATCCGCGGCGGAGAGTCGTTTATTGGGGCGATGAGCCCCAGAGGGAAGACCGTCTCCACAGTTCTCCCGGATGTCACTGAGGAAAGTCCGCAGGTAGAAGTCCCATCCACTGTTGTGAGAAATGATCACGCCAAAATACCATCGAAACCCAAAGCCAAGAAGAATAAGGAAATGTGTGTTGTGCTGTAGAGCGTTTTGTTGCTTGCTTACTTATCCTTTCGTGTTTTGATTCAGTTTACATTACTTTGACGTGAAGTAGCTGCCAATTACGTTAAGATTGTGATGTGTTCCTTTATTGAAGACATAAGTGCGTGATCGTTGTTGTGATTGTCACTACAAGCCGCAACGGTTTAAAGCATTCCAGGCACGCTGATTAACGTTCCTCGGTTATGCGTGAAGGTGAAGTGTTGAAGAATCACAGGGAGGTCTGTACGTGCTCATGCTTCAGTAGATGTGCGTGTTTGGGGCTATCTGCAGAACATGGGCAGACGCTAAAGCATTCCGATTTAACCAGTGTGAGAAGGCGGCTCAACTGAGGTAATGCGCATGTGGGTATGTTTTCTGTGGCAGTTCATGCACTGGTTGTTGCATTTGGGAAAGAAATAAAGGCACTGTTCATCAGCACTTTGTTTGCTTTATGGTGTTGAGGCGCTATGAAATCGATAGCGGAGCATAGGGGATGCCCCACACCCCGTCGTATGATCCTTAAAGTTTACCGGTGGTGTTATGGGGAGGTGCGTTTATCCGCGTGGCCACCACTGAGCAGCTGTGGCAGAGGCGACTGCGGGATGACCATCGCTGACGTGGGAAGGGGCCACCAAGCGGGCCACACAGCCGAATGTAATCGTCACTTCTTCATGGTCAGTATTTAACGTAACGTATATCAGTCTAGCTGCGTGCATGAAAAGAATGGCGGGGCTAAACCTTTACGTTTCATTGCGGGTGCGTCTGTTTAAGCGCGAGGCGAAGAAGCATCCCTGCCCGTTTTGTTGTATAATCCAGTGAAGTTGTGTTCACTTCATTTAACAGGGTACGCGTAATGAGTCTCTCGGCCCCACTGGGATTATTGCTGCACTCTCA
Organism: Trypanosoma congolense; assembly: GCA_002287245.1. NCBI lineage: Eukaryota > Euglenozoa > Kinetoplastea > Trypanosomatida > Trypanosomatidae > Trypanosoma > Trypanosoma congolense. Next base: position 866,918 of record NHOR01000454.1, on the reverse strand, counting down.
GAGACTTCTCGTTAACAGAAGTGGTTACGCACCAAGGCCCTTCGCGATCCAGAAGCGCGGAGGCCTTGTTTTACAGACAAGGAAGGTTGACGCGTCGCGCCGTGAGTTGTAGAGGAAATGAATGTGGAGGTTGTAAGAGTGCAATGCCTCACGGAGGCTAATTGCCTGGTACGTTAGAACAATGAAGGACCGGCTGGTTTTAGGTTATATTGGATTGCATTCAGTGTTAGATGGCTTAATTGTTAAAGGTTGTGGGTCGTCTCAGCGTTTCTGTCCTCAATGTATGCAATGAATTATAGACTCTGCACATTCAGTAGTGCATTATCCATCATTGTATGGGTATTGCTGTGGGAGAGGAAGTCGCTTACTACGACGTGTGACCACCCCTGTGCATTACTGGGGGAAGTGCATACTTTCGTTTCTGCTGGACGAAGTCTCGGAATATCAGCATGTTTCCATGGTGGTGCAGATCTCTTCACTTGCATAGAAGCACTTCGTGTGGCACCGGTAAGGAGCAGTAACTTTGCGCCTGCCTTTAGCAGTGTATGCTTCAGTAGATGTGCCACGTCCTTCCCGGGCTAGCCAATGTAACGCACGCTGAAAGGCACGGTAGCCTGGTAGCAGTGAGGGTTGTTTACCGGAATTGAGGGAAGGAAGAGAGGATCATGGAGTTGTGCCTCCATTTGTGGCGTTCCCAAGTTCCCTAGTTGGGTGAGTGATCCTTAGGTAGCATTTTTCCCTGGCGACTCTGTTCTCCTTTCTTTGGCGGGGCGGCTGTGTATATTTGTGAACTGCGGCGGTTGGTTGTTTAACGTGAGCTTTCGACGATTTCCTACGGCTGCAGCGCTATTTTGTTTGCTTGATGCGCATTTACGTTATAGTATGTCCGCCCTCTTGTTCGTAAAACATTATTGATCTTCTTTGCTCTTCTATTTTTCTTGAGCATTAGCGCGGGTTTCTTATCATTTTCCTCGTCAATATTTCTTTGGCTCAACAATATAGACATAAATATGTGTACGTTTTGCCGTGACTTATTCGAGTTTATGCGGTATTATTTACGATGTTCGCCTGCGCGTTGTTTGACTTGAGCATTTCTTCTTGTTTTTTTTCTTCTGCATTTGGATTAGAGCCCGGTTAGTGTTGGTGTTGAGGCACTAATATGTATGGATCGCCGTCACGGAACCCTTTCAAGTCCCAGAACCGGACCAACCTCCCTCCTTTTAGCGAATGCCTCCAGTCCATACATAACCCAGCGGACTTTTGCAGCTTCGGTGAGTCGATGAGTGCCGCGAGTCCACCTTCGCGCCACTGCCACAGTAGCTCACATGAAACGATGTCGCCAAGACCCGAAAATGTGGATTATTCGCTTTTCACGATGGAAATATCAGATTTGACGTCTCCGGGGACACCGCCGCCGCAGGTGGAGCGCTACCACCAGATTTGCGTATCAACGCCATCAAATGCACCGCAGAGTCTTGACGAAACGTATGATATGGAGTTCGCTGTGGAAGATGGCACCTGTGAAGCCGATCCTCTCCCACCACTGTTTCCCAGCGCTTCGCCGATTGAGCGAAGCCCCTCCATAGCACCGGGAATTTCGATGCCGCGCACGGAGCCACAGGAGGTCCATGCAGTTGAGCCAGAAGACGGGAGAGGCATTTCCGTGGATCTAAAGGAAGAAAGTGGGGTATGTGTTGCTGTTGCCCCGGAGTGGCCTGCACATGTAACCGCTCATTACTTTTTCCAACCCGAGGATTACACACCTTCGTATGAAGATCTGCTGTTGGAAGATTGTGGCGGTGTCTACGATCGTTGGAGTTGGATTAAGCAAAAGACAGACCAAATCATTCCACCCTTGCGCGACTCAATCGGTGGTGACTTGATTTCCGATCACAGTCATAAAAGTGGTGACTTCGCATATCACCACCCACACATAGACAAACTTGGTGCAGTAAGAAGGTATAGGCGGCATTGAACTCCTTGCCAGAACCTTTTGCGTAGACACATTTGCTCATAAACATATTGGAGAGTTTTCACCCGGATGTCTTCCACGCGCGTCACGTTCAACGGAGTCTACCGTAGTGGATATCTTTACCATTTTATCTCGGTCAGGAGGCAAAAAATGACGGCGATGGAAGAGAAGGGGGTGCACTAAGGCGGAGAGATTTGTTGAGATGTAAGAGATTGACTCGCAGGATTTGCGGGAGGGCCGATTCTTGAGTGCACTTGTTTTCCCGGCCTTACGCCTTCTGCATTTCTCTCTTCGTCTATATTTTATATTTTCTTATCACAGCTCCTTTGTCGTTGCTTACCCCCTTTCTCACGGTTATGTTTACACCTTGGTTCCCCCGTACCCCGTTTTACTTAAATATATCACTTCTTTTTTTTTCTTTTCCCTTCTCCACAGTGCTACAAGGTTTATATGCGCGACATTGAGTTGACGCTAATTTCCCACCGGTCCGTTAGTGCTCCATGTGCAACCCTTCGTCACGTCAGCACTCTTTCAGAGCGATGTCATGCGAGTGAGACGGAGGTTGTGGCCGCACTCGGGAATCCCCGCCTGCGTTTACCGCGCGAGGCGTCGCTGTTCCCAGACTTTTTACTAATGCGTCTCCCGGTTCCGCCAGCAGAGCTGCAGAAACAGGCGGACATTTCCCCGCGCCCACGCTTTCGAGTCCTGCAGCTGCGGAAAGGGGGAAGGCTGCTGACGCCGACACCCACCTTCGCGACCAGTTGGAGGCAGCACAGCTTCAAATCAGTCTTTTTAACCACACAAACGAAATTTCACTAAAACGGTACGCCGAGCTCGATGAGGAGAACATTTCACTACGAGAGCGCTTAAGGATTGCACATGAAGAAATTGATCGGTTGACCGCGGAGGTTCAGCGTTTACGTGACTTAGTTGATTTGAAAACAAGCACACAAGGATCACGGGTCCAGGATGAGGCGTTGTAAAAGGCACTGTTTGATCTTCAGAAAGAACCATTCCTTTTTACCCTTCCCAATTAAAATCAACTGCGACAAAAGCGATGGTGGTGCGGTAGCATTGACTCGAATCACGATTTGCCTATCACAGCGAGTGTAGTGCTGCGTTTTAACGATGTACGTGTACAATGTCAGCTGCCCTCTGTTTATTTACATTACTTGTGGGACATGTGTGTGCGTGTTGCGTGTATTATCCACTTCTCCACCGCTGTTAACAGTTAGAGTGAGCCCACTCGATAGGTTTTGTACGCACCGTTATAGTATTTATTCATTCACAAAAGAATTTTCACAGTACGTTTTTTTTCCCACCTTTTCTTAACGGCTGTATCGGGCGATAGGGAATAAGCAAATCGGCCGCACACGCAGAGGAAAGGTGAGAGTTCCACTCGTTCTATTCTAAGGAGGGGAAGTTGATTCTCGTGCCTGAGTCGTATCTTTCTGTATGCGGCGTCTTCCACTTTCAATAGGCCTTGCATTGAGGGAGAAGAGATATTCCAGCGTATTTAGTCCCAGATATGACTGGCGCACGTCGGGAGTGCACGACATCGCGCCTAGGGATGGCGTTGACTTTCTGTATCGTGGGCCGCAGCAGGTGCTACCCGGGGCCCACCCTTTGCCACTGTACCACCCGCACAATACCGTGACAAGACCCGTCATCTCGCCCTACCTTCCCTCACCGCAACGGTCCCATCCATACTTCACCGAACCGCTCCCTGAACTTCCACACTTTGGTACGACGAAACCTATAGTCTACACATACGGCACGATGAAGGAGCGTATTATTGTGCCTGTGTTTGACCTGAATAACCAGGTAACACACACACGCGAGTTGGATCCGTTTATTTTTGGTATGTACCCCGAGGTGGAGGAGTTGAGCAAAAACCTTACGTATTGGATGGTGCGTTGCCAAAACTTTGCAAGTAAGTGGGACTATGAAACGCGTGAGATATGGCGCAAAGCCAAGAAGAACTGGCCGAACACTGGGATGGGGATGCCTCGCGTTAGTGACCGGAAGAACCACATGTACGTGTGGGGCGGCCGCACAAAGCCGTCAAAGCCATGGAACATGCTGATGCCCACGATGGATGTCAAGACATGGAGCAAAAGCAACCGCATGATGCTCACACTGAAGATGCTGCAGGGTAGGCTGCAGGTTGTGGAAAGACTGACGCTGCAGGAACCAACCCAAGAGTGTTACCTGGAACTGTGTCGTGCAATGTCGTGGGACGTGCGACACACAGGTGGAGGAGTGCTGTTTATGGACGGAGGTTCTCGGATCACCCCCAGCAGTGAGTTTGACAGAGCATTCTTCTTTGGAAGCTTTTTTAATGGTAGGAACAAAGTTGTTCGGCCCACCGTGCTTTGTGATGAACAATACGACTACAACAAATCAGCAGCGAAGCAACGCATGAAGGGACCTAAAGGACCCAAGAACCCAATTCCTATCAATCGCTTCAATGCCTACGACGCGATGAAACACGATAGGTTAGTCATAACGGAAGGGGCGCTGATGCAGTTGGAGGATGAGCTTTACGAGCACAAGTTGCAGATTCTTCCTCCACACATACGCAACCAGTTGCCTGAGCGTGGCTATCTCAATAGCGAAGCCCTTGGGGACTGCGTTCCCTCGTTGAAGACGATTCAGATGGAAGCTGCTGCACGCACGGAGGAAGTTGAGAGCGGGATGTATAAACCGTTCGTGGACGACCCCTACAATCCGTGGAAGGACCACGCGGAGGTATCATACGCGGTTGATGCCGTGGATGGCACTGTTCAAAGATATGTTGGGGAGAAGAAGACATCATGGGCCATGCTTTCGTAACGTATTCGCATATCTGTAAGTGTTGTGTGTGTCACTCCTGTTTACGTGTGACAGTGTGTGCGCGTTCGCTTCACTGAATCGCTTTGTCACATTGGGAATCTTGGGAAATTCCTAATTATTTTTGGCTCTCCGAGCTGCATCCGTTGGGGCGTGCCACCCCAAGATCACTCCTACCTGAATTGCCCTTACCCCTACGATATTTTACACCCGACTAATTATCTTTGAATGTAATGGAGTACTAGAGTGATGAAAGTAAGCTCGAAAGGACCCATTGTGCGATGGGCGCTGAGAAAACCAACTTCAGGAGTTGTTTCCTGTCGCCCTGACTGGCGCCATGGCCGTGATCTTAGCGACGAGGAGAAAAATTCGGGTTTGCTGTTGCGTATGCGAAATATTTGCGAATCCCCAGCGGGCGCGTGTCACACGCCAATTGCCGTGGTCAAGGCACAGTCAAGCGACTTCCAAGTAAACGAAGTTGATGCCTTCGGTACTGTGGCTGTGCTGAAGAAGGCTGTCAAGGGAAGGTGGCGAAAAATATCCAGGCAGAAGACCATTCTAGTGGAAGACGATTCCAGAACTCCGTTCAGTGACCCGAGCAAGTCGTTCTCCCCTCGCGTGCAGAGCTATGGTGAGTACATGCGAGTTGTGGGAAAACTCCCACGTGACACGCCCGTTATTCGCTTCGTTCTGTACCGCGATTCGCATTCCCTTAATAGCATTGAGAACAGGCTTGGTTATGTACTATCGCTGCAGCCGGACTGTATTTTTCTACGCGATGTCCCCGGTGGTTCGTTGGGTTGCATCACCCAGCACGGTGTGTGTATTGGGGTTACGAAGGAGCTTCTTCCCCACGCGTCACGTCACTACAATCTGCATCCTCTTATATTTGACCCTCACGAATACCACGCGAGTGACATGCTGGGCAAACTGTTGATGGCATCCAATGGACATCATCATCGCATTCTGTTACGCTGTGTAGAGGGAAATCAAGATACATTGAATCCCCTAATGAAGGCGTTATGTGAAAAGGGTTTCATAAACTACTTTTGGATGGATCGGTTTGGTGTGGGAACAAACCGGCTTTTTGACATGGCGGTGCTTGCGTCACGGGGTGATTTCCACAGATCCTTGGGTGCTTTGCTTCATACTGTCGCGGAGTGTGACAATGTGCACTATAACTATTTCCTTCGGTATATGAATGCAGACCCTACGACTGTGGCCGGGATTTCAAAAGACTGGACTGCCGCCGCAAAGCATATGCGGTCGCAGAGATGGCTCGTCCAGCTGCTGAAAGGCCTCGAAGAGTACCACGAGGACGCGAACCATAGGGATGATGCGGAAACACGACTAGGCGAGCTGTGGAATGGCCTTCCAATTAGCGGACGAGCGCGTCGTAGTGCTGCCGAGTTCGTCTGGAACGCCATGGCATCGCAGCGATTAATATCTAAGGGACTCAGCGTTGCAGAGGGTGATATAGTGCGGGTGAGAGCCCACCATCGCCAGCCCCTGAGCGCCTTGAAAGCATCGCCAACTGGTGACAATGAGTACCATTTAGTAACTAAGGAAGATGAGGAGAAGGGCATCTATGAAATTACAGACGTCGTTCTTCCTGTCCCGTATGGCTCTGCCTGTGTCAGTGAGTGTCTGTTCCCCATCTCCGCGCCCGTGGGGCATCAGCTTTACGAGGAGTTTGCCAAAAAGCAGAATATGCCCTTCTTATTTAGCGAGTTGATACCACCGGCGCTCTCTGAACCTTTCGAATTCTACAGGCCTCTGGTTGTCAAACCACAAAATTTGCAGGTGTCGGTGATAAAGGACCCGAATTCGTTCACTTCCCTCAAATCTGACCTTTCTGTCATGCAGGAGCGGAAGCCAATTCACGTTGGAGAGATGGACTATTCATCGCGGGTGCGGGAGCCTTGCGTTTATAACGTGTCAGAGAGGTTTGCAGAGAAGATGAAAGAAATCGTCAGAATGCACAAGGGCTCTAACTCTCTCGCCGTATCGTGCTATCTTCCGGCAGAGTCATCGCCGTTTGCCATGTTGAGGGAAGTGTTTGATATTCGACATGCGTCTTTCCATGACTTGTATGGTGTTTTTTAGCGAATTACGATTGGGGTATTTGTTGGTGCTTACTGCGTACTCTCCTTCACACACGCATGCATTTCTTCTCAAAGCAGCGTGTCACTTGCTTCGCACGTAACTTTGTGCCGCTTTGTCTCCGCAGCGCGTTCATTCCGTTGTTGCGATCCCCCGCTTCCTGCCGAGGTTACAGACGCGGGGTTGCACAGGTGATGTCAACCACTTTGCTGTTGATACGATGATCGCGTGGCCTGTGCATATATGCGAGGATACATTGTAGTTTGCGCTGTTATTTCTATGCCCTTGTGTGCTCATACACCAGATGGAACCTTGCGTAGTGTAGCTGTGGCACTTTCATCTACCGCTTTTCAACGAGCGGTGGTGTTTGTGTGCTGATCAGGGGCGATTGCTCCCTCGCTGGCCGCACGTCATAAAGAGGAGAATCAAGAGAGCTTCTTCGTGCTTCTTCTTTAATGGATAATTGCTGCTGCTGAGCGGCTTCTAAAGATGTTATCGTTTTTTTTATTTTTGTGTGTGTTTCTGTAATGTGAAAGGGAGGCAGGCACTTCCAGAAAGGCTTTTATGCTCTGCTAGCAATGCCAGTGCACGTGGGCCTGCTGACATTGCTATTACGACTGTTGCCTACACATGCACTTTCTGCTCGGAAGAGATGTCTTTGTACTGATATTCATTCCTCTTCTTTGATGATTGTGCTTAACTCTTCATGAAATGTGACTTTCTAATTAAAAAAAAAACGATTCAAAATGAAGGGCAAAAAAGGCTTGTTTTTCTTTGTGTGGAAATGACTGAAACGTCTGTGGTAAGAGCCATCGACGACTATGTGGGCCACAGCCGACACTATTTGTCATTCCGGGAAAATGATTTAATCCTTATTCTTGAAAAGCACTCGAGCGGGTGGTGGACCGGTCAGACAGCCCAGGGAGCGAAGGGTCTCGTGCCGTCATCCCTGATGCGGGAGATTAGGGTCGAACCCCCGCGAGAGGAGTTGCTTCGCGATTTCTTCGTTTTCCAACTGGCTTGTGGCGTCAAGTTTCAGCGACCGCCCTATGTTCCTCGCCTGTTGAACGGGAGGGACACGGTACCGGAGTGTGACGCCGCAGTCGACAAGGTGAGCGCTATTCAGTTTGTCGAAGGAATCCGCTTCAAACATATACAGCATGCTGCTGCCTGGAGGCGCCTGATGGAGTGCGTGCATGACGTGGAGCGCGAGGTCGAGCGCGCAGAAGAGTTTAACAGTTTGTGTGGCAATGGAAACCTGTCGGCTAATCAAGAAGACCGAGGCGATGGCTGCGCGGGACGGTATCCGATTCGACAGATTTTGCGCGATCTTTCCGCCCTAAATGACGAAATAAAGGGAAGGAAATGTATGATGCGCACTGGACTTTCCCCATGTGTGGTGGAACTTCTGGAGTGGGGAGGTGATTGCTACAACGAGATTACACTATATAGAGAACTGCTATACGAGCGGCTTCGCTGTTACCATAGAGAGGCAAGGGAGACTGGTGTGGAGTTGTCAGCTCTCAGCAAGAGGCTGCAGGAGGAGCGGCGCAATTGCTACAAAGACAGAGAGCGTTTAGTGCGGCGGATACGCATTCGTGACGCCAAAATTAGAGCGCTGCTTAGCTACTGGGCGGAACGGGCGGATGTGGTTAAGGCGAAGTACAGAAGTGAGAAATTACATGACGGTTGTGTAGTGCATCGGGACTACGAAGCGGAGGAGCAGCGCTTAAGGTGCGCCATAGCAAAGGGTCGCGAGAGATATATTGCGGCGGAGGATGAGCTTCGTCATTGGGAGTTGGAGATGAGGAAAGTGAAGGGCTTGCTAGAAAAGCGGACGACGCTCGACGAAATGAACCGAGCGCTGCATCAAATGGCAGATGAGGGGAAATTGCGCAAAAAGGGTTCAGAACATTCAATGAACCGGTAAGTGCTCGAGGGGCAGCGGTGGCAAGCAGGGGGAGAAGCAGGAGGATTTCGCTGGAGGCCCAGCCGGTGATGTGTTCTTCACGTGCTGCGGCGGAAAATAAGTGTTTTGAGTGATAAGAGTGCTACCTACTGCTAGCCTAGCACGACCCGCTGCTTTTCAAAGATCCTACATTACAAAATATTTCCACCATATCATATTTTCACTATATATATATATATATCAACGACAAGTGCACGTACACATGCTCATTGTGAGACATGTTCCTAAGAAATGGTTTACCATATCAATTATTACCTCCGTGAACCAAAGAAACTCGGTAGTTATTTCAGTTCGTTTCTTCTTTAAAAGGAAGGCCAAAGGGTAAACATATACAACCAATATACGTATATAAATATATCGTAATATATATATATATATAGTTTCGGCGAGGTTTCTTTCGTCGCGATTGATATTTCTTTTTTTCTCTTCTTGAAGGGGAAGACATAGTTTCAGTTTCATCTCATAGCTAAGTTATGGGAGTGTGCAAATCTAAAGAAATTACGGAGAGCACCGTTTGCGGTTATGCTCAGCGTGCCGGTCGCCTCATGGAGGAGCACGCCTCGGGGAGCGGCATTCCGCAGCATGAACTAGCGTCATTTTTCTCCGCAATGTTCGGGGCCAGCCTTGATTTACTAAAATGTTCCCGGGAGGAGGCCGCCGTCTTTTTACGACAGTCGTGTGAAGCTCGGGAGGACCTGAAGAAGGAGTTGGACATATTTTTTTGCAGGAACAGGCCGCGGTGCATTAGATGGGACCCTAACCGGTCAAAATTTTTGATGATTTTGATGAAGTATGACGATGACAACAGTGGTGACATCAGCATTTCTGAGTTTAAAAAACTATCAAAAGGACTGAACTTTCCCGAGGATCTTTCGCAGGAGCTTTTGGATAAACTCAAGTCTCTTGGGGGAAGGGCAAGTTTCAGGGTTATGGAAGGTATATTCATGAAACTTACCATGCTTGAGGAACTGCACTACGTGTGGAGAGACGTCGTGGGTCCCGACGCGGATAGCATGACGAGAGAACAGTTCATTGACTTTCTGAAGACGGCGCAAGGGGAAGATGTGGAAGGTGAGGAACTGCAGTCGTTTTTGGATGCCGTTGGCTGCACCGATGGGCAGCCGGTGCTTTTGAGTGCCTTTACTTCTTTCCTTTCCGATTGCCGGTTTAATTCAATCGTCAATAGCGCTAGGCTGGATACTGTTTATCATAATATGGACCGCCCCATCTGTGACTACTTCATCAACTCCTCGCACAACACGTATCTCACTGGAAACCAGCTCCTCAGTAAGTCCTCCACGGACATGTACAAAAGAGTTCTACTGGGCGGTTGCCGCTGTGTCGAGTTGGACTGCTGGGATGGCCGCGGCGGCCAGCCCGTTGTTTACCACGGCTACACGAGAACAACAAAATTGTTGTTTCGTGATTGCATTAACACCATACGGCGATACGCTTTTGTGAACTCGGAGTACCCTGTTATTTTGTCGCTGGAGGTTCACACCAGTGTCGCACAACAGGATCAAATGGCGGAAATATTGCTGGAGCTGTTGCGAGATATGCTGTTCCAAAGCCCCTGCTGCACTGGTGAAGACCCATACTTTAACTTCTCGCCAGAAAAACTCAGAGGAAAAATTCTAGTAAAGGGTAAACGGGCTGCAGACCGTGGGCTGCAGGCCGAGAACTCAGGTGAAGCCATCGCTGGAGGAGATGAGGAAAGTGAGGACATGGAAGAGGAAGATGTAGACAACCGGGAGGTGATGCGATTTGTTAAAAATGGGACACCCAATGCATTAAAAAATGGCGAAAGGAGGAGAGAAGTTAAAATATCAGATAAACTGTCAAAACTTGTCTCCATCGAGTCCGTTGGCTTCAAGGGTGTAGACGACCTCGACTACCTTCAAAAAAGGCGCCCATACCACTGCACTTCCTTTAGTGAAGGAAAGATACGGAAGGTTGCTGCAACCAACTTTAATGAACTCTGCATCATTAACGCGTGTTGCCTTAGTCGGGTGTATCCCACGGGAACACGCATTGGGAGCAGCAACTTCCACCCACAGGAATTCTGGAACTGCGGGTGTCAGATGGTCGCACTCAATTGGCAGTCTGCGAAATCTTATGAAGTGCGGCTAAATAAATGGTTCTTTGCCGACAACGGAAACTGTGGTTATATTCTGAAGCCAAAAACTTTGCAAGCAGATCACGACAGAACCCGCCGCACGATGACACGTAAACTTACGATTGAAGTTTTGTCCGCCTTTTGCCTTCCCAAACGAAAAAATGCCTCCAGCAAAAGCATTGTGGACTCTCGTGTTGCAGCCTTCGTTGAGGGCCCTGGTCTAGGAAACTGTGAGAAATCCACAACTCCGATTCACAACAATGGGTTTCATCCGGTTTGGCACGGGAACAATCTGAACAATGTGTTCTACTGGGATATTTATGACTGGGAGCTCTCAACAGTTGTCCTACAGGTCTACGATGAGGACGCAAGAAGCCAAAACCTTCTTGGTGAGTATATCGCGCCCCTGCGTTTATTAAATAAAGGAGTTCGTCGGGTACCACTATACGACTTAAACGGATTTCCAATTCATTGTTCCTTTTTGATGGTTTATGTATCGTATAAATAAAAGATAAAACTAATTACAGCACTCGGAAATAACGGGATATATATTTTTTTCCTGGTTTTGTAGCGTACGGTATTGTTTAGATGTACTTGGCGGGTGATGCATAATTTATTTTTTATATCTATTTCCATTTTCTATTATTGTCCGTTGAGATATTTGTTTATCAGCGGTCGTTACCACCTCAAAGAGAGTTAAAGTAAAATAAAGGGAGAAAAATACGACGATTTAGCGCCTTTTTTCGTATTTCTGATCTCCGGAGTATTTTCATTGTCATTGTTTGTCTTTCGTTTTCTTATGTACGTACGTGTGTGTTTGTTTGTTTCTTTACACTTTTGGGGTGCTTTTGGTGGGACGGGACCGGCCTCCCTAACAGCTCGGACAAAAGGAGCTCTTCCTAACTATACTGCGGCTTAGTGACATTCACGTTACATGTTGAAACAGGGGAGGGGTAGGGCTTCATGTTCTGCATATGCTTTGCTGATCCTTTCCTCTATATTTACACACACTGTACATACCGCTCCTCTACACAGATTTTATCTTCTCAGCAAGTCCCGCACGCAACCATACAAACGCAAGTTTGCCAATTCCAAGGAACATGATGCAATTGAATTCCGTCCTTGCTCTCGCCCTCCCCCTTCTCATGAAGCTGGCGCGCGGCGCATTGGCTGATGACACTGCAGCCTGCAACTCAAGTGACCCGAGCACTCCAGAGTGCGAAGCGAAGGAGTTTCCACTCGTATGGGTGTGTCTCGGCATCACCATTGTTGGAATTGCCATCGCCATGTATGTTGCCTATCGCCGCCCGGATGAGCTGCAACTGCCGGGCTCATCGGATGATGGAACGGAGACTACAGAGCGTCCGATGGAAGAGTACAAAACGAAGGAACCTACTTTGGAACAGACGGAAGGTGATGGAACGAGGAAAGAGGAAACTGTTTAATTTATACCTTTTCAGCGGTGGAGTGCGTTATTGAAGAAACTCTTTCACGCAACTTCCGAGTTTGTAAACGGTGAGGTAGTAAATGTTAATAGGGATGGCTTTTTCTGGGAAACACTCACGGAGGTATGTTACGTCCGCTGTTAGTGTCCGCACTTTTCTGGCGGGTCAGACGCAAGTCAGTTTGGCAAATAATAAGGTACGTTGGGAGATAGTAGCGGGATTTCGTCCGCGATTGAGAGTTAAAACGAAAAGAATGGATGACATGTTTTAAACGCTGGAGAAACAAAGAAAATGGATGATACTTGGGTTTCTGCGTAACGTCGTACGGCGGTGCGCCAACATAAAACAGGTTTCCATTTTCATTAGTTGTTCGGCCTTTCTTTTTCTTTTTTTTTCCTTTGAAGCTTCTGCGTTGATGCATTCTCTCCTCTGCTTTGTAATCGCATTTCTCGTTTAGGTAATGTTTGTTTTCCCCTCATCCTCTTTTTTTTCTTTTCGTTAATCGTATTTTCGTATACCTGCGAGCTCTTACTTGCGTGTGTGGTGATCGCGAATGTCATTGCTGGCGTTATTTTTCACTCTCTCTTTCCTTCTTTGAGTCCTCTGTACCTTGTGATGTTTTTTGACGGAGGATGTCGTTGGACAGGGCCTCAGCAACACAATTATTGTGAAGTTGGGTCTAACACACACAACGTTAGTGGGTGACATGTGAAGCCCAACCCCATTGGTTTGTTGGCTTTAATAACCGAGAACTTTGAGGTGTCGATAATACAGCGAAAAATAAAAATAATAATAATAATGAGTCTGTGTTGCGCCTTTGTGTGGACTGTTGCAGGACAGTGATGGCGTTGAAAAGGTACTGTATTATCTCTTCCAGAAGAATGTTTCATTGTGCACCTCTAGGTGCTGCTTTATACTGACCTTTTCTTTGTGATTACCTTTGCATGAGGAGGTATGTGGTTTACTTTGGGGTCGCAAGTGCGTTCTTTTTTTCTTCCCTTCACTCCTCACTGGATATCTGTTCCGTAACATATTATGTTATTATCTGCATTGCGCCCATATACAAAATTTCTCTCTTAAACAGCGTTTCCGCTCACTACCGTTGACTTAGGTATCACTTTAAGCTATCTTCTCAGCAAGTCCCGCACACAACCATACAGACGCAAGTTTGCCAATTCCAAGGAACATGATGCAATTGAATTCCGTCCTTGCTCTCGCCCTCCCCCTTCTCATGAAGCTGGCGCGCGGCGCATTGGCTGATGACACTGCAGCCTGCAACTCAAGTGACCCGAGCACTCCAGAGTGCGAAGCGAAGGAGTTTCCACTCGTATGGGTGTGTCTCGGCATCACCATTGTTGGAATTGCCATCGCCATGTATGTTGCCTATCGCCGCCCGGATGAGTTGCAACTGCCGGGCTCATCGGATGATGGAACGGAGACTACGGAGCGCCCGATGGAAGAGGACAATTTGTACAGAACCGAAGAACCAACCCTGGAACGGACGGAAGGTGATGGGAGAAGAAAAGAGGAAGCCGTTTAATGAGTAAGACAGACGGCTTGCCTTGTAGAGCAGGGTTCCTTGAGCGGATCTTGTAGTAGTTCTTTGTAAGTGCTTGTTTTGTGTGTTATGTTACACGTCGCGTAGTTCTGGCTTGCCTAACTTTCCAAGGCCACCCACACTGAGGTGTCCCCACTACGGTTCCTCCTCCTTTTTTGGGGATAATCCCGCGCAATTGCAACAAGGATGGCAGGAGAAAGCGAAGAAACGGAGAGGCGAGGGAAGGGGCACCAGCGACACCTTGTTGGTGAGATGTAACGACCGATAGACACAGCACGTACCATTTTTTCTATATATATATATATATATATATTTTTCCTTGTTATTTTTGTTTTCAAGTATGAGAAAAAAAAGAAAAAGGAAAGGAAGAAAGCAGAAGGGTCGTACGAGTTCCTTCATATAATGACAAAGAATGATGACTGTTGTATTGAGCGTATTTTCCCCCTTCCTTACCCGCGTTATTTTATTTTATTCTGTTTCTAACCGTTCTCGTTCGTGTTATTGAGTTTTTCGATGTTATCAGAAGTGTTCCTTTACCCTCTTATATTTAGTCGGTGGTGCTTTTCTTTTTTTTCTTTATCTGACTCGCTTTGTCAATGTCGCTCTGTCTGTTTTCCTTCCCATGTCGGACCGCTGTTGATTTCTCCCCTTACTTGAATAACTCTGTTTCTTCAACTGTTCTCGTTGTCTCTGCGTTTTATTTACCCCCCAGTCACACTTCGGTGTGTCCCTTAGTGATGAGCTGATGATGAAGCTTGTGCTGGGAACTTGTGTGCCCTCTTGGACGGGTGGCAGGCTTTCATTACACTCGCGAAAGATCGTCGAGGTTGTTGGCATTTGTAGGCACCATACAGTCAGTCGCTCAGGACACTCGCGGTGTGTTTGTGTTGGGAGTTCAATTGCTCACATGGGAAGGGGCTAATTGTCCGCATTGCACGAGGGCTCGTGGGTTTGAAATGGGCAATAGGCTGTCGGGGAAGGCAAGGAAGGATCAGGGACGGTACCGCATGTGCACTTTCTTTTGTTGATGTATGATGTTAGCTTTGTTTCCTTTTATTTCTCCACTCTCTGTTAACAATGATATGGAGCAGGGTTCCATTCCGGCTAATTTCTTTTTCATATTCATGTTTGTGGAGCGATCGGGAGGTTGGCAACAGCGTGGGGTGGATTGTCACGTGAGAGGAAACATACGAAGATATTTCTGTTTGCCTCCCTTTGCGTGGTGCACATTTTACAGTCGAGGAGCATTGCACGTTGAAGATTAGCGGTTGCCAACATTGGTGGGGCTCCAAGACAAACTGACGCGGAGTCGGAGCATCTCCAATAACTAACGGCGGGTCGGAAGACAACAAGGCATATGTACGGGAGGAGTACCTTCGCGGGAAAAAAACTGAAGAGGGATGCAGAAGCACGCGCAGCTGAAGATCGCAGGGAAGAGCATATTTATTTATTTGCTTTTAGGTCTACTGTGGGACTGTTTCGTGTCGTAGTGGACTGGAGCGCAGCAGGCACAATGTTTATTCGTTCTTCTTCTTCTTTTAATACCTCCCTTTGATACGCGTAAAACTCCCGAACTATAGAGGCATATTTGACTGTTGATTTTTCCCAGCAATACTTTTCCTTTAGGGCGTCAGTGATGAATTACGGCGCCTAACGTAGAGGACTTTGGTTACACAAATGAGTGAGAGATGGGAACACCTTTGTGACCTTTCTTTTTCTCTCGCACTGATAGCGTTCGTGTGGTTTGTTGAGGCTTGGGCGATGCTGTTGAGCTCGGAGAATGTGCGCAGTTGCACGATGTTTTACTATGCAGGCACATATTAACGTGTAAATGCGTGTAACATATCTTGAAATTTTCACCACTGTTATTATGCGGTAACGGTTTCTTTTCTCATGCTGGCGTGTTGTTATAACGTGTTCGTCAAGTGTGTTACGTTCGTTATTTATTTCTTTCTTTGTTGTTAAAGAACTTCAACCTTATGTTCTATTCTGTTTTTTATTTTGCCAAAGATACCGCTACAAATAAATAAATAAGGGAAGAAGTTCACTTCGATATGTGTTGCGTTGGGAAAAGTCCTGTAGCACCGCGTCCGTGCTATCAATATGCCTTCAATGAAGGTGTTGTGACTTCCAAGTGGAAGCCAAAGAAGCCCCCAAACGTTTGCAAGCTCGCCATAATCTCCTCATTACTGCTGCTGCTGCATGTGGTATGTCAGGGTGCCGAAGCCAAAGTCCCGGTTAACGTTTTGTCCCTTATGTTCAGCTCCAATTTTCCGGACGGTGTAGTTAACGCCCTTAACGCTGGTTTCGCCGCATCCATGGCCGCCCGCGAAAAGGAACTGCGTGACGTGGCAGACATCTCGCTGATTTATCCCTCATCGAAGAATGACCCAATTTCTGAGGTGTTTGAGCAAGCCCTTGAGGAGAGTAAAGACCAGCTGCTGGTTGTGTTCGGCCCCCTCGGCAACGACAACGTGTTATGGTCCAATGAGCCGCTGAACAAAAGCGGCGTGGTGGCAATTGGCCCCTTGTCCTACTCTGACGAGGTTCGTGGGTGGAAGCCCAACTTGTACTTCACAACTGCCGAGCCAGGTGCTGAGCTGCTGGCGCTGGTTCGGTACAGCGTCGCGTTCCTTCGCGTGGCTCGTGTAGGCATCATGTACCTGAAGAACACATTTTACGGCGAAAGATCGTATGAGGTGGCTCGGAGTGGGTTGACTGAAATGGGTTATGAGCTATATGGTACATTCGCATTGGATGGAAACTCAAGTGAGGCGGCCAGCGTGGAAGCCTTTGAGACTGAGTGGGCACAGTTTGTTGAGGGGCGCCCTTTGGCTGTTCTGCTCTTTGGCTCGCCGCATGCTATCACTGGTCAGTTTATAACGCGAGTCGCAGTGGATGAGCGGACCTCGGAAGCATATATACTTGCGCCGTCCAATACCCAAACGTTTTTGATCAAAACGTGGAAGGAGGCGCTAAGCGAAAGCGGTGCTGAACTCATACCTGGCCAGCTTATCATCTCTGGAACCAACCCCCTGGCAAACGAAACGAGGTACGAGGTTATCAGGCGCTTCCAGCGGGAGATGAATGCGTACCTGGACTCCACTGATGAACGAAGAGGGTTTGATAAGCCACCGCACTTCCTTGAGGATGATACAAACGGTGAGTTGATGGTGGCCGGGTGGATAGCGGGTGAGGTTATCGCAAAGGCACTCCAGAACGCGGCATCTCTGGGGAAGCGAGATGCGTTTATGCACTCACTCTACGATCAGCGTCGTTACCTCATTGACGACCTTGTGCTTGGTGACTATGGCGGTCCTTGCGTCAACCTGGCGGCGTGGCAGGGTGCAACGTGTAAGTGCAACCAAGGCGGCAGCGTTGTGTACATGAAAGAGGTCGTGGATGGGTACCGCCTTCGGTCCATACGGCAGGGCTTTCTCACTTGGGGAACTGATCAATGTTCTAGCGATGGCGTGGTGCTTCAGGCGCCTTTGAACGGTCTTACTGTGCTCATGACAGACAATGAAGTTGCGTATCGCGCAAGCTCGCGATATGCTAGCGGTGCTTCAGCTTTTCTCGGGAACGGCCGTGCTGGTGAACGTGACAGATTGTTTCTACAGCCCCTGGAAGCAACGGGCGCTGAGGCACCGGATAAACTGGAGGAAATGCGTGATATAAAGGTTGTCTCTGCCATATTTGCTGCTGTAAACAAGGGAATCATGGGCATAGAGGACATAATGTTCATCGATCCAATAACCCTCACGCCTCGCTTGAACCGGTTTAAGAGGCATTTGATTTACTTGTCACCAACACTCGCACAGGAGTTCTACGTCCTTGCGCAGTACATTTCCGAGACGGCTTCTGGGAACACAAACATCATAATTCGGACTCATGATGCCGAAGAGATTCTGAAGACGCTCACCGCCACGCTCGTCACTTTCGGTGTTCCTATTGGTGCGAAAGTCCACGTGGAGGAGGACGGTTGGATGATGGATCATTTGCCGACCAGTGGGAATGTATTTCTTATTGGGCTAAAGCTAGAGGAAATAGAGCCTATGGCCACGCACCTCAACAATTATAGGGGTGTGCGGGTGTTTGTCATCTACCCTGATTTGACGCTCATGTATGAGGAATTTAAAGATGCTTTCATCAACAGCCCACAGAGCTCAAAGGACCGTCTTGTATTCGCCACCAACCAGCTTCACTGGGCAGATGTGAACTCCACGTCAGCAACAATTAAAGCCTACCATGCAGTTATCACCGATGAGACTATGCGAACGCCCATGACTCTCCGAGGATTTACCACGGCGCGCCTGATGCAAACGGTTCTTACGCAAATGAGGGTGGTCAGTGCAGAGTTGTTATCCAGCTACTTCTTCGATGCGTCAACAATAACAATCGATGACATGCGGTACGGGCCCTACAGCGATGTTGATTGCATTGTTAACGGTGTTGCGGTCGCAACCAACTGCCTTGCCAATTACGGGGCAACAAATATTGCCGTGTGGTCCATGTCTCGCATATTCGACCCACAGGTGACGGAGTTGCAAAGCGGTATGACGCCCAGCTTGGTGTACATCGATCGGAGTGGACTCACTTTGTCACAGATAATTGGGATTACGGTTGGGTCACTCATTGCAGTACTGCTTTTTGCTGTTCTTGGCGTGACACTCTTCATCACCTTGAGGAACGCGCGTGATAACGATCGGGCGCCAATGGAGCCATTGGACCCTGTGACTGTCATCTTCACCGATATTGAGAGCAGCACGGCGCAGTGGGCGGCGTTCCCTGAATTTATGCCTGACGCCGTGGCGACGCACCACAGCGTTGTCCGATCGCTGATAGCACAGCACAACTGTTACGAAGTGAAAACGATTGGCGACTCTTTTATGATCGCGTGTCGCAGCCCTCTCGCGGCGGTGGACCTTTGCTGCGAGATGCAACGCCATTTTCTGCGTCACGATTGGAGAACCGAGTTATTCGATGAGTTTTACCGCAACTTTGAGGGACAGCGGGCTCAAGAAGACAAGGAGTACGCACCCCCAAGCGCAAACCTCGACCCTGAAGTGTACCGCGAGATGTGGAATGGGTTGCGCGTGCGTATTGGCATCCACACGGGGCTGTGTGACATCCGCTACGACCAAGTGACGAAAGGCTACGACTACTACGGTCAGACAACGAACATGGCAGCGCGCACAGAAAGCGTCGCGAATGGCGGGCAGGTGCTGCTGACGGGTGCCACGTACTACTCGCTAAGCGCAGCGGAACGTGATAAGTTTGATGTTACACCACTCGGCCCAGTGCCGCTGCGCGGCGTGAGTGAGGTGGTGGATATGTTCCAGGTGAATGCGGTGCCCTGTCGTAAGTTTGCTGCGCTGCGTCTTGATCGGGAGTATTTTTTTGAGGATGGTGCGGACGGGACGACTGCCACGACGAGCGACAACAGCTCAACACCCGCGGAACTGAGCGAATCCGCCCAAATGCTCGCTTGTTCACTGCAGGCACTCCTCAGTACTTTCAAACCACCTCAACGTGAGAAGCTACTGCTGCCATACTGCGAGCGCTGGCGCGTTCCGCTGCCAAAACCCAGGAAACCGATTTGGGACGATGAATACTGCCAGGAGGTCGTAAGGTGCCTCGCTATGAAGGTTGGACGTGTTGTGGACCACTCCGCGGGTGGGACGACCGAGGTGACGAGTAGTACGAGGAGTACTTCCATCATTATTCTCTCCAACAGATTTATTAGCTTCGATGACAATTATTCCGCTGAGTAGGAAAGCGAGCTACTCACGAAGAGGAAAGTGTAAAACGTCTTCCCACTCCCTTCTGTTTTCAAACTTCTTCCTCACAGTAACAAAACCCCTCACTTATATTTTTTTTAAAGCTCAGTAACAGAACATTTTTCCTCCTCCTTTTATGTAACTGGTTCCTCCGTCATTATATCACTTTTGTTTTCCCTTTAAAAATAGAAGTTTTTACCTCTATTGTGAAGCTGTAGGAGGGTGGCTTATCTTATTCCAGCCCCTCAAAGGGGTAGGGAACGGGACTAAACACCCTCGTGCAATTATATATAAGCAACCTCATGGGTTTCTTGTTGTTTTTCCTTCCCTTGATTAATTACCACTCACCAAATATTTGTAGGCTGCCTGGCAGATTTTAATTACTGTTCTTCCTTACTATAATAGCCTTATTCTTTTTCGTTTACTTACCTACTTACTTACTTACTGTGACCACTCTGATTTTCCTTCCGTCTTTTGACAGTGTAGTCGGAACTTCAACCACTCTACACATATTTTTACATGACCTTCGCCTTTATTTTATTTATTTCCTCCGTTTCCTTCTTTAAACAATAATTCCTCCACATTACCTTACGTGCGTCTTTTTGCCCAATATTTTAATCTTAACTTCCAGTTAGCCGCTCGTTTTGTAAAGAGAATATTGATATTATCACTATTATTTTTTTCACTCATATCTTAATTTTCCTTCACCTCTTTGTTTTTCTTTCCTTTGTCATGAGCATGCCAGTCACCTTACTCATTGCTTTATGTGAAGTTATGCAGCACCCTACTAGTTTTCTTGTTGGGTTGATGTGAACTGCAAGCATGTGTTTGTCTGAGCGTTTCGTTCTGCTTTTTTATTTTTTATTTATTTTATTTCTACCTTTGTTTTACTTCATCATATCTTTTCATTGAGCGTTTATACGTTTTATTGGGGTTCTACTTGGGACGAACCTCTTTTTCCTGAAAATGGCATGGATATTAAAGATCTTCAGTTGCTCGGTAAAGAGCACCACGGTGCTCGGGGGTTTACTTTGAATCCTCTGCCATTATCCCTTGCTGTTCTTCCCAGCCCCAAAAGTGACTGATGTCTAGATAGGGACAACCCCAGCAACCAGTGACGGTCGCCTTTTTTTTTCAAGGACACTATGGCATTTTTCCCCCTTCCCTGCGCTGTGATCTTGACACCATTGAATGTCCGTGGAAAGCTTTGCGGAAGGTGCCGAAACGCTCCGTCGTCGACTAGCGAAAGCGACTGGGTAAGGCCGAACAAGTGGCCGAGATAAACTGGCTCGTGACGAGGGTTTAGGGTGTTTTGAGTATGCTTAAAACCGGAGCAGGAGCGAAGAAACAAGAGAGGTGCAACGGTTGCGCAAAAGCGAGGTGCGTTTGGAATGGAATGCTGCAAGGGCCCGCGGAGACCAGTGCAACTCAGGCGGTGCACCAGCGACCCTCCAATCTGCCGCAGGGAGCGCGCAAGGGTGCCTGGCGGACTGCCACTCCCCATCACACGCTTTCCCAAGATTATCAACCGAGGGTCTCTCGGCACACTGGCCATGAGGCGCACAACTCCTCTTTACCTCTGGCTCATCCTGGGTGGCGTTCTTCGAAAGGAAATTCCTTGTGGAGGAAGAAGGAAATTCAAGGCAAAACCATTAATAGAGGGTCATGAAGCGTGTGGTTCGATTCTCGATCTCGACAGCATCGGGTCCTGGCGGACTAGTCAAGCTCAAAAGAGTTAGGAGGAGCTGCGCCAGGCACCCCTCAGGGCCTTCGGGTAAGTGTGTGTGTGGAGCTCTCCTCGCGCTCTGGGTTTGGCATGGTTTCTGCTGTTCTTCCTTCGCTGTTCTCGAGCGGGGCACGTGTGCAAAGCCAACCCCGACCCTCTGGCACTTTGGAAGGCGGCTACTTTTTCTTCCTGTCTTTCGTTTCGCCTCGCTGGCATCTGGTGCCTCGTGGTCGATCACACTCTCCCGTGGATGATGCTTTTGCCTTTCCTTGACATTGCCCCCACCGTCGTTGTTTCATATGGTCCCGTTTATCTCTGACCTCCAGCTGGCATCTCACTTTCCTCTGAGCGGTTCTTTCTGTCCCTCCATGAACACGCACTCGGGCTCCTCGCTTTCTAAAGCTGAGTCCCCCTTGCCGCCATTGGGGTGTATCTATTATCTTCTAGAGCGGGTCTGCCGTGATCCTGGTTTCTCACCCCTCATCGCATGGAGTGTGCGATTTCGGGCCGCCTTCCCAGGGGTCATTCTTCCATCCTTACCGGTCTCGCCACTCCACGTCCCCTGCTTTTGTTTATACTTTCCTTGGCATCCTCTTCCTTTAGGGTTGAAGGTGAGCCCGGGCACCTGGCCCAACTGTCGCTCGGCTCTTCCAGCACGCTTATTAGACCCTCCCGCACGCGGGGAAACAAGTTTCTTTTAAACGTTATCGTCATGTGGTTTGCGTTTGGAGGACCCTCCATATTTCAGTCCTCACCTCGTTCTTCAGGCGCTGTTTTGTCCTCACTTCACGTTTGACAGCTTCCCGGGCATGCCCATCCTGCGAAGAGCCATGTAAGTGAGCGTTCGCCCGCATAGCTGGGCGGCCGTTTGCACCGCACATGGACACCGGCCTCTCCTCGCGGGCCCCGGAACCTTCGGGGAATAGGCTCCATTTTGAAGCTGTACCCCTCCACCGAAATCATAGGCGTGGGTGGGGCGCCGTAACCCGCCTCATATCACCAAAGGGGGCCAAATAACGGGCAGGTGTCGACAAACGAACCGGGCTGTCGCGCAAAGGGAAACATCGTCTTCATTTAGTAACGCCCAATACCGCGCTGCAAGCCACCCGGCCACGCCCGTGTGTAGCCGTTATTGCCTGCGCCGAGGTCCACCATACAGGGTGCGTCACTGGCCCACAGCTCCTATCTGAGCGTAGCGACGGATTCCCGTAGGCGGTCCGGTGGCCTGTGTCGCCATGGTCCGGCATATTTACACAACGCACTTGGCCGGAGCGCCATAATTAGCCGGTCACTACATTGCCAGAAACTCCACGCTGTTTTTGAATTTGGTGCGGAACGGCAGGGGCACCGAAGGCATTGTTGATGCTCTCACCGTTACAGGTGGCTGGTGGGTCGACCCGGACGGTTTATTTGAGCGGTGGAGGATCCCAAGGGGTGCCGGGGCGGCGAGGGATTCCATTCATCCCTCGCCGGGTTGAGGGGAAAGGGATGGGGATGATGAGGAGTCCAGCTATCAGGAAAGCTTCACTTAAGTGGTTTGTTGCTTGAGGCGGCGGGGCTACACACGCCACCCGGCTTGCTCCCCCGAAAAGTCGGTCGCCGTTTTCCTGTTCGCGGAACACCTTCAAAGGGTGTGTTGAAGGTCCCTGGGAGGGAGAGGTGAATGTTGGTGTGAAGTTGGTCCTTAGGGAGTACGACTTTGGTTCCCGTGAAAAAGACCAAAACATTCCTAAAGTCGGCCCGATAGTCACCATATGCTTTTCGCAGGCGTAAGCGTATGGAAAGAAGGGCTGGGAAAGAAGCGCACGAGCGCGCTGCAGGGAAAATGCCACGCTGATTAACTACAGATTGGAGCATAGACTTTCACAAGACCACACCGCATAGCGGCGGGGCTACTTTTTTTTTACATTCAGCAGTGATCACTGCATGCTCCCTTTGCTGCGCTACGTCTTTCTTCTACCGCCCCCGGATGAATCCGGGGGCATTACATTTAGTATGTGGGGCGGATTGTAACGAGGCATAGATCGCCCGCTGGAGCGAAAAGGATCCCATTCACATTTGACTGCACGTTTCCAAGTGTCTGTTCCTGTCCTGTGATATCTTCTTTACTTATTAATTGCCTTTGTGAGTGGTCATGGCGCTCCGGTGAGACGAGAGTGAGGCAAAAGTGTACCAAAAATAACAATAAATGTGGCGGCGGTGCCAATTTCTAGATACAAATATAAGTTCTATGGAAAGTTAATTTACGCGCTCCATGTGAACAAACAAAAGCATAGCTTAAACGCGCCTCGCCCCATTGGGATTGGTGGCGAGTATCGCAGCCGCGACACCCTAGTTTAGGCAAGGGATTTGCTCCGCACCTCCACCCTGCAGGAGTGCCAGCAGCGCTGACGGGTCCAGCCACCATGGTACCAAAAGCTGGCCGCCGTCGCGTACGTCACACTCCGTCCCCACTACGATACTTAGGCCTGCAGTTGCAGCGCTCGTCGCATGAATACCGTTGCAGTCGTTCTCGAGAACCTCTCGAACGGCAACCGCGCCACAAAATACTTTCACAAATGACAAGTAGTGCTGCAGGGGAAGAAGGGGGTCGCGCGTGATGTAGTTGATACCGGCCTCGTGTAACACTCGTTGACAGTCCTTATTCAGCGATGACTGCTCTACAACATCTTCCAGCCACTCCATAAAGTTAACATCATTTTGCAGTTCCCGCTCGGTGATGACTGCGGCGTCCTCCCCTAATTCCTCTTCACCAGCCCAACCCGCGAACACTTCTTCACTCTTTCGATATTGCTTCTCTTTGTGATGTAGCGCATGAGTGTGCGGTTTGTATGGCATACAATTGTAGTAGACGTTCACGGGGTTCATGGCAGGAGCGTGCTTAGCGACATATACGCGAGCCTTGTGCAACCTTTTCCAAAACAGAAGTTCCGTTGAGGTGTTCATGGCGAAAATACGGTGGAAACAGCGTATTGGCCCGCGGTAACGGTACTCTACGTTACTCATCTTGTTGTCACCAATCAAATTGGCCAACACATTGTTGTCCGGAGGTCCGTCGCTTGTAAATCCTTCTCTGACCCCTCGGCATCATCCAGGCTAGTGACAGCGCCCCCAATCTTCGCCGACACTACGTTTTCCCCTTCAGACATTCCAACGGGGATGAACTCTTCCTTGACAACACCGTCCCTCAACTCCAGCAGTGAGGGTAACAGAGCAAGTGAGGACTTCACGTCCTCCACCACGCAAGTCAGAGCGGCAATTAGGCAGTTGAGGAAGTGATCAAGGTTTTTCGAGAGTGTGATGGACACTGACATTTGTATCGTTTCAGCATCGCAGCAGCTCATGTGGCGGACGACAAGATAATCCCTTTCACTGTCAACACTTCTTGCCCCTTTCTCCAAGTGGTGGCAATCACGGTACTCATCCGCTTCACCGACTGCTATCTCCTCAGCGCTTTCTACAAGGAGGTGTGGCTTTCCCATGTGAGGATTATGTTACCGCGGATGTGCGACGCCGTTTTATGTGCGAGATGGCGGCAGTAGAGTATTTTCTCCAAAACTGTTTTTGCCCTACCACAAGAAGGATGATCCTCCTCTTCATTTGGGTCGTAACCACTGATGTTTCCATGATATTTTTCGTCGCAGTGATAGCACAAACCACAGGCAAGCTTCTGAACTGTCAACGAAACCTTCTCTGACACAGACCTGGGAAGGTGAAGCTGGTGCATTGTCCTCAGGGTATGTTCTTTGAGTTCAAGAATGTCTGACATAAGCGAGGTGGTGTCCATAATGGCAACTCAAGCTGCAGGCGACTGAAGCTCGCAGCTTCCCATCTCCCGATGCGTTCCGTGATGTCACTTATAGAGTGCGAGGGATATATAATGCACTTTAACTCATCACATATCATCACGTCATCCTTTGATGTCACGCCACACGTACTTTGGCTGATGGGATCTGAGTTGTCGTTGGTGTTGTACACCCTATCGGCATTTTTAGTGCTACCAACCTTCGAGTCAGGCGCGGGAGCTTGGTCAAAAATCAGAGCACCAACAAGGACCAAAGGTTTCATGGACATATCCTCAATCCGCTGCTGTTGTGGTCGGCTCCCCGTGCCGAACCCAGCGGTGGTTTTCGTATGCCTGTATCGCACGTGCTTATTCCGGCTTTTCACCACTCGACTAACGATAATAGGAAGGTTTTTTGAGAACCGTAAAACACATTGTGACATTGCCTCGACGTACCTGGGGTTGAAGAAAACCACCGCCTCGAAGAGTGTGCAAGACCTGCCGCACAGCACTTCAGGCAGCTCGCTACAAAACCTTCTCACCCTCTGCATTGCAGCAGTCTCTGATCTGCAAACCGAAGAGACGCGTTCAAGTGAATTGTCCGCAAATGGGTCTTGGTACTCTTCGGGGCTGCAAGGCGCCCCGCCTGCTGCAAAGGTAGCCGCGTGCGTATTATCACGATACTTTTGATACGCCGCAACGGCGTCTTGCAGTGCCTTCATAACGCTCTCGGGACCCGCCATTGCCGCTGCGTGACATGCCGCGTCACCGTCAGTTCCTGGCGCCGCAGACTTTCCACGGGCTTCAAGCGACTTCAACACAACACGGAGGGCCTCCGAAATGGAACGAAACCTCTCCGTCGCATTGGGGTCGTCGGGGTGGAGGTCTGGGTGGCAGCGCAGCGTTTGCTCGAGATATGCCTTTTTAACGGTCGCGTGCGTGATTTCGGATGAGTACTTAATACCCAGCGCGGCAAGAGCAGCGCGAGGGGTCATCATACACAGCCATGTGTTACGTGAGAACATCCGTTCCTTTTCATCGACAGTGAGAGGGAAAAACTACTACAGGACAGGTGAATGTGGGTCTTTCGCGATACGGCTAGAATAAAGAATCGGAGCCAAAAAAATGGGGCAAGATTAAACATAAATGAGAGAAAGAAAGAAATCCCACCAGTAAATTAAGGTTTTCACCTGAAGTCCGTTCAGCAATGGTGCGCGAGAGACTGTACGGATGCGTGTCGCGCCAATACAATATCATTACGACAGGTGACTCGCATCTCCACACGACCATATTTGCTTGAAGATACGTCTTAACCAAATAGAAACGCACATGCACCCGTTTATAATACGAGCAAGCAGTGGTAACAGCAACATTAAAGCAAGTCCACGCAATCACGTCCCTCTTAGTTTTCTTCTCCCTCGGCCCCATCCTCATTTTCATCTTTCTCATCACCTTCAAGTTCTCCAGCAGCCTCCTCCGGTGTAGCAAAGTAGAAGAAGACTTTGCTCGACACGAACGCCTCCTCCAATGTGGTGTATTCACCCAGCGCGCACTCGAGCATCATCGATGTGAGGTGCATGTTGTTGACCTCTTCATCCCATGTGATGGTGCCTTTCTTCTGCGTCTTCGCCCGTTGCTCGTGTTTCTCAATGCCCTCTCGTACTTCCTGCAGGCGGGACCCGTAGTGCTTTCGTATATTCTCAAACCAATGAAGAGAATCAAACAGGCCCCACACCCCGAACAGCTTCAGCAGGAAGGAACACCCCAACGCAAAGCCGTCGTCTGTGAACAACCCGTCCTTGTTCTTCTTAACAAGCTGCTCCTTCTCACGTATCATCATTTCGACATGTAAAACGCATATGGGTGGAACAATTAGGTAAAATTCTTCAGATGTGTGTATTTCACAGCCCCTTTCAAGCGCTTCGATACCGCCTCTAGAAGCATACGAAAGTACGCTGAACCACCAGAGAGCTTCTCACGCATATTACCGATCACCCCATCAACAACTCGCACGGCCTGAACGGTGCACTGAGGGATCTTCTCTTCATTATCGCTTCCTTCACTGCTCTTTTCCAACTCAGGATCTTTGCCCTTCGCACCCCTGCCTCCGTCGTCCTCCTCACTGTCGCTGTCTGATTGGTCTGAAATCACAAAACGCTCGAGGCGTTCGTCGCCATCAACAAATGGAACAAAGGCGGCTGAGTCCGCCACCGCCCTTAGCCCACCGCTTCGCATCATTCTCATATACGCAAGGGCATTTCCAATTTCTGACACGAGGTGACGGAACTTCGATAGAAACGTTTGACCGTCATCGGCGGTGCCCAACTTCTGCATCTCACGTATGAACTTTTCTGCCCATGAGAGTGTGTACTCCGTGCTACGGTCGTCCTTCTTGGCGTGCAGCTGTTTGGCGTTCTTCAAAAGCCTTGACTTGACGTGGTCATCACACAGAAACTGCGAGAGAATGGCAAGTTTCTTTAACAGGCACTTGTAAACATAGTTCACCGTTGTGTTCATGATGCCAGTTCCGTGGGTTCGTATAGAGTTGGCGATGTGGCGGATGTGGAGTGTGTGTAGGTGCTTCGACTCGGTGGTAGAGGGCCTCTGTACGAAGAGCTGTTCGTTCATGTTATATGTATAATTAGCAACAAAAACCTGAATGTTCTCCGTTATGACAAGGACGTCCAGACCTTGGTCCACAATACTTCCCGGAAGGTACCCATCGCATATACGCAGTCCGTACCTTTGAAACGCTAAACTGCGTATCTCCTCGTACGTTTTCCAGTCGTTCGCCATGAGAGCATTCAAGTTGTAAAACTTTTCGTCCAGGTGCTTCTCCACCTCCGTTGCGATGTGAAGCCACTCGTCGAACAAGCAAATAGGGGGAAGTTTTGTGAAGCGAGCCATATCCCGCGCGCGCGTTGTCGAGGCAATCTGTCGGAAAGGTTGTCCTAAAACAACCGAGTGGGTGCAGAGACGAAGATCGTTCTCTATATCCACACAGAGAGGGTCAATCAAGTGCTCGCGAATGCACCCTCGAGTGTAAGAAATATATCCATTCAGAAGAGTCTTCGCGCTGCTAGTGTGTTGCGATGACATGATGGAGGGGATGCAATCGTGCATGGCGAGCAAAATATACGGCATGTACTCCGAGTTCAATGGTTTTTGATACAATCTTTTAATGAATGTCGGATACAAAACCTCACGCTGCCAATAGAGAAAATCACAGTTCGTGACTTCTTGGATGGATTTTTGATACGACGCTATGCGGCTAAGTTGCAAAAAAGCCACGAGGGTTTCCTGACCATGGTCTCCAACCAAACTAGCGGTCGAGGACGTTACACTGGCCTTCTGGCGATGAAATATTGTTGTTAGCAAAAGATCAAGGCATACGAGGTTCTCAGGCGTTTGCGGCCTAGACAAGAGTTCAAGCGCCATGCAAACAGAACTGTACATGTCCCTTAGTTCCGGGTTGCTGCTGCGTTGCGGTATTTTACTTAGGCCAACACACAGGTCGTACAAGTGCTGCTCTACCGTATACCTCGTTTGACTCACTAAAAGATTGAAGGACGATGCAATTATCCCAGTCTTGTCGTGATAGGCTGCGCGGATCATCATAAGCATTTGCACACCTTGCGAAATACCGTCAACATCCTGTATGGTGAGGGCATTTTCCGTGCAGTTGTGCAGTACAATATGGTGAACAATCAGCTTTCGAACAAGGTGCGCCAGAACAACGCCACGCTGCAACGCTTCCTTCAACGATTGAAGGGAGTCCTCCTGCTGCGATGGATCGGTTGATGTTGTAATACAATCCATTTCCGCCAACCAGGCGCTAACCAACGTCGTGAAGCGGTTTATCTGCGGGAGAAACATCAGTTTGCTCTTCTGACACTCCTGCTTGGTCAAGGCCGATCCTTCCTTCGCTGGGTCGTAGTTAAAATTCTTCAATTCACTCTGCAGGCGTCGAGTAAGCCACAGCCCCGGCCTAAAAAAGTGAGTTCCACGGATGTAGACAACGGGGATGGATCGGTGAAGAGAAAATACACGACCACAAATTGTCCGCCGAGTCGATTCCTCGGCCACTTTGGGGAATAAGCGAACATAAAAATAATACAGACCGAGGACACCAACGTAGCGCTTCCGATCATCATGCCCCCGCGTACTTCCCACGCCATCCTCTATCGAGCTGATGAACTGAACCAACACTTCTGCGAACTCCTCGCAAAGCCTCTTGTTAGTGTTGACGACGATCGGCGGGTCATCGGGATCAGCCGGAGACGACACGTCAAATGACTGACTTGCCAAGCGATTCAAAATCCCATCGTCAAGCAGTTCCTTATCAATTTTGGTGAGCAAGTGACAAAAGGTATCCAGCCGTTCTTCATCACATTCGAACTTATCGGGGTTTCTCAGTATTTGCGCCAGTAGCTTGCGGTATATGGAAAGTCCATAACGCAACGTCTCATGAGAATACAAAACTTCCTCCACGGACACAACAGCACCGAGAAGATCGGCAAACTTGCGCCACAAAACAAGGTACCGCACGCGAGATAGCGAGCGGAGGTCTTCGGATTTGTGGTGGCTAGAATACAATGACGCTAGCTGCTGCACCACATGGAGCACAACTTTCTTGACTCGTTTAAGCCACCGCCAGACTCTTTGAAGCATGTCTAACATGCGCCCAGAGCCGCGGAGCGCCTCCTCGTCCGTGATGCCGTCATCGTCTTCAGTACCTTCCTCTCGGCAGTTGCTATCATCAAACATTGCTATCGGCGGCAGCAGCAAATCATGCGCCTCATTCGCCAATGATTCCATTTCCAGCACGAGTCCCGCAAAACAGAGCGCTACGCGATAAAGAAGCCGGTTGTGCATTTGCACCCGACCAAACACATCCGCAACTGAAGAGGGGAACGCACCATCTTCCTCCTCTTCCTCTGGACCCGGTTCATGCAACCGCCGCAGAGCATATGACCCAAGCTGTAGGAACACCGTGTCGGTGTGGGCGTCCCAAAATGTCGGGTCCCATCGTCGGTCAAACGTTTGCTGAATGTCCATAAGCATCTTCTCATGGCCTGAAACAAAGGAGCGTAGCTTACTGTGTACCACGCCCCATTCTTCCTGATCAATGTCAACGCCAAAGTCAAAAGTTGTGAGCATGCGGATGATGTAATTGCTTGCTATACGAAAAAAAGCAACGAAAAGATACCCAACAAGTCCACCACGCGAAGCTGAGAAAGGGGGCACGAAACAAGCACTCATGGTGAAGCGAATGGCTGTTGAGGGTGGGTGAGACACCCAACAAGAGCGGTACCATGTAAGAATAAAACAAGATGTGCAAACCAATTATTATTTCCTTCTAACTCTGTGCGTTATTGCCTTAAAGGAAACACAATGATATGCGTATGGGAGGCGCTGTTATTCGTACCACACGTCTCTGAGAAAGAGATGCAGGAGGGATTGCCAATACATATTCACATTGGTCCAGTTACACCACCCCACAAGGCCAGCGTTGACGCCTCACACGCTCAACACCAGCAATTACACACGCTCTTTCCCAGCCTACATCCACTACGCTTAAAAAAAACAACAAATAATCAGCACCATATACGTGCACACGAAACGGAATCAAGGGCATGGTGGGGGTACCTAAAACATACTTCAGGGTTAGCCGACCCGCTATGAAACTTTCATGGAAATAATGATCGTGCTGGTACCTCTCGACTGAGTGGTGCTGCCAGCTTTATTTTTCTCCTTCTCCCCACACCAGAACTTAAGGCCAGTTTTAGGCCACAGGTGTGGCGTGAATTAGCACCAGATCCCATGTACTTGGTGAGATGGCGCACTTTCTCCTCTCTGGCATCCTTAGCGTTAGAGAATTATTGCTTTCGCCGCGTATTTATTTTTGTGTCAGCGGAACACTTTAGCGACCCTAATATCCCAGGTCGCAGAGCGCCAAAGCTGCCCGATGTTATTATTACTATCATTAAAGGGGTATGTCCATCTTTACTGAGTGCGCAGCACACAAAAGAAGATGTGATTAGTGTAATTTCCAACGGAATCATGCTGACACAGTTAGTAAATAACCGGGCATATTATACCAGACGCACGATCTGGCACAGATTATTCCTCAATTATCCATCAGCACAGAAACGAGAAACCAATTACACATCAAAGCTGCAGACAAGCAATTAATTTCTGACTTGTAGTACATCTGGAAGCTTACTGCTCCCTTCTAAAGAAAAAAAAGTTAAAAGGACTCACAACTCGCATATCTTTTCCATTCTTTTATTCTCCATTTCCATAGTTTTCCATTCACTCCGTACGAAGAAAGTAGTGATACAATGTTTATGTTTCCTGGATTTGTTAGTTTTATTTATCCTTTTTTTTCATTCCTCCATTGTTATTATTATTATTTTCTTTCTTTTGCTTTGCACTCAACCTTAGCTCGCTTTCGTCGTTGTTAGTAACGAAAGCACAAAGAGGGATTATATGTCTACATGGTGGATGTATATCACCACGCGTCGTTAGTAAAATTATATGGGAAGAAAAAAATAAAATAAAAATTAACAGCGACAATGATGGCAAGAGCAGCCGGGGAATGGTAGAGAGCATGTTAGTGACACGCAGAAGCCAAAAGATCACGCACATTCAATGGAATTGCCCTCCACACACATCGAAAGCTGTCCGCCACTGATCCTATCTTCTCAAACCCGTTTGTTTTCACAGCTTCGAGCGCCCGTGCCCGTGCTCGCTACTCCACACATGCGATGTGTGGCCACTGCTCGGACGCGAAAATAGGCACCCAAACCCAACTCTTCTCACATCGTTACACTGTGTGGAGCACTACAATGTTCACTTCGCATCTACTTGCTGTAAAGAAAACATGACTCAAAGCGGTTTTCTACATCGCATGGTCAAGTGAACGCCATGTTGCATGCCTAAGCCAACTTAGCAACTTGTCCCATCTCACAACATTGCTTTTTTTTCTTTTCTCTTTTCTGTTGATCACGTGCTAAAGATTTACCAATTGAAACAGTTAGATATTTCCATGAGCGGCAGGTGCATGCTCAGCAATCGGCGTCATATTACAATGCGCACACATGCATGTCTGTTCTTGTACTTTTCTTCTCACTACTCCTATTTTCTGTTTCCTATCTTTCCCTTGCCTCCGGTATGCGACTCAACACGACCGCTCCTAATCTCCATTGTTCACGGAGTCGCTGGGACTATCACATGACCGATCCTCTGAAAATACCATCTCACTGCCTACTGTGTTTCCCTCAGCACGTGCCTGAACTTCGCCCTGAAAAGCAGGACGCCTTTGCTCATCAGCTGGAAAATATGGCGGGGTGACCTGCTTTTGCCACGAGTTTAGTGAATGAACCAGCTGGTTGAATACCAACGGCTGCGCTCCACATGCCAATTCGTACGGTGGTGGAGGTTTTGCATTGTTATTGATCGGCAGTGGGGGAAGTGGCGGCCGAGTAACCCCATCACTTTTGTTGTTTATTGTTAAGGGATAACAGGGGGGAGGATGACTGCGATCGTCGGTTGGCGGATTCCTGGTGCTCGGCTCCCCATGAAACCCACGATAACAACTTTCTGATAAAACAATTCCCCGTCGCTTCAACTCCTTATTAAGGGTATACAGTTTGTTTTGCAATGCCTGGACCTCCTGCTTCCTCATCTCTAGCTGCTCCGTGCGGTTGCGCAACTCACTCGTAAGATTTATCCCCGTCCGTGAACCCCTACAGTCACACGTATCATCTTGGGCCGTCGGTGGTGCGCTCCCCCTCGGGGTTTCATAAACATTGAAGAAGTTTTCCTCCTCGGAACAGTACCTCGCCAGGCGCATTATATGATCGACGATGACAACTCCTTTAGCCGTTCTCTTCTTGACAAACCCCGGGGGACAACCCTTTGCGCCGTCTCCCACTATTGTGCTGTAAAGGGCGCGATGGCAGAGGTGCGTTCCAGGAATCGGCTTTGAACCATTCGCTGACATGCGTAACAAAACGTTCGTATTGGACTTCCCAACAATGAGGGAAGAATCAAGCAAAGAAACAACACAACTGCAAATTCCAATGGTAAAGGTAAGATATTAGAGGGAACGCTCAAACGGCTAAAACAATAATACTAAGATATTCAAAGCTCGTACACTCACCGCACCAACCGTCACCACGTTTGTGACTCCTGATTTAAACTCCACAAAAGAAACAATGCCTGGTACGTCCTACTCAAAAATTTATCGGTGCTTACTACAAAACTTTAGTAACAGCACCTAATAGCTTCTTTTTTCTTTGAGGTTACTTGGGAAAGAGGAAATAAGCACGTTCTAAAGGCGCACCAACCTACGTTTTTATACTGAACTTCTCCTTATCGTTAGTCCCCTAATAATATCCGTTAATATAAACAGACACTAGAAAATAAAGTGAACGGAAAAATTACAGTGTTGCATTCACGTGGTGATAAGTGGGGGAAAGTTAATGTAAAAGGGATAGAGGCGACACAATGATTAATGTCGGTGTTGCACGTTCCTGTCTCTCTTATTTAAATACACTTGTAGTAATATACACCGTTTGTAGGCGTGCTGTATGTGTATCCGCAGTTTCCTTCGAGTAAGCATTACTTCCACGGAACTCTTCCTCCAATGAGACCGGAACACGTTGTGACAAAACATGTAATGGAACGTGTAGACCATATTCCTAACATCTAATCTGCGTAAGGAATAACTTGCTGCTGTCCCTTCCAATGAATTACGTAAGAGCCGCCTTTTTCATATCCTTCAGTATTGAACCGCAGACCCAGCTTATCTCCTACCTGGGGCGCCACAAGCCCTAAAGGTGCCGCCTCCTCGCCATCGCTGTTGGTGCGGATGAGGCCCTTCAGTTTGGTTATGGGATGGAACAGTTTTCCTTCCCGCGTAATGGAGAGAGCGTCTGGCCGGAGGGGCTCCTGCAGTGACTCGGCGAAGGTGAGCACCCCGGTCTGCTGTTCAAACTTTGGGTGGTCAAGGCAGTGGCCCGTGAACACTACGGGGGCGTCTTCCACCTTTAAAAAGTTCAACTCGGGGCCGCAGATGCTAACATACGGGAAGTGGTCCACAATCTTTTGCGGTGTGATTGTTGTGTCGTCATCCAACAACAATTTGCCTCCCTCTTCATCGTGGATAAATTTTGAGCAAAGCGCAACGTGTGTTACGTCACTGTGCTGTAGGCGTAAGTAAAAAAAGTCTAGGAAGGCTCGGTTGCAAAGGCTTTCCGCGCATGTTGCATGTTTAGAGTCACCCACGATCCCTTTGACGTCCCTTACGTAGTGGAGGTGTCCATGCGAGTCCAGGTAGTGGAAGTGGGCGCGTACAGTAGCCATCGGTAACAGTCAAGAGAGCCTCGCTCAATTAAGACTTGTGTAGGTCCAACGGTTTCGCTATGAATGAGGAAGGGTGCTCTAAACCTTTTCGTTTCAGGATGTAAATGGTAGGTAGCAACATGCATGAAGGATGAACTTTCTTACAATTATTTTTGTAACACAAGAAGCGCAGAACCCACAAATATTGGCACTCCATCAGAGCTTGAAAGGAAGAGGCCATTGCTGTCACCTCATGCCACTTTGTGGAAGCGAAACGGCAAAGGCGGGGGAACTGCAATTCTATAAACTTGCAGAAACACAAACTCATTACGTGCTCCAGCGATCAATTACAAATAACACCGGGGGAATATCCAAGGCGTTTCATGTTGCGTAAGCAGTCTCAAGGCACACGTATGCCCTGGCAGGCTACACATGCGGAACTAAAAAAAAAAAAACGGCAAAAAATATCGATATAAAGCAGAATGTACATCCTGAGCTGCGCACCCCAAAAACAAAACACACAAAAAATAATGATTAGTAACTTAGGAAGCCTCTGTGGAGTACCAAACGACAGACACGCAGATAAAATAGTGGACACTAGCAGTTCAAGATATTATACCACCGGAAGAAATAAATGATAAACTACAGGGTCATCTTCCCACTAGGCTCCCTCACGAGATTATTATCATTATTATGCCACTACAGTACAGCAAAGCAAAGGCCAAATCCTCCCCTGTGCTCGGCCCCTCTGATGCGTATTAGTTAAACCGCTACCACAAAATGTGGGGGTAAAGTCAGGCACAAAAAAAGCCAAAATTGTGACAAAAACTATGGAGGATTAACGTTTGTACATCCCATTCCGCAAGCTTCTCGTAAAAACAATGAACACACACAAAAATTAACTTCGTATTAACGCTTGCACGGGCGGAAGGGTTACTTAACGCTTTAGGAGATGTAAAACAAATACCCATCACCACAAGTACCACCATAGTCCTCCAAAGAGAACTGTCCGGTATAATAAACCAATACACCTTTCACTATTGTTGAGCAAAGTAATGATAACAATTGCAACGGGGACGTACAGTTTAGCACCAAGCAGCGTGGATGCGCTGAGACAACAAAACAGGCCAGAATGACCTGTACGGTTTCCTTCTGAACCGTTTATATTCCAATCCAATGCAGAAGTAAAACTTGTCAACCTTCGCGCCGTAATAACCCGCCAAAGACAATTGAAGTCGCCTCCTCCATCGTCCGACAGAACATTAATAAAACAACCAGCGATGTACACAAGGGGTGGGGACGTGCAATAGTTACGGACGTATGGGCATGCTGCCCACGGCAGGAGATGATGATGGAACGCACGCCACAACTTACTGAGGTGTGTCGAACGACAACAACAAATCAGATGCTCCTCCTCCTCCTCCTCAGAAGAAGAAGAAGCCGCCACATTCTGCAATTTACTTCATGATAAGAACTGCGCAAAGACACCGCCTTCTGGGAACTTTTCTGGTTCCGACACCACCGCTTGAGTAGGGGGAGGGTCAATGCTAAACCCGTGTTATTAAACGTGGCGACAGCAATCGTGCAAAATCAAAGGCGATACTCACCATCACCTTCTTCGATAACAGTGCTTGGGATCTACAATTATGTCCTTTTCGTTTCATCATCAAAGCAAGCAAGGAGAGTTTCGAGCAAAGTGTGGGGAACGGTTAATGGGCCAAATGTTCGCCTCGCAATTTTTTCCCCGCCATATTGAAAGAGAGAGGTATAACCTCACAACAGACACGATTGACGAGCACCTCACAATAATACAACAAAAAATTATGTGAATTTCACTGTGAACACCTCCATAGGCGGGGGCCCTAGCACACTAAGCCACGACCAAATAAAGTCACAAATCACACCGTTACCCTCCAGGGAGGAGGTGTTTCTTGATGGAGTCGAAGTCGACATCCCATGGAATATACACAACACCGCTCGGCAACGTGTCAAACCTTTCCGATATAATCCACACCATTCTCTTCGCCGGTACCCCTTCGACGCTTTGGTTTTTTAACAGCATTGTCAAAAACGCTGAAAGTTGCATTTGGTTTGCCTTAATTGTTGTGACAAATCGCTGCAAGCAGCTCACCAGGTTTCCCTCTTCCCGTAGCTTCCAGAGAGTATCAACGCTGAAGTCGACCGGGATGCTGCGGCTTATGTGTTCCAAGCTGGCTACCGCATCATCGTGCTGTTTCTGAAAGGTCTCCAACCGTCGGAGATTGTCTTTCAATGCCCGCAACATCTGACCAGTATTCATCATGCTGTAGTTGAAGTACATGCGGCCATCCCCACCGACACGATACCCGATTTCTTTGGCAGGGTCAACGGCACTGCGAAGGCTCTGCTTCACATGTATCTCACCCCGTTTCTTCAGCAAATCCGACTTGAGATTGTACTTTTTAACGAGGCTCCGTATCATTGTCTCATCCTTTTGCATGCGAAGTATAAATTCATTTTGCCAATTAGTTTGTGAGCCAATGCCCTCGTCTAGACGCACTTGAAAAAAGTGAAACATGTCTGCTACCTTCATAAGCTGCCGCTGCCGCTCATGGAACTTTGGGGCGCTCCCCAGTCGCCAGTCCTTGTGTTGTTGTACGCAATTCCGCCACACGTCCTGCGGAAGTGAGAGCAAGTACTCTTCCCAGAAGGGCATTTGGAGCACAGAAAGTATGATGCAGCCATCGTCAGCCACGTAGCACTGGGGTGACTTGAGGGAAAAAATAATGCAGACACACGAGCGCATCGCCCGTCCGCGGTGGATGTCATACAGCCGCTCCAGGCGCTCAAAAGCTGACACAAAGCGTTCCACGGAGGAGTGGCTGCCTGCCATGCGCAGATCAAATGCCCTGAGGCCTCTGTCGCGCATGTAGTCCTGCACCGCTGGGTCAATTTCGCCATTGGGACCGACGAGGCTCCTTGCTGGTGTGTACGCCATCGGTTCAGGGTCAAACGATCTCTCGAGAATTTCGGGCAAGGTGACGAGATACACGATGCCATCCTCCTCCACCATCAGAAGGATGCCGAACCGTCGTAGCATTTCGATGGACTTGTCCCCGCGCACGTAAAGAGCTCCGGAGCTTTGAAGATGCTCGGTTTGTCGCTCATCGGCTTGACGCAAAACGGATTCGAGGTTCATCTCAACACCCTCTCCGCCCATATCAAAATCTTCGTACACACCAGCGTCTTGAAATAGCTGTGACAATTGCTGTTTAACGGTGCGTGTGGATGCGGCAGGGTTGATCGTGCAAGAAACAGATCGTAGAGAATTGCTACTTCCACTTGATGAGGAACCCCCCCGGTGATTGTCTTTTAGCCAAAACGTGAAAGATTCCACTGACGCTTGCTGGCCATCACTCACGCCAGCAGTGGTGCGTTTGTGCATCATCGTCTCCAGGCGTATCATTTCTTCGCTGTTATGTTGAGCCTTTTGTGCGTCAATAGCCCACAGTACATCAGGATGAGCCCCGGCTAGTTTTAACTTGCGGAACATCTGCGCAATGGTTTTTGGCTTCCATAGCTGCAGCGTTGTACGCATTTTTACAACTATCGACGGTAATAGTACCTGACACTATTTAGCAATTAACGCTACAACAACTGTTTTACCTAATATATCGTTCCTTCTGCTGCAGAGAAAGAGCCTGATTAGGATAATTACCGGCTCCTAATCACCTAAGAAACTATCGGCGAACTTTTCCCCACTCCCGTGAAGATCGATAAATCGCACACCTGCACAGTGCACGTCTGCAGAGTATTCCGACAACAACAAGATCAAGCAGGAATTGCTTAGTGGGAAGGAGGAAAAAGGAAACAAATGATAATGTACGGCAACAAGCGACTCTGTACATAAGCGGTCAAACGTATTGGGTAATTTTCTTTCATGTCGCTTGGCGGAAAAAGTTCAAAGGAGCACACCGTAACGCAAAGCAGATAACAGGTCGGGGAAGTTTAACCAATGTACTTAATTGAGTTGCAAATTACCAAAAAATTCCTCATTTATTTAAATCCGTTACACATTCCCACCTCCCCCCTCCCTCCCAAGGAAGAACAAAGCAGTTTTACTCAATCACTCATATATATGTATATATATATTTCTCTTCTCCTTTCTTCAAGCTACTCTCCGTGTGCAGATGTTATCACTCGTGCATTGGCAACAATGGCTGCGGGGTTAAAGAAACCCGTGGCTCATTTTTTTTATTCTTTGTCTGGAAGCACACACAAAAAACCATACTCCTGTTACTCCACACTGAGCATACGGTGCTCAATTGGTCATGGAAAGCCATAATAATTTTATTTCTTTTGATAGGTTGAAAGGGGGAAGTAAAAATAGCGTGACAAAAGGGTAAATAAAAAAGAGTTTGGTACACATCAAATAGCCAGCAAAAGTTATACGACCGTGTGATGTTGCTCACTTGGTCTCATCCACTGCTGCATAATGACGCGCTACTCGTAAACCAAACTACCCCACCCGATTTATCCCACCCTCTTAACAAAAAAAAACGACGTGTACAAAGGGACTGCAAAAAAAAAAAGAAGTATCAGCCGCGCATGCTACGCCTTACCTCCGCCTCAGTAAGCGTCGCCCTCACAGCGTCATTGCTGTTGCTACATTCGACATCGTACAGTTCCCAAACCTACACCAATAAGCACAGATATCGGATGAGAACCATTGACATGGGTGAAAGAAAAAGGGAATGAGGACTCGTGATCGAAATAGTGTAGGATAGAGAGTGAATGTGTACTCACAGCACAAGTGGCACTACCTGATAGCCATTTGCTTCTTTCCGAATAAGGAGAGACGTTTTCCAAACACAGGTGTTGTCGTCTTTCCCGCCACATCCCTGAGGCTGTCTGCAGCAACGTCCTCTCCGCCACTTTTATCATATCGCGCAGCTATCGCGATAACGTCCTCGACGAAATTAAGATGGGCCATTACGCGTCCCATATCGGCCTCCTTCGGTGTCCATCGTTGTACGTCCGTGTCACGATCAAAGCGTGGATAAACGTCTTTGAACCCAAAGGACTCGTACAACCGCCGCGATGATGGAGAAGCCACACACTCCAACCGAGCACCGCCATCTACCACCCTCTTCTCAAGGGCCATGTTTAAATAAGCACGCGTACGACCCCTGAGCGCCCATTTCAAAAGATCAATCACCATGAGCATACGCGCAAGCCCCCTTCGTTGGTAATCCTTATGTGTTGCACTGAGCGTAATGTGCACAAAGTCTGAAACATCATTCAGCTTTGTGCACGCATCCATGAAAGCCGTTTGGTGCTTACTATC
Organism: Trypanosoma congolense; assembly: GCA_002287245.1. Taxonomy (NCBI): domain Eukaryota; phylum Euglenozoa; class Kinetoplastea; order Trypanosomatida; family Trypanosomatidae; genus Trypanosoma; species Trypanosoma congolense. The sequence goes on along the minus strand of NHOR01000454.1, from coordinate 826,956 downwards.
GATAATCCCCCTATTAATTCCACTTTTTAGTTGCGTTATCGTCGGGCGGAGGTTTCCATATACATCCATACCGTTTGAAAGGACCATGGATACAATGCGCCCAGTTTTGGAACAGCGAAGCAAAGTTCCCTGCACGTACGGGTGTGCTTGCGTCCAAACTTCCTTCAAGCAATACAACGGGTATTGCTTTGAGAAAGTTGCCTCTTTAATTGCCTCTGTGCAGCACTCTAGACACTGCTGTTCCATTGCCTCTGTAAGCGGTGTGGCGGGGAGATCTACAACTGTGTACCCCTGCTGTTGAGCACTGCGCACTGTTACTTTCAGCAAATGGCGTAGTTGTGTAACGGAACCGAAAGGCATTCTGTCTGGAACCTCCCGCAGGCGTATCGTCGGCTGCCGCGGAGCCGGCGGTCGCGCTTGGCTACGGTCTCTCTTCTGGAGGCCCCTACAGAACGGGCAAATGTATTTATTCTCCATGTAGTGCCGGCGAAGCTCTGCGTGGTCCACACCGACACAAGCTGGATGGCACCAGTTCCTACAGCGACAGCACTCCAGAAGCGTCTCTTGCACCGAAACCAGGTAAGCCGTGCAGACGCAGCGTAGGACACCACCGCCGGATGCCCTTGAGCTGACTAGGCTACGGGTAACCATTCGGCCCCGCTCCGGCACCCTGGCTGTACGGGGGCTGAGCGACGTACTCATTATATTCTGAAGCCTCAACCGGTGGTGGGAGCCCGACTGAAATGGTTAGCCTTCCACCGCTGTTTCACAGTTGAGAGCCTGCCTCAACTGCACAATCTACCACTTTTATTCCCTTTAATAACACACAACGTACTTAATTTATGGTTTGACCGGAGAGAGAAAGTAGAAAAATTCACCCACGTGTGATACAGGCCCCACGCACAGGCTGTTGGCCAGTGCCATCCCGCTGGAAAATGTCTGTTTGGAATATATCGCCAGGATGGCTGTAACAAGAAATCAGTGAAGTACGAAAGATACTCCTGTTACACAAAATGTACGGCATTCATCGACAAACATGTTACTGGCCGTGGTTCATTGACGAGGGGTATTCCCTCCCCTAATCTCATTGCTCGCCCCAACTCCACGATAAAATATAAATGACACCACTTCTTTTTTTTCCTTTCTCTTTCTCACTCCTTCCTATTTCTTTCACCGACACAATTTCATCGACTATGAATGCATCCAAAAGAGAGCCAGACGACCGTCTTGGTGGTATGTTGAACGCGAAAAGCTAATCAGTAAGAGAAAGAAGAAAAAACAATTTAACCTTCATCCGCTTTGAAGTATTGTAATAGCATATATAGCTCAAAAGAAAAAAAACGGGAAAAGTGAGGGAAACAATAAAAGCAGATAGCATTACCAGTGGCCGCTTTCCCCCGGGTGAGTATCTCCCCCACTGCGCACATGCATCTGCCAAAATCTTCACTGATGGTCGTCACCAGGTGCTCTGGGCCGGGGGTGACAGTGGTACATGCCTCTGACATAACGATAGCACTTTGCCGTCCCATAAAGTTGGTGGAGTTATACCCGAGCGATGTCAACTAATAAAAATAACAAAAACAAATAGGGAAAGAATGTAAACAACACCAAAAAAAACAAAAGAAACATCCAAAAGGAGGTAAAACAGCGTCCCCACAAAAGCTGTCATTGAGTCGTGCTCCGCTGGACACAGCAGGTTGTACTTCCCGCGCCCCTTCATCATTGCCTACCTCGCCACTGCCTTCCAGAAATTGAGAACCTGTTCGGCTCCGCTATTTTTTACTTGCCCGAGAACTATGCTGGTAAGCCCGTCAAACCGCATTGCACCATTAGTCGTAGTGATGTTGATGTCAATCGTAAAGGTGAAGTAAACCCAAACACAATGTACAAAATGTTGTCAAAGAAATATCACACCACTCTTGTGGTATGTTTCGCTCCCGGAAAATCGTACAGTTTCATTGGCTACCTAACCCGCTTCCAACTCTTGAGTGGTGTATATTGATAAGTTTTGCAAAAGGCCGATGGGTTGAACGAAACTTTTCCTTGTGTAGCGCATGACCCACACACTTTCACTGGAGTTGTATCGTGTCGGTGGGTTTCCAACAGCGGGTACCGCGATCCCCAAGAGGGTTAGAAACATTTTTTTGTCCTCGTCACGCATACATCGCATATGCAGCTGCTCGTAAGTATGCCACCAAAACTGGTAAGCTTTTCCGAGTGGTTTTCCGTTTCCATCTTTATTATTGAGCTGACCCTTTCTCAGCCTGAGCGGCTTTGTCCACGGTTTTACTTTCCCACTATAATGAATACTAGTAACGCGGTTCATGTTGCGCCCTGCCCATTCATATGGGGCACAAAACATACCGTCGATTCCCACGCTACGGTTCCGAAAGTAATCCCTAATTACTTCCCCGTCTCTGGCTGCTTGCCCCTGCAGTCGCTTTTCACCTTTCAGTCGGTCCAAGAGTGAATTGAACACACGTGCAGTTGGCACTAAAAGCATGACAGCCGTGTGGAAATAGTCTGACTTTTTTGATCTAACGGCCGCCACGTATTCAGCACTCGGGAGTGGCGTGTCGAAGATGTAGTCTGGGTTGCGCACAATGATGCTATCGCTGTCAAACAGTGCCACGCGGAAGTAGTTTTTAAGGCCGAAAACATGAATTTTGTTTAGTGTCTCCCTCAAAGTAGACAAAAACGCATATTCGGCGAGGTCTGACACATTCACGATTCGATTCCATCCAGCACAGCGAAGACGCTGAATGCTGTTGTTTGAAAGTCTGCCTTTCGGCGTGATCAAAACAAGTTCCACCTTGCTTTCACGAACTAGAAGCGAGTTACTGACAAGAGAAAAACCAAGTACAAGTGCGCCATCCACGTACTCCTCGTTAGTTACAACAGTGGCATAGGCGGACTTATTCTCCTTAGCCGTCACCGGAAGCGTCTCGCCTTTGGCTCCACTTCTCTCCTGCAAACAAATTGTTGCGAGAAGAACCATGCTTATGAGACCCGCCATCACCAGAAGTTTAACGCCACTCCTTCGCTTGCACAGTGCACAACCCACCGCCCTCGCAGTCCAGTTGGGCCTTTCATTGGCTTTGGCGGGGATCGGCCATGCGGTGTAGTGCGACTGTGAGGGTCTGGGTGAGCGCGCATCGCGCCCATCGTAGGAAGGCTGAAGAAAAATAGCTACGATTCTCTGCGACTACACGAAACATTGCAGAAACGAAGTGGGCAGAAAACAACAGCATGCAAAAAAAAAAAGAAAAACAGTAAAGGTTATTCATTCTGAAACAAGCCGTATGAAATAAAACTCAATGTGGGCCAAGGAAACACCAAAAAAAAAACGGAACGAATCTCACATGTGTGTATGGTACAATACCACTTTTGTTCAGTTGGATGCGCGTGTTTCTATACCTGCTCTACGGGTCTCATGAACACATTTTTCCAAACAACCCACATGATTAGGCTCGTTCCCCCTTTATTAATCTTTTCCAGCGATATCCTTTGAAACAGACAATGTGAAAGTAACCAAGGTTCCTTCCTTTCCTCAAAAGGAATGAGATTAATTAATATAATCGAATGACTATCATCCTGGGAAGAAATAACGACAGAGGAAAAGTAGTCAGAAAGTCCCACGCAGCACACGAGGTTGCCCAGTCACAACGGAGCACTTAGTGCATCATAGGACGTGTGTTGTTACATGGGATAAAATAATCCGGCGTGCAAAATGTGGAATAAAGAAGCAGTAAAGCAAAATATCAGTGTGGATTCATTGAGGTAGACAGAAGGCATGGAAATATGGTACGTTAATATCAACTAGACATTGTTATGAGATGTAGATAGCCTCATGAAAAAAGAAAAGGGAATAGCACCAAGTCCCTGGAGGATTACTCAACTGAACTACATTTACAAAGAGAAGGGAACATACTCCTACACGGCAATTTGCGGCACCTAATAACAGACTGAAAAAGTTGAAAAAACTGATAGGGTTTCTTTCCTATTGACTCCCCGTTACAATCCTAGGGTCAATTCATCGACTTCATCTTCGTATTCCTCCGGAAATGGTGTGGGGGCGTCAGTCTGAATATTTTGCATGAAGGAATGGCCCCTGACATCCGCCCAGCCACCGTTGTATCCAAGTCGATCCGCCGGGTTAACCTGAAGCAAGCCCATCAGCAGGCCCGTAAGTGACTCCCACAGCACCTTGCTGCTGCAGCAACCATTTGACCTCGGCTTCCTGTCGTAGAAAACGCCCTTATAGCGAACCTTAGCGAGCGCCACGCCTTCTATTACTTTTTCATTCAGTTCGCATTGGGATAGCTGGAAGCTCCTGACGCTGAAGGAACCGAGGTAAGGGCGACAGGTTAACAATTCCAATACAAACGCACCAAATGCCCAAAAGTCCGTCATAAAGGGCAGTCGGGATGGTGACAGCTCACCCTCACACAGCGACAAAGTCGGTAAAGTTCAGGCGCCCCAATGTGTTGCGTCACATCACCAGCCAAATGAACGCTCCCCACGACAATAGAGCTGGCGTAATCCACGAGCCAAACATGTCCCGCTCTGTCTAATATGAGGTTCGGTAATTTGAGGTCGCGATACACAATCCCTTTGCTGTGCACATGCTCGAGTACTGTGACGACCTGTCTTAGAATTTGCATGGCTACCGACCAACGAATGGTACACACACTAGAAAGGAATCGCTCAAGCGGCACCGCCTTGACAAACTGGATCACGAGAATGGGCACACATTTCCTCCCAGCACGCGCATCGCATGCTTGAAAACAATCCGTGTCAAACCAGTCCTCCACGCATTCTACGAAGTCAGGGATTGACGGATGTGGTCCCAACAGCTTGTAGACATTTGCTTCATGCAATGACGGGTGCCATGCGGTGTCGATCGAGTGCCTCGATGCCGTTACTTTGAGCGCCACGGGGCCCTCCTTATAGAGCGGATGTGTTCGCTGCTTGTAGACGATGGTGCGCGAAAGCACAGTCACGCGAGTGGTGTAGTCGAAACGCCCATCACTACTCATGCCGTTCCTTCCCTCTGCGTTACAAGGATGATCAATTAGGGTTCTCAAGGGAAAATGCCTACCGCGTATCGTCACTCAATAAGGAACAAGAGTAAGAATATATGTATATATATATATATATATATATATATATATGGAAAGGCATACCTGCACCGAGGCGCGTGTAGAACTTGTTTCGTAAACCCGAAGTTACACGCAATTTTTTTTTTTGCGCTGGCAAAGGTGTTTGAGCAATTGTCACACTGTCTGCACTTAGCTTAATGAGCACAAATGTATGATGCATTAACTAGATTTGTACGAGCCTTTACACGGGCGTATATGTGCAGCGTCCATTTCCCAAGAGGGAGAAAAACAAAAGCGCTATTGACAGACTGGTATGAGTAGCTCCCCGTGCACAAACTTTTTTTTTGGCCAATATTCTGCACAGAGCGCACCGAAAATAACTCATTAAGGCGATGAAGGCTTTTCCCCTTCCAATTCGCCCCCGTGAGTCAGTGATGTTCCACAGAATCAGTAATCGCGTTATTGTCGCAGTGCAGTATCACTACAACACGGATTTATCTCGCTCACATTCAACCAATGCTAACCTTGCTTCCCGTGGTGGAGGTGTTTATGACACCGCTCGGGGATGAGCTCTTTCATAAGAGGCCCACCGGTTTATAAAGAAAAGTGGTAATTAAACGGGATAGATGGGCACAGTCTGGAGGTCGACCACGTGGAGAACAACATTCTCTTGAAGAATGTCAAGTGACACTTTAGGAAATTAAAGTAATTACAGAAAAATATTGAAGCGGCGATGCAGAAGATGAACGGCACTGATTCTTGAGTGCTGCAAGGCCTTGATTCGCGGTAAAAACTGCGTTGGAGCAGTTCTACTCGTTTACCTCGAAGCATTCCAATAGACACTAAACAAAACATAAAAATAAAACAACAATAACAATAAAAAATAATAATAATGGGGATTGATAAAAAGACCTGAACAGTAAAAACAAACAAACAATCGGCATGGGATGCGTCGCGGGAGTGTCGAAAAGGGACGAGAGACTGACAAGGGGCAAAAAACATAACGCAACAAAAAAGAAACGCTGTACCGGTCACAAAGATTACTAAAGGTCTTCTTTTCCAAAATCAGTGAAGAAAAACAGGCAGTCACGACAAAAGAAAGAAAAAACAGACTCAGTACGATAATACGACACATTTTCTCTTTGCCACACTGTTCCCACCGCCTTCAACCCACTGGGGAATTAGTTGTTAAAACACCGATTGAAGTACCAGGGACCTCCTTATGTCTGTGTAGAAGGGGACCATGGCTCGCCTAGCAGTGCTAACCCCCCCCATCAATAGAAGAGGAAAGTGGTGTTGGACCTGAGACACCAAAACCTCATAGGCAATAAATAAGAATATCCCCTCCTTGTCATTGTGCAAAAGTAGAAGTATACCCAACCACCGACACTCACAAGTTCTATTTTTCATTCGCTGGTGGTATCCCTTTAGTCTTCTTGTGCCACAGCATTTCTCGCGTTTAATTTCTTCCATTTCTTCTCTGACTTCGTTTTACCATTTATAAAACTACCTATTGCTAACTGGAACTTGTTTGCCGTTTGTTTGCGCCCAGTTTTTTCCATAAAAAACTGCTCTTCCCCGGCTGCTCGCACGATATTTCTCTTTTCCTGCGATATCTCTACCTATTGTTATATCATCCCTTCCGCCAATGAATGCGGGAAGTGGAAGTGCATAGCTCAAAAGGAGTTTTTTTTCTATACAACTCCATTTTCCTATCACAGCGTGTCCCTCACACATCGCTGCTCCAATAATGCTTCGTGTTCCTTCCTCATGGCGCCGGCATACCCTCCGCTTTCTTCCTTCTGCACATATATCATGACGTTTCTCTTCCATTAGTCCCTCCTCGTTTTGGTTCACTTCTTCCTGATGGCCAGAATACCTCACATATTCCCCTTCTTTTCCTTCGTGTTCCTCACACACGAGAACAATATCTCTTTTATTCTTCCTTTTCACCTCATCGGATGAGCAATAGCTGCGTTCATATTGGGCGACCGCGACCAGAAGCAAATGGCGATACCGAACCCGGCTCTTTGGGTCTCACGATGCCGAGTGTTACACGTTGGGTGGTGAGCTCACGCCAGTGTCGGATGCCGCGGAAGTCCATGGGCTCTAAGGTGCCGGGAGTGGGCAGTGTCGCGTTCAGGGTGCGCATGGGAGACCCATTCAAGTGAGGCCGTAGGGCCGGCGAGGGACGTCCGCTTTGTGGCAGAATACGGCGAACCGTTAATGTGTGATCATCAAGTTCGAAAGAAAGGCCATACGAGTTGCAAAGTTGTTTCAGTGTTTTAAGGTCGTCCTTGTTAAGATCACTTCGTTGGTACCTGAAACCTTCATGCTCCACACTCACACGTAAATCACGGACGAGCTGCTGCAGCGTCACACCCTCCTCTTTCTCCACCGATGATTTTTCCTTCTTTTTGAACTCCACCTTTAGTGGTCTCGGGCCAAGGTAGATTCGCTCCAGTCGAAGTTTGCACTCTTCAGCAATCTCACGGTTGGGGTACTTGATAAAGATAACACTCTTAAAAACCCCACGCTCACCGCGATGTAGCCGAATATAGGAGGGTTTGTGAGGCATAATCTTATCCAACTCCTCGATGACGAGCTCTGTTTTCGTAAGATTTGGAAGGCCTTTCAAGACCAGAGATGCATTCAAAATAGAGCGATTACGAGGAACAACTGAAACTGTGGCTTCCGGCCACTTTTTCTTCAACATTTCAGATATTTTCCCTGATTCAGTACTTTCCGCGAACAGAATGGAGATGAGGTACCCCTTATTCATTATTTCTGATGGTATGGAAGGCGGCAAAGAAATACCGGGCATCACGGGGCTCGCCATATCGTTAGCACAGTCCCCTGCTGCCGCGGAGGCGTTTGTATTTGGAGTTTGACTGGGAGAGACATCGGCCACGGAAAGCCTAGGATTTATTCCTTCACCGGGAGTTTGATTCCCGTCCGTTCGAGGGGCAACAATCCCATTATGAGCGTCGGAGACGCCCGAGCCACCCGCGCTCTTCCTACAGGAGAGTGTGTATGGTAGGCCAATGTCGTAAATGTGGAGTGGTGTCGCAGAACAAAGTCGCAACTCCTCTTTGAGATTCGCGAAAGTCACCCCCGGCGGGGGTATGATGTTGACGAAGAAATCCTCTACATCTGGCTGCCGCTGAGAGGGTTGGTTCCTCGATCGTCCTTTACCTTTCCGCGGCCGCTGAGTTTTTCCCTGTTGTTCTCCCTCCTTTTCAAACTGAGCAGCTGGCAAAAGTGCCGGGCTGATGGGCTGATTTGCCGCCAACGCAGGTATAGGTGTCGATGTTTTCGGGGAGTCGCGCCATGAGGAAACAACAAACATTTCCTTTTGCTTATCCAGTGGAATGAATTCTGGAAGCATAGGCATTTTCTCTTTTTCTTTTTTCGTTGTATCAGTCAAAGAGAAATATACACTCACCCTTTCCAATCCTTTACTTGGCGATACATACGTTTAGGGCGAGAAGCGATTAATCGTGAATAAATGGATTCAAGTCAGGTAAGTAGCAGAAATTACACCAAACTATTCAGAAGCTGCGCAAATACAATGGATCACTGCGAAGGCTTAACTGAGAGTAGTACATTTCACTAATAATACCGGTCCACACGTCTCCACGTTGCAGGGAGGCCGTACCGTTGATTTTTCTTGTTCTAAAAAGAAAAATCTTCAGTGATATAAGGCCTAATTGAAAGAAAGGAGCGGATTAATTTCAGACAGTGTTGAACGCACCCAGTTTACTTACGTACACACCTCTAGAAGACTATTTTGTTCCTGCCACAAGGAGACACTGATAAAGGAATTAATGCGAAACCTCCAAGTTAAGCGGCGTGTTCCGAAGGAGTGGAAGTAGGAAACCAATGCATTTGTGCCATCTAAAGACGATTCCGGAGGGATTATTACCAACGAAGGAGGAGAAGCCATACCTAACAGCCATGTTGAACTTACAAAGAGGTAAATATAAGTTCCATTGATAGACCCCCAAACCTCCTGTTACGATGTGTTATGGGCGCATGGCATGGTGTGTGGAAAAGGAGCAGCTCACACGCCCATTAATTCTGACCGAATATATGAAGAGGAAATTTAATTCTTCTGCGGCAATGAGATCTGTGGTAGCGCCACGGTGCGCCTGAACATAAAAAAGACAGTTTCCTACTCAACCGCTGACATTGTCACGCGGGACACTGAAGGTACAAGAGAGACAGAAAACATAAGCAACATAGAGCTCAGGCAGGTCATAGGAATGCAACACCCTGAAGTATATTAAGATACACCACCAAAGGAAGCAAAAAAAATGATAATTTCTTAACCAGCAGCGAATAAATATTTGAATTCACATTGCGGCACCAAACTCCACCACCCAACGCTTACGCCATAAAATACGCAATGCAAAACCTCAAAGTCAAAACCTCAGACAACACTACAACAATTACATTTACATCAAACCACACAATAACACTAAATAAATAAAGAAATGAAAATCACCAGTCATGATCGCCAAAATTGCACAGCAGTACACCAACCAAGTTCATGTGCAACATAAACAAGGAAAACACTACACACTGCGACTCGTCGAAGAACACTTTCCACATTTCGCCCTAAGTGTTTGCTGTTATAACGGTTGAGCTGGAGGTATGACACAGCAGCCAAAAATAATAAAAACACAGCTAGCCGGGCGCCACTGTCTGCTGGCCTCAACTCTTATTTGAAATTCAACCACAGCTACTGTGTCCGTCCAGGGTTTATTGTATATAAATGGTTTATCCTTTACTTAAAACTCATGCAAACGGGATCACGCACACAAAACCTTTAGACGGAATCAGACACCCAAGAGCACGCGGCGCCCGAGGGACGTACATACCATTGCCTGCGCCGGTATGTGTTCGGGTATCATTTTACTGTGGAAATTTACCCTTCCCAGGTTGGCGCGTTCCTGTGTCCTTCCTTCACAGCCCGCCTCTCATTACTCGCCTACCGGAAGACAGCAGCGCGGAGACTTTTGCCTCCTTCGTGCACATTTCTTATCTTTATGTTACTCAGTTTCTCACGTTTGCCTCATTGCCACTTAGTTGAGCGAGTGGATCTCTAAATTCTGTTCTGTAGCCATGTGCTCGTCAATTAAAAACTTCCTAATGTGGTCGCTCCAGTTTCCCTGCAGCTGAATAACGACCCCTGCGTCTGGCGTTGAGATCACCGTCCCGTTGCAACCCCACCGTCGCTGGAATTCACGGTTAATGCGGCGGAAGTTCAGCGCCTGATTCAGTCCCTGCACGGAGGTCACGAACTTTTTCCCTTTGCGCTGCTGTACACGGATGTGAACCTTTTGTGCATCGAGAGCGTTCTGCACCGTACGCTTCTGGTCCACCAAAGCATTCATCTTATCCACAGCGTTCATGTTTGTGCCGTGGTCGAGAAATTGTATTTATAAGCGGATGTGTCTAGGGATATTATACCTCCTAGTGGTGACTGTATGTCGGTGTGTTGGTTTCAAACACTCACTACGTCTACAATAGTACAATTCCAGGAGTGGTAGAGAAGAAAAGCAATGCCGTGAGGGGAAGAGAGTAATAGGCAAGGCGCGTTCAGCTCTTCAGATCAAATGAAAGCTAACTTGGCTGTAAAAGAATTTACAAAACAGGGAAGGCTCCGTTCAGGCAGAAATGATAAAATGTGAAACGCTGCGACATTTACAGCCGACTACTGCATGAACCGAAAAATGCCATCACAAGATTAATAAAGTGCTTCCTTTGGTATACAGCACAATCGTACTTCAAAAGGAACCCCGAAAATCATCTCCAGTAAGGTAACTTTCGCGGCAAACAGCCTTTCTCGCAAGAAAAAGCATTAAAATTATAACATAAAGATATTTCCGCAAGATGTCCACAAATGGATGGAAGGTGTGCAATAAGAGGATAACACAATAAGGTGCATGACGAATCAGTAACTCCAAATTCTGTCATAAATAAAATGATCAAATAAATAATTATGAAGAACACCATGACACCCTCCACTACTCCCTCGCCGTCATGCACGTTCTAACAAAACGCCCCGCTATCTGTCTCTCCCACGTGCTGCGAGCACCACACGCATCATCTCCTGCATGTCTGCTGCGTGCCATCTAAGCTAATTACGCATGCAGAAGAAACAACAAATGGTACGGGAGCCATCGGGAAAGCAATAAGGCACTCTGACTGCAGGTAAACGCTCCGGTGCGGACACAACCTTATCGCTCTCCTGAGCCAAGAATTTGGGCAATGCGGACGAATATGTTCACCACGTTCAGGAACATTTGCATGGCGTCCTGAACGACATCCCCAGCACCACAGCGGGCTCGCTCGATCATCGCCTGCGTATCGACAGACACCATTAAGGAGAAAAGTGCCAGACCACCATACAAAATAATCGAGTGAGCGAATGCTGTCGGATAGAAAATGTTAAGTACGGATATCGCCACCATGCCGAGTAGCATGCCAAACAGGGGTCCCTGCAAGGCAAGGAGCGATGCGCGCGGAGCTAGGTATGCACCAGCACTGAAGCCGCAAAACACGGCACCCGTCAAGACGACTGCCGTGCCTAGAACGCCCTTAACCATAGAGGAAGCGATCAGCGGCGCGAGGGCCATCCCTTCCAACACCGTGAAAGAGAAGAAAAGCCCCATCTTCAGCGTCGGGTTCTGTGGCGGTGCATAGCTGAGCCACAGCAGAGGCACAAAGCCGGCAGCCATTGGGAGCCAGAAGGGGATCGTCTTGCAAAGGGGAGTTGCAAACATGAGGACGGAGCCGAAACCAGCTGCCACGCATCCGGCTGCGAGCAGGCCGTAGACCTTCATGAGATGTTCGCGAACGTACGGCGTGAGGCTGTCCGCGGTGCTGCCGCTGCCGTCACTGCTTCCGGTAAAGTTCATGGGGGACGTTTGTGGCTTAATGCCGCCCGCAACCCGCATAAGCTGCGCGGGCTGGGAATGAAGGCGCCGAACTGACTCGCACAGCGGCGACGGCTGTCCTATAGATATACACCGCTCCTGCTGGTGCTGCAGATGAAACTTCCTTCCTACGATCAGGGTGGAAGGAAGCGCCACCCGATGCCTCGCGGCGATGCAGGAGGCGGTGTGCAGATTCAGTCGGCGCAGCATCCTCTCGTACCTTCTTATGCTTATTCCCGATTGCCCTACGCTGCAATGTATTACTCACGCCCTCCTTCCCTTAGAGCTGATGTTCTAGGTTCAACTAAGAAGCGAGGTAAACCTTCCCGTTCACTGTGAGTTACCTAATCACACCCTGCAGTATTCGCACTAAGACCGAAAGGTAGAGAAAACAAGCAAAGCACAGGTGCACAGCCGTAGTACAAACACAGGCAGAATCAGACACCCAAGAGCACGCGGCGCCCGAGGGACGTACATACCATTGCCTGCGCCGGTATGTGTTCGGGTATCATTTTACTGTGGAAATTTACCCTTCCCAGGTTGGCGCGTTCCTGTGTCCTTCCTTCACAGCCCGCCTCTCATTACTCGCCTACCGGAAGACAGCAGCGCGGAGACTTTTGCCTCCTTCGTGCACATTTCTTATCTTTATGTTACTCAGTTTCTCACGTTTGCCTCATTGCCACTTAGTTGAGCGAGTGGATCTCTAAATTCTGTTCTGTAGCCATGTGCTCGTCAATTAAAAACTTCCTAATGTGGTCGCTCCAGTTTCCCTGCAGCTGAATAACGACCCCTGCGTCTGGCGTTGAGATCACCGTCCCGTTGCAACCCCACCGTCGCTGGAATTCACGGTTAATGCGGCGGAAGTTCAGCGCCTGATTCAGTCCCTGCACGGAGGTCACGAACTTTTTCCCTTTGCGCTGCTGTACACGGATGTGAACCTTTTGTGCATCGAGAGCGTTCTGCACCGTACGCTTCTGGTCCACCAAAGCATTCATCTTATCCACAGCGTTCATGTTTGCGCCGTGGTCGAGAAATTGTATTTATAAGCGGATGTGTCTAGGGATATTATACCTCCTAGTGGTGACTGTATGTCGGTGTGTTGGTTTCAAACACTCACTACGTCTACAATAGTACAATTCCAGGAGTGGTAGAGAAGAAAAGCAATGCCGTGAGGGGAAGAGAGTAATAGGCAAGGCGCGTTCAGCTCTTCAGATCAAATGAAAGCTAGCATGGCTGTAAAAGAATTTACAAAACAGGGAAGGCTCCGTTCAGGCAGCAATGATATGACTCTACCTACTCTCACCTTTCTATTTTTGGTAGTTTGTTGTAAGTGGAGATTTGTCGCCTGCGGTGAGAATTCCAGGAAGGGCCTTTGAAAATGATATTACAACTGGTACCCCATACCGCTGGAGCACGCTAACGCTACTTGTGTATCGCACTCGTTGCACCACTTCCCCATCGTCGTTATATGATGCTGGTGGCTCCATCTCTTCATCCTTACCAACAATTGCCCGTCCCCGTGGTTGATCACTACGCTTCCTTTTAACACCTACACTGCTACCGTTCATCGGTACCCCCATGGGGATGGCGTCAGGAACACTACGGTTCATTGCGGCTGCACGAACATCCCTACCACGCTCGTGCGCTGCACGCAGTCTTTCCTCGAGAGGGATTGTGGAAGGCCTTCTTAGACGTATTTTCGACATTGGCGATTTTCCTACCGCACCCCCGGTGCCAAAGTGTTTCGCGTGGCGGTTTGTACGTTGTCGTTCTTTCTTGCGCTCCAGTCGCTCCTCGCGCTCCAGTGCTGCGTCTGTCACAATCTTTGTACCCTCCAGAACGCCTTCCACTTCCTCATCAGAGAAGTCGCTATCAACCTCATCCAGAGTCTCCTCACTAGCTGTGAACGTGCTGTCTGACGTGACGTCGCTAAGGTCGTGTAGCAATTTTTCCTCATCCGAGTTGAGTCCCTTTTCCAAAAGTTGTTGGAGCATGGTACCGCGGTTGGCCCGGCATGGCCGACCACTGGCAACATTCCACTGAGATTCGTTGCCGACCATTATGTTTATGTGACTGGGGAACACTGTATATGTACTGCGGTTGTGTGAAAAAACAAAAAGAAGTTATTATTACAAGTATAGACAGTCCGGTCGGAGCAATCACTCTAGGGATAGACGGGGAAGACAAAAATGTGCACAAATGAGCGAGAGACAAGACGATTTCCCCTTCTTTTTGAGCAAAATTATGTTTAATACTCACAACAAATAGGCAGAAAAGATGACCATGTACGCGCAATGCAACAGAGCATTTTTCAACAGTTGCAACTAACAGATGGTGAGTGGCCTACAGTCCATGCGGCAGACTGTTCTTATTGTGCAGCATCTACTCTCACTCTGGTGGTACTAACCCAGTGGGGATCCATATTGCATCGTTCGCGTTACCCATAGACACTTGCATACAAACAACAATGAGTACCCATGAGATATTTAGTATTCCTCTTTCCAACGCCCGATGAAACCCTTGGCAGCAAAGATGTAAAAGATGAGAACACGCAACACGATACATTAGGGTCCCGCAGGTACGAAAAGAAGACACAACTACGGGCATATGGCAATACACAATTTATATTTTCCTTTTTCCCTCAAAACTCCACGACGTAAAAACCGGTCACCAAATCTGTTTAATGGGAATTACTTTTTGATAGAAAAAGATAGCTTTCCCATTTCCGTTATAATTATGAAGAACACCATGACACCCTCCACTACTCCCTCGCCGTCATGCACGTTCTAACAAAACGCCCCGCTATCTGTCTCTCCCACGTGCTGCGACGCACCACACGCATCATCTCCTGCATGTCTGCTGCGTGCCATCTAAGCTAATTACGCATGCAGAAGAAACAACAAATGGTACGGGAGCCATCGGGAAAGCAATAAGGCACTCTGACTGCAGGTAAACGCTCCGGTGCGGACACAACCTTATCGCTCTCCTGAGCCAAGAATTTGGGCAATGCGGACGAATATGTTCACCACGTTCAGGAACATTTGCATGGCGTCCTGAACGACATCCCCAGCACCACAGCGGGCTCGCTCGATCATCGCCTGCGTATCGACAGACACCATTAAGGAGAAAAGTGCCAGACCACCATACAAAATAATCGAGTGAGCGAATGCTGTCGGATAGAAAATGTTAAGTACGGATATCGCCACCATGCCGAGTAGCATGCCAAACAGGGGTCCCTGCAAGGCAAGGAGCGATGCGCGCGGAGCTAGGTATGCACCAGCACTGAAGCCGCAAAACACGGCACCCGTCAAGACGACTGCCGTGCCTAGAACGCCCTTAACCATAGAGGAAGCGATCAGCGGCGCGAGGGCCATCCCTTCCAACACCGTGAAAGAGAAGAAAAGCCCCATCTTCAGCGTCGGGTTCTGTGGCGGTGCATAGCTGAGCCACAGCAGAGGCACAAAGCCGGCAGCCATTGGGAGCCAGAAGGGGATCGTCTTGCAAAGGGGAGTTGCAAACATGAGGACGGAGCCGAAACCAGCTGCCACGCATCCGGCTGCGAGCAGGCCGTAGACCTTCATGAGATGTTCGCGAACGTACGGCGTGAGGCTGTCCGCGGTGCTGCCGCTGCCGTCACTGCTTCCGGTAAAGTTCATGGGGGACGTTTGTGGCTTAATGCCGCCCGCAACCCGCATAAGCTGCGCGGGCTGGGAATGAAGGCGCCGAACTGACTCGCACAGCGGCGACGGCTGTCCTATAGATATACACCGCTCCTGCTGTGCTGCAGATGAAACTTCCTTCCTACGATCAGGGTGGAAGGAAGCGCCACCCGATGCCTCGCGGCGATGCAGGAGGCGGTGTGCAGATTCAGTCGGCGCAGCATCCTCTCGTACCTTCTTATGCTTATTCCCGATTGCCCTACGCTGCAATGTATTACTCACGCCCTCCTTCCCTTAGAGCTGATGTTCTAGGTTCAACTAAGAAGCGAGGTAAACCTTCCCGTTCACTGTGAGTTACCTAATCACACCCTGCAGTATTCGCACTAAGACCGAAAGGTAGAGAAAACAAGCAAAGCACAGGTGCACAGCCGTAGTACAAACACAGGCAGAATCAGACACCCAAGATCACGTGGCGCCCGAGGGACGTACATACCATTGCCTGCGCCGGTATGTGTTCGGAAAAAAAATCACATGACTAAGGTGGAGATGGGACATAAGCACTGGAAATAAATACTACTGTAAGATGAGACTTTAAAATAGAAGTAATCTTTGCCTTTCCATGGATTTATTGATTTATTGTGATTTCGTTGAGCATGGACGACTCAATATTCTTTTGTTGCTCGTCCCTCTATGTTCCCATGTCTCCACCGCTTACTCGTGGCCTTCGAGGCAATGTTTAGTAACTGTAGCTTTTTTTTCTTTTCTGCGGCTGGGGTTGTTCGTCCTGGCGTTGCTTTTTTTTTCCTGCGCTTGATCCTGGTGGAGGGACTATGATTGGGGTTTGTTGCATTTTTTTTTTTAAAGCGCTGTAACTTGAAAACCCCTTGCCTACGCCGCGATGATGAAAAAAATGCGTACGAATTAATTACGGAGACTGCCGTCAGCTACTTTTTTTATTAAAGTTGAACTTCAGCTTTTCCTTCGGGCTTTTTTTGTAGAAACCATAGGAGCCTTTTTAGAAGAACCTTGTGGATTGCGCTTGTTTCTAACAGAATGTCCCCTTTTCTCACCACCCCTACTTGATTTTTCCTTAAAGGACTTGCGACTCTTATCATCTTTCTTGCCATTTGATAATGATTGCTTTTGTTGCCACTTTTTCGCTCGGCTGGTGCCTTTCTCCTCTACAACGTTATCCACTGACTTCTTAATTTGTTCCAGGCGACCCGCCCACTTTTTCGCAGAGCTTCGTTTCTTACTTCTCCGCTTTGCCAAGGCCTTCGCCAAGCGCTTCGGATCATCTTTCACCCGTTCACCAGCGGCACGACGGATCGCCGTACCAAGAAGGTCAGCATTGCGTTCCTCAAGCCCTCCCTTCCTTTGTAGCATTTGTGAATGAATCGCAGCCCGTTGTTGAGCCTTACGGAGCGCTGCTGAGAGTTCCCGCATGCCACCTCCACGCTGACCAAAACGCTTTGACTCGTTGAACTCAAAGTTTCCAAATGAAAGGTTCAGCGGGATGGCTTCATAGCACCCTCACTCCGTCCACTACAGACATTCATGTGCTCCGCTGTGCTGTATGCCACGTCTTGATGACGTTCTCGTCAAGCAAGAAAGCTGCGGTGTGATATAAACGATGCCAAGGATGCTTAAAGATAGGGGAATGTGGGGCCCCTTCCTCTTTCAAAATTTCAGTGAGGTACTTACCGTAAATTACAGCTCCAACTGTTCCTTTTGAATTGGCTGTCCAATAATTTCCACCGGAAACGCTTTATGTAAAACAGTGGTGGGAGTCTGGAACTGGGATTGATGGAGAAAAGAGAGCAGAAAAAGATAGGCGGCAATCTCGGAAGTGTACCGTCTAAATAAAACGGTACTATGCAAACCATGAAGAAAAAATCAATACATATTGATATTTACTCGTGAAGAGGGAACGCGCTGCACAATCCAAAATGCACTGGTTTACAGCTGTGGTTATTTCCACATGTTTTGCGGGTCCTTAGGAAGTGAAGAGCGGCTGGAAGTCACTTGTGTTCAGGCTGGTTTCATGGCTCTCATTGGCCCAAAGTCTCGCACGTCATTATGCGCCAAGTACCGAACCCAACCTCTTAGAAAGCACCTCGGCCTGACGATCTCGCACACGATGAGGGAGATGATGACCTTGACACTTCATCATTTCGATCCAATGTATAAGTTCCTTCTGACATTCATCACTCAGTTCTCCTTCATCTAAAGCCGCAACACGCACCGATCTTTTTGTTTCAGGATTCACAAGATAATTGGGTGGTAACTCACAACCGATATGAATTTCATAGCCACACCCGTCGGCAGCATCGGCAATTGAGAACGTTGCGGCGGTCTCCTTGTTCATGGGGACCAGATGGTCACTACACGTGGCGTCAGCACGACTATCGACTACGCCGCTCTTCTTTGCCATTTTGCGTTCAGGCCACACGTGTTGTACCATCACCTCTTTGAGTCGTGCCGGGCCGCTTTCACTTCCACTGCCATACACTACTTCAACGGGTGGAAACAAAGGGGCCAAATCACCATTGATTGAGTAGCAGCCGTCGTCACTCCCGTTTAGCGAATCAGCGTTGCTAAGGCCACCCCTTTGACCTTTTCCACAATCCCCATCCTCGTCGCTTTCACAGAGGGATAAGTAATTTGTATAAAATTTACTCTGTGACGATAACTGCTGCAACAACTTCTCCACAGACTGCGCCAACGCGTCATTGCCCTCATCGCCATCCATTATGTATAGCACCAAATCCTGCGAAGACTCCGCTGCGGCACCCAAGGCACTAGTGTCACTTGGTTCACCCCCACACGAAGGTTCAAGATACAAATCATCATCGTCTTGAAATGCCGGTATTGCGTCACAACAAACCTTGAGGACTGAGAGAAGACGGCTAGAGTATTCCATCTCACAGCACTTGGATGTTGTTACGATAATAACAACACCGAAGCAGCGCAATTGTTCCACTGTTAGTTGTGGGCTTCTCACCACAAACTCCCGCATACCCCCACAGCAATGGATATCAAGGGAAGCCTCAAAATATTTATTCCGTACTAATGCGCTGCCTACTGGCTGATCACCGGCTGATTGCATCAGCGTGGGAGGGAGCGGCAGAACAGATTCTGAACGCACGTTAGGCACGGGTTTGCATCCACAGTTTCCAGCAGGGGCGGGAGGATAAATTCCTCCTCCACGGAGTTAGTTGCAGCGGCCCAAAATAGGAGACGGTTTGCCTTTCTCTTAGTTAAAACGGATTTCTTCTCTTTCAACAACATTTGCTGTTGCTCTGGCCAATTGATGGAGTGGATTATTTCATTCAAATGATCAGCACTGGAACCAGGCGAGTACCTCCCGCCAGGGGCACCACGAGTAACGAAATTGTCTCAATACCCGTTTGCTCACAGTAGCTCATGTCATGCGACATCACACACGTCTCCTCTTCGTTTCTTTCCCCAATAACAACAACCAAAATCTTGTCACTCTTCCACTTCCTGACTTGTTCAATGACAAGTGGTAGTGATATTTGTTTCCATTCATCAGCCTCTCCGCTCAATGCGCCAGT
Organism: Trypanosoma congolense; assembly: GCA_002287245.1. Taxonomy (NCBI): domain Eukaryota; phylum Euglenozoa; class Kinetoplastea; order Trypanosomatida; family Trypanosomatidae; genus Trypanosoma; species Trypanosoma congolense. The sequence goes on along the minus strand of NHOR01000454.1, from coordinate 807,673 downwards.
GCTTCCTGCCACAGACATGGTGAATGGTAGCATACGACAACCAGTTGAGGGTGATATCTGCCGTATTTGATCATGAAAAGATCTGTCATGGCTGGGGAAAACATTGCGGCGTGAATATATTGCACCTCCAGGATCGACGCATACTGACTGTTTGCAACCACCATATTTGTGCTCGTTGCGCCATTGGCAGAATGAACCAGGGGGGCGTTAGTATTCTTGTTCAAACGCTGTAAACAGTCTTCATCACTTTGCTTGTTTCTTCCCGCTTTCGATACAAATGAGGAAGGGCAAAATGCAGTGAGACGAGAAGGCACTGATAAATCACGAATGCTTTCTGTTGAAGATACTGCAAGCCATTGCATCAGTCCCTCACCATAGCTACCAATAACAGCCACACGATTTTTGTCTGCGACGCCACAGGCATAATCGCTATCACTTACCGGTGCATGACATCCTTCAGACCACATTGTGTTGTACAGGATTTGGGTAAGTCGTGCAGCACCAGCTAATTTTCCACGAAGCAATCCACAACCCTCTATTCCGTCCGGGAGAGTTTCGTAGGCGTCTCTGTGACAGCAGTATTCAAATCTGTTTATCACACAGGCGTCACAAAACGCTTCCTTCAACGTATCGGTGTTGCTGAAATCCATTAGCACACGAAACAACGACGTTGCTGGAACATAATGCCACGGAACGGAATCCACACACGTTGAGCTACTGACGAGTAAAACGTATCCGGTTGAGCTGCCACTAAGGTCATTATGCCCCGAAATATCACTTGCGGAGACAATGCGAGTTTGAACATGGACGGTGAAATATTTATTCTTAACAACTATGGGATGCATTGTACCGTGGTCAGCATTGCACATCCCTGCGGCGTCCTCGGGGAGGCGTCGCAGCTCCGCAGCCAGCTGTCGCGCAACACTGGCGGGGCAACCGTCACAACACATGAGGACAACACAGGCACCGTTGTTGCATGACGGCGCAGAAGCCATTGTCCTCCGTTCCACTATACTTAAGTGTCCAGTTTATCAGGGCAGACGTAGCCCTACGAGCTCGCCGCTAGTGGCTGCGCGGCGCTTTCGATTATGCAATCCACCAGAAAAAAAAGTAAAGGAAATGAATTTACACAAGAAAAAAAATATAACAGTTGTATCATCACAACGATCTTGCGAGGGCTAACCCCTGGAAAAGAGGAATTTATTAGCGTACCACCTCGTAGCAGTTGAACCGTTAAATGAGTAAAAAAAATAAACACTGAGTTAACGATCGATAAAGCATTCCCTATGATTAGCGGGAGAAAAATACCTCTCCATATATAAACAACGAAGTAGGAAATATACAAAAAAATAATAAAGTATGGCAACGGGCGCTAATAGGTCGGGTCGTCTGGTTGCTTTCTGCTTTTTTTTTTCTTGACATTTTTACGTGTAAATGGAGATGCCACCTGTGAACCGCCTACGTGGAGCATATTGTTCAATAAATTTGTTTTCCCTATCAAATGCAAACATACACAGCGAAAACTGAGAAATCATTGATCCCAGCACACTGGGATCATTTGCTTACAGGGAACAGGATGTCAAAAGCAAACACAGACGTAAACAAAGAAAAATTAGACCCTCACGAAGAAAAAATCGTAAATACCTTTTAGACGTTCGAAACATTCCAATCTACCTTCACTTGCTTTCTTGAAGTGTCACAATATGGGGCGGGCAGCCAAGCGCGGCAGAAAACGATTTCTGCAGCAACAAGCCTGGCAAATGCGAAATGAACCACAGTTTGCGTGATGGGGCGTCCCACAAAAATTTTACAGCGGGAAAGTGTTTATAAGAAGTCTCCATTAAAACTGGAAAACTGGCTACTTCTCTTTTTGTCATGAACATAGATATACATTTTGGCGCCCGTTTGGTGCGTCGTACTGCAACTGTACAAACATCTACCATTGGAATGGCTTAAACTGCCCCTGCCAGAGCGATGTGTGTAAACGATACTTTGGGGCACGCACAGCGTGAATAGAAAAAAATAACCCAACCCCGTAGCTATTTCCCCCTTTCTCTCAAGAGGGATGGCACAACAGAAGGGTTCAATAGTTTCTTACTGTATCTCCCGCCGTCGTCACTTGACTTCGGATGAGACACATAAACTTTTCATCGTTGTCAAATGTTCTTTTACCTCTCCCCGCGTGACACTGGAGCCCGTTGGGAAGATCCACAGGAACACTGTAGCGCGGCCCTCCGATGTGATACTGGTCAACAAAGGTTTGCTCGGGCAAATCTTTCTCACCATTGTGGACGACTAAGCAGCTGTGGTGCACGTAAAGGTACGGTGGACGAGGGTGTGCTTTACCTCTCCTGTAATTGGTGCTGCTCGCTGCGAACGCGTTACACACCGCAGGGAGGCTGCTCTGTGCCCTACACTCGCATGGATCGCTGTCATCTTCGGACACGCTATACTTCGTCTGCATGACAGGAGGAACCACAAACGCGGTGGCGCAGTGGCCACTATGTTTGATCGGCACCGAAACATCCTTTTCCGTTGATTGAGTAACGATACCTCTTGACTGCAGCTTGAACGCGGTACATTTTGCCTTGCACAGTTCATCCACGCTGAACTCACTTGATTTTGTGGCAATAACGTGCCGTAATTTTTCAATTTTAATTTTATCATCCGCTGCAGAGCGCTGACGTTGGCACATCTTAAGTTCCTGGTCAAACTGATTGTTGCCCTTTACCCAACACGCCGTTGACGGCGGTTTCGCAATTGAGAATACTGTGGGAAAGATAGGGATATTCTCCCTAAAGCTACGCGAAAAGAAAAGCGGACTGTGTGGTCGTAGAATCTCTTTCCTTGAATGGATTGGTGTCCTCACTTCACGGAATCGTTCATAGTTCACCGGTGACACACCCTTTCCGCGATAATTTACGCCCACGATAACTCTGCTGTCTGGCATGGCAGCCAGTCGTACCAAAAGTAATAAACAAAGATGTGCAACCACGCGTATGGGGATAATTCTTACTCAGCTTGTCTGCTTAGGTTCGTCGCATGAAAACCGGCGGGAGCCAAAGTTAATCGGTAGAGGGTGTGGAGAAAGCGGAACAGAAAAGAGGATTAAGAAAAAGACTCATCGCAAATGATTGATAGAATGTATCATTTAAGACAACCCTGCGAAGTAAGCGCACTCCAAGAAAAGGCACAACGAGAATTAGGCAAGCATCCGTAGAGAAAAAAAAAAGGTCGTTGAAGAGCATAGCATATGTCTATGTATGCTATGTGTGATATCTAATGAAGAGAAAAGGACAGGCGCCCCCCATTAATGAGAAGGCTAACATAACAACGGCACACGATACGTCAAAATGAGGAAGAAATAGATGAACAAAAGGAAATTACAGATGCGTCTCGATGCATAGGCACTTGCCCACGTAGGATGGGTGCTTGTATTGGTGTGCCCCGAACTCGCTGTACTGCACCACGACCCTACGGGCCAGATACACCGCAGGGCAACAAACCGTATTTCCTCCCGTTTTCAAATGGAATTTTATTTCTCCTGCCCCTCACTGCTATTTTTACTTTCTGTAAGTATCCATCGTGGCATCTGCGCTTCATAATGCCGGACCGGTGGAGGAGGGAAAGGAAACGATTTGTGTCGCAAATAAAGGAGAATAAAACCTCAAAAGAACAGAAACAAGGCAAAACACCCTTACGAGAAGAAATAAGGAGACTTTAAGACGACGTTGAGGTCCAAATCTCCTCGCTTTGGTGGGTCAGGTAGCACTTTTCCGTGACGACGAAGGTCCATAAAGTACGCCTCTTCCCACTGCTCCTTTAACTCCCACAACGGGTCATACTTTCCGTAGAGCGTCACGAACTGCTCTCGCAGAACGCGACTCAAAGTTGGAAGATCACAAGCATGGGTCCAATAACTGTCGTGCACTGCCATCATAGAAAGTCCGAGATTTTGCATCTCGATAGCCGTCATAGCAAGATGGGAAGCATCTAGTGAGTGGATAAGATTGGGAGCAATTGCCGTCAGCTGCTTTCGGCTAGCTGCAGAGAAAGCGTTTCCAGGTACTCGAGCGCACCCATGCACAGTGAATATCAGCATTTCCTTATTCATCTTATATGGCTGGCGAACAACAAGCCCTAGTGGAGTTGTCCAGCACAGTGCTGTACGTAACTCTGCGGGCTGCACTTCCCAGATAATGTTCGTCACGTCGGTGATCCAACGTCTGCAGTTCTGTGTCTCACGAAACGTAATTCCTAGTGATTCCAACACCTTTTCGCGCAGGTAATCCGCCATCTCGCGCATATCGGTGGACGTCCACAGTCCGTGGTTTTTGTTCTGCTTTACGAGCTCATCCAATATTTGTTCCGACATACCGTAACCAGTGACACCATACACCTGCGTCATAATGGGCCGCTTTATCGTCTTTCGCTTGATGTGGTCACGATCTTGCCCTTTTCCCGTACCAAGACACCGTTGTGCCACTGGGTGATCGCGGTTTGCATCAGCTGTAATGGATGACATCATTTCCTTCAGGATTCCCGTGTATGCATCAGCGGGTCGCTCGCTAGGAACAAGATTCACTAATGTCGCACCAAACGCATCACGCCCAATCGCTGAGTAGTGCTGTAAACCATTGTAACTGCCATCAACGGCCACTGGAATGCGCGAGAGAAAGTTCTCCGGCCCCTGCGAATACTTCAGCGCGTCGGCCAACTCCTTGCACGCCATTAAGCACTGCATCGGTTCTGCTGCCTCCTGCCACCATTTGTCTCCGTACAGAGGTTGCTCCGCACTACGCACGACATCTTCAATATGCTCGTTAACGTAGTGCACTCGTTCATCGAAAGATAACTTGCTCATTCCCATCTTGTTCGCCAGGTGAACCTTCAGCCAGTAGAGCCCCTCCTTACCGAGTGGCTTTGGTTCAGCGTACTCAAGAAGGGCTCGGAACGGATCAGACCCCGTGTGGTTCAGGCGACCTGGGAGGGGATACATGCGGCCACGAAAATCCATACTGTTTGGAAAGTAAATATGTGAGAACTGGACAAGCGAACGTGCCTGGCGAAGTGCCTGCAGATAGTGTATGCGGTTGCTACGCAACTCTGAAAGACTCTTCCAATCTTCGTCTTGCTGGAGATCGTACTCGCGGCGCTGTTGGAGGTTGTACACCTCTGCTCTGTCGTCATCGGCATCGCTCACATTCTCAGACCCAGGAAGCGTATGACAAATATCTCCCCGACTCTTTGCACAGTAATGCAACGGGTAAAAGGCCGGGCGTATCTTTCCAAAACCATATCCCTCACGGACAATGGCCTCTTGGACATGAAGCATGTATTTACTGATCCGCCACGGCACGCGAGAGATTGCGTCTAATGCCTTCATCATCGGTGCTTGGGAAATAATCATGGCTTGATTTGTCGACCCTTTAACAGCAACGGAGGGCAGTACGTTATAAACTGATTTGTCCTTTGTGTCAGATTGGTGAAGCCAGGAGTTATACGAGAGCTGCGGGGGAAATGCCACTCGCAAGTCTCGCACCTGCGTGGCTTCCAATTCGGAGATGGATATGATACTGAACTCCTCTCTCCCAGTAACACTCACGTAGCGGTCCAACACAGGTCGGGTACCACTACCCGATGCCCCGCCATTACACATGGCCATATGCAAGAGGAGTGTGACGATAAAACCAATAGCCTTTGTAGAAACAGGAGTCACGTCATATTCCTGCTCAAAGTACTCAAGAGTTTTAACCATGTTGATGCTGTACTTGGTGCGGATGGTGTTTCGATCCCGACCATTTAGCTTCTTGAAAATTGTGCTGAAGCGAAACTGGAATCTCAGATCTTCTGTCAGTTTGACCATCATATGAAAGAGGCCACATGTTCTCGTACATCGTGACGCCGTTGAACATATCTCCCGTAACACAATTGCCACACGGACATTGTGAAGCGCACTTTGTCCAACGTCGTGAAAAGCACCCTGCATTTGAGAGAGAACTGCAGGGAAAAACTCCGCCTTGACGACGCCAGAGTCGCCGGGAGCCTGAACGTAAGCAAACAACTTGGCCAGGACCTCCGCTGCCTTCTCCTCATCCTTAAAATGTGTTTCCATAGCCCTCTTTACCGTATTTCGAACGTTGGGTGGCACGTCCGTTGGTACTATAATATCACCGTATACCTTTTGAAGCAAATGATAACACACTACGCCGCTAAGTATGCAATCAAACACATACCTTGGAACATCTTCGAACACCGGCACGTCGGTACGGATAATAGCCTCCCAATTGTTAAACATCCTAACAAAGTCGTGCACCCATGCTGGGGCACGCTCTGCTTCCTCCTCATACTGCTGACCCGCGTTGTCACCAAAGGCCTGAATGGAGCAGCGTATTACTTCCGGTGTTTCAGTGCCCCAGGCAGTGCGCTTCCCACTGAAGCAAAGAGCACGCCGGTCTACCTCTGCTACAACATCGTCAAGAAGTGCCATAGAGCGCTGAAGAAGTGCCTCACTGTTGTCGTCCACAGACACCTGTACCAACTCGAGTTGCTCCAACTGCTCCATCACATTTGTCCTTGTGAGCAGGTTCGCCGATGTTCCGTAACGCACGTATGAAACAAGAAATGAAGCAAAAGGTGTTACTATCTCCGATGATGTCATGGAATGCACGAGCCTATCTGCTTCTGCCTTGAAATTACGAAACACACCACCAACAGCCAAGTCTGCGATTCGACTGTAGTCTTGTTGAAATGGCCGTATAAGTTTACGCAGCACCCGTGACGACTCTGAGGCGTTACGACGAACCATGAGTGTTTTTTGGGTGTAACTCATTGCCTCAAACTTCAGGTGATTATCGCAGGCCATTTCAATGTGAGACGCCTCTAACGATTTATTTGTCCACTGGGAGCGAACACCGCTGACACGCACTTCCTCGTTGAAAACATCGCCCAACACACGTTTGGTAATGCTCAAATCCCTATTTTCCCCATGTGCCTCGCGGTTCGCAAGATCGATGAGATTCATGACAAGCTCAGACTTTGTAGAACCCGATAAGGAACGTGTCCGTGCAAATGACTTGAGTACATCTGTCTTACAGGAAAAGAGATCATCGCACAACACATCAATGACGGAAAGAACAGTCTCGTTTGAAGTGCCCCCAGTTGGGGTTACAGAAGCCGGCGCAAAGCTTTCTTCCATATCAATGGTCGGAGTGAAAGTGCCCATGCTCGCCCCAGCATCAACGTCAAAATCATCAGAGACGGGTTTGTCGCCTTTACTGTCGCTGGTAGTGGCACTGTTTTCCCCGCTGCTGATGCTGGTGTCACGGATGCTACCTTCTTCCTCATCTGCACAGATGTCCGGACACTTGTCTGCGCCATGGAGTGAGTCGGCAACTTCCACGTAGGGCAACCGTGACTTTCTAGGCTTTGGCGCCCTCCCTGCTCGGTTTGCTCGAGCCGAGGCTTCGCTCCCACGAGTGGCCCAACGAGGCGAGCAGAGAACTAGCCCCAAACCTACCCGACACACTCTGCGCATGTGTGGAACTTGAAGCAAATCCCAAGACTTTAAAGGAAGGAAAAAAGTAAAGAAAAATATTATAGGCATAGAAACAGTGAGAAAAAACAACCACGGTTTAAGCAACGTAGCCCTGAATGTTTACACGTTGATGAAAGAAGAGCAACAAAGGAAGAAGGATACGAAAAATGTAACGTATAATAAAAGCAGTAGGAAAAGGAAAGGGAAGACACACAGTCGAAGCTTGATATTCACTGGCGCATACTTTGTATGTTCACTGAACACATATGTGTGTGCATGTATGTGTATGTTTTTCTTCCCTTTTGGCTGTATGCATGATCGAAAATCTATGTGAAGGCTAAGAAAGGAAATCGCAGTAATAATAATAAAAAAACGATGTTCTCCCCAGTAAATCAACCACTGAGAAAACATCAGCATAACAGTGGTAGAGAGATAATACTGGCGTCGTTCGTGTCAAAACAAGAAAAATATAATAAGCCGAACAAAGCAGATGTCGAAAACAAAACATATGGAAATAAGAACTATTTTAATGTGTCCCATGTACGGTGCTACACCCGCAAACAGGAGGTTATACAATGTAACTACTGATCCATCACGTACAGTTATTGCCTCACTCGATATTCAGAAAAAGCAACAACCTCCGCCTTTTTATTATGACTTTCGGTCTAGATTGTGTTAATAGTTGAAAACATGTTTTTGTGCAGACGCCTCAGCCGCCAGTTAAGCTGAATTTGTGCCGCAGCAGGGGCCGCACGGGAAGAAAACCCTCGTAACTGGATTGAGCCAAACAACTTCCGGCGATGAAGGTAGAGAGAGACAACACACCTTATCCTTCAGCAGGCCGCCAAAACCTTCCTTCCAATCGTTGCTGGAGGCATTAACAACACTCGTCACGCAGCAAAGCCGAGTAGCACCACATCCCATGTTCTCACATTCCCCATGCCCCCCATGGGATGCGGCGGTGCACGAATGTTTCCCATAGGTGAACTCCACATTCACCAGCCCCGTAGTAAATGATTCCGGCATCCACAGTCCTTGTGAAATTGCCGAATAACAACCGCAATCTTCCATAATCTTTTTCACGTTCGGTGGCACCAGTGCAGCGAAAAGAAGGGAGTTGGTGCTGCAATTAGCCCCATGCACGCAGAAGAGTAGCACCATCGCCTCAAAATCTGTAATATTGATAAGCAACGAAGGCCTGGTACCTCCACTTGTGTCAACGTATTCCGTATGGATAACACCACACGGTCCCGCCCTCCAGTGAACAACGTAAGAGGTACAGGAGCCACTCCAAATAACAACGCAACATCGCTCATCCATTTTGAGCATCTGTGGGCAGCCAATGATGTGTACAGTTACATGAAACGTGCTGGAAAGAGTGTCTCGGCCTTGTCTGCGATGTTTTCGGCTTGGATGGTGACAAACACGGACTTCCCTTGCGTGCTCCCTATCACCAATAAGCAGGAGACCCTGCCTATTAAACGAGGGCCCCGTACCACTAGCCTGCTCCGTTGACTCATCTGACATTGGACTGACCAATGAGCTCACCTTCAACTCAATGTGGGGCCACCCTATTCGAGCATCATCCACTTGGCTGGAAAAGGCAAAAGAGACCAACTGACTTTCTGAGCCCTCCACCGTGCTCCACAGCTGGAGCAGTTTTCCGGATTCCGCCACGAGCAACACATGCATATCTGTACTCAGGCAAAGTTGCGCACCACAACAGCCATCACCTCCGCTCCCCACAAACCACCCGGATTGGGATGGAATGGAACAATTTTTCTTCTGTGACCGCGGTATTCTCAGTTCAAGCCGAAAAAGCCGATGGTCATCTGAACTCTCGTTGCTCTCCCCTGTAGCTTTTGTGAAGTGGCGCCAGTTTCTTCCTCTACGAGAGACTCGAGCAATGTGAATTGTGGGGAGCAACTGTTGCAAAACACAATTTACTGTGTCCTGCGGCGTGACAAACATCACCTTTTCACTGGGCCCATCAGGGTACAAGCTGATTTCAACTAGGTACGGTGTTGCTGGAGTAAGGCCACGAATAGCAAGGGATTGTTTGCTGCAGATGATGTACTCCTTGTGCTTCTGCACTTGTGCCTTCACCGCCCCACACCTCAACGTCAGGTATACACCATGATTTCCACCATGGTGCTCTCGTTGAGATGCGGTTGCCCACGTTATCTTCGCTGCCGTTGGATAAAGCGACGCAACTTGCAGGTTTTTAACGGTGAAACTTGAAACGACATGTGCCTCAAAAGGGGCTGACCTGCTCCATGGTATGAAAAGTACAGGGTGCTTCTGTGGGGCTTTTAACATGTTTGTGCTTGCCAAACCATCCCAACTGCTGCAGCCAAAGCTATCGTTGTCACTATATTCACTTGATGACTGCTGGTTACTGTCGTCTTCCTTCTTGCTGGAATTCTTTTCTCTCACATCCACGTACAATGCAATCACATCATCCACGGTATCACCCATATTCAGTGGAATACGCAACATCACACCACACTCATCGCCACATTTGTTCCTCCTTGATAACGGCAACTCCTCAGCACCATAAGTTCCCATGAGAAGTAGCACAGTTAAGGCGTCCCTCACAGGTTCAAAGCGGTGGTGCAGTTTGTCCATGTACGTTTCAGCTATGAAAATATTTAGTTCCTCATTATTCACTAGTTTTACCGTGCATGACTGAGGTGACAGCGGTGGTGGCGCTGGAACCAAAAATATGGGGCACACTTCCCTGATAATGTTGGGACCACAGAAACGTAGTGGAACTGCGACGGGAAAATCCCCACAGTCTACTGTTACAGTGTTGTTTACCCCTGGGATTACTTTTTTGTTCCCTATAAACACCACAAGACTCGCACGCGACTGTTGAGCAGCACATGTCCACGAGAGCAGGAGCTTCCTACTCCCATGACAATTATGCCGGCGGAAACCATTAAGACAGCGGTACCTTACATTTGTTACAGCGTAGAGTTCTATACTTTTCTCAGCTACATGATGATAGCGGTGCTCAATATGCTGAATGAGCTTGACTGTCAGTGGTTGATTATTACTAACGTCCCTGTAGCTAACCTTCATCGAGGCTCTTTCACCATCGTTGTTATCTATCCTGACATTCAATGGAAGGACTACAGCAGACACGAAGTCACGCTTCCCTCTATCCTCGAGAAACTGTGCCAATAAAAGTTTGAAGTACATATTTGTCAAAAAACATATTCCGTTTGGTGCGGAAGGCCCTGAAAAAGGGGAGTATTCCGAGAAGATATTGTCTTCTTCCTCTCCGTTTCCTTCACTCTTCTCAACTTCCACTTCACAGCAATCGCGGTTACAACCGGCTGCCAAACTGGGTCTTAAGCTACCGTCGTGAGTGTGAGTAAGACTCAGCTGGCTCCATCGTGCCTCCTCAAAAACTTCCCCGTCTTCCACAACAACCGAATCATCGCATGAAACCTCGTTACCACCAAACTGAGCGATGGTTTCACTTTCAGCAGCAACTGGTTGCTCCTCACAACAAACAGGCCTTTTCACGCTATTCAAAGCATCCCTTGGTGTTGGAGATTGGGTTAGCTGAGATGGGAAGCTACATTCGGCGCTCTCTACTGCCGTTTCCTTCACCCACGGCGACACATTCTCCACGGCCCATATACACATTCCGCACGACTTTGAGCCGTCCAAACTCGTATTGCTTGAACACCGTTCACTGACACAAGTCTCACTCCAAGAACTGGAGTGGTCGCTTCCGCAGTCGCTACCACCACTTCGGCAAAACACACCGCCTCTACAGCTTTCGTTAAAACACAGTTTCATATAAAACGCAACACTAACGGAGACACGCTCCACCACTGGTAGGGTAAACAGCGCGGTAAGACTTTTTCCCTTCCTGTTCCTTTTATATTGAGGCTTCGTCAACCATTTCCCGGCCAAGTCCCCATCAATTGAAAACACGGGTGTGACAGTAAGAAACACTGAGGCGAAGGGGTTCAGTGCGGCTTTTTTGCGAAGGAACGGATAAGAAAGTGAGAGCAGCAAATTTCCTTCACGAACGACTTTGTCCACGTGGAGAAGTGCTTCCTCGGTTACATCAACGCACGTGGCAAAGTAAGTCTCACACTCTTCTATTTTCCTATTGCTCAATGTCCCAACTAACGATGCTTTTTCTAAAGGCGAAACACGCACATGGTATAATGTGAAAGGCTGAAGTCCAGCGATAACACAGGAGGAACTCCCCTGAACACAGCACTCAATAACGTTTTCAGGGCGGTGTTCCAGTTCAACAGGAATCGTTTCGGAACGTATCGACATGGGTTCTGTTTTACTGCTTCCGCCACCTTGAAGCCATCTCAGGGGTATACAGCGTACGTGCACTGCCTCTGCCGTGCCTTCCCACATCATGTCAGCCGTCCGGTGGGTTACGGAGGTAATCTTCACATTCTGCACGGAGGCACGCGCTGTAAAGAAGGAAATACCGTCAGCAATTAGAAGGTCGTCACGCATGAAGAAATCTGACGTCATTGAACATCGTAAGGCCAAGTGAACCACGCAATACATCTGCTGCAGCCGGAGATCTTTCATCTCATGCAGTGCACCACTCCTCACGTCGTTAGCCGACTTGGAACGCATAAGGCGTACCAGCGTCATAGCCCCATTTGATACATCAACAGACATCAACGCAACCAAGCGTGCCTGCGCGTGCTCCAGTGCGGGTGCGTATTTTACAGAAGCAAGACGCACAGCTGCACAGTTGTTTTGTAGTGATTCTAAAGCGAGGGTCCTGGAAGCAGTTCGTTCAATAAGCGTCTCGAAAGGAAATGTTCTGCTAAACATTGCATGAATGGTTGTTATCGGTGCGTTGTCGTAGGTTGCGAAGTTAGTCCACCGCGAGTCTACTAGAGGGCAGGCTGCAGGAAAGAGTTTGTTCATGTTTTGCTCGGAATCCCCCACAGCATCACCTTCTCCATCACATCCACGCAACTTGTGATTTGGATACCACCCCGCCACCACAATGTAGGGGGTTCCTTTCAACTGGAGCATGTTGTAATTCAGCGTCAACCACTCCGCTAAGTTTTCCTGTTGCTTCATAAAACACTTAAAAGTTTCACCTCCCGCAGATGACTGTATCAACTCCGATGAAGCACAATCAGACACTGTTGGTCGAATGTCATGTGGCATTGAACTCAACAATTTTCTTGACTTCTTCAGTCTATCCCACCAGGGGCGGTCAGAAGACGGGATCTCTCCCTTTATCTCTGTTGGTGCCAGGTATGCTACTTCGTACATTTCTTTGTCGAGGGAATATGCAACAAATATCGCTTTGGGCTTCAGCTTCGCCGCATTTTCCAAACTATCCACTGCCCGCGAAATAAATAACGTACGATCCAAAACTGAGAAAATGTTCCCCATATCGAGGTAGATATCGTCAAATAATTCGCCGTCTGATGGCAAAATGATAGAAACTCCAGTATGAGTGGTATTGCTAATTGTGGCCACTAACAAAAGGGTGAGCAGCTCAATGCTTCGCATCGCTTGCGGCCTCTGCTGCAAGTAGCCTCGAGTACCAGAACAACTAATTTCACGATCATCGTCATGCTTACCGTTAATACGGGAAGTCTCGACAGGAGACAACGTGACATCAGCGTCACTATCGATGGTCTCGATACAATGCACACTATCAGGGCTAGTTAAGTCCAGCAGTTTGTATGCCTCCCTCGGGTCACCGCATGAAGACGAGACACAGAAAATTGGCACATGGAAAAATAACATTTCCTGAGAAATAATGGAATGCACCAACCCGTGAATCAGAATGGGTTTCTGAGAAGTAAAGAGCACCACTATTATACGAGGGCTTGCTGCACCAGTGTCTCTGCGAATCTTCTGGCTAAGTAGCTTGCGACGCCACTTCTTCAGCACAGGAACTGTCTGACCAAATATTTCTCGCGTGACCATGGGGATGGTAGCGGTAAAGTTGTGTTTTAAACTTGTCATCGCAATTTCTCTCATATTACGCCACTGTTGTCGCGCCAGGGCAACTGAAGTGGGGGGCAAAGTAACACGGCCAGCAAGTGATATGAAAACCTCATCATTGAGATTCAGCTGCTGTAAGAGGGAGTCCAGTTCGTCCAATGGTTTGTGACAGTTTCCAAAGTTGTTTATCCCTCCAATGGCATTGTCAGTGCCAGTGTGTAGCACCAGAAGCAGTCTACGAGGCTCCAAACCCTCTACTTCCATACCTTTAGCAGCGCCCGCCACCGCGGCTAAACTACGAGGAATGCCGTGCACACGGATTCCCATAAGAAACTCGTCCGTAGAAGTATCAACGATAGCGTTTTTCTCGACTACAGTGGAACAACTCATCTTCAGACATTCAAGGCGGTGCATAGCAGTAAGTTCGGTCTCTGGGGAAAGGTTGATGTGACGCAGTGCGACTCTCAACAGTTTACCAGCCGTCGAAGTGTGACCCATTCGTCTACACTCTTCAATGAGTTGAAAAAATGACTCTAACAGCATAGAAAATTTCATGTGGATCACTAGCAATGCTACCATCTGGGTAGGGGTTTGTATATCGTCCAGCACCTCACGGAGTTCGTCAAGCCACGTAGGGTTGAAGGCATTCACACTGGAAACCAGGACCTCCGGTCGCCGTGATTCATCGAAGACAACACAACAAAAGTTTTTGGGATTACCGTGCGATACAGTAAGTTCCCCTAAAAGTGCTCTAGCTTCAGTCGACGCGTTCCACGGACCACCGACGGCTAGCATGTAGCTCGACGAAGGGTACGCCTCGCTGAGTTTGCTCAGCAGAGGTTGAATACTCTCGTCCCCTTGAGAGGCATCAGAGGAGGGATAGTTAACAGTCAGCGTGGCCACAACCACCGTCGGCGATGCGTCGCTATTACATTTCACAGCCCCGCCTTCCATATCGGTGTGGGCTGAGAAGAGAGAGTAGACAGATTCAATCATGACCAATGACTATTGCTGCAGTAACCCCCGGGTCTCCTCCGACCACTTCTTGCAAAAACAGATTTACTGCACCGCTCGTGCCTTGCCGTTGCGAAACCTTTCCCTGCCTCCCCCACGGCGTAGCAAGGCCACAGGAAAAACTTGAGGAAACGTTTTTTTCTCTTTCTATTGATGATGATGGTAACAACGGTAACTTGTACACCCTCCTCCCCCCCAAAAAACCTCTACAATGGAGAACAGTTTGTTGTCTTGAGTAAGGGTAAAGGAGAGAGCAAAGGCACACGCGCCGAGTCTGCTTCCGAGAGCTTGAGCGTCCAAAAGGTGTGTCCCTGTCCGCCGGCGTTGTATTTTTGTGACTAAAAAATAAAGCAAATGCAGAGATCGACGAAAAGAACCAAGATATATCACGTGTGACAATAATGAGTGTGATAAAATGTAACGAACAAATACGTTCGTACGATATTTGTATCGTATGGAAAAAGAAGAAAAACTAACGAAAGAAACCAAAAGTAATTCGAGGAACAACTCGCTGATAAGCCCACACATATCGAAACAAGACAACTAAGTACAACGACAACCAACCACAAGAAGTGACGCGCGAGCACCAACAACTGTAAACGCTGGTGCAAAATACATTTAGAAGGGCATCCCGTTTGACAGAGCCCGCGCAAATTGCTACAGTTTAGGCCTCTTCCGAGGAGGCGGCCTTGTTAACAGAGACACAAGTTGCATATAACAAATCTTTCCTTCCTTATCAGGACGCACCCCGTCGAGAAACATGCGGGCTTGTTTGGCCCCCAGCACCCGCTCAGTCACCTGCTGAAGATCAGACAAGTCAATTCGGCCACTGCCTTCCACATCAAACTCTGCACACAACTTCGACAGTAAAGTGAACAACTTACTTTTCAAAACAATGGACGTTACGTCTTTCTCCAGCTCCATAAGGGCTGCACTTTTCCTGAGTGAGGGGAAAGCCTCCCGGACGTCCTCGAGATAGACGAATACCAACTCCTCTCTCGATACCCCTTCCGGAACATCCACAACTCCAATGAGTGCGTGGACAAATAGCGCTAGTGCCTTTCGACCCGCCACATCATCGGAAATAACCGTAAATAAATCTTCGCTCTCAAAGACGCGGAAAAGCGCCTCAGGGAGGACGGCCTCAAGTACAACTAAGAGGCGACGCTGAATCTCTGGGTTAGCACGGACATCCGGCAGACACAGGGCCTCATAAATGCGGTCAAACTGCTCAGCGGGAGCTTTACCAACATCGTGCAATGTAGCCCCCACAACCGCAGCTAAGGCACTGGTGACTTCTTCATGGAGGTTTGCTCCAGCGGCCCCATCTGACGAGCCCGTGGTATCACTTCCTCCACAAAATGACAGGAGTTCAAGGCACGCGTCTAGTAGCCGCTCGTTGTGCAGCACCACACCTTTGTTTGCTCTCTCCAAAATGCTATGTTGCTGCGCTAGATCATTGCGGCCTATGATCGGTGTGGTAACTTTCGTGTTTTCACCTCTCGGAAGGGCGAAAGGATTCCAAAGGTTCCTCCTGCCTGTGATCATGGAAGATCCCATCAGCGGCCGGTGACAATTTACGAATAAAAGCGGGTTGGGCCTTCCGAGCATGAGGCTAATTCCCCTCAAGCCGGTCATTCCTTGAAAAAGCATAGAAAACGACAATTTCACGCAACCTTCGGTTCTACAATTACTACAGATATAATTACCGTTGTTATCGTTACTAAAGTTGATAATTTCCGTTGCGCAGGCAGCGTGGCGTGCGCCTCCTTTTAGCCCCTTTCTTCGTTTCTTTTCCTCTTTCTATGGTATTCCCGTACCACACTATGTGACGAGCACATGTGAAACCAAAGGAAAAAAGAAGAAGGAGAAAAAATATGTCACGCATTCAAACAAATTTCAGCGCGAGTAATTTCAAATCCCACCGCAGTTGTAAGAAACAGAGCTCACCACCGTGCGTACCTGTACAGAAAGAAAAAAGCGATAGCTACCGCCACCACGCAAACCACTACAATAAATAACAATAGCCAACCTGTGAACAATGTGTAAATGGTTATAGGTAAGAGACAAATTATCAACGAAAATACCCCTTCATCGCACGATGAAGAGAAAACATGTCTGCTTTGTTTTCCATTCTTGATATGCCCTCATGAGCCTCACGAGGACATACTCGTCATCAGCTGGAGACTTCTTGACTCTCTTGTTGTGTCCCGCAAGACGGCTAACATCTTGTAATTTCGTAATAATGCCGCTACACCATGCCATATTGCGAAGTACCACAAGTGTTGGGGTAGGGGAGAAAGAAGTGGAGACACCTGTACAAAGAATCAATAAGCAATAAAAGGGTCCTACACACCCCTAGAAATACCCATCAGTCATTTCTTTTTTTTTTTTCGTACCACACACTTAACGCTAGGGAAAAAAAACTATCATGTGGGGATATGATGCATGCAAACATTAAAATATATAATGGAGACATAAGTCATTCAGCCTAGCTGAACCTGTTCCGCATCGATGCACTGCTATACTTTGTATCCCACTTCAAAAAGGAACATTTCCCCTTTTTGGGCATTACCATTATCGAGGTTAAGAAGATGATTCTCTCAACACCTCGCACAGTCCCGACAAGTACTTCCTTTCCCGCTACTGGAGGTAATACGACTCTGCCTCTCGTTTTTCTCACTTTTTTTTGTTGCTTTCCGGGATGTTTCTGTTTTCCACAGTTTGCTGCAGTCCATCAGACTCAGAGAAAGAGCAATATAAAGACAAATTTATGGTAGAATTTTTTATGATAAACATTTATATGTATTCACCACCGGGAGGGTATCAATGCTTACAGCAGCAGCTAGGCCCTTCCAGTGGTCTCTTTCTTCCAATGTTTTTGCAAGTTGCTGACGAAGTGAGTTCATTTCCTCGTCTAACTTCTTCGACTCACTTCGCAATGCCTCTTCAACAATTTTTTCGTCTAATAAGGCTGCGCATTTATGGCTTCTATCCCGTGCTGCACTGGCAGTCGTTGCAGAGCAAGGAGAGTGTTGCACACCAGTAAGGCGTTGGTGATCCTCACACTTACGTCTTAACTCCACAATTAGAGCCTCCTGCTGCTTTATGTGTATGGAGAGCCGCTCTATTTCGCTACGCGCCGCGCGAAGTGAAGTAACCTTCCGTTGCACAACCCTACGCACGTGCTCGCTATCTTTAGCCTGCTGCAGCCTAAGTGTCGTAAGTTCTGATCTTGTTAAATCGAGCTCCTTGCGAAGTTGTAGTAACTCGCTCTGCAGGTCTCCAATTTTTAGGAGCTGCGTGATACCAGGGCCTGCATTCTGGGTATCACTTTTCGTCAGTTCTGGGGGCGAGTCAGCATCTAATTCTTCCGTTTTTTCATTTATCTGTGAAGAATTCCATTTCCGCTTTAATTCTATAACACCTTGGGTGGAGGAGCCCCCATCGTCAGCTCCCCTTCCATCGTTTGGTGGTGCCTCTTCACTAGAGACCTTTATTCGATGAATCTCATCCTCGAGGTCCTTTGTTCGCTGCTGAAGTTCGCGTTTAGTGACATTAACGAAAGGTAACTATTGATGTCACATGAAGCGCTAGCATCACCATTGTGGCCAGCTAACCTCATCCTCTCGGAAGATGATAACCTTTCTTCTAACACGCCAATTTCTTCCCGCATGCGACCTTCGTTATCCTTCATCATGTTCACTCGCCGACGTAGCAAGTCTACCTCTTCCTCATGGCGCTCACAGGATTCGCGAAGTAATCGAACGGTATTCCGCAGCTCCATCTCACGGGAGGCTTGTGCATTATTCTCATCCCTGAGTTCTTGTACCCGCTGATGCAAAGTATCATTTTCGGTTCGTGCTGTCTGGAGTTGGGCTTCAGCAAAATTAGAAACAGTTGCTTGCTGTTGAAGCTTGGTAAGTTCGCGCCTAAACGCATCTGCCTCAGCGCGAGCGGCATTTAGCTCCACTTCAGCCATGCGCATATCAACCTCACGGCGCCGTCGCCATTGACGTTCCAATTCGCTATTTGCTTCCTTCTCCCGCTCCAAACACCGACGGAGGTGATCCAGTTCGAGGCGAACATGCCCGTACGAGTCCTCGTGGTGCTTACCGGGGAACGGCGCGGATTTCACCGGGGAGAAAACGGATGCTTCAGCCTGCCGCAGTATTCCCTCAACGTTTTCGATTCCGTCACCCAGAGAATAGAACCGTTCGTTCGGTCTCCGGAAACTTATTTTGTCTTCAGCTTCCTCAAAAGCGCTTCTACGTGTGATGGAGGTGTGAGGTGCCGCCATGTTTAGTGCTTTCGTCGTCGCGGGAAGCGAAAGCAGCCGGCGCTGCAAATCCGAAACTAAGGAATCTTTTGCGGCAATTTCCGACTTAAATTTCTCACACATCGCACGGGCCTCCTCAAGTTCTGTAGTCATTTTACTCGTTCTTGTTGCAGTCTCCTTCTTCTCATGCTGTAGAGCATGAAGTTCCATGCGAAGGTTATCGATAATTGTATCACGCGACGCAACATTTTGACGAAGTTCTAGCAGCATCTTCGCCGCTGGGCCCCCCTCGTTGGTTACCTTGTCACTAAGTTTTTCAGCTGATGAGCTTCTGGCGTAAAGGGAAAGAGAAGGTCAATTGTATCTCTAATTCCACGCGCACTCGCCCCTCGATCATCCAAAACTGGCAACGACGCTGCAGGGTGTTGCTTTGTTGCGCTGGCAAGCTGTGCCTTGAGATGTTCAATCTCTTTTTTCTTCTTGCTCACAACACACTGAAGTTCCTCAATTTCTTGGTTCTTCCGAGCAATTATCCCCTGCAAGTTAGTGTGCATTGAACGAAGGTGTTGCAGTTCCTCGTGCAACGTCGCAAACTGTCTGTCACGTAGTGATAGGTACGTCCCTAGTTGCTGTTCTTGCGACTCGATAGGTTGTTTGCGAGGGGATGTGTTCCTGCTCTGTTGTGAGGGTGCCCTTTTGGCTGCGGACGGTGTGGGGCTCAACGTTGAGACTGGGTTTATGGACTTCCCCTCTAAGGGAGAGCGTGCCGTTTCGTACGCGTGTTTCTTACGCGAAAGGAGCTGATCCCGCCACACATGCGTCCCATCCCCCTTACCTCTGCTTGATCCTGAGTTGTAGGGCAAAGTGGGGTTACGTGCCTCACTGTCCAATTCGTGTAGGTCAACAAGA
This sequence comes from Trypanosoma congolense, assembly GCA_002287245.1. NCBI lineage: Eukaryota > Euglenozoa > Kinetoplastea > Trypanosomatida > Trypanosomatidae > Trypanosoma > Trypanosoma congolense. The sequence continues at coordinate 787,967 of NHOR01000454.1, read as the reverse complement.
TTAACTGAATTCTCACTTTCAGAGGAACTGATGCTAACTATTTTGCAGCGTGCATCATCCACGTTAAGCCGAACTTGTTTCCGCTCGCCGAGTTGCTCCCCTCGCGCATCCGGGGTGTGAGCCTGTTTGCCTCTACGTGCCATTTCAGGCACGTAAATCTACAGTGACTGGAAAGTATTGTTTGAGGGTGGCTCTCCCACCGCAGAAAAAAAGTTTCGGATTCAAAAATGGGAAGTGAAATATATGGGTAGATAGGCAAGAAGGGGAACGTATGAGGTAGGCATTGGAGAAAATACGTAACAAAGTTGGTAGAGCAAACCTTCGATTTGTTAGAGGGGAGGGCACTTTCCAATTAACATTGAGGACTGTCTATAATTCGGTGGCGTTTAAATCCTGAAACAGTCTTCTCTGCGCTCATCATCGCATCACAGCTGCCGTGTAGTTCACAGACCAAAGAATCAAGAACAACAGAAGGCGACAAAGGGGAAACATTAACCTCTGGCATTACGACAATGCGCTTGCACCGCAAAGAATGAAAGTATGAAGGGAGGTACGAAATGTGGTCGAAATAGGCACCTCATTTCCTCGTGCAAAGCTAATCGGTGAGCAGAAAAAAAAGGATACACAATCACCTTAAAAAATATCCGCTCAGTTCTACGGAGAGAGATGCGAAAAGGGAAAAGAAAATACCACAAGACTGTGCTGATTTTTGGTCCCTTTTCCCGGATACAGCAAATACAGGGAGGTCGACGAAATCAAAAAGTGGAACCCAGCGGAAAATAAAAAATAAAGGAAAACAAAAAGCATCGAACCCTTAAACATTTCATTCACGGAAACCGAAAATACCTATATTGTTCGCTCTTACCGTCATAAATAGGCAAGTATGTATGTCCAGGGTGCGTAAACTTAACAATTAAATGAATCAATTAATTGAACGAATCAAGAAAGACCACCAAAAATATAGCGAAGCAATACGCCAACATGAATTAGCCCGATGACATACCGGAAAGAATTTGAACTACGCCAGTCCATGTTTGTTGTGAAGAATACGAGGAGACCCACGTGTTGATGCAGCCTCACCCGTTCACTCTTTTGATGTAAGAACGTTAACAACAGCCTCAAAGATGGCAGAGCCCATCCCACATTTCCTATCTGCACGTAGTGACAAACTACGTAGTGAAGAAACACAATATCAAGACACCGTCCTCTAATATGCCCAGTAATTGTTCCCAATTCAATACTTCACTGGAGGTCTATCGATGAAAATGTTTTCCCCTGCGATACTGAGCTCCTTCACGTTACTATCGTTGGGAGAACGCGGGACGGCTCCTGAGGATTGCTACCGCATCTTTACCCGCAAGGTACAGTGTGACAAAACTTAATTCCTCTTCGCGAGTTGTTCGTCATTGGTATCGGAAGGAACTGGCTCGGGACATACGGAGCGCATCAAGGTCTCCTTCGTCACCCCCTCACTCTTCGCACGCTGTAAGAAGTTATCGACCATTGTGCCAAACTGCACGAAATATGACCAAAAATCTGTTTCGTCCATGGCTGGATCCTCTCCAAAGCTCTCTAACATGGCTGAGATGTCCTCCTTTAGTCGTTGATGACGTATCGCAAGCTGAGAAACAGGACCAAGGTAGTTTGCCAAATATTCTGACAAAATTCCGGGAAGCTGATCTGTTACCCCATCGGGGAATGCGGCAGCTAATTTTGTTTGGCTTGCGGACTTGCTGGATGCCTCCACAGCACGCCGCATTTTCTGCAATGTAAAGTTAAGCTGGGTGACACTTTGACCCACGTCCTGTATAGTGATTCCTGTAATTTCCTTAATACACTCAATCTCTTCTAGAAACTTCAGTAGACACGGGTGGCGATCTAACACGGAAACAATGACCACTTCCAGCAATGTCGTTTTGCCATCCACAGCCTTCACAAGGCTAAGCTGATTCAGGCTCTCCAAGCGGAAACCGGGGGCATTGGCATGGGCACTTCCTCGGTTCATGAAGTTACCAATGGACAAAATGACATGTAAGATGGAAGCAAGCATCGAGTTTTTCTTGGTAACCGCTGCTACTCCCTTCTCTATAAGCGCAAGCCGCTCCTCCGTGAAAGACACAAGATCTGTACTAGTTTTAGTAGCTAACCACAAGGGGATGCGCTCCCGCACGTCGGGCACTGTGCTGAAGAGAACATACATGTACCTTTCCACCTCTGTCCATTCAACATTGCCCGCGGCCTTCTCTGCGTTGAGGGAAGCAAATTCCTCTGCGGTCGGAAGGGTGGCGTACATGGCCTCAACGACATCAGACGGTAATATAACTTCACTACACTCTATGAGCGCTTGGCAGACGTCCTCCACCTTAATTTTTAGCTTCTTCAACGATATTGCAATGTTTTGCTGCCTTTGGTCCGTGAATGCAGAGCTTTTGCGGAGATTACTAGTTTTCGATTCTTTTTTGTTATTTTCCATAACCACAGCCTGGGGTTTCTTCTTTACTTCAAACATTCCCAGCAAGAATTTTTCATCCATTACCTTTTCCACAGCGGCATTGTCAATATGGCTCCACAAACCCACAGCCCTGGGAAGCTTTTTCCAGAAAAATGTCTTGAGTTTTGGACCAACGTATGCTGGTTTTGGTGGCAAGACCTTTCCCCCTACAGGTCCGTGACCGTTCAATAGTCCCTTGCCCGGTAGCGGTGGGGGTGGCGGCAGCTTCCCCCCCGGCGGCGGAGGCGGGCCCTGGCCTGGTGGTGCAGGAGGCGGCAACTTCCCGCCCGGCGGCGGAGGCGGACCCTGGCCTGGTGGTGGTGCTGGTGGCGGCAGCTTCCCGCCCGGTGGTGGAGGCGGGCCCTGGCCTGGTGGTGCAGGAGGCGGCAACTTCCCGCCCGGTGGTGGAGGCGGGCCCTGGCCTGGTGGTGGTGCTGGTGGCGGTAGCTTCCCGCCCGGTGGTGGAGGCGGGCCCTGGCCTGGCGATGGTGCTGGTGGCGGTAGTTTCCCGCCCGGCGGTGGGGGAGGCGGTAATTTCCCAACAGGCGGTGGAGGCAGCCCCTGGCCTGGAGGTGGGGGAGGCGGTAATTTCCCCACCGGCGGTGGAGGCAAACCCTGACCTGCTGCTGATAATCTTGAGGATTGCGCGACTAGCGGCGGAAAATCTTCCCGTTCCTTGTCCGGCGGCAATAATACCGATTCTTCAATCTCATCAAATGAATCGTTCAGCGATGCTAATTCCTCGTCGTCCTGATACAACCGCTCTTCTTCCTGTGCTATTATAAGAACGGCTGGTGCCCTTCCCTGATGTGAAGGTGATCGTTTCCACCCACTCGTTCTGCATCTCCCAGCTTGTGTTCCATCTGCACGATAATACACACCTGTCGCCTGCTCTTCCTCATGGAGGCAGGCAGAAGGGCTACGGTACTGCTGTTTCGCCCCAAACGAGTCCATACTGAGCAGAAATGACATCTGCCTGGGGGACTGATCAATACGCTTCCGCAGTTGTTCAGCATATAGAGCGTCTCTAGGATTGGAATCCTCATCCAAAAAATGTAATATCATATAGAAGTCTCCCGTGAGGTTGTTTTGTTTTGTGTAATCCATGCTGCGAGAGTTGATCTGGTGACTGTCTTCGTGTATGAAGATGGTACTAAATGCGTACCGCGCAATCGTATCGAAAACCCCCGACTTGTCTTCAGAAAGTTTGCTATTCCTGAGGAGAGAAACCGAAAAATCTCCGAAAATACAAACAGCATCGGACACATCAAAATGTATGGATAAGTCTTCCGTTCTCATGGTCGTGTTTGTATGGTCTAACACGTATTCCCGACCCTCACATTCCACGTAGAAGGTCAGCATAATATCTTTAATCGGTTCAACATTAAATAACGACACACGATTAAGCCTGCGCCGCTTGGTACTTGGCACTACCGGGACATCTAAAAGCAACTGAAAGTAGTTTGCATAGTGTTCCTGCGATGCTGCGTGATATCTGCTGCGGGGAACTCCCAAATGTTCTTCCATGTACTCCAACGTGTATCTTCCCCAATGAGACTCTCCCCCAGCAAAGATATAAAAGCAAGTAGCGATCATTGCGGCGTAATTAGGGATGTGCAGCGCGTCGCACTCCTCAAAAAAAGCAAGCACAGCACAGTAACCTACCATTTCTCGGTTAGTCATCGCCCACTTCGTGATGGTGAAGCACAACTCAATAAGTAATCTAAAGTCCTCCAGGGACTGCTTGGAATAATCCAACATCTCCCCATGTTTGAAAGCGGCTTCCAATTCTTTCATAAGAGGCGTAAAGTTGAACACCATGTAGCAATCCTTATAGTTGTTATCGAGGAACGTACCCGTGTTTTTTATATCTTTCATCGGTGTGGTAGATAGCAGGAGCCTACCATTTTTGTCTAAGCAGGACTTCCCACATGGAATCTGCCATATATAAACCGGGTAATCCGCTATTTGTTTCAAATTAGCAGTCCGCGAGGAGCCAAACAATGTGCTAAAGAAGCCCATCGATTACTTCAGATTAGAGCTGTTAAGCAATAAAGGCAAATATATGAAATGTTCTATGCACACTTAACCTATCCCGATTACTCGGAAAATATGTATACCGGGCGTTGGCTGAAGTATTATCTAAGCACCGAATGTCTGCCGCTAAGTTGCTACAAGGGATTAGAAGTAGCTGCGCTATTATTTCGCTTAATCCGTCCCTTTTCCCCTAATAGAAGTAATGCATTAAAGGAAGGAGGAAAATGCTCAACACGAGTCACCGTATAGCAGTATAAATATCACAAATGGAGAAATATAATGCAAATGCAATTACTCCCTCAAGTGAGTGCATACACTTCTCCCTTTTTTTTCCCGTTTACATATGAACTTATACGGTAAAATTAATAATTACGTAACGATATTTGCTTTCCCCCTTCGCGACTAACAACGAAAATATGACGATGAGGGAAGAACAGAGTCCCGAAGTGATGAACATGTTATTGGAGGAATTAAATGAAATACCACTTCCAGTGCATTAGCGATGAGCATATTGAAAACGTAAGCAAATCTGAGGCAAACACTAAATGTTATTACGGCGTCGGGTAGGAACTATCCCTCCCTTTGATCCTGTAGCCATTCCCGCGGCTGTGCAGCGTGAGGCCCTTGTGATTTATTAGACAACAATTGTGAAGCGGATGACGACTTGAGCGACTGTGCAGCCATACTAATTACAGACCCTCCAACATCCGTCACGCCGGCTGTACTGGAAGAGTCTGAGGTCGGCAATGTCGCCGCACCTTTTGTGCCCCCTTTCACACAAAACACACCCCTTGACGCTTTCACAATCCACTCAGCCTCAACAGCTGTCACCACCACAAGGTACTCACGGTTGGTGAGAAGAAGGTCGTGGTACACCACGTACAGTGGCATCTCGGCACGGGCGTACACAGCAGAAGAGGGATGGATATGGCACGTCACACCGGCGTTGAGCATTGGCCGGTACTCGCTCCAGTTCGTGCTTGATCGACGCGCAGACAGTAGGCAGAAGCCACATGCTATGCACTGTCGCACGCGATCAAGTCCGTTGGGCCCGCAGGAAACTATTGGGAGCTTCAGATGCCGCAACCTCTCTACCAGCTGCTGTTGAACCTCACACGCACGGGAAAGGGTGGGATAGTGCAGAAAATTGTCTTTGGCCCATCGACGGGATTTCCCGTTTTCGATAAAATGCGTGAGAACATGGAGCAGCGAAAGGTGATCAGACTCATTTACATAAAACCTGCTGTGGTGTTGCCTTGCTGTTTCCTCACGGCCCTTGGGAAGTTCGAACAAACCTTTAGGATCCGCAGATATCATGGAGACAACGCGCACAGCTTCTACTGAACATCTGCATGCCGTGCTCTCGATGATAACTTTTGCAAGCGTCGGAGCTAGCGGGAATTCTAGGGCACATCTTCCAGCCGGTGTTATATTGCCGTCATCATCTAAAAGACCCAGCACCCACAGCTGCCACATGCTCCGTCGTATGTTTGCCGCCGGCGGAGGATCCATAAAATCAAAGTCGATCAAGCGGGTTACACCAATACTTTTCAACAACAGCACAACGCTGTCAATACTGCTACGTTGAATTTCGGGAACGCTGCTAGGGAGCATTTCGTGCACAAATTGCCCTTCTGTATATAAGCGGTAACAAATACCTTCCGCTGTTCGACCCGCTCTCCCTTTTCGTTGGTTAGCCTGAGCCTGTGAAACAGGGTATCGCTTTAACGTATTCATTCCGAGTTTCGGTCTAAACACATTTGTTTTCATAAAACCACAGTCCACCACGTAACGTATGCCGTCGATCGTCAGCGACGTTTCTGCAACATTCGTGGCAACAACACATTTTCTCATCCCTTCCGGAGTTGGATCCAGCACGCTGGTGGAAGTTGTACCCAACACCTCCGACAGACACGGCACCAACAAAAGCGTATCAACCCACTTTGGATCTATTTCGTGGAGACGCCGAAGGATCAGGGAACATACACCGAGCACATCATCTCGGCCAGTCATGAAAACAAGAATGTCGTGTTTGCCCTCCAAGGGCATTTGAATATGTAATTGACACACGCGAAAAACGGCCTCTGTAACGTAATCCTCAACAGGATCAGCGGTGTAATGCACATTAACATTGTAGGTCCTCCCAGGTATCTCGTAGCATGGCGCGTTCCCGAAGAACTTTGAAAATTTCGAAATATCCATTGTTGCGGATGTTACGACCAGCTTTAGATCTGACCGACGACGGACAGCTGCCTGCAGCACGCCTAGCAGCACATCAGTATTGATAGAGCGTTCGTGAGCCTCATCCAGCACGATCACGCTGTACCGGCTAACATCCTGATCACGAACTATCTCGCGTAAAAGAACACCGTCCGTCATAAACCTAATTTCTGTCTCGTCGGAGGTGTTATCGTCGAGGTGAATGGCATATCCCACTCGAGTGCCCAACGCACAACCCATTTCATCCGCTACACGGCGTGCCACACCAATAGCTGCAAGACGCCGTGGTTGCGTGCAGCCGATAACTCCACCGGTGCGCGTGAAACCCCGCTGATACAAATATTGCACTAGTTGAGTTGTCTTACCGCTTCCTGTTTCACCAACAACGATACAAATTGGGTTTTCCCCAATAAATCTTAGCAGTTCATCCTTACAGTGATAAATAGGAAGGTGCTGTTGTGCAGCGAGCATGGCAATGCGTCGTGTGTCCCTTTCACTTTCATTAGAGAGGGAAAGTGCCAGTTGTTCTTTTGCATCCCTAACACGATCCACCTTTTTCTGTCGCCGTTCCAATGCGGCGATGTAGCTCATATGACGGTCTTCTTTTTCATTCTTTTCTTCCATGGAATCTGCAGCCTTTAACGTCTCAAAGGGAGAAGAATTCAGCGAGCTATCCAACCGGGCACGCTCTCGCCGGACCTTGCGACGAAGCATTTCCTCCTCCCCCTTTGTGTCCTCCCCATCTTCGCCTGTCAGGTGCAGCAGCCAGCTGTCGACATCTTTATGCTCTCCGTCTTCGCCCCCAGCCTCAACTTCCACACCGAGATTTCCCTTTCTCAGCAGTCGGTTCAACTCTGAGTTATTCGTATCGAGCATCTCCCGCGTGGCGCGCTCAGACTTCTGATGCTCCTTCAGCACTACCAAAGAGTGGCTTCCTTTTTCCGCGAGCTGCGCCATGCGACACGTTGAACTCACCACAGGAACAATGATATCACCTATAGTTTCTTGCGCGGAAAAACTGCTCAGTGCAGGAAGCCTGCCGCTGGGGTCATCCTCACCATGGCCAACAGGGCCCGTCACGGCAGGAAAGTCGTTACCAAGAAAAAAGAATGGAGGTTGGATAGAATAGTCCACCATCAGCTCAGCCCATTGACTTTGTCCACCGGCCGCCGTACCTACACGCCCTCCCCTCATGTCACCCTCTGTCGCACGATCAGTGTCGCCATCACCGTCGCCTCCCGGTGCTTTGCTGTGATGTTTGCTATTTCGAGAATGAAGTAGTCGAAGGTACTCCTCCTGAAGGTAGAAATTACTACCGTATGCAAAGTCTACGTCGTTGTACCCGGTCATGTGGCCCTCAGTGTCGTCCCCGGGAGCTCCATCCTCCGTTACGGCCGCGAAAATCGCCGAGCGGCTTGTGCGATGCTCAGGTGGTTCCTCGCGTGGACGTCGCTGAACACTCATTTGAATGTTTTATTGTCCTTCCAAACTACTTTTGGTTTTGTGCGGAGTGCGAAATAAGAGGAAAAAAAGACAAAAAAAACAATCGAATTACAAACATTGAAGTACATCTCAATTTTCTCACAGTGGTACATGTGGCCTACACCGTGTCAGCAATGCGGTACAGGATCACTGGCAGACAAAATCCCACTTCCATTGAAAATAAAGCAGGAAAACGAATGGGAACCAACGGAGTCAACACCCTTCCTTGTATATGACTGAGAAACATCAATCCATAATTAGTAACAGAGGCAAACTATGACTGTCATTTACTCTTTTTTATTTTTCCACAGCTCAAATCAAGAGCGTTAGTAGTTTGTTGTTTTCATGTATTCCTTTTTCAAAATAATAATAATAATAATAATTTTTATTTCTGTTTTTAAGGGAAACATTTCTTATATTCACTTAAGTGTGTCAAATCCATTCTCATCATTTTCGAATGGACGAAACAACAAGTAACCACTCCGCTGCTGTCCATAAAAGAAAGAATGTCGGCTCGGAGGAAATTAAGCCTCGTCCTTAGTAAAACCTACACGCCTGCACAAGCTCCAGCAACCCATTTGTATGCACGTTAGTAAACAGAAAAAAAACACGATAGGGAGCAAAATCCGTGTCGATAACAATTACAAGAGAAGTCTGAAATGTAGTCAAATGAAATGGCAATTAAATAGAAAACAAGAAACTATTTATATTCGATTTAATTTTTTATTTTTATTTTTACAAAAAAATACATCGTCATATCGCTAAAATAAAAATATCACCTTTTTATTATTATGATTAAGCCCTTCATTACCACGTGGCCAACCCACTGGTAAGATGGAGAAAATGCATTGACACTTATCGCTACGTTTAGCAACAACTATGCGGGGCTCAGCCTTGAAGAAAAAGTCCCCCCCCACTGTAACCGCCCTGCTGATGAAGGTCGGCTCCAAACCACTCCCCAGCGGTTAGTCACCACGCCGCGAAAGATCTGCCGTGCGCGCAGCCCATGCCACACACCGCAGTGGTTGCACCCCACCTCTAAGCCGACTGATTTCCGGCTGCTCCGCCTGTGGCAAAGGTGCCGACTGTTCTCCTGAGAAGGGCACCCGACGCAATACGTGCACGCTGGTAAAGGCCGTATCTTTATCGTGCAGGTGAATAAACAACATAACAGCTCCATAACTTTCACTTCCAAAGAAGACACTCAAATTCTTTCCGGCTTCAAGAGTACAAAAGGAGATATTATCTTTTTCATTCAGACGACGCAACGAACTATGTGCCCAAATTCCTCAGCCAACGCTCTCAACTGGAGAACGTTTACTCCCAGTTTATTATAGCCATGATTTTACCAGCTTCCCTCCTCTCGGCCCACCGGTATCCAATAAACAATAGTCACGCACTTCGTTCACTATTGCTTTACAGCAAGGGAGGGGTGGTAGGCATTTGTCTCCTACACAACAACCTTAGTAATGGTACGAACCGCTAGCACTGCCACTTGCCAAGTCCGGACGTTATTTAGCGGGGGAAATGGATGGATAATAGAAGAGCAGCGTGTGCTTTCCTGCATTGTGATCAACAACACATGCACCACAACAGAAGCACGATCGGCGCGAGGCGTAGTTAATTCAGATTTGTGAGAAATAAGAAAGAAAAAGGCAAAACAAGCAGGGCTTTAACGCACTTACACAAATCAATCGCCTTGTAACTCCAAGCCGCCTTTTTACCGTTTCTCAGCAACTAAAGACGGGAAATGTCACACGACGCTTCCTCATGAGCTCTTTGCTGTCTCAAGCTGGTTGGAATCCCTCGACATTTCCACTTCAATACAAAAGAAAATTATCACCGACATGCTCGGTATTATCATACGTTTCCCGATGTTTTGTGTATGTCTTTATGGCGTAACGTAACCTTTGCACGTTGTATCGCGGTTAAAATCCATGAAAAAAGAATCTCATACCTGTTACAACGGAAGCGGAAGCAATTACGCCCGATGTAACTGCAGCATTGGAAGAATGGCATGGCCTTCATATGGACAAAATCATTGCCCGAGAAGAGAACCGATAAAACGCTTTTGATAATGCAACCGTACAAAATAGGAAATGCAGGATGACTATTGACCCCACGTTTCCCTAGTTTTTGCCGAAGTGCGACGTTGCAAGGAGACTACACCGCCGAAGACACCGCGATACCAAATCTCCTCATTGTGTTCCAGTTTCATGTACAACGGTATTGCAGAATCTCCCATAGAGACACGCATTTACCATAAAGAGTATGTGTCCATTGATACGTTAGCTATTTTTCTGTCTTCAATGTTATATCCATCCGTTTCGACAGTGGCGCACAGCAGGTCTACACGAGCAGTTATTCTTCCTCGCTGAAAGCAAAGCCATGCAAACTAATATCTATTTTAAACATTCAGCATTCTGCAGGTAAGGAAGGCGGTTGTATTATTTGAAACTCACTGGTACACTGGTAGTTGCAAGCTCTCTCGTATCAATTAGGGAAAGAAAATAACAAAATGGAAGTCAAGCGAGGAACAGAAAAGGAAAAGGGTAACATGAAAAAAAAATATGGAACGACACTGTTTAAAAACTATCTACTGGAATAAAAAAAAAACAGGTAAACAAATATAAAGTATAAGAGGTGTTGCAACGCATACTGCGTCAGTAACATACCATTTCGTGACGTTTTTTTTTCTGTTGTGCCACGCTAGCTAGTCAAACCTCGTCATACGAGAAAAGAAAAACAAAAAGAGACAACCACCAACAAAAAAAGTCCTCACTGGAGCTACTGCTAGAATTACCTGTTGACTGCTTATTTTTCTTTTTTTACCAGTAACGAAGTTTTCTTTTTATTCCCCGCATTTTTCTTTACCCTTCAGCGTTTTCCCCATCTTTGCCCCATTATATTACTGTAAAAAGAAATGAAAATTTGTTATGTCATACAAGGTTTAAAAAAAAAATTGGTAGAACCCGGAGGGATACTAGAATAATAATAATAATAATAATAATTTTTTTTTGAAAAACAGGGAAGAGAAATGTAAGAAAATACGTCACCAATGATGACCACAAACAAAGCGCCCATGCTCTTAAATTCGCTGTTTCTATTTTCAACACCAGTGCAGTTAGTTATGCAGATTTGAATTCTACCACTGTCAATGCACTTTCTTGTCCCTTGATGGTACTTTCACGATAAAATCCCAGGTAATTGTCGTCCTTTTTCTTTTTTTTTTCATTACCTTCTCCCAGAATGGATGTCAATGTGGCACTAAGAGTCCTTTTTTTTTCTTTTCCAAGACGAGACGACAAAATCAAGAACAAATATCTTATCCATACACACGTCAGGCGGTGCATATTTCGAGGGTGCAACAATAGCGCCCACCACTACGCCACACTCACCAGCAGTGTGTCCCTTATCATCAGTAAAGAGAACGCAGAAAATCTGCATACTACAATGTGAGCCGTTGGCGGAGAAAAGGGAGATGTCTCACACCAGCTGCTCATTTATACTCCTTTTCACCGCTGCGGTAGGCCTTGGGAAAAGCCACATCCCACACATGATAAGACCAGCCGGCAATGAGAAGCATCAGGACGCCACTAACTTTGTAGCCAACAATACCGTGCTCACCAAAGACATCCCACTGAGGAACGATGATGAGTGTAAGACTTGTGATTGGCGCCGCCATCTGGAGAATCACAGAGGCAAGCGTGGGCGAGCGCTCGTTCAGGTACGCACATCCAACGAAACTCAACATAAAGCCAAATGTGTGAAGAACACCGTACCGTAAGTTATGCCATGACTCAAAAACGGCGTGGAAGGTGACCTGCAAGTTGTCCCACGAGTGCGCCATGCCGTTGGATGATCCAAACCCTTTGATTGCGTCAACGGGGACAAGTGCAAACGTCACTAACATCTGAAAAAGAATACCAAGGAAGAGAATCAAGACCTTGGCTGCTACATCATTCTCATCCTGTTTCGCCCATTGACGGTCATTTATGGGAAGTTCTTCGGTCTCAAGGAGGCCGCTTTCTTTAGGTACGTCCGCAGCACCGGCCTCACCACTATTCGCAGGGCCAAGACCATCGGGCTGCCCGAATGATACGCGGCCGTCCTGATCAAAAGGTTGCGTCGAAGAGTGCTCCTGAATTTGCTCAGAAGGCTCTGGGACGATAGCAATCGCGTCAAAGTAGAGCCGCTGCACGACGCACCACATTCCGAATACAACACAGCTGATGAAATACACGAAGACCCAGCCAAAGGGTGGCCTTTTGTTCGCAGCGGTAGAACTGATGAAGGAGGAGCTTGACGAGAGAAGAATACCTCCAATGCACAGCAGGAGGGCACTGATGACTGTAAGAGACAGGTAGTGTCTGCGGCGCTCCTGCACCACGAGCAGATATGTCCACACCTGAGCGAAAAAGGGTATCACACTCATCAACACTGCCTGCAGAAACTCCGGTGTATGAAGCATGGCGTAAATGGCCAACACCGTCGACACCCCATTTGTTGCACCGGAAGCAAAAATAAGAAATAGTCGGTAGAGCGGGCCACGCACACGGTTCTTCTCCACGAGCGCACGCCAAAGTGGGGATATACCACATTTAAGAATATAGCCCACCGTAAGAATACCAAACAACAATGAGAGGAAAAGACACACAACAATTTGTAGGGCAAATGGATTGTATTGGTCGCCCAGCTTCTCAAATAGCAAATGTAGCCAAAAGTTCACGCCGATGAGAAGAACGACATTACCTACAATCACGACGGCGAGGCAGATTATCGCGAAAATAAGAGAGAAGTTGCACGTTGCCCGAGATAACAAACCAAACCAGTAAACCCATTCAGCGCGAGTGTTGCTCCACAGACCCGTGAAACATGTTGCCATTTGAACAGAATATAAAACACAGTTTAAACCGATTGTATCGGATAAAATTGTTTTTTTTTTGTTTCTTTCACACCCCTTCGGGGTTACAAAGTGTTGAATGCGGCGTTTTAACACACAGCTGCTCCCCTTGCTCTTTACGATATTGTTTGTGATACGTGATACTATTTTTATTTAGAAAAGAAGAAAAAAAAACAGAAGTCAAGGAAAATAAGAGTGGGTACCATTACGCTTTCCATTAACTTCACTCACCCACACATACGTATATAAGTGCACGCTAAGCAACCGTAAAAGAAAAAAAGAAGCCATTACACGCTAATGTAACAACCACAACTCCATGTAATCATTGAGCAACGGCGTGTGTGTCTCTATCCACAGGCAAATTGGCATATACGCATTTGCTCCATTTTCAACAGCGGCATCGTAGTCAAAAGTTCAAGTTCCGTTGAACTAAATAGGACACGTAACCCACTCAAAGATGCGTCCGGCCAGTTCCACCTTTCAAAAAGTCATGTCACTTCCCTGGCAAAAGCCGTCGGATTTTAGAAGTTTCGGAGAAACAAAATTGTGAAGGGAGAAAACACTTTTCCCTCTTTTAACAACATGTCTCGGAACGAGGCATATATTGACGCCCGTTTTTTTTTTTTTTTCAACGGCACCCACAGTTTCAAAAAAGGGCTACAACACGGGGAATCAGCAGGTCCTGTCGTACTCCTCTCGTCGCTTAGGATCCCGTAGCACACGATACGCCTCGTTCAGCTTCGCCGTACGCTCCGTTGACCCACCAGCGTCTGGGTGTTCCGTGATCACGAGCCGCCTATAAGCTGAACGAATTTCATTCACCGACTCATTGCCAGTTAAACCAAGTGCGGCGTAGTAGCCCTTACTGTCATTCACACGCCGGTAGGCGCTGTGCGGCTTCTTTTGGAAGTCGTGTGTGTCCCAGTACGAAGAATGGCGGTATTCCTCATTAATACGCTCTGAATTTACATCCGGCCGAAAACCACTGTGGTCAGTGCTCATGTACCGCTCACGTAGTTTCTCCCGCTGCTGTCGGAAGTAGTTGCGCTGTAGTAAAGGAAGGTATTTTGCTGTGTAAAAGGCAATGTAATATATTGGTAATGCAAGCACAGAGCCAATAATGAAACCGGCCCCTTTGTTTGGTGATAAAAACAGTGAGACTGCTGCTGTAAGAAGGGCAGCAGCACGTCCCACGTAGAGCGAGTTGATGAGAAATGGCCCGCCAACCTGCCCGTTGAGGCCATTAACATACAACGTGTATTCTCGCTGATCATAGGTGGCCTTCACTATATAGCACGGCATGAAAACAGGCATGACGTCGTCTAAATGTATATGTAATTCACTAAACTCAACATTTACACTGAAGGCACCGGGGTGATACGAACGAACAAGGGCACTTGCCGTGTCCTTTGCCTGCTGCCCGACTTCTTTATCGATAAAAACTTTCAACGTACGAGTTGACTGTTCAAAGAGATTGATCGACGCCCCTTCCACATTCACAGATGTCATCTTCTTTAGATGAAGTGGATTTGTCTCGCTGCGGAAAACCTGGTGAACATAATGAATGTTGTATTTATATCCAGCGTAGACCTGTGTTTGATGCGGTCCAAAGGTACTTCTCAGTGGCTGTGGTGACGTCACAAACTGACGGAAGCCACTGCTTGCCGTTTTGTTGGCACTGTTTGCGCCGCTGTCCAAGTTATTGTAATCTGCAAAGCCGCGAAAGATCCCATCAATGCTTCCCCCACAAAAGTAAAAGGGGAGAAACTCCGCAGACGGTTCGCTCAGCGTCAGAAAGTCTACATTGACACATAAAAACTGACTGTTGTGCTTTTTCTTCACAAGCGCCACCGCTTCACTGGCTGATATTTGAAACGGAATGCCTTGCGGCCTATGCACAGTCACGCGGCGAATGAGTGAAGCAAAAAACATCGTCTGCTGCACTTCCTAAACTTGCCACAGTCCTCGACCGGTGGAGTGACTGTGACTATTAAACAGAGAAAAAAAGAAGAGCACCCATCCCTTCAGAAGCTGTAACGTTATGAAATACAAACATACATATTTCTTCACAAGAGGGAAGAAGAGAGTCAGAGGAAAATAAATTCCACCCAAACAAGGAATTTTTTTTGATAAAACCTCAACGAGACCGGGGCAAGAGAAGAGCAAGTAGCACTATTATATTTGTGGTGTCAGTTAGCAAAAGTACATACCTTATTACGGATGTGTAATTTCTGCACGTACCTGCGCTGCGGCTGCAACGGGAAGCGAATATACTTTTTCTCAGTACTGCCCCTACTGCAGAGAAAAAAAAAGTAGAGTACTGCCAAAAGAATGCCACAAGCACACGCGCCGTAGCGGCCCTCGCCAAAATCATGTAAAATAAAGAAAAAATTCCCAATTCCCCCACCATGTCGACCTTCTTTGCCTACACATGTAACCCCTAACCCACCCTGACACAAGATAGTAACAATAAAGGGGTACTTCAACGATGGTCTACTTGCATTAAAGCACAGAATTGAATAACTTCGATGTGCACTAAACTGTTATCTTCTGAATCGTTATCATGATTTCCCGGTGATAATGCACGGTGAACTTCGATCGTCGGTGTAGCGACTTTGAATCCAGCAGCGGAAGGAGCGTTGTTCCCCTCATCTTTCTCGTGGTGATGACAGTTCCGTGGATTTTGATATTTTGACACATTCACATCGCCACGGTAGTGCTTGGCGGAAGCGGTAAAGCTGTGAAATAAACAGTTGACTTTTCCATGATCGACAACTTCCGGCGCAGTCGTTGCTTCCCCAGCACAAACCAAGATGCTGGGTCAACCTTGAAGAGAAGCACGAAATCTTCCTCCGCTTCACTGCCTTCGGGCCAGTTGTGAGCAAGAGGATCCAGCGTGACGGCAAAACGCACGGGCTCCCCTACAGTAAAAGAGGAGCTAGCCGGAAGACGCTCTGTCACCGTTCCGTGGGTAAAAATCTCTTCATTACCCAGCGAGAGGCAGCTTTCATCAACGGAACTTAAACCCGACTTAACAAATGTATCCTTTCCATACCAAGGGCTTGAGAGTGCAGTTACGTACACGTTAAACCAGCAGGAATACTTGTACGTGAAGCTCGCCACATGACCGCTAAATGTGTTGCATGATGCATACATCTTTTCAAGTTGCACCAAGTCATAACGTAGACGAATGTCTCGGGTGCTGCACTCGGGCTCCTGTTCAACTAAGTCGTCCAGGGGCTCCCCGGCGTCGCTCATGTACATTAGGTCGGACCGCATACCACCTGAGTTTGATGTCGATTGTTTTATGTCATGTCTTTTTGGTAGTAGGATGTGATTCCTTAGCGGTTTCAATGTCTCAGTCACCGACCAATTCGAGTACAACAGTTTTATTCTCACGTCGTGCTTCTTTTCTCCCAGTTGTGTCTGCGCAGTGAATGACGGCGCCAGCTCAAATAAGAGGTGCACAGACTCCCCAGGTTTCCATTCACGCGTCATAATCTGCTCATGCGTGGAAGAGATACGCGAGAGTTCGTAGTGAAGATCCCCATCAATAAGCTCAAGAATTGCACCGCGTAGCCACAAGGAGGTCTCCTTAAGCACATTCTTCGCCCATACCAGACAGTAAACACGTCCCTGGGAGCACTTAAACGTGTACCTAACTTGGAAGGCAGCTGACATTTTAAATGGAATTGAGACACTAACCTTCCTATCACCGCAGTTGGGGTTTACGCCAACCGATCGAAAGGACATATGGGCGCATTCCTCACTGAAGGTCATATATAGGGGTATTAATGGCAACGATAGGTGCAGGCTATTGGAGTGCGTCAATTGGGAACAACTACTGCCCTCAACATTTTCATCAATTCCAGCCTTCTGCTCTTGCACATCAGATGCTCCACGAGAATCTTCGTTACGGCATATACGAAAGCAACACTGTTGCTTCAAATGCGTGAGTATATTTCCCTCTAATCGAACCGATGTCACAGATTCCACAGCGGTTTTGATTCCCTCTGACACGCCGGAACCGCTGCAGCTTTTTTTCTCTTCCACGCTGTAGTGAATGGGTGGTAACTGGGTCATGAAAAATCCTTCATTTATGGGAACCATCGTGTAAGTGCCGTTTGTGTCGTGTTTTACATAAACGAGCAAAAGTGTATGGTCCGTCTTTTCGTCGCGGTTGATCGACCACACAATCGGTTCCATTAAGTTCTGGGCAGGGTTGTTGCTAGCATCGTGCGATAGACTTTGCATGAGGGAGATACAGTCCTTCGACGTGCGTAGGGCCGGATAGCCTTTTGGTCGCGATAAGAGAAGGTACGCTAATACTCGAGAATCATGTTGTGAAGATATGTTTGTTGGCACTATTGTACTACTCAAGGAGGAACGCCGCTCTAAGATATGCTTTCTTAGATTTCCAGTGTCTGTAGAGTATTGGCCATCCAGACATGCTGCTGTGTTCGAGTGCGTGGCCTCAAATCTACACGAGTTGACCTGCACGCTACCGCTACCATTCTTCTCTGCACAATCCCCTACCTTTTCCACATTTATATCTGTTGAGGCGACGAGCTGGTGCAGCGTCATTCCCATTTCAATATGAACATCAAAAAAAGTAACTGAATCGGCGAAGCAATGCGTTTCTTTTGGTGGTTCCAGTCGCATACTGAGGCCAGACTCCACGTCTTGTACTGTGAGAAGACATGGCGGTGGTGTTGATAGTAAGCAACTATTAGTCCAAACGGAATGGTGAGCAAAATAATTATAGGGTTCACACGAACTGGTGAAGTCATCGTATACCAAACGACACGATCCTACATGCAGCGTAATGTCATGCAGCCGATACCCACCCGTGTGGCATGGATTAAATTCCCACACCCACTGAAGTTGCTGTGTCTCCGCTGAATAGTGGGAAGATGTCATCTTCCGCACTTCGACTATGTGTGTGACCTCATCTTCGTCACTCCAGTCCTTCTTCGATACGAGTGTGGCTACTGTTGAAATGGGTACTGCTACCTTTGACTCGTGCTGCGGTTGCTCATCTTGAAATGCGTCATTAGCGGCAAGCATGTCGATCGGACACAAAGCCTCAAAACACAAAAAAACAGTTTCACTAATTTTTGCCTGGAGGTTCCTGCAGGAGGTTCCCTTGTCACCGCAAGTGGTTCCACCTGGGAAGTTACAACCATGCAAGTCACTGCCTTTTCCGCTACAATCACCGGACGCCGCGCATTGAGCACTACTTGCCAACTCCTTTGCGGTGCTGGCCTCCAGTCTTCCACGGGAGGGGTCAATCAAAGAGAAGTAAATATTTGCACCCCTTATCACCTTAGAAATGCTAAGGCAGCCCTCTGCAGCAACCCCATACCCCAAATCCTCTCCATTCTCACTGCTGCTCGATGGTGCATCCGCTGACTCTCGTTGTTGCGATGTATAAAACTTACATCCACCATTAACAACTTGAGGCGGCGCCAGAACATTAAGGCGTCACACGGTGCTCCACATAACAACACCACCTCACGCCGCAGAGGCTCCCTTTCACCGAAGGCACTTATGATGCACAGGTATGACTCCTCCATGGAGCGACCTTCCTCTTTGCTAAGCAATATTTGGCCACTCTCCCTACGTTGTGCCATAATGCGATCCATAGATTCCACATAAAGCCGGTGAACGAGAACCTGAAGCTGCAGCCACCCGTGGTGGCGAACAAACGGAATGAGATGAAAGCAACAAAGCCCAGCCGTCCGGCTGGGCTCCGTAACGGAGTATGAACGTGCTAACTTGTAAAGTAGTGCATGTTCACGATGTTTATTGTTGAGAAGACGAGAAAACACAGCTGCCGCCTCGGTGAGCATTCTGTAAAACGAAATAAAATTATCAATAGTGTTCACCTCCGCTACACCAAAAGTTTGTGTGGGTGTGCTTGTTTTCTTTTCCCCCGTCTCAGTGTAACCAAGGAGAATCCCCACCTCAGAGAATAGCTGCAAAACCTCATCCGAAAGCTGTACAAAAACACTGTTGTCCGCCCACTGCGTATTTCTACCCACCCAACCTATTTTCAGCGCCTTGCACAGTCCATCCAAGCGTGTGGCTGCATCCAGTGGAGAATACAATTCATCTACCTTTGGACCCAAATCCCTCTCGAAATCGCCATAATCTTCACAAACAGAAAGTGTTGTGCAGCTTCCCTCAGAAGGGAAAGATGTGCTCCATGCAGTCGTCACCTTGTCCGGGCTTGTGAACGACTGGACCGGAATATGGAGGGGTGCTGGTTGTGACAATGTTGGCGTCTGTTGATTCGATTGGCGTTGCTGTGACTGATCTGGAGAGGATCTGTGACGAATAATCGACGACAACGACACCTCCTGCCGCGCATCGCTACCATTAGACACTCCACTGCACCAATTGGTTTGCAAGGCGGAAATTGCAAAGCGTAGTAGTAGCACGAGTTGCGGGGGATTGCCAGAGCCGTATGATTCGGCCTCCTCCATGAATTTCTCGCGTGACAGTTGTAGAAAAAGTCGGAAGCGAGCGAACGCCAAGTCCTTCTTTTCCAGTAGCAAGGCACACCTAACCTGACAGACTACAATAAATAACAGTCCAGCCCCTGGTTCTGCTCCATCCTCCAGTACAGAAGGATAAATACCTCTTCCACATGGAAAAGATGATGGACTGAACATATCAGGAATTTGCAACAGTTGCTCCACCGTTTTATTTTTTGTCATAAAAGGAAAATCATCCGAGTGGTAGTAATACATATCGAACATACGTGCAAATGTCGCCATTGCTTTGCTAACAACTCCAAATTGAAGATAATGGACTGCTATATCATATCCTTTACGCCAGCAGTCCTGCAGGCACCACAGAGCACCCTGCGAAGGAGAAGCCTCGGAATTAGGAGCAACCGCTGACTTCCGTTGTAGGCAAGCATTAAAAATATTTGTAAGATTTTTAGCAACATCACGATAAGCTGCAGACAACCGCTCCACCAAGCGAGTGGGCGCTTCATGTGGCAAATAAGAACACATTTGCTGCGGTCCAAATTTCATGGCACCCAACTCATCAAAGTAAGGCCCCAGGGAAGCAGCGCGGCTTCAGCTTTCCTCTGATCGGGCATCTTCCTATCTCCCAAAGCAGCCGCCTGCAATACACTGGGCGATGTGGCGTCTACAAGGTCCTGATGGTAGAGCATCACCAAACAACTCCCGTCATTACTGTTTTTGAGCGTACTTTGCCACTCCCGTACCGCGCTGTGGAGAAATCGAGGACGGGAGTCCACCTGATCAACCGCGTAGATGTACACGTTAAGAAGTGAAGGAGCAGCGTCAACACTGATACTTTTAACCTTATGGAAATTCAAACGCAGCTTACTACCGGGATACAAGCATTAGTTACGACACCAGCTTCAATGCCTGACCCAAATTGCTTCTCTAGTTCTTCAAAGCATAAATCAATGCCCTTTGGCGTTGCAACCTCGCACTTCTCTCGATTAACTTGTCGAACAAGGAACGTTACATTGGGCGACGGAAGTGAAAAACACCGCCGAATAACATCTTCGCTCCGCGGTGACCAGGGAGCAGTTTTTATTGACTCCAAAGCACTACTGAAGGATGGGAACTGATGTCCGTCAGATACTTGGAAGCTCATTTGCGCTACTTTTTTTTTTTCCTGTAGCAGCTCTCCTTATTCCCTTTTCAAATGTTCACGTTAACTCAAAACAATTTTTTTTAAATCCCACCAAAAAAGAAATATGGGCCTGGTACACCGACCTTCCAAGCTACTTCGGCCTTTTTCTTTTCCCCCTTTTTAGAGTCTGTGAGACGCCACAGAAATTTCAGGACCGAAGTGGGCCGCGCGGACGCGAGCTATTTGAGTTCGCTTTTGATGTCAAAATAAGAGAGATGTAATATCAATGGAAAAAATAAGGAGATCAGTGAGACATCAAACAGTCTGAGAGGCATCTCCAGCACTACAACTTCCGAATCCAGGCGAGGACCACCCCCTCCCCAAATAGGGACAGTTAAGGTGCCTGTTATACTCGTATAATTAGGGAAAGAGGAAATGAGTTAAAGTTTTAAACAATTTTACGTCGCATACCCTGTCTTCAAAGAAAAGACATGCCCTCTTTGCTGTTTACCTCGTCGTTCGTGTTGTATGCTGGATTCTATGCAATTTTCTTTCGTGTGTGTGTGTGTATGGCCAAGAAAAAGTAATGAAAAAGCGCCCATACGAAAAAGGTAATATATTATGCACCTATCACAAAAGAATAAAATAGAAACGGGAGACGCAACTCCATGGGATGCCCATACAGCGACATCATGAGGCGTACCAGAAAGAAGAAGATGTTATCACAGAACGAAAAGTACGTAATTTTTCATTATTTCTGAGTGTTTTTCGTCTATAAGGCCAGGATTCTTGGCAGCCTTCCACCCTAACCCCGCGATAAACAGGAATCTCAGAAACCCTCTCACGTTTGATCTTTGCATCGAAAGTTTCAGCAATGCTTTGATGATGATACTATTAAAGGCCGATGTTATCGTCATTTCTGTCAGCTGCTCAAGGTTTCCGATGGAGTAATGTCCGCGGTATTTTCTGTCTGTCACTGGTGTTACCAGTTACCTCAACATTCCCCTCGTCATTGTTTTCATTAATGTTACGATATTCATGAGAAGTTAAACCATCTTCGCCACCGAAACGCCCTTCAATTCTATTAAGCCCTTTGCGAAGTACAACATCTACAGGATCGCTTTCGCCACTTTTGATATATCCAATGGCGCGGAGCGCCTGTGCAAGCTGTGGATCGGTGTCAGTACGGGAAACAATTATACGTTCTACAAGGTTGTCGAGGTTTGCGACTCTTGCCTGAGTGAAGCTTCTCTTGCACCCAGAGGTGAATAATTGCTGTTCTGAACAGCCCGAGTGTCCATTTAGGGAGTTGTAGCCATGAAAGTTGTTCCAGTCCCCCTCTTCCTGGTAGAGGCTTTCTGAAGCTGTGAGGTCGAACTCGTCATCCTGTTGAAGGAAAGTGGAGTGTACTTCTGCATACAAAATATGAGGAATTACCTTCGCTAACACTTCATCCTCTGCGGCAATTGCTTTAGTCGATTCTGCTTGAGATTGAGTGACCTTCTGTGACCTTAATGGAAGGGTACCTCCACTTTCGAGTACCTCATACACCGTTTTAAAGTTGAATCCTTTCAGAGCGTCACGCTTCAGGGAGGCTTCCTCCACGATAGTGCGGAACAGCCACTCTTTCGCCAACTTGTGCTCAAATACACGGTGTTCAAAGGTTCCGTGGCATATAAGGTGGTACGCGAAAACCGGTTGGGTCTGGCCGTATCGATATGCACGTCCGATTGCTTGCTTTTCCTCAGCAGGATTAAAACCACCATCCATTATAATGACACGCGTCGCTGCGGTAATTGTAAGTCCCACGCCTCCTGCCCTCATGCTTACAAGAAAAACATTAGGACCATCAGAGGACGCAAAAGTTTTCAGGGCGTAACTACGATCGGCATCGGTTCTCGTTCCATCCAGCCTGCAGAAGCGTATGGGCGTAGTGATGCTACCATCCCCCGACCACACATCGTTCATATGCTTAATTGCAACTTCTAAGAAGTCCAAAAGCTTGGTGTACATCGTAAATAACAAAGTTCGTTCCCCCCGTTTCATCGCTTCCTTTACTATCAGTAACGCAACATAAACCTTGGACCCGTCCTGCGGCGTAGGAATATAACCAGGGGGAGGCTGACAAAGATTTCGATACCCTTCGTCCGCAGTTAATACATCTTCATATCCCTCGAATACGGCTGCTAAATCTCCATCCCCGCTGGAGCTTTCATCTCGCTGCGACTCTTTTCCACGAGATCCTGTATTAAATACAGTCGAGAAGAGCATTTGGGGATGTGTGCATATTTTCCTGAGACATGCAACCGTTTGTAGGAAATTGCTGGCTGAAATACACCGCTTGGCTAATCTCGTGAATTCGTCATGGAGCTCCGCCTGTATCTGCGTGAGCTGAACAAAAACAACGTACTCTTGTAACGGTGGAAGCTCCTGTTTTAATATGCTAGAGTCGTAACATTGAACAAAATTTTTGAGCTCCTGTATAAGCGCAGCAGTTTTAGTGCGTGCCACCGTGACCTCATCCTGGGTTGCCCTCCGATTCGCCGAAGATTCAATTGGATTGGTGAAGTAGTGGTGGAACTGATCCTTGTTGAAGTATTTTGAGAGTGCGAAATCCACCATGACCCAGTATTCTTTTAGATAGTTTTGTAGTGGTGTACCCGTAATTAACAGCCGACGAAGGGGATTCAAATTCTTCAACGTCAATGCAACCTGCAAGTTCTCACACTTCAGTCTATGCGCTTCGTCACAAATCAGTAGGTCAATATATTCCGATGTAGTAAATTTGTTGTCGCTCTTCTCTCTGTAGACTTTGTACACTTTCGTGAGCATTTCGTACCCTGTGAGGAGGACTCCACCGTGTGTTATCCACGATTTAAATAGCTTTACACGGCTTTCTGCACTGCTTGTCTCGGTTAGACATAGGAGTTCAATGCGCTGTGATGGTGGAAAAAAATTCGACCACATTTCGAATTGGGCCACCCAGCTGCAGCGTGTCGATTTGGGAACTGTAATTAAAACTCGCTTGCGTAGCCTCTTCTTTTTTTTCACACAACCATCATTTGATAAACTAATTGCCTGCATAAATAGATGTAGAAAAATGATCGCCTGACAGGTTTTCCCGAGCCCCATTGTATGGGCCAAAATGCAGCCAACGGCAGGTACCTTGCCCACAGGTCCCTCGGCCAGTATACTCCACATGAAGCGTATTCCCTTCATCTGATGAGCCCTCAACTTCAGGCGGTCCGTCGTTTGTGTGGGAGAGAATCCTTCTTCTACCTTCTCCCGCCCGCTCTGCTCATTCTTGAGTCCTAGCAACTCCTGGGCTGTAGGAATGAGCTCCTTGGGAAACAGAATGTCACTCGCCATGCTGTTTCCGTCGTTCCAGCAAGAAATATTGACTAAGTACCTCCATCGATCAATCAACCGCAAATTCTCTTCATTGCAAGCACCGGAAACTATCTTTTCCTTTATTTGCCGTTCCACAGCATCAAAACGTGACATTGCGTGTTTTCTTTTATTAAAAAAGTCCTTTAAAATAGAATGCACTTTCGTACCGGTCATGTTCCTTAGTTCTCCAATATTGATCGTCTTTGATCCATTCAAAGACTCACTGAGCTCATTGCCCGCGTACCCTTCTATCGTACTTACAGTAGTGGGACTGTCACCAAAATCCATTCTGTTTCCGTTTGTGGTCGTAAACGTCGATAGTGTAGCCTTGTCGATGTTGGTTGTTGACTCCTTTGGGCTCAGTGTGGCATCCTCAGCATTGATATCAAAAGCGTCCTTACACTCCTTTGGGCCCCAGGGGTCATCATACTGCATGTGGTCCATCATTTCCCTTTCCGATAGAGACATCTCTTTCTCATTACTAATCTGCGTGGTGGGAAGCGCTTCCGGTGGTTCGGTTTCGTAGAGAGATTCATCACTATCATCACTACACGATAGTGAAAAATGATAATCTCCTTCCATTGGAGACCTACTAACACCCTTTGCAGCAGCGGCAAAGGTGATGATCAGAGAGTACAGCAAGAAGAAATATTTTGCCATATATACATTGTCCCCACAAGAACAAATAAGAGACAACCATTTCAAAGTAATGCAATGGGAACAATAACAATATATATATTGTTATTGTTTTGTTTGTTTGTTTTCCTTTAAATCTATTGAATGTAATATAACTGTAACACAGGAAAAAAAACATAAAGAGAAAATGTCAAGGGATTTACACAGTTTAAGTGTGTTACATTCGCGGGAATAACCGTAACAAGTGGTTTTTTATCCCTAACTCCCCTTTGCTTTCTTCTTCTCGCTACCTTTACATAATGCACCGATGTGTCAACAACTTTTTTTTTTGAAGCTTTTCGATGCGTAAAAGCGACCTCAAGTCTTTGCAATGCGTTTGGTTGCTGCACCTGCTGCGGTATTCTGAACCCAACTATTCCTCCCAGTTGTCCACGGTGGGCTACACCATGAGGAATAGAAAGAGGGCAAAATGAGAATGATACGACCCAAGAGGCAACGCAACTGGTCCTCCCCCTTCCTTTCTGTGGCACATTCACAGTTAAATTTCACATTCCTTCTTCCTTCCCACCTCGTTGTTGTTTCTTTTTTTTTCTCGTTCTTTAAGGGGCGACAACTACACCCAATAATTGACTAATAGTCCGTTAACCCATGCGTGGCACGTCGACGACGCCGGCATCCGGAGCTCATCAAAATCGCAACATCACAACAATGCAAGTGGAACCGCGCTGCTTCGGTGTTAACAATCCTCTGGCGATGACACACGTAACGGTATGCTGCATAGCATTCATCCGGTTGCGTGTTACTAGCGCCGACGGTCGGCCTCTTCCTTCTCCTCTGGATCCACAGGTATTCCATCAAGCTTTGTCAACCGTGTGAGTCTTTGTAAAATCATGTAGCGGTACTCTTGTTGTGACGGCGCGTTGTTGTAAATAGGGTTGTTGATGAAAAGCGCCTCCACCAACTCAGGACACTGGTTGGCCAACCTGTCAATCTCAGTCCAGCTGCTGATGAGATTATTGCTCATGTACAGTATCTTGAGATTCTTCAACTTATCCAAGCCGGTGAGCTTGTCAATCTTGTTATACGACAGCCACAGCTGCTCTAGGTTGGGAATGTCTAGCTGCTCAATTTTTCGAATAGCGTTGCGGCCAAGAGAGAGAATCTTAAGCTTCTTTAACTCCTTAAGACCAGGGCCTATCTTCTCAATGGCGTTTGTGGAAAGCGCAAGATGCTCGCAGTTGACAAGTGTGGCAATATCCTTGTCCATTTTCACAATAGGCGGCAGCATGCCAATTAAAAGAACGCGGGGCTCTTCTGCCGCAACAACGCGAGGAGCCTCCGCCTTCGCCTCCTCTGACATATCAGCGGTGCGCCTCTTAAACTCGGCGTCTTCAAAGCGCGTAATCGCCTCGCGTATGGTAGTGCCAGACATTCCGCTATTATGGTCTATAGGAAGGGAGTGTTTTTACGTATACTTTTGTTCCCCTACCCCGTGCTGTGTCTGTTCCTACTATTCCGCAGTGGTCGCAACTCTACGCTAATCACCTCTAGTTGAAAAAGAAAAGAAAAAAAAAGCATTCAAGATATTATTCTCATATATGTACACAGAAACTATTCAAGCAATTACAAATATAATAATTAGTTTTTCATTAACCACCGTCACCACCACGTGGGATGACAACGTCACAAATTAAATGGATTGTTCAGCAGCACAGTGTAGATGGGAAAAAATAAACAACAATACCTTGTCGGGTGCTGAACGATACATATAAATTCAAGTTTGTCATATTTCTTCACACCACGCACGTACAACAGAATCAGAGATTGTCCCGCATATTAAATCCGGTAACAAGAAAACAGAAATAGTGCATTCAATTGTGAGGGTAGTGAATAATACAGCGTCATATATTTTTATAACTTGTCATCCAGCGCTGCTCGAAAAAAAAAATATCGGAGGGTACTCACAGTGGTGCAACAATGTGAGCTGTACAAAATAACTAAATGGATTTCCAAAATAATAACACATGTCTAGTTTCTATGTATCTACTTCAGTCATTTCAAAAAAAAAAAAACTTAGTTGTACGAAGCTTTCGAGAGAGAGGGAAGGTTTGCACCACACACAATTGCTCGCCCTCTAAGGTTTCTGTAATCGTCTGCCGTAAACCATATGGGTCCAGGAACATTAGGAGAAATTGATACAAAATTTATTGAAGGAAAACAGGATAAAATAAATCAAACCAGCGATCTGAAAAGAAAAACAAAACAAAAAAATAAGCGGAATGGTATCAAATAATATGTAATTATATCAACTATATTGCACAGGCAATGCACACTTCACACGTCTGTTATTCGTTGAGAAGTGCTGCTGGATGCCGCACAGGAATGCTATAAAAGTAAAGGAATCCAAATATAATAATTAAGCCATGCAGTTAGGGTCAGATACTTTCGCTGCT
Organism: Trypanosoma congolense; assembly: GCA_002287245.1. Classification (NCBI taxonomy): domain Eukaryota; phylum Euglenozoa; class Kinetoplastea; order Trypanosomatida; family Trypanosomatidae; genus Trypanosoma; species Trypanosoma congolense. The sequence goes on along the minus strand of NHOR01000454.1, from coordinate 760,732 downwards.
GCTCCCACATCGCAGAGTTCTATCAATTAATAAAGACCCCATTTTCTGAGGAATTTGGATATGAAAAAAAAGTTAAAAAGATGCGAATGAGAACCGTACAAAACTCCCTGAAACCGGATGACTCAACGGCGCACACGGGGACGTGAGGAAATGACAGCCGCCTCAGCCTCATCCCCCTTTAGTGCTTTGGCTCTCCCTTTCTTGACACGCTTCCCGCAGTCTTACCGGCGTTGCCACTTTCCTCGATAACTTTGTTTTCAAGATGACTCTTCGTGATGGGTTTTGTTTTATCTATTTCTTTCGCAGAAGGATCCCCTTTGTCCGTCACCTTGCCGCACGGCACGTTATCAACGCACACCACAGTTGCCGCACCCCCACTTTCTCCCATACGGTTTGCATCTCCAGCAACCCCTTCCTCAACGTGGTGCGCCGCTGGTTTGTCATTAGTGGAGTTGCCATCACCCATATCTGTCGTTTTTGATAATAATGCTAAGGAATTGCAGGGCAATACTGAATGACCATCATTAACATTGTTGTGCGCGTCACCACAAGGCCGCACCAGATCCTCGTATTCAACAAAGTCCACCTCCAAAGGGATTTGAAGCTGTCGACGGAGCTCTCGCGCACTTAGTCCCATTTTTTGAGAAATGTGATGTTCCAGCAGGTACATGTTATCAGTCCAGCGGTTTGCCGACTCCCATGCAATGTTTGTTGCTGCTTTAATCTTCTCAACTGTTTCTGGATCAAGAAGTGCGAGTTGGCTCAGTTGCTTCTCCAATGAGCGTACTTCCCCTTCAAGCCTTTTTATTTCATCTGTATCTTTCTTCATGGAGGCATCATCACCAATTGAAAGTCGTACTTCTTTAATACGGCGTTGAGCGTCTTTTTCCTTTTTCTTCAACTCAGCGATCTCGGCTGAAAGCTGAGACTGTGACATTCCTAGCAACTTTGCTACTTCTGCAACGGAAGCTCCTCTTCCAATGGTAGTGGCTAACTGCTGTGTCGGAGTCCTTGGGAAGCGCCAAAAGAGCACGTGGATACCCACTTTTTTCTGCTGCACACGGTTCTCTGAGACAAGTATATCCATGCACTCCTCCACAGATTGTGAAATGACGCCTGTTGCCTTTGGGAGAATTAGACACAAGTCTTTCATTGTGTAGGGGTAGGGATGGGCAACGAACCACTCCTCAATGCGGACCACCTTCTCCTCGATGGAGAGCCCGCGCTTCTTGGAGGGCTTGTTCATATCGACCGTATAAATAATAGTGGTATCCCACTGTAACAAAATTCACCTTAACGCTGTTTCACTGGCGATGAGTGCCTGCAATGGGGATAGAGAGAGTTTTAGCGACCGAAAGAAGTAAACAACAACAACAACAACAAAGAAGCAGAGAGGTGCGCGAATCAGGGAAAAAAGCCGTATATATTACGCACGTATATATTTATACGTAATTTATCAAAATAGTAATAATAATTGCAGTAGCAGTAACAACGATAAGGATAACACATGTCAAAAGGAAATTCATAGCAGGCATGAAAATTTAATGAGAAGGGAATGTTCAATGCGTACAAGGCCCAACTTCTGATATGTATAGGGCAAAGAATCAAAATTTCACAATGCAGAAGTAATTTTAAGTTACAGCTGATACTACACAATGTTCATCAAAGAAACAGACCATGGAAAGTGGTTTATTCTCCCAAACGGTTTCCTCTACGCACACACAAGAACGTACACAACAAAAGGTATTATTACATAATTGGCTTCCTCGCTCCCACAAAGTGAAAAGCAAAAGCGTGGTGACACCTGTTACCAGTGTGAAAGCGTGGAAAGTGTACGACTACGATACGTTACATCAGGCAGCTCGAACAGCAGTTTATTTTCACAAGGGGAAAATGGCTTTCGCGCTTGCCATCCCTCTCGTGGTAAGAACCCGCCTCTTTTGAGAACCTTTAAGTTTTCCAGAGATGACAATGGCTCGCGCAGCGCAAGAAGTTCCACTTTTCTCTTAAGCGGGTGGGGCGGCACAGCGACAGCTCTCCCTCCGTTCATCATATCCGACGCTTGCTTCAGTGTGAGTGGCCCTTTTCTCACTAAACGTATTGGGGAGGAGTTACCATCTAACGTGATGAAGATATTGGCAAAGCCTTTGTGCCCCACCTGTGACAGATATGCCCCTGTATCCTCAGCGTGTCCTTTTGCCCACCCCGAAGGTTCATATCTTCCAGTTTAACGATGCTTCCTCTTTTAAGGCGAAGTGCTAGATTTGAGTAATAAAGCATCTCGCGGTCATCATATTCCTGCGGCGATGTGATCCCGTCCAGCCTACCATCAGTGTAACGTGAAAGAAACTCGTTCCACAGGTCTGTCTTCTCTTGCGCCAGACAGGTGGAACGCGACCATTTTTTACCCCTTCGATGCTGTGATTTCCCGCCGTGGTTTCCCATCCCCTGTTTGTCTTCGCCTCTGAAGGACAACTGTACAATGTTAAGTGGACTCTTCTGCAGGTTATTTTTGCTCTCTTCAGAACGTGTATTGTACTTCAAGCAATTTTTTTCGCAAAAACTCTCACCGGAGAATAATTCTCCCGACTCTGGTGAGCTTCTACTGAGAGTCGCCATAAAGCGAGGAGAATCACCATGAGAGGGATCCTTTTCACTGCCCGACAGACTCAAAATCGTCACACATTTGCCCCTCGCCTTCGTGGTGATCGCATGAGAACCACTTACGGCCCTGGAAGAAGAAGAAGGACAGGGCGATGCGGCGTTGTGACCCACTCCATCACTAAATGGTCCACTAGGCCGACAGTATGTTGCATTTGTTCTACACCTGTCAACGTGAATGCCATTTACAGCGTTGTATGCGCGATCGCTGCCACGGAGATCATCTGCGGTGTCATGAATACATTGCGCATTGGAGATATCCACACGTACTGTAGGGTGTGAATAGATAGGGAAAGTATGCTTCCCAATGTAAACCTGCCTGACACACGATGTCATAGCACCGGAGCCGGTGTGCTAAGAGGTGGCTGCGCGTATTAACAAAACCCAATATAAGGGGAAGCGCTTCACAAACACCGATGTAAGTGACGTCAAAACCGTTAAAACAGATGCTACTCAGTAATTATTTTGGGGAAGGGGAAGAAAACAGGGAAAAAGATAGGTGCAGTACAAAAAACGTAAAGAATCAAAAAGACGCTGATAGGCATTGAAGCACCTCAACAAAGTAGCCCAGGGCAAGCAAAGAGGAAACGTACCTCAATACAGGAGAGAGGGCAATACACAAACGTACCATTCATCCTAAAACTTGTTGGAGTTGCCGCTAAACCAATATAAAGTTATTGAGGACAGAGGAAGCACGGGCGAAAGAACAAGACAAAATGAAGAAAAAAAGACACAAAAATACATCTTGCATTCTACGTCAAACCAATCATTTTTTTCTTTGAGGGTCAAAGTCGAAAGGCAACTAGAGAGAGAGAAATACCAGGAGACTATTCCAGTCAAAGGATGTCTTTCACTAGTCCCTCCATAATATAGGTCGCCAGCACCCCTTCACAAACAGTCCATGTTCACGCATTACATATGTTGGAAAATCCATGTTTAGCGAGCAGCTCCTTCTCCCCCTCTCCTTCTTTCAACATAATTGTCGTCGGATTATTATTCGATTAATTACCAGTGAATGCCAAGAACAAATGCCGGCGGTGGTTATACCAAACCCGATAGAACAGAAGCCCGAGCTTGTCGCCAGTGCGGTTATAGAAGACAAAATGGGGGGCAGACAGGAAGAGAAACGATTAGGAAGTACTCAATAGCGTGTTTACATTCGCCCTGCTAGTAGTCATCCGAACTACTCCCATCAAATTCCGATTCCGACTCTGACTCCACCTTCCTTTTTCGCTTTGCTGGTGCTTTTTTGTTCTTCTGCGACGATGTTTTTGTACCCTTAACGGTATTTTTCGCTGCAGTTTTACCCAAACTTTCTTTCTTGGTCACTTTTTTAGCTTTCTTTTCACCAGTGACGGTAGGCTTCTTCGCTTTGGCACGCGCCTGTGTTACACTACTACCTTCTTCCTCTTCCTCATCCTCTACATCGTTATCCACAGAGTCCAAGATAACGTTTTTCAATGCTTCTTTTGCAAAACTTGTTAGGCGGTGAGTGCTATTGAACTCCCGCGTAAAAGCAGTCTTTACAGCTGTTGGTATATCACCAACATGTATCGATTTAGGTGATGATTTCATCTTCTTAAAGTGAGATGCAGATTGAATAAACTCCCAGTCGTCTCTCATAATATGATAATGATCCATGAAGGCAATAGCTTCCCTAATGCCGTCTTTCCCCATATTCACCATGGGTTGTGCGATCTTTCCCTCCCACAGGCGAGGCATGTAATCGAGGAGAACATCTTCCTGGCTACCGCTGATTCCTTTGTCATGATTTGTTGCTTGGACTGCCAGGCAGCGAAGAGTCTCTTGTTCTTTCCCATCGTAGAGTTGTGACCCAACCACGAGGGAATTTGACAGGCCGCTGTCGATCAAACACGGCTTGCTGCCCGGACAAAAAGCTTTCATAATGTCCACGGACCGAAGCACATGGTAATATACTTGATAGGAGCACATGGGCGCGTGACACCGACCAATTTTGTTCAAAAAACATGATGCGCTGAGCGAGGTCTGCAGTGGAGATGGAGGACGCAGCATCTGCTACAGCATCCATCCAATCCCGATCTTCTGGATTGAAGTGAATGTAATTTTCCTGCACAAACATGTCAATGAGATCCGAATTGTAGTACGTCGCTTGCAGTTCCTCAATGGAACGGGGCCTCCCACGTGAGGATCCCTGAAGGAGAAAAATCTCGGCCGCTTCAAATAAACCGACGTCACTGTCCTTGGCCGACTGCAGGGCGCACTCGGCCAATTTCTTTTGAAGAAGGGTTGTCTCGTTAATGCACCACATTTGCAAGTTGTTCAACATGCTACGGATATCGCTTCCTGACCGTTGAATGATATCTTGCAGTAGTTGTTTTGATAGTGAAATGCCTTCCCGGGCGAGTACCTTATCGCACAAATAGTTTGCCACTATGTTGCAGGGTGGCCGACCAACACGAATGTCTTCTACGTGGTTTAGGAGTGAGCGAAGCTTCATATTCCATCGATCATTGCATGTGCAAACAATGGGAATGGTTGTGTTTTTGATCATTTGTATAACTTCTCCCACACCACCCGTGTCGCACCCATCTACTTCATCCATAAGCAGCAGAGCGTCAGCGTAGGACGACGATGTGTTGCTGAAAGTACGATTATTTACTATTGAAGAAACGTTTTCCCGCAGTGACTTGCGACTGCGAAAGTCACTGGCATTATATTCAATGACCGCAAGGCCAAGCTCAGCAGCAACAACATAAACAGACGTTGTCTTCCCAACACCCGGGGGTCCAGAAAGCAGCACTCCGCGCGTTCTGGAGTTGCCTGCCTGAAACTCCTCTACCCACAGCCGCAACTTGTTGGCATATGTGGGGTAACACATTTGTGCAATGGTCCGTGGCTTGTACTTCTCCGCCCATGAGTACGGTATACCGCCAGGGGTAGAACAGTCTGACATTGCCCCAACCCTTCCCTATTTTAAGATCGTTTTCGATCGGCAGACCAGCTCACAACGGGCAAGAAACTCGAGCAGCAGAATCCAACCCAGAGAGGCTACGAGCAACAGCCGTGCTTATGCGCAACACGTACCTCCTCTTCCTGTGCTGCGTGGAATCTATGGTGATTGAGAAAAGGCAGGAACTTCAATAGTGCTTGCACATTGTGAGTAAAGAGGAATGAATTTCAATTGAATGTTACATGCGATGGTAATGCTTATTGAAAATTTTTATGATCAGCTTTGTTCTGCGCGGTGCATCACTCCCTTCAGAACCCCTTCTTCTGCTTTCCTTTCCCCGCCTGTCTCTTTCAGAACTTTGGTATAATATTTGAAGCAGGATTGCAATAAAAATAACAAACACAATAAGGCAGGTGAGTAAAAAAGAAAAGCGAAAATAAAAGCACCTATGCCATTATATCATATGCGGGAGATATAAAGAAAAGAGGGAAAGAAATTACATGCTTCAAAGGAAAAAGGAAGTAAATGTCTAATAATGCAAACTTATCTATACTGCCTTGTCCAAAATGAACTTATTCCTTATCTATTAATTCACTTCTAATGAAGAGCAAACACGGCGTCTAAGTCATCTATGTCACTTACCTCCACCAGTAACCACCACCACTGCAACTAACTACATTGGTTTAGCATTTCCCACACAGACACCCACCTCATTCACAGCACGCAATATTTGGTGGAAAACGCATATGCCTACACCTTTGTAAGAATTTGAAATGCTTCAATGTAAAAAGAACAATAGTACACTCCAAGTGTTTTTCTTTCGGTTTTCTCTTTTAAGAACTTACGACAAAGGTAGACACGGACGTTAGAGTGGCCTGCGCCTCTGCGACAGATCCATATATATATATATATATATATATATATAATTCGATCAGATTCTTGAGAGAGACAAAAGATATCAAAATCACTAAAAAAATAAATAGGTCCACACATAAGCGTGAAAAAAAAACGCCTCAATGCATTTTTTTTTGCTTGTGAAGAAGGAGAAATAAGAAAAGCTAATGATTTTGAGATGGTCCTTGCTTTAGTTGCGAGCTATACAACGGTGGTCCCCGCTGAGGCACCGGGGTGGAGCCTACAGGAATATTCATCAATACTTCATTTCGAGACAAGATTTGCGAGGGTACTCGCCTTCCCGAATTTGACATGATACTGCGCCTTTGAGTAACGCTGTCATGTCTATCTGAAACATTATTTGACGACACCATCGATGCAGGCTGCTGTGCCGGTGGTACGGAAACCATTCTGGGAGCGTTTAACCGTCCTCCACTCGCTGTCCACCCATTTGTCTGAGAATAAATGGGACCGGTTGCGTCACCCGACCTCGGCGGTGGCGTCCGAACATTACTCGTTTTGCACAGGAACCATTTACTAAAACACTTCATCACTTTATTTTTCTCACCAAAACTGTCACGACCTCTGCTTTGCCACACTGGTTCTTCGCTGTTGCTGCGCCTCCCAGATGGGAAAGGTGAGGAATTTGAGCATTGTTGCACAGACTGTAAACCCTTCTTCGAACGTTCAGCAGATTTGTTCACGTTACTATTATGCGCGAGTTCATTCCCCCCTGATGCAGAAAATGCTACGTTCGTCGACTCACCTTTTTGCTGTGACGGTACCTGATTGGCCAGTCGTACATTAAGGAAAGTGTTTGGTGTTCCACTGCTATCCCCCTGACGCAAAGGCTGTACGCTTGTTGCTCTCATAAGTGGCGGCGAAAAATCCGGTCTGAGAGGAACAAAAGGGGTGGGAGTATACATTTTGCTCATTGACATGGGAGAAACTGCTTGTGACATCCTTTGAGACTGTCCACAGTTAATAGCAGCAGTTGTGCCATAAATTGGTATCCGAATCCTTTGGGGTGTGTCTGAAAGCGGTGGGTATACTCGTGGTGAGCGCGTTTCTGAAACGGTCGACTTTGTACGACTGCCGTTGCTTGTTGAATCACTTGAAACGTCGATTTTCCTACGTCGTGAGCTCGTTCGCGTCCCAGAATGTGTACGATGGCGGCTGTGGCGACGGCGTTGTGGTGTGTGCCTTTCCCTTCCATGGTGGTAGTTGTCACTTTGGGAGACCGAACCGGTCGTCCGACTGCGGCCAGTCAACGGTGTATGAGCCTTGGTACTGTGTCTTCTTGACCTTCTCGAGCTCTTTTCCCTTCTTCTCCGGTGGCTGCGTGTTCCTCTACCATCTCTATCCGAGTGCTTTCTCCTTCCACTCCTCACGTACTCTTCAGTCACAGAATCACTGCCACTGCTCGCATCTGTATCCTTGCTCTTTCGCCTCCTACCGCGACGGCCGTCAGGTGAGACATAGCCCATTCCCTTTCTTTCAGTACCCCGCCAGGAAGATGACCCCTGAGACGGTGAATGAGAAATTGTTGCCGATTGCGATTTCATGCTCGGCCTTCCCGTATTCAAATCCGCGCGTGGCGTTATTTCTCCACGTGTCGTCATGCTACCTGAAGATTTTCCTTCTTTTTCGCATTTCCCTGCGACATCGCCTTCCTGGAGGTCTTCAGCTGCACGATCACTCTTACTTCCTGCCTCCGATGCCGAGCTTTTGGGCCGTTTCCCATCCACCGGTGACTTTGGTAGAAGCTTCAAACCACGGAGGAGTAAAGAAAGCTTCTGTTGTTCTCTGCGACAATCACTGCACTCTGAGCTTCCCCGAGAATCACTCGCTGCAGGCGACATGGGGGGCTGAAACGCTACGCGCTCCTTCTGAGCCTTCTGCGACCCCACCTTGTGATCATAGGAGACATTCTCGCCGCCATTATCATTGCAGTATCTGCAGGGCTTGATATTGCGCCAAAAGGTGTGGAATTGCGTCGCTGTTTAGGCTCACATAGTTGATCTTGTCTTACCGAACGAGCTGGGGAAAGGATATATCTCTCAGAATCCCGGTCACGATAGTACTCGTCAATAGAGAGCTGTGCCTCATCGGTTTTTCCTGGAAGCTTTTTCAAATGTTCCCCGTACCTATTAGTGCGACGGCTATTACTACTCTGACGTGAGGATGGTAACCGCCAATCAGAAGGTGAACGCAATGGCTTAAAAAAGGATGGAGAAAGTGGCCGACTCCTCGACAATGAACGCGTCCTTCCCAAGCCTTCAGGTGCTGGTGGAGGACCGATATATCCCCCCTTAATCCTCCTCGACGGGTTTCCACTCCGTAATGTTTCGGCCGATGGTGGAGCAAATAATGCATTCACATAAGTTTTGGACACGCGGGGCGCCTTCCATGTGCTTTTGGGTGGGGGTTTAAGGGCTGAGTTATTTGAACCACGGTCTGATCCTGAGCCATCACCAAACTCATCGAAGGAAGGAGAGAAATTTTTAAACGATGGTGAGGGGCGCCCACACCCGATGAAAACGCACGCTGCCTCCTCAGGGGAACCCTGCTGTCTGCAGGTGAAATGGGCCGTCCACGAGGGATGCTGCTCTTCGCTCTCCTGGGCCGCTGAGCGGTTGATGCCCTCGCCTCACTCCCTCTTTGGTATGAAACTTTCTTAGCATGGTCGTCAAACATGGGCGGGGAGGTACCCCTCTCTTGATAAGTAGGAGGTACACTGCCCTCTGCCGGCGATGTATACCGTCTTCTTACAGGCCTTTCCTCGGCTTCTGGCTTTGGAAAGTTATTTTCTATAGGTGAAAGCACGATTGATGGGGGAGGGGGGTACTGAGCATTCGTGCGCGGTGCAACATCTCCTTCCGCATACCTTCGCTCATCATTCATGTGCCATTGTCGCGGCTGCTGACTTGCCGTCTTCTGTGGGATTTCCACTTTATTGTCAAATACGCAGCCACCTGATGTACGCAGCAGCGGTGCAAGGTGATTGTAACGTTCAATTTCCATGCGTTCCACAACCTCATCCACATCTGTTGCTTCTATGAGCCGCTTAACAAGTTCTTCATCGTCAAGAAAACTTTCGTACGATTGTCCTACTTTCTGCATTTTAATAAATTATACCAAAGCCTAGCGGCTAGAACTTACACCACGCTACGATTCTACGAAGTGTTATACAATAGATTATTGTATATATGTATATATACAACGAACGTGTACTACGACTCTATTTTTCACTGACTCTAATGAAAGGGTCTAGTTGAATTACTCTAATGACCCTCAGCTGCGTGATTGGTGCTCAGAGCTGCCAAAGAAGTGTTCAATCACGGTGGAGGACACACTCCTGTATGCCCGATAATCTGCAGTAACTACGTTAGTGTTAAGTAAAGACGTGATAATGAAATGAAGACAAGAGGCAAAGGTAAAACATGGTAAGTACCGCACATTATGGAAAGGTAATACGCACATATATTAAATATGGTGTGAATAGATAAAATTAGGGGGCCACATTTCGCAGTTTTTGCTCCTCATTGATTGAGAAGACGAGACACTAAACGGGGCTCCACCCACACGTCTTATGCCAACACAAAAAGCATCTCCCACACAGGCCTAAAAGCGCTAAAAGAGCAGTTACGAGTGGTTGAATTATCATCCCCACCAAAAATGTACCCAAGTAACTTAACGCTGTGAGGAACGTCGATTCCATTCATGTTCTTAATGCCCATTAAACAACCATCTTCCATCCCCACACTAATATGTAAAATGCGGAGGGCTTGTGTGCATCAGAACAACGGGGTGAAAAATAAAAAATATCCAAGGATGGAGATAATCTGAAGAGCCCACACGGTAGTGTACACAAAAAAAATGAGGGAAACAAGTAACCAAGATGGATATTTGTGCTAAAACAATAAATATATAAATAAGTAAATAAAATAAACAATCTATGGACAATCGCTACGTATACAACAAGGAGTTGTATTATTTTTTTACACAAGCCTCATAAGAAGCCATAATGCAAAGGCCCGCAGTTCGTTTGTTGTTGTGCCACCTGAACACAGGTCCAACACAACTAAATAAACAGCAGCCCGCGGCGTGCATACAGGGAGGGCAGCCATTACTACCACAGCCTTGTCGCTACGTAATACAGAAAAGGTCGGTGAAGAAGGCATACAGTTTCTTCCGGAGTCGATGCAGCAATCGTTTCTTCGCCTGCGATGCCTGAAGGAATGGGCAGCGAACCTCGTCATCTCAGTTGCCGCCGCGCCCAAGTGGTTTGGCCAGGGATCACTGAACGAGTCACTGATATATTCGCAATTTGATGATTTTTTCTCAAAGTGGAAAACAGACGTATTTTGTAAAACATTTACAGCATGAATACCATTGTCACAACAATGTTGAAAAATATCAATTCTTCTCAAGGTTTCGAAGGTGACGGGGAAGGGCACCGTTGTGATAGAGGAAGACTTTATTGGGAGAAGCCGCTCCGGATTTCACTATTAACAAAATTGACAAAGCGTGGCGTCGCAAACGTTGTTGTGATGAGTTTCGTTACACCCGAGATGATATGCGAAATGGGGGCGCCACTAAATTCACTGAGTGCCACTTCTGTGAGCAAGCTAATGATCCATCCTTTTCAGAGGCAAAACAAAGACAAATGGCCGCACTGCTAAATTCTGCTGCTGACTGAGACTTGATATAACCTGGAAAACGAAGGCAGTCAGCACCGGTCCTAGAGTGTAGCGCAAAACACTTTACGGTAATGAGGAAATTAGATTGGCTCGTGAGTTGCCTAGACATATACGTCACTACCGCGGCCGGTAGAAGATACATTTGGAAGTCTTCAGGAGTGCTGCTGCTAAAAATTGGTTTCCCGTGCAACCACACTGCCGACGCCGTCACGACGAGACGCTTGTGCCCTTTGCAAAGTCCACCACTACCAATGGCGCCACTGAGTGATATATGATGAGAGTAGCTAGTGGCTGACCAAAGCAAATTCTGCATTGCAATACCGAGTCGACCACGGTGACACAAATGTGAAGGAATTGTATTGTGGATTCTCTGAATAGTCATGACAACAACTCTTGCATCATGCATTGAAGCAGCGGATGTTGAAGTTTCCTGCTTACCACATTCGCTGAGATATGTTGTAAATTCGACGATCTGTCTCATTCTTTCGGAGAGCGCCTCCTGTACGGCTCCCACGTTCTCCACGACTCGATTACGCAGTGGAAAGTAGGTTGGCACGGAAATCACTGACGCCACATTGTATGGAATCTCGTATCCTCTTACAGAAGTTGATAGCACAATAGTGAATGCTACAGAGCCCAACCACCGCCAGATGCAGCGAGGAATTGTAATCGCCAGCAGATAATTACCGTCTTCAACGGGGTTAAGCATGAGGAGTCGACCTCCCCCTCGCAGCCGGCAACAAGCGAGCGGCCTGTCCCTAGTCTCATGCGACGCAACACTCATTAGCGCATCATCGGCACCCTCCCCCACATCTCCTTCGATATATTTAATAGCTATGGCCGCGCTCCAGTTTTGCATCGCGTGGATACTTGTGGACCCCCTCGTCAATTCTTCTTCTTCACCGGCGTCACCCGATGTGACGCTCCGTCGGTCGATGTTTATTTCATCGTGGAGTACTAAATCAGGTTGCTCATTACCGTCCTTTTTACTGGCATTTGAGCCCAATAACTGCACGCGGAACACCTCAACCATACCGCCCAATGCGGCTTTCCTTCACAACCTAAGCTACTCCCCAAAACGAGCAAGTCGCAGAGTGCGGAAAAATTTATTAAGCACAAGTAGAAACTCTTGTGTATACTCCGCATATCAAAACGTATATACCGAAAAAAAAACTGTTGAGCGTATGAGCCAAATTATTGTCATGGATGCGATGCGACTCGCAGCCAGTAGCAAAATAGAGAAGTGTGCTGGCACATTACGACTACGAATGAGAAAGAAAAATCCCAGTCCGCTCCCAATCGGTACAAAAGCACCTCTGGTTGCCGTATCCAATGCCATTTTGTACACATGCATTCTCCTTAATCGTGTATCATTTGCTGCTCGCCACCACAACAGATAATTAAAGAAATGTATAGAATGATACATAAAATATATAATATAATTCTTCATAATATCACACTACGGAGCAACAGCAACACCTCCCGATGTGGAATCCAAGAACCGAAGGGATTCACGTAACTTTCTTTGGCTGCGCTCAACATATGTTTGCAACTGCGGATTAGGAAAGAAGCGTGGTGTGCTAATAGAAGCCGGGGGAGACACAACGTTGTAGGGCATATTGCTGTACCGACCCAAAGGCTTCACAGTCACCGCTGCTCGCCTACCACTTACCAACTGCTTGCTTGGTTGTGATGCCACCTCACTCGCACCACTCCTTTGATCCCTGTAAATGTTTGCGCTCTTATTGATGCGGGAAGGGGTGTTTGTTGTGGAGGGCGAATGAACACCACTCTGCGGTTTGGTGGCCGACATCGACGTGTTGGGGCACTGAGCGCAGGATGCAGTTACATCATCATCGGACCAGGTCAGGTCTACACAATCCTCTCGCATTCGGCAAGGTAATCTCGAGGAGATGCAGCACGAAAGTGATCCTTTATTCGGCGAACTGCCCACCTTACGTGCGGAAAGTCGTGGGTTCTTTTCTGCCACGTTTCTATCAGCAACTTTGTCATCAACCCCCTGACCGTATTTTAGCCTTTCCTTTCGGTTGCTCGCATCTGTGGGGCGCATAAAACTGCGGAAACCCGTGGGCCCCGCGCCAAGGGAGCCGCGGGGGGTTGTTTTCAGCGGCATCGGTTGAGCTGTCTGTGTCGACACCTCTCTACTGTTCCGTTGGGATAACACTCGCTTGGTTGCATTTCCAATTTTACGCAAATTTCCACCTTCCCTACCGGTCTTTGCAGACATATTTTGCTCACGAGCCGCCTTCACATCCTGCGATGTATGTGGGTTACTCCGCGCACTACCACCATTCTTGGGATTACTGTTGGCCCCACTGAGTGTCTTATCGTTTTCTGCTTTCGCATCCTCTTCTGTTGGCTTTTCGTGTTGTTTGGTGTGATCCGTTTTGGATGATGGTGTGTGCTTTGACACTTGATGGGCACATGAGTGAATATTATTCTTTCCATTAATTATTGTCTCTGTTTTCTCTAGCCGCTGACCATCATTCTGCCTTTTATAGATTTCATTTGAAAGCTTGATTTCTTCCTGCATTGCATTCACGATCAACGACACATATTCCACTATAAATGTCTCAGGGATTTTATTGTGTATGCACTCGTCAATGAAATCAACCAGGAATGAGTGGGGCCCATTTCCACTGCCCTCTGCGTTAAAGCAAGATCCGTCATGCAACATTCTTCTGTTACGGCGCCTTTCATTCGCCCTGGAGTTCATGTGTGCTCTTATGGTGCTTCCACTTGCCCAGGGAGTGCTCGTGCTCAGAGACTCCTCCGCGCCCCGACCAAGTGATGAGACAACAGCTTCACCCCCAGCTGGTGGGTTTTGATTCCGTTTGTCTGACTCGCTAGGGTGCGCACTCATTTGGCCGCAAACCTTGCTGTAAAGAGAAGAGAAGGAAACAACCAATAATCCAAGAGCGCGAAGGAAAGCGCCATGCGGGAGTTGTAAGGGTAGGTCAGACACGCAAGAAATGGGGAGTTAAAATCGATGCCACAAACAACGAAGGATGTGTGACATGTTCAAACACATAAGGTATTGCTGAGATAAGTGTCAAAACGGCGAAGGGCAGTTGGTAGAGGAGCTCCATTCAGCCCTCTTCAAATAACATGAGTTACTGGGGCACGAAAGTGCGAACGTGCCACTGCGATGAAAAGCATACTTTGAGGAAGTGACAGAAAATCAACATTCCTGACTACAACACAACAAATTAAGATGTGCAATCGCATTAAACATCATTATCCAACGAGAACAACAGATAATCGCTCCTCATCCTCTTCCGTCAAACGTCGTGTTTCGCTTTTGCATATATTTGCAGCACGTTGGGCACAAATAGCGAAAAGTAACAACAGGAACACAACCTAAAGGAACACAAGTGCAACTACACTAAACCTTGAGAAAGCACAGACTCCCTCAATGCGATCGCCCTTTGAACGATTGATGGCGTGCGTATACGCGGGAGGTGATGCAGCAGTTCAATGATGCCGGACTTCTCACACTCAATCAACACCTCTGTCATCTGAGCCAAAATAGCTAAGCAGACGTAAGGATGTAGGGGGAAACCCAAGTATTCCAACGCATCTGCGAAGTAGACGTCCCAGAGGCACAGTAAGTCATCTACATGGAGCCGACCGGCGAGAAGTGTGGTCAGCATTCCCGGTACCCACTCCAGGACAGAAACTCCTTCAGTCACGAAGTGGCGATATAATTCAAAGTTCGTTGCGCGGAAGAGCATGAGAAACATGCCGCACTGCTGTTGCAAACATTGCTTACTCTGAAGCACATTGTTGTTGTGCGACAACAAATGATGAAGTGACTCTACAGAAAAATAAATATCCCGTGCATTTGTATATACGGCATCAAACGCTAACGCAAGCTCAAATATGCAATTAACTTCATCCGATGAGGCGTCGGCGTGCGAAACCTGAAGGGCTCTCCATGCTGACTCCATACGCTGCCGACGATCGTGATTAGTAACGAACTGAGGCATGTAACGAATTTGGGATAATATTGCTAACCACGTTGTGTAGCCAAACGAAGAGGAACGATCAGAACATCGGCTTCCATTGGCAAACTTGCTCTCCTTCCGCGTTAAAAGTTGTTCACTGTTTGTCGCACAAAGTATTTGGGAAGCAGCACACCTTTTGATGCCACCTTGCTCGTCGGAGGAAACAATTTGAGCAAATGTGGCTTCCAACTGTTCAAAATCCTTTTCCTGCATGCGCTCCATCGTCATTTCACACGACTTATCGACAAAAGAAACACCCAACAAATACCGATACACGGTGCCACGGTACAACGGCGGAATACCAGCGCGTGAAGCTTCACGAAGCTTCATGGGATTCACCTCCATTTCCGCATCAAGCAACTCCCCAAAAACTGGGAGGTTGCCACTGCTGTTTCCAATAGCCTTCAAGTCCTCTCGAGATCCATTGCTGTAGCAGCTAGCTGTTGGTAATTTATCACAAGGTGTTCTAAGATCCAAAGCGACGGAACCGTGAGGAGAGTCCGTTTCATTCATCGAAGGAAGGAAAAAAACACTAAACAGCAGCGAATGTCTAACAACCGCGTGCCGGTCAGCGCAAACCCTTTTTTAGTTTACTGTTTGTCTGTCCAAACATAATTAGAGGCCCATAAACCAGTTCAGAGAAAACATGATATATTTAGTAATGGAGACAACCATCGCACAGTGTTTCCTTGAGTACACAACCTCGATGTGTCTGTGTGGGAAGTAGCACAAGAAACTGCAAGCAAAGACACGAAACGAAAAACATAATAGAAAGAATTAAAATATATCATTAACGAAATAGAAGAGTGTCATATTCTAACCGCGTGTTCTCTCAACAACATTTCGCCACCTTTAAGTGGTTTTTAGCTAATATTCCTTAGTGCACCATCAATTCCGAGGAAACAAGGGCCTCATTAATTTCAATTACGCATCATAACCCTCCTCCCCGCACACACACATAAGTTAACAGTTCAATTAAAACAATAACCAAATACTGCCAAAGTGACCATTAGGTAAGGAAGACTACAAACGAGATGTATAAGTAAGAAGAAGAATGAACATACTCCGCGGCACCCGTCGTTCTTTTGTTTATCATTACTGCTGTTATTACTTCAATATAAACACTTATAATGGTTTTTCAACTCTCTCGTAAAAATAATACTAATAAAGTGTGCGAAAACAATACGTGGCTAATAAAGCTAACGGGAATTCACGACAACCCCATTGATATACGAAAAAATATTATTATTCCTTTGAAAGGATGTTTCAGTAATTAAAACTAAAACAATGTCAGCAGCGACCGGACGAGCACTTGTGCATCCGCCCCGATGAACAACAAAGCCATATTATTATCCATCCCAAGCAAAGTCCAAAGGAAACACCTTTCAATGCACGGTGCGAGACATTCACGTCCATCGAAGTGAGCGGTATAACGGGATATCGTCTATCGTTTTTGTGGCAATTTGATGTGTTTTAACACCAAAAGCACATGTTGATGAGTTTCCCTCTCCACATAGGAGCAACCTACAACGGGGAAAATAACACCTAATTTGACAGACGTAAGGACCTTTGAGCATGTTTTTTTCACCATTTTCTTTTTTTAGGAAAAAAGAAAAGAAAGCTATGATCCACCTTTCTTATAGCCGTTAAACAATATTAGCGGCATGCACAAAGGAAAAAAAACATTCTAAAAGAAAAAGGAGAGAAAACTAAGTAACAGTTTTAGGTCCACAGTGGAAGGGGAAAGCATCTGCTACAGTTAGCCGAATTATGTCCACAACTCCTTAAGCACTTTACAGAGACAAACAATATTAGTCAACAACGATTAACTTTCGTGCATTAAATCCACATTTCCTGCTGTTTTTCCCTGATATCGGAAGCTTGACCGAACACGCTCCCAGTCAATCGTTTCCTCTTTCCTTTTTTTTCTTTTGAGCTGTAATATCGGCAAATAGACCGCATCTTGCCACATATACCACTCAAACAATAGCCACATGGATCTGCATCTGATCCCATTTCCTTCCCTTATGGCAGCTTTTGTGACGCACCGCGAAGGAGCCCACTGACGCCCGCTAGTGGCTTCCACCGAGAGAATGGTTACTTACCATGGCGCTCATGGTACTCTCGCAGGAACTCTTCACGGGGCATAATCCACACCATTTGCTTAACGCCCTGCGATGCCTCCTCCAGCAGATGCTTCCGCCCGCTTTCTATGGTGTTTGAACGTTCCTGCTGCTGCTGAAGGGTCGTGTCTGAGCCGTAAAGGTGGTCTGCCATGATTTGTTTCTCGTGCGAGCTAGCCAGGGCGACGAGAACTGAAACCAACATGCTGGTCGTGTAGATGGCCCATGTCCCCTCCTTGACCATTGTGTAAGCAGAATAAATGCCGGAGCATACAAAATCCGATACTTTTTGAATGCAGGTACCTTCGATAAAGTTTTGATACGCCTCGATCATATCTTCGAACTTTGCGTGAGTCAATGAGAACAAATTCCCAAACTCTTCCACCTGAAGTGTTTTGTCTTGGTTACCGTATATTTTCCTAGTGGGAGCCCCTCTGAGCAGAAAGCAACAACAGCAGCAGATAAAAATAACAGTTTCAATAGGTAAAGACGGAGCAAAACATGAATTATTAGGGATACGAGGAGTGGTGTACGAAAAAAATGGGGAAGATGTATATGTAACTTAGGGCAACACACACATTTATGCACTCGTTAAACGAAACAATATCAACAATTTGCAGAGGGGGTTATACGAAAACAAAAATAATCTATTGGATCAATACCATTTAGAGAGAGAGAAACCAACCGTCAAACAACAACAGCATTGGTTCGGTATAATGCTCATGTGAAAGACAATCACAAAGATCAGCGTAGCAAGGTGCCCACCTCTCGTACGTAACGACACCTGAGAAACAGGACAAATGCGTTTCTAACGGCATCACCAAACTTTACTCAATGATAAGTCGCGAAGCGCACTTTTGCATGCTTTTGTTTTTCCCCATCAGTTTAACGATAATTAACCGCCGTAAAAATCAACGACGACAAAGCGCTCCATGGCATAGAACACACCGAAACCCCTACTGCGACTTACAGAAGCTTTAAGGTGCCGTGTGGAAATCCCTTTCACCTCTAACACGGCGTACTTCGTCTTATCGCACCCCGTTGTGTAGTCATCACCTCCATCGCAGGTATTTCCATTGGAGCTCTCATCTCCACAATCATTTTGAACAGCCACACGGCCATCCTCATCCACCAGAAATAAAGTCAAAATATTTTCTGCCAAACTCGCAGGAATGGAACCAAACGTCGACGTGGAGGCCGATGGAGGAGCTGGTTTATTCCGCCATAACACCACGCAATGTCCATCATCATCCACTAATGCGCTCCAATGTAACGAGTCTTCTTCTATGGTGAACTGTAATGGTTGTACTTCTAATGGGACCCACGCTTTCTCTTGCTGGAAAGCAAATCCTACTCGGCTGCACTGTTTTAGACTGAAATAACCCATAACCACCTGCACTGGCTGCTCAATCGAAACGGCGGCAATTCGCAGCAGAATCCCATCTGCTGTGTCTGCAGATCCTGCGGCGATGACTTCGCATTGGTGAACACGCAGTACGTCCTCCCCATCGTAAAGCAGCGGCACGACGGCAACAGGGACACCGGAATGGAGGGGCATAAATGATTCCACTACGCGTGTAAGCTCCTTCTCCACTTTATCGCTTTCTTTAGCTACCGGTGGTCCAATGACAGATTCTCCTTTCCCAATACGGTGAAGAGTACGAAGCAACATTGGGTGAAGCCGCGCGCGCAGTGGTTCGTCCAAAGTTGATGTGTCTGCTGTTGCAGGAGGCGCTTGACGAATCAATGATCTACGCTGTATAACCCACTGTAGTAGCTCTTTTTCCCGTTCTGCTTCGTAACGTATCTCACGCATAACGTTGCCACACCGTTGCCGGAGGCCCCCAATAATTTCTAAGAGGAGTGACTGACGCTTCAGGTCTCTGCACTGAGTCTGCGATACATGCAAAGCAATGTCATAACAGCGATGCACCACATTTGACACTTGGAGTACAAGTTGTGTTAGCATCCGTGAAATATCTTCACCGCATTCAATCAACGCCTTCAAATCGATGGCATTAAAATAATTCAATACATTAGCCTTTTCGGGGTGGGCAAGCTCCTCAACGACTGCGTCACGAAGCAGAGTTGCATTGTCTGGTAAAAGCATATGAGTGTGGACATTGCAAATAAGATCACTCCACTGCTTTAAGGAGTAGAGAAAGGATTTTTTGCCCATCCTACAGTACTCCGCGATGCAACACACTGAAACTACTTCACGCGATGTTACACTGGCAATAACCTCCGAGAGATCCAATCTAACTATTTGCAGAGAGTTATTTGGTGCTGTACTACTGACAACGAGGTACGCGACATGAGAAGTATTCACACCATTGTCCCTCTCCCGTCTCCCCTTTATCACATCGTCCAAGGGTGTTGCGCTGAAATTGTCACCATCTTTACTTTCTTTCCGAAGCGCGGTGGTGGCGCAGCTACCACAAACGAATCCACACGTACGCGCGATAAATCCATGGGAAAGGGTAATTGAGTGGATACAAAACAGACCTCCCGTATGCCACCAGGAAGAAAACTTAATCCTCCTGCCTGATCAAACAATATGAGCACAGGTGTCTCATCTCCACACTGGAGCTCGTCAAGAATGCATGAAGAAGCCGTTGTGCACAAAGGCAGGCATCGCTCCGAGTGTTTCTTTAGTGTTGAAACGCGTGATACAGCTGAGGTCCACGTGCACGCCACTATAGCACCATTCGTTGATGTGAACAGTACAGGGGGTTGCCTAAGAGGATCCTCCTCGTTACCAACCCATTGGGTTCCTTTTCCGTCTCAACACTTCCCCCTTCAAATGCCACTGAGGTGCAGTCGTCACCATCCTCCATAGAGGTGCAAAAATGTTTCGAAGAGAACCGTGAAACAAATTTGCGTACCAAATCCCCGCTCTCCACATCGAGAAGAAATACTTCCCCACTCTGCAGTCCAATAGCTAAGATACGCCCTGAAGGTGACCAACAGGCGGAAACAGATGTTTCTTCAGCCGGTATGGAGAGGGACAGCTGTGTTACGACAGTTAACGTAGTGGAGCGGTAAACAACAACGACCGACCGGGTGACAATAGCAAGAAGGTTCATGTTGTGACATGCAGTTGCAAGCAAAATGGGCTCCGCTGCGGCGCGTGTGTGGAGTATCTTCATGTTTTTTGTCTATTTTATTAAGCCTTTTTCTGCTTGTATTGAGGTGTTGCTCTGTACTAACAAAACTACCCACACGAGCTGAATGTATGGAAATCAAATGGCAGTGCATAAGAAGATTTCGCGAAAGATAAAACGGATTTTACGCTCTCTCAAAACGTTCAGGAGTTATATTCACCATTAGATTATATGTTATCGTAAAGATAATAAACACTGGCCGAGGGTTCATTCTTCAAAGCTGACGTAGGAGTTCAGTCAAACCAGCGCGTCCAAATACCCGTGCATTCTGCAAGTTTAGTATCCCCCGACTGCTGGACACGTTGCGACATGGACTCACCAAAAAAAAATCGTGTAAGTTTCACTGCTTCAGTCATGCTGGGAAAGTTATAGTCACTACGCACCCAACGCCGTTCGAACCCGTGATGTGTTTCCAGTCGTTCCAGTAAAGTGTTCTGGCGCCGCGGCTCAGTGGTGTTTGTTCCAAGAGTTTCAATAATCACCAGCGCTGAGGTACCACGATGGGACGAAGTTCCAACACTAACGCTGTCACTACTTTTGACGCTTGGAGACGCGGTATCGAGAAGCTCCAGAAGATTGCTGATTGTTGCGTCAACTGCTGCGTGCCACCGATCCGCTCCCCAACTCGCACGCATAACGTAGGAAAGAGACCAGGCACAGACAATAAGACGACAACGCTTGTGTTCCTTAAGTAGGCCCTGTTGAACGTGGCTAAAACTAATGGGACGGACACATAATTGAAACATTGAAGCACCACTACGTTGACAATCGCTACAATCCTCAGAACAGGTATCGCCGACCCAAACATGATCCTCAGTTTCTACTCTGCCAAAACAATCAGCACTGGGAACAAAGCAAACACCTTTCATATCCTTTCTCAGCGAGGCCACTGAACGCACTATGTTATCCATGCATGGGTATAGCATTGCTACCTCGCTATCGTAGCAGTACAATGCACGCACGGCGCCATGGCAACCCATCATGCATCCTATGCGCCCAGTACCACATCCAAAATCTGCAACTGCAAAAGATGATAGCGAACCTGGAGCGTCTGCCTCAGAATTATTCTTGCCCTCCGTGCTATTCCTAGAAACACACGAAGAAGACCGCTGCAAGTCGTCGAGGAGACTGTGGATATATTCCTTCACTAAAGAACAGTCATGGTAGCGCATGAGATAGTCATACTGGAGTGGGAATCGCTTGTACATTTCTAGAGATCCCACTTTAAAGTTGGGAACTACGATACTATCCGGTTCAGTAACTTCTACACAGCCGCTGACACGACTCTCACCCAATTTCTCACAGCCGTGGCGAGCAGGGACGTCACTACCTACCCGGGCATTCGACCAGAGAGACTGAAGGTGTTGACGACGCTTTCGGCTAATCAGAATACTGTCCGGCAGAACATTAGCCTCTTTACTAGAGAGATGCTTTGGCTGCGTTTGAGACCGCTCTGTTTTGCGACCTGCCGTTACTTCAACAGAGGCCGGCGACCGCTTGCTTGGTAGAGTTTCCTCGAGCTCTTTCCCCATACCTTTCACTAGCAACTGACTCAGTCTGTGAAAGGAACGGCTGTTCCTGGAAATCAAATATGCAGGTGGAAGCGTATGTATGTGTATATCTAAAGGGAAAGCGACAACCACAAGATAATTTCAACGTTAGCACGGGAAATATTCAAATTTCGTTTTACACTCACACCCTTTAATCCTTTTAGCCAGCACAGATTCAAGGTTTCGCAGAGGCGGGAGAGGGCTAACTGAAACACGCTATTGTTTTTTCCCATCAACATATATGAAGACAGTACAACTGTCAATAACTCCAATGATAATTATTGTCTATTCCCATTAATTTATCTATGTTACCTTAACCGATGAATGAGCGCGCGTTGCTTTCTCCACTCCAATTCCTCCCGCTTCACCATGGCGTAAACGGCACGTTCCACTAGTTTTATGTCGAAACCCATGCGCGCCATTTCAGACATCAGTCGGTTATGCTCTACTGTTGCACCAAGCGCCACCCTTCGGCGTAGTGCCTCCTCTATGCGAAGAACCAATTCACTCTGCGCAGCGGTCAAACTCTGATCACTCACCCCACTTTTTATCGCGTCCACTGTCGCTGACTTAAACAGTCTTATCGCCTCCTCTGCATCAGCACGACTTGCAAGCACATCCAGCCGCATACGGGCCAATGATTCAGTAATGCGTACGAGACTTTCAAGCTGTCGTGCTGTGATTTGTATAATAGGCGTCTGCGACTTTGTACCACTGGAGTTGGAAAGAGCATCAAGCGTTTGCTGGTGCGCATCACGGCGAACGTGAACGTAGAAATCCAGAAGCACTGACATAGCTTCCTCGGAGATTTTTGGCTGACGAGTTGCTCTCGCGTAAGAAACGTACCTGGTGAAAAATGATCGCTCCACCACCGCCGAAGTTGTAGTGTGCACAAGGCGTGAGCTACCACCTTTATGCAAGTTGACGACGTGTTGTGCGAGTCGATTATCGGTTTCCGGATTACGAGGATCAATCATCTTAAATATGAGGTCAAAACGGGAAAGGATAGAGCTCTGAAAATCCATCTGGTCTTCATTAGATCGCAAAGGATCATAACTGCCAAGAGTTGGGTTTGCAGCGGCCAGGACACTTGTTCGGCTATTCAACATTGTGGTGAGATTGGCCTTGGCAATCGATATGGTTTGCTGTTCCATCGCTTCGTGGATAGCCACCTGGTCCTGGTCCCTCATCTTGTCGAATTCATCGATGCAAACCACACCACCGTCGGCAAGAACCATAGATCCGGCCTCCAGAACAAAGTCACCTTTTCCTCTGGAAATAACAGAAGCCGTGAGACCGGCGGCACTGCTTCCCTTTCCCGAAGTGTATATTCCTATCGGTGCTACCTTCTCCGTAAACTTGAGGAGCTGCGACTTCGCCGTCGATGGGTCACCAATGAACAGAACATTCATGTCACCGCGAAGATAGTTGCTACCCTGCTTCTTGCGCGTGCCACCAAAGAGAAGACAGACAATCGCTTTCTTCTGATCCTGCAGGCCAAAAATAGCAGGATCAATACTTTGTGCAAGTCGATCATACACATCGCCTTGCTCGGCGAAGCGCTGAAATGTAGATTCCTCTTCCACCTGCCATGCCATGCGAGACTGTGAGCGCACACGTGAGGAGAAATTTTGGTTCACACTCTGCACAGCAGCCCCACCATCTCTGGCTGTGATGTACATCAAACCCACACACCGAAGGTACTGCGCGCGGAGACCCGCCGCCGAACGACTTCCCTTACTTCCACCTTTACTACCATTCTCAATCCCACCGCGCTTCTCCTGTACTGACACGATTCCAGCAATTTGCACTCGAGACCCTGGGCTCACGCGATCAACAAGATACCGGTCCACCACAACGGTAACATGGCGCGGGAGCTCACCGGTAGGGACATCCTCTGGTAGTTCTTGTATTTTAATGATCTGCTGGTCCTCATATTCACACTCCATTGGCAGCAGTGTGTATGGGTTAGGGCGACACCTGCGCTGACCACCACCGCCAGGGCCTGCAGGCCCGGCACCGGGCCCACGACCGCCATTTTCTAAGCAGTTTGGTGGAAGATCAATGCTTCTTCCGCCATTAATAAAAGTCTTACTGCTGCAGCTAGTGCACTGTATTGCCGCCCGCACACATCGCGCGTGACAGGCGCTAACCTTTACAACAATCCCACTCACACATACCAAGCGGGCAACTGAGGCCTGTGCAAGCAAACGCAGTGATGTTGGGGGAATACTCCAGTAAATTTGTACCTGTATGCTGTTCTGACGGCCTAAGGGTGGTAGCAATCGTTGCTCTTGTGCTAACTCCCACACCGCATGTTCAAAAAGTGGCAATGCCTTTGTAGGATGTGTGTGTAACGCGTCAAATAGTGCTCCACTAAATTGTTGTAAATGCGACATTTCCACTTCCACGAAGTAAATACCAGCCGCAAGATTTCCACGCAACATCGCCATATACAAGTGGTCGTTACGAACACGGAAATGCTCAATAAACTCTTTGAAAATTAGTTTCAAATCCACTGCTTCATCACTATGGCGTTCTGCATGGTCCAAGTCGTTGTCCACTGCAAGTCCGCCGCGGAAGTTTGTTACCTGTACCAAACCTGCATCTGATTCCATTTGTATTGCACCTAACCTGTAAGAAAAAAAAAGACCTGATCCGTTAAAAAAACAATAATAGAAAAAGACCCCGCTGCACGGAAACTAGAAGGAAGCAAAAGCCGAGTATCCCAGCGCAATTTAGCCACACTTTACTTCTCAAAAAATACGATTTTGTGTTATTTGATTTTGACCCAGTTTGATATCTCCTTTTCGCTCTCGCAGTAGAAAGAGACAGTCATGGGGAAGCTGGTAAAAAGAAGGGGTATGCGAACAAAATATCTGTTAAGGCGAATAAAGAATATACAGAAAAATGAGATACTTCTTGCTATAGTGGTGGAGTCGTATAATGACAAATTGAAACTTCTCGTTAAGCAATCACAAAACATGTTGCGAGTGTCATTTAACGAATTGTATTCCACATTCTACCATAGCAGCGCTGTTACAGCGAGAGGTGGATAAGCACTAACAACGATACGACAGACCTCTTTTTTTTGTTTTTGTTTTTTTGAAAAAAAAAAAAGAACAGAAACCTTCGGTAAAGCTGCATGGACACGGAGAGAAGGATCAAAACCGTATAACATTCGCACCATTAAGCCCCATTGCCTGCGATGTAACGTGTTCAAACCCCAATGTAGCGAGCCTCGTACATATACCACAGCTTTGCAATAGTGGTAGTAGTAGTAGTAGCTGTAGTAATAGCAACAATAATCATAATAATCATAATGGCCTGCCAGCAATTCCTGCTAGTCATACCTCATTGGATTCGTCTAGTAATTCTTCAATTACCTTGCGGGGGTGTTCTCAACTAACATGCGGAGGGTGTCTACACTGTATTCGTCAAATGGGTTTGTAGAGCTGAGAACCAACGTACCACTCTCAATCACACCATTTATTTTCTTTTCAACCAAAAGGGGAAGTAACCAAACATTGCAGGCCTCTAACAGGGTATAAGGGAGTTTAAAGTACTCAACCATCTCTTGCACGGGGATTCGATCAGAAAAGCATAGAGAATAATATTTGACTACCATCAACAATGAAATGCGCTTACGGACAAGCTGCAACACATTGTGCACGCCACATCGTACGTACAGCTCAGAGTTATTTAGCATCGCAAGATTGAAAAGCCGGAGGTTGCAGCTCTGCAAAGCCACCACCAAATCTTCAAGTCCGCTGTTATCAAATGATTGAAGGAACGCAGCTGGAGGGATGCGCCCCAACGCTAAGGCACACGCAGCAAGCTTCACAAACAGAGGTTGTCTTTTCTCCTTTGCTTCACTATCAGTCAAAACAAAGGCACGCGCAAAGAGCTCCATCGCCTGGTGTACCATCACATCTGTCAAGGGTTCCTGCAGAATCTTGTCAGCGGAGTTGCGATATAACGCACAGCGTATGTTGACCATGTCCCCGTAGTGCTGATGAAAAGCTTCCACAAAATGGTTGCTCTCAGGCGGAGCTGAGTTGTACAGCATCATTTCACTCAGTAGCGCTGCAAACGCCACAATTCGCTTCTTCTCAACAACAGACTGAGACCCATGCTTCGGTGGTGCGACTCGCACGAAACGGTGTAGTTTTAAAAGTATCGACTTTAGGTTCGACTGGACGGAAGAAATGCCCTTTTCACAAGCCAACTCAAACACGGTGCGAGCACGTGACAAGACGATCGGAAGTATGCAGAAAGGCGCATGGGTTTCCTTCTGATTGCAAAAGAGATACAAACAAATTTCACATAGCAAATTCGCATATGTACAGCAGTCTATCAACATGTTTCCCATGTCTTGCAAAATGGTACATCGCAATTTCTTCATCTCTTCATTTCCACCAAATTTACTAGCCACATCTCCCTCTTGAATGGTGCTCGTCACAAGGTTCAAGTAACATCCCAGGGAAAAAAGCACTACCCAACGCTCACCAGGAAGCTGAACGAGTTGCGGCTGATGAGTGCCGCGGAGTTTCTTCAGAACAACCCACGATTTTTGCATTTGCTGCAATGTCGTCTCATAATCTGCCATACCGTGACTCCCTACAACGCCGAAAAAAGCACCCTCAATATGTTCTTCGCTACCCTCCCACACCGATTCGTCTGTGCTCATAATGTTGGACATGAACGCCGTAAATACACGAGTGGCAAGCAGTTCCTTCCCCATTGCGTTACCGCCCTCACCCTGTGGGAAGGCAACAGCTGTGGGTGGACTGAATGAAGAAGGTAGCGGTTCCTGCTGCTTTTCCTGAAGCGGAGGGTATTGCTCATTGCCCTCCCGGTTAGGTGCAATCGCCGGACGCTTGAAGCTGTGGCCCTTTTCTTCCTTAAGAATCCCGCCGTCTTTGTTTCTGCTGCCGCCGAAAAAAGAAGAGGTTGCCTGAGCCGTAAGCTGTAAGCCTTTCGACGCATCAGGAATGTCCAACGTATTGTAACCCTTCGAAGAAAAAGGGAACAGAGGCTGTCGAGCTGCACTGGGATTCCCAGCTGCATCATTAGTAAATGGGGCTTGTGGTATCACTGAAGCCGCATTAGCCGTTTTTTGAAAGGCAGTTGATACGAAAGCTGACCTCTTGAAAGGCGAGTTAATAATCACAGGGTTGGTATCAACGTCGCTATTGCTACTCGCTGGGAAGAGTATTCCACCTCCACCATGTGAAGGAAAGGGGTTGGAGACATTTTCCACACCAGCAGGGTTTAAACCCCAAACTGGTTTAACACCTTCACTCAGCGGCCCAACGACTGTCTTCGGTACTGCCGTACCAAAAGCAGGGAAGGAATTTCCAGTTTGCTTTTCCGAATGCAAAAATGGAGCAGCTGAACTAGTTGAAGAAAATACTGACGACTTCACATCCGTAGGAAACACCGCCATTTTGTTTGTATTGACAAAGTTCGACGCAGAAAAGGAAGACTGCACGTGGCCAGTAGCTGGCGTAAATCTTACCGCTTGTTCACCATGGACGGAGGTGGGTGCACCAAAGACACTATCGTTAGGGTTCTTTGACAGTACCGCCGCAGATGATGTCTCACCAATTGAACCGAAAGCATTTCCTGGTCTTCCGAACATCTGTGAGCTTTTTAGAGGAAACACAACCTTCTTAAGTTCGTCTCTTCTTTGATAAAAGCTTTTAAAAATGCTTTTTGTAAATTGAGGAAAACATATTAATGAAGAAAAAAAATGTAAATACAGAAACAAAAGCACCTTGAGCAGTACCAATGACAAATGCGGTTCCATGGCTGGTAAATAACGGCGATGGTGCAGCAATATTTTCTATGATGAAAAGGAGAAGGTTTGAACTTTCGCAACCGCTCCGCATTTACCAAACACTCCCATTACCACACTTCTTTCACTCTTACAGGGAACCAGTGGCAAAAAAAAGTTCCCATAAATTTATGTGTGTGTATGTGTGCTGCACTCGTTGTTCTATCCACAACGCACATAATGATACGATCATCATCCATCATAAGAAATAACTTCGTGTTTGGCTGGCTAAATGGTTGTTTTATATATGATCGCACAGGAGCATCACACTTCTTTTTGTTTTTTGTTTGTTTGTTTCGGAACATTAAAAACAATAATGAAGTAAGCTTCACCCAAAATAAAGGCTGTAAGAAGAAAAACTCAATGCACAAAGTTACGTCTGATATATCTATTTCCGTCCATAAATAGCAAGCAGATGATGAGGAAATTCGACGGGGTAAGTGCAACAACAGCAACACCGAGGAGAAAAAAATACTACCATCAGTAATAAACGTGATTAAAGCGAGTACAAAGAATGATGCACTTAAGGATTCTTTTATACTTATTTAATGAGGAAAAAAATCCACACACGTTCAAAACAAAAAAAAAAAGAATCGATGTTTTTGCCAAATTTTTTTCTTTCTACGCATTCAAACATCCTCCAAAACATATTAATGCTTCGCTATTTCAGGGAAAGGGCCAAGTGCTAACTTCAGCGTTAAATGTCCAATACTTTCAGTGACCCTAGCGTCTCACCGGCCCTCACTGATACTTCTAAAGGGACACGCAGGGATAGAATTTGAGTGTGTTGATGTATTATCTCCTTTATCTTCCTTGCCACCACATGCACGTATTCATTAACAACGGAATACACGAGCTCGTCATGGACGGACATAACAAGTGCAAATGGGGCTGCAGGGAGATTCGGAACAAACTGGTGCCGCTGGCGATGAACCGCTGTCATGACGTGATGCATTATCGTTGCAGCACCACCTTGAAGAGCCCGAGCAACTGCATGCTGCTTTCGACGGTTGCCATCCAATTCTGTTGACAGGTCCTGGGAACCAGTTAGTGTTTCAACCCGATTTTCATGAAACGCAGTTAAACGGACACTTGCGAGATATTTCGCAGCGACGCCATAAAACGCGTGAAATTCATTAACCAGAGTGTGTGCCCTATACTTCCTCGTTAAAGCTCGCTCCTCTTCGTTTTCCACCGTTAACTTTTCAATACGCTGCTGCATTTGGGAAGTCCCCATGCCGTACACCAGACCGTAGACAATGACTTTAATAGCCTCCCGAAGAGTGGGTGGTACCGTATTTTCGTTCGGAATATCAGCGATGCGACGTGTTATAGCTAAAAGGACGTCGTATTCAGTAGAGAGTTGTTCTATAAGACGGCGGTCTCCACTAAGGTGGGCCAGCACCCTTAACTCTATTTGATTGAAGTCAACCGAAAGAATTGTGCAACCTGGCGGTGGTCCATACAAATGCCGCATTGTCCACTCCGGATTAGTAAAGATGTGTCCACTATTAGCGTTTTTGGGATTTAAGTATATACATTTGCTCGGCTTCTTCGGTATCGTTTGTAAATTAGGTTTTGAGCAGTAAATGCGACCAGTGGTGTTGTGATGTACGCTCCACTGAGGGTGCACAGATAAGAGATAAACCTTCTTTGTGCTGCTACCTGTTGAATCGCAGGTCGAGCCGCTGCTGGGGCAGGATTCATTTTCTGTTTTTTCTTGTGACCGGGTCCCTACATCCACAACACGGTGAATCAAATTTATGTTTTCCATGCTACCCCTCAATGCCTTTTGAAACTGTAGTCGTTCATGTAATGCCAGCCAGGCCTTCCCAAACAATTTCCCTGGAGAGGTGTCGTCTGATTCGTTTTGGCAGAAATTTTCCAACTGCTTCTCCCATTCGCCATCGCGGGGAAACGTGTGGCGATATCGACAACGCAGGTACGTTACAACGTCCTCCGCTGAGGCTGTCAGAACGTTTATCTTCGGAACGTCTGACTCCTGCGATGGAGAGGGAACAGTAATTTCACTTAAGTACTCGGCGATATCAGTAATCTGCGCATTCAAGTCCTTCATCATGGAATCAAGAAGTTTCTTTTTAACGAACATTCCGTGGTGTGTCATGACTTCACAAAGAAAACTCACCTCAGTTTGAAGAATGCATTGAGATCTAAGAGAGGCCGCAGCACCTTTCGTCAAGGGACTCTCAAGGACAGGTTTGAGGTGGGTATCGTAGAACTCGTAGGTAGATAAAAGATTGCACAAAAGTTCCCTCAAAACCGGCTTGCTGTACATCGATGATGAAACAGTGGTTTGGGTGGTGGTGGTGGAGCACTTTTGACTGAAACACTTCTCAGACTGTGTTTCGTATTCCTCCAATGATGATGATGCTATTTCCTCCGCACGAGTTCTAATACGTTTTCTAATGTCCTCCGCAAAACCGCAAAAGATATCTCTGATGTCTATACTATCCATGGTGGTGTACGGCTTTCCACGATAGCAAGCAATGACCTTCACACAAAGCGAAATATCTACAACGTTCCGCACCTCCACACGATCGGTACCGAGGAAGCGAAACAACAACTGATAAAGGGGCTGTGCGCACATCACGATTTTAGTGACATCGGAACAGGAAAGGAGTTTCGCTAGAAATATGACAGGAGAATACTCGGAAGGTCTCAACGTGTAGAAAAAATCTTCACCCGCAAGTATTTGGATCGTAACAGAGGAGTTCACTTCTTTCAAAACCTGAGCGCCTGCACGATCACTCTCCAATAATGCCATGCAGAAGTTACTAGGATCTGAAAGGGAAGACACGTTGCCGGCTAGTTCCACGTCAATCATTACAGGGCCCAAAGCACCTTTGAACAATTTATCACTAAAGGAGAAAACATCTGTGGCTTCATATCTCATTTTTTTGGCGACTGGTGAATGAACCCCGTCTGTGGGAAGTACGCCTTGATCTCGAGAGGGCGACAACTTTTCATTCGAAAATAACACATCCAGCACCTCCTGTGTTGCTAATGTTTTCACAAACGGTTCATCCTGTGATGGAGGTGAGCGCGAGCGCTCTATGAATCCCTTTTGTTCGGGAATCGCCTCTACAGCTTCTTGCTTCTTGTCACTCTCCACCCCATCCTTGGAACAGGCTATAGAGGCGTCATTACACTCCTGTCGTAGCTTCTGTAGCTCTCCAGCCCAAAAGAAAATGGAAGATTCGTCTCCATTATTTGATGTAAATGACATATTGCCAAAAAGTCCAAACAGAATATTCCTGTCGCCACTAAAGTAATACCTGTTACTTATTATCGCCCGCAAATCAACCCGCGACCAATGTCACTCGGGTGAAAATCAATATTGGCTGGTGTCAAATGTTGCTGTATTACCCCTTTTTGTTCCAGAATATTATTAATAATAACAATCGTAACAACAATGAGGATAATAGCTGTTAAGATCCTGTAATAAGCAGGAAGACGGAGAGAATACTCCTGCCAATGCCCCGCGCCCCTACGATCTGCTTTGGAGAAGTGTATGGAGTACCTTAACAGAAAGAAAAATTATTGCTGATAAGAGATATGGGGAAGAACGAGAAAAAAAATGCGAAACATGTTGCCTTGTGCGTAATGCAACCATGAGAATGAGAATAAATCAACGGTTGAAACTCCTTTTAGATATAATAAACGACGGTAGGCACGTGAGAAAGAGATAACATTGGCGTCCCATAACCCACAAGTCTACACTGAAAACGCACAATGACCCAAAAGTCTCGGATCAAACTCCTTTTCACATGTCTAATGGTACCATGAGAACTGACAAATAGTACATAGACTCATGCTTTAACAAGCAACGAGCAGGCAAACAAACAAGAAAAAAGCCACACACACGCATATATAACTTTATATATCAAAAGAAATAAACAAATAAACATATAAAATTTGCCAACATTGGAAAAGTGTAGCAATGGAGAGACGAGGGGGAGGAAGGCTTCAGTCGTTGCTTATGAATCGTATAATAAGCATTCGTTGCGCCTCACTTCACTAAGATGCCGGAAATCACAAGCTGCTGAACCAAAGGAAATACAACACATCTGCCAATAACACGTGAAACAAAGTTACGAACGCAGAGGGACATTTCACCGCGCTGGACAATGTAACGAAATACGGCTGATAACACACTAATTACCATAACGACAAGGGATAATACGGAAACAATGGTCTCTAAAGAAAAAAAAACAAAAGTCTGAAGATGGTATAACAACCTCAAGAACTCGTACAATAACTTGAACAGTACTACAGAAAAAAATAAAAACAAAATAGGTGCAGAAAATACGTGTGAAAACAAAATGAAAAAGAAAAAATGATGACGATGCACAGTTGCAGTGGCACTTATGTTTTTTTTTCCTCACCGTTACCATACCTCCTACAACCGTCAAGTAACTTCTCCAACTTTTACTAAATGTACTTCTTTGTTTTGAAAAAGTGTCGAAGCCTCGCATAAGTTACCGTGCAAATGAGAAGAGAAATAAATGCGAAGAGGTAGACATAATTCCACGCCTCAGCATTCACTTCATTGAGCGAGTATCGCATGTCCTCATCTACCGAAATGAGACTTAAGAAATCAAAGCGGATACGCGTTGCCATGTCAATGATGTAGTGCATCTGCAGCAGGGACCCACTTGACTGCGCAGTGCCGAGTGCTGCGGGGTTTGGAGTGCTCCGCCTCTCCCTCCTTTGCCGCTCAAACTCGGCATCCTGCGCGTCCATAAGTTCGAGTGTGATATTAAAAGACGAAGCGGAGTGTAACGCCTTGGGAGAAACCGTAAAACATATGGCTAACTTCCTCTCGTGCTTGATGTCCAAAATCTCTTGTGCGTCAGCTCTTGCCATGTGATGTTCCACAACGACACGGCCGTCGGCTGTGGTAACCGACACAGCGACAAAAGGCGTTAGGCTGCGGGTCATTTTGTAGTAAAGGTGGTACCGCCCAGCCTCTGGAACCTCTTCCGTGAAGCACTTCTTACCAGGTTTGGAGGTGAAGCGAAAACCCTCCACACTTCGCAGGGCTGTCACAACAGCACAAAACAACAGCAGAAATAATCTCGACACCTTCATCGTGCAACGTGTGCGATCAGTTTGATTAGCCACACTTCACCCTTCTCGGCTAAACCTCGTTATAATAAGAACTGAGTTTTTTCTTATAAAAATAAATAAATAAATAAATAAATAATAATAATAATAGTATTACACTTGAGTTTTTTTCCGTTATTTCTGAAGGAATAGCAGTAACCGGAGAAGTACAGTAACCATAATCAAAGGCAATGTCTTACAATTACCTTGGAAGTGGTCAATCGAGAGTTTAACCTACAAAAAAGCGGCAACAAAAAGTTGACGACGCAACACGATTAAGTAAAGGTTTGTAACGCCCAAAAGGCACTTTATACCCATGAAGAGCGCTCGCAGTCATAGTGTACAACCTATTTTATTCATCACGCTGAACCCAACGTTCTGCAACTTCCTCGGCTTCGTACGCGGACACTGCGACACCACCAACACGGTCAAACACATAGTCACTTTCGTCCGCTAGAGGAATTTCACAGTACGATATTCCCATATCTCTTACCAATGTCAAGGCACAATTGGTAGAATTTTTTTCTTCGGTGCTTCCTGCACTACCCTTCCGAAGAACACTGAGTGCTGTTTGTACCTCCTCCAACATGAGGCGGCCCAGTGCCGTCAGTTGATCATGTGACATGTGCTCCGGTAAGAATACCTCCACAATTGTGCGTGCCGCTACTGACTTCCGACCATACGCATTAATATTGCAGTTGCGCGTGTCACCTAATCGGGGACTGAGAGGAGTACCGCTCTTATGCAACATCATCTCATTCATCTGCTGCAGAGGTCCAAGAGTCACGCTCCCTTCCGGTGAGCCCATAATCTCGCAGAGCAGCGGCGGCAGACCACGCTTCACGATAAAAAACTCCTTCGCGGTTTTCATGGTTCCCAGGACACAACAAGGCACCCGTGCACCAAATAGGGGACTGAAAGCATACTCACGCAGCACACGCCGCCGTAATTCAGGGGAGCCACTCGACTGAAACCTGCTCGTCGCTGCCCCTTGCGGAACAAAATCTTCATTATGAGGCCAATAATATCCGCGTTTCGGTAGGACAACCGTGCACTGCGGAGCAACTGTGGAAAGTGCTACAGTTGACGAACAGCAGCAGCGCCTCATGGTTGTAGATGCTGTTGGTACTCGCGACTCCTATCAATAGATAAAGTGTATGATCAGTTCCCTGTGAACGGCGAAGAAAATACGAAAACAATGTCGGTCGCACTCCTTTCGCTTCCTGCCCTTCACTTTGCCCTCCGTAAACCTTATTCAATATTAAAGGCAAGCCTCATGAAGATATGAGAGAGGTTAAAAAAAGCCAACTACAGGCCCCTAAAAAAACAAAAAACTCGTGGGTAGCAGAACAATTCTTTTTCTTTAAGGGACAAGTGGCTAAATAGTTGGGTCAAATATTACTCAAAACAGCGCAAACACAACCAAATGCCAAAATACCGATTTTAAAGGTATAATTATAATTTAACAGAACACCGATACAGCACCGAACCTTGAGAATTCCCATGCAGTGGAGAAAGAAAAAAAAGAAAAGAAAAAAAATTAAAAAGGAGAGAAGAGAACCCAATAACGCACAAATATGTATGCGTGAAGGCCTCCCAACATCTTCGCGCTAATAAAGAAGATAAAAGATTAAGGTAAAGGAGGGAACTAATTGGAGACTTACTGAAGAAAAGAAATAATGCGCAAGAAAAACACCTTTCTAAAATAAAGAAGCAAGAAAAGATCCACCAAAAACCTTATTGTCGTGTCCACACGCCACGTCTCGATCCCAGGAAGCAAATCCAGCAATTAACCGTCGTGGTATGAAGCGAAAAAAAAACGTCTTGGATCTCATTTTTTCCATCACTTTATTCTTCCATTTTTGTTGCTACCTCTGGCATTTAATTAAGAAATTTACCTTAGTTATGTACACTCCCACCAAAGAGCATCATTTGGCACAACACCTTCTGCTGATGGAGGAAACCGTGAAAACGGTCATGCTACAATGAACTAACAATTTCTTGGTTGCGTTGCCGTAACGAATGGAAGCACAGACCGACCCAACCATACAACGGCTGACTGGTTAATCTCTCTTCAAGAAGAGTCGTGTGCGCCTATCCCCACATGCCGAAGTGTGGCAACCACTTCCAAACATTTCTTCTTTTTGTTTCCGCGATTATTCCTTCTCCTTCATTTAGTACACCGATTATCTTATATCCCTCTCTTTTTTTTCTACATTTTGTTTTCTTTTAATTATTGTCGATCATTATATTCCCTCCCTCCCTTTTGGTACATCCACACGAACCAACCTTCGACAGAAGCTACCTATATCCGTAGCGTTAAGAAACTGTCCCTTTCCACTTCCTTTTCAATTACAAACAAAAATGATACATTTCCATATATCACTCTGTCCGTCCCCTTTTTCCCGTCTTGGAACAAATGAAACAAAGCAGTGGGAGATGTCCTCGTTTTACTTACATACAAAAACAAACTCTCATGTTGTTGATTTTCCGTAAGTGCCTCAGTATTTGGTTGCATCTATAATATCCACAAACTCAGGCTTGAGAGAGGCGCCACCGACAAGGAAACCATTGACATCGGCCATTTCGTAGAGTGTACGGGCGTTCTTCCCGTTAACAGAGCCACCGTAGAGAATGCGGAGGTTCTGGGCGACATCAGCACCGATCTTGCTGCTCACCCAGTGACGGAGAAGAGCGTGGGCCTCTTGTGCCTGCTGAGGCGTGGCCACTTTCCCTGTGCCGATGGCCCACACAGGCTCGTAGGCGATGACAACTTTCTCCCAATCGCTCTTCTTCAGCTTCTTGGCAATAGCAGCGATTTGAGTGAGCACAACCACAGCGGTGCGACCCGACTCACGTTCCTGAAGCGTCTCACCAACGCAGGCGATCACCATGAAGCCAGCGGCAACTGCAGCGGCGACTTTGTCTGCAACGATCTCGTTGGTCTCGCCGTAGTACGCACGGCGCTCAGAGTGGCCAAGGACAATCCAGTTGACGCCAAAGTCCTTGAGAATTTGAAGCGATACCTCACCAGTGAAAGCCCCACTTTTCGTGATGGCGTTTTGCGCCGCAACAGCGAACTTAGGGTGATTGAGACGCTCCTTTGTCATGGAAAGGTGGACGAACGTGGAGGCGACAACGCACTGCACATCGTGATTGATGCTCGCTGAGTTAAACAAGTCAATCAACTCTGACAGAGACCGCTGTGAACCATTGCACTTCCAGTTAGCAGCAGCGATAGGTTGAGGCTTGGGCATAATCGAATACAAGTTTTCAGTGGGTATTGAGTTTTTCTTTTAACTTGCTTTTTGCTTGTTTATAACTTTTCTTGATTGATAGTAAACTTAAAATGTGAGTGGTGTCATTCAAATTATATGTATATAATATATATATTTTTTAAAAAAAATACGGTAAAGGAAAGAAAACAGTAAAGCACAAGGAGAAAGAAATCAGCCAATTGAAGGCAAACAGATGAGTTGAGCGACAAGAGGGAAGACCGTGCTGCTTCGAGATATGGTCCCACCTGTTCCTTGTAGAAATTGCTCTTTATTATTGCCCTTCTAGAAGTATTTGCCCTTTCCACTTTGAGAATCGCACATTATAAAGAACAGTAAGACCTCATATACAAGAAAAGGAAATGACGTCGCACGTGAGAATATACTCAGCGAAACGATTATTTTTCCCTTTCCCCTCCCCTAATTCTTCTTCCAGTTGCGCTTTATTCCATTCAGCTGCATGAGCAACCAGAGGGCTAAAAAATATCTACATTAAACGCAGCGAATCACTGCATTTCATCTTGACGCCCATCACCTTTTCCACTGGCAGAGAAATTTCCCCTATGAATGCAAGTGATATTGTTTTGGATCACTCTCTATTTACTCGTTTCAACAAAATTGCTCCCTTTCAGTAATAAGGTAAAAGAAAAAATCACAGCCGTATTTAAAACACATCAATCTTCCATTGAGAGTCACAAGAAAAAGAAAAAAGAGCGACATGAGGTTCTCTATTCTCCCCACTAGCTGCCCTTCAGCCCACAGAAAAACAGGGCTCATAACCTTTCTTCAGCTTCCTCGCCAGCTACCATGCCGAAACCCAATTGCAACTGCTGTTGGAAGGGGGTAAAGGTCTGATGAGACAACGAGCAAAACAAACTAGCACAATCCCCATTGTGACAACACAACACTAAACAGAACATCCCTGTCAACTGGCCACAGCGAGTGGCGTAACAAAAATACATTACAAACAGTGACACTCCGTCCACCACACAAGGAAGACACCCTATTGTGATGGCTTCGCGGGGTTACACACTGTCTGAAGATTTGTCGTAAGCGTCTGGTACGTGCGACGGAAGAAGGCAACTTCCTCATTGTGTTTCTTCTCCGCCTCTGCGAAGCGCTCCTTCTCCTGTTGGATGATTGAATCACAACGACACTCTAATTCCTCGACTTGCCGCTTCAGCTCCTCCTTCTCACGTTCGAGAGTCTGGATTTTTGCCACCAGCTCTATTTTGCTTTGTTCCGCCTGTAGCGCCTTGCGCATTCCGTAAGCGGCGCTGCTCTCATACAGCGAGCGATATGCGTCAAGCGTCATACGAAGTTCATCCCTCACACGCAGAAGTAACAAACCACGCTCTGCGCAGTTCACTGTCACCTGCCGAATAATTTCATCAAAAACTTGACAGTAAAGCTCCTCACGCACGGGGCAAATGCCGCTCTCCCGCGCATTACGTTCTAGGAGCAATGCGTCCAGGCGCTCTTGGAGGTTTATTACGTCCATGCGGGTGGCTGGAGTGCTAGAGACGTACTGCACCCACTGTTGCCCGTTTTCCTCATACCCACGTGGAGGAATAATGCTGCATAGAACATCTTCTGCTTGTGGGCCGTTATCAACTCCAATGGCCCCGCGCTTCTTCTCTTTTAACGCTTTCCTGTGTTTCACCTCTGATAGTAGCATTGGTGTGTCATACTTAACTAGTAATGGACGTGCTGCCATTCTAAACAGCGGTACGTCTCTCCTTCCGTCACACTTCAATGCGCAACCGCCAATCTATTTTCTCGGGCTTTCTAAAGAAGGAAGAAAATCGCTAGTTTATGTCTTCCCTTTCTGAATTGCAAGAGAAAAATATGTGGATCCAATAGCAGATGAAAGTACAGAAGATGGAAAGTAATGTGGCAAGAAAGAAATTCTTAACTTTCACATGCTACTAGAGAAAATGAAAATAAAAAAGAATAATTATTAACTACGCTAGACACAACGTACTTTTAGAAGTGTATGCCACCGCCTGGGAAGAAGAACATAATGTAATTAAGCGAGTACTTCGAAGGGAAGTCAAACAGTGTTTGCCGTCTCGATAAAACGAAAATGGATAATGAAACCACCATGCAACGTATGAGGAAGAAAATGTAACACCCTTAAACGTCCCTATCCTCCAAACAGACCGATCATCCATCCGGTTCTTGAGAAACTCCTTCCACGATCAGTTGCCTTCCGCTTCAAGGGTCGGTGTACCACCATACAAAGTACGCCACGGCACAACCCACACAGTGAACAAACGATAGGAACCAAAACAGGAAGGCAGTATGCCAGTGTCCAAATAAACAGTGAGTGTCACCCCAAGAAAAAAGAAGCAGAATTCCCTTAGCATATTATTTTCACTAGCTTCAGCAACGTTACACCTCAACTGTCTACCCAAAAATACGCCGTAAGATGCTAGTAAGGGCCACTCGTACGGAATTTGCCTTGTTTTTCAATATCGTGGAAGTCCCACCGAGTGGGTTTTCTAAAATCGTGGCGCATCGGAAATATTTCTGGCATGGGACCTGCGTACACCATGTCATAAGACGGGTGCTGACCACGCGCATACTGGCGATACTTTCTTTCCCATGGTGTGGGAAACTCTGGCGGCCGCATGGGGTTCCGAAGGTCACGCCACTCCGCCGTGTAGCCCCGCTGATGCTCGCCCTCCATAGGGGGCGCATAATATCCGGGACCCCGCACTGGCGATCCCGGCCCGCCCGGAGCCCGCCACTGCCCGAGATCACCGTACTCGTCAGGATACCCAGCGTCGCGGTCAGGGAACGGCAGCGCGTGAGCCACATAGTCGTGCCAGGGGTTCGGGAGCTCATTAACAACGTCCCGCGCGTGACGGCGCTCTTCTACATCGCGGAATTGGAATACAGCAAGTTCTCGAAATGTGCGCGTTTGAACTTGGATAATATCGTAATCATCCTCAATAAGCCGACGGAGTCGCTCAGAAGGGCGTACGGCATAACGAGCTGTCCACACCAAGGCGCGTTTTGTAAGCTCAGCCCACATGTCAACGTCATCGTGACGGCGGTACTCCATGTAGAGTGACTCAAGAAAGCTACTATCCCACGAAAACTGCCGAAGAACATTTCGTACAAAGTAATCGTTGGCTTTCATTGTGCCGCAACCCACCATCGTACGCACTACCTGCAAGTGCATATCGGCAGCCCACGATATGTGAGGATTGCCTGCAATTTCCTGCAAGACGTCAGCCATGTGGCGCATTGTACCACGTGGATCAAATCCATCCTTGTAAAGACAAGCGTTTACCTTCTTTCTGTCAAAAACAAACGAACTTTCATCCGCAAATCCCATCAATATCTGCAAGTAGTTTGGTGCGGTCAATGACTCCCTTTCTTCTTTGTTACCTTTGAGTGATGCCTTCCTCTCCAGAAACAGGTTTGCACGGCGTAACAACTCAGCACCGCATTCTTTGCCCACAACTCTGTACACTTCCAAAATGGTTGACAGCAGAGAGGAAGTACTAAGAGATTTCATTTTGTCTCCAAGAGCTTTAAACAATCGCTCAATCATGTCCTCACATAATTTCAACACATCGTCCGCTCCCTCTACTTTCCTAAAGAATTCCTCACTCTTTCCAGGATTACAGGCATCTGGGTGGGCTCGTCTATGTTCCTGCAGTATGACACGTAGCACCTCCTTCACTGAATGTATGAGGAATTGGTCATTGGAAAAGAAACGACTTTGCATTTCGTCTTCTGTTGTCAGAGAAGGACCGAGTGCCAATGCACGACCATTATTTTGGAGCCTCCATGGAGAATGATGCACCGACTTGCAGTGCTCGTACGGTGACCACCTGGGCCGACGAACCAGGTGCGGGTTTGGTGGTTCCGGCACTGGCGTAGGGGTTGTCAACATGGCCTCCTCCAGTTTTGTGAAAAAGTGTTGAAATGCATCATATTTACTGCCTACAAGCATCACTTGTGCCATACGAAGATAAATCTCCCTTGTGCGATTAAAACGATTGAGATCCATCACGTCAAGATTGGGGTCGTGGTCGAAGTGCTTCTTCCATTTCGGAAGGTACAAAAGCTCTTCCCTTGTAAGAGAAAAGGGAACACGAGATATGGGTTTGGGGTCCGGTTCACCGGGCTGCAAAAACTTCAGCTCTGTGCAATATCGGTTCCACGCTTCCATCGCCCACGTCACTTCTCCAGCTTCTATGCACACATCAAGATATGCACAAATGGTGGCGGTGCATGGCCATGTCTGTTGTCGCTCCATAATTTTCCACACATCCCTCGCCATATCGAGCTCTCCAGAATTTTGAAGGGTCTTCATCGCAGCAATGTAATGGACATGCTGTGGATTGAAGTTATCCACAATCATGCGCAGGAGCCAGTGCAGAGCCTCTTGCGGAATAGTAGCTGAACCTGAAGAGCTTCTAATATTCGAAAGGAATCCTAAAAAGTGTTTCTTGTATTCGCTTGGAAACCTGTTGATCATCAGATACCTTTGATATTCGTAGCGACCCTGCTCACAGTACTTGACACTATAGGTGTCTGCACCGCGAAACCAGGGTGCCGTGCCTTTATTACGCTTTGGCATGTACATGGAGTACAAGATGTTTTTTGTGTTGTTTGACTGATCGCTGTTTCCCAAGTCATCATGGGAAAGAAGAGGCCATGCGTGCTGGTATTGTGTATTCGCGTGGAAGCTGTCAACTTTGCGCCACCCCATTCCCTTTTGTATGGGCATTCCCATGCGTCTCAGCTGCTGGTAGCCACTTCCTGCTCGCATTAGTCGCAGGGACGGGTCCCGAAAAACAAATGCCCGAGCCTTTCCGCTCCTGTGGTGGCACACAAGTGTGATGCGGAGCATGTCGGGCTAACTGGTACTTGAAAACAATGCCCCACCTTCTTCTAGTATTAGCTGACAACAAACGGCAGCAACACCAAAAAAGACGACAGTTGGAAAAAATATTTATGAACCATTAACATAAAAAACGATAA
Source organism: Trypanosoma congolense (assembly GCA_002287245.1). Classification (NCBI taxonomy): domain Eukaryota; phylum Euglenozoa; class Kinetoplastea; order Trypanosomatida; family Trypanosomatidae; genus Trypanosoma; species Trypanosoma congolense. Next base: position 719,432 of record NHOR01000454.1, on the reverse strand, counting down.
TAAACAATAATAAAAATGAAAGTAAACAAAATGTGTATTAAAGGGAAATTTAAATAGCAAAAAAAAAATAAACACTTGCCACATAGGCTCGGTAGCTTTCGTTACACGCAGAGATGCACGAAGAAAAACTATTCTTTAAAATACGCGGCAAAACGTGTGGAGGAGTGATATGGAAGAACAACTGCGAGACAACTGACTGAAGGTAGAATGAAGAACCACAACTCTACACCTCTTCCAAGCCAAGTGTTTACTACAGACGTTTACTCGAAGGAACCAAGACACGCAGAGCAATAAATGTTCACGAAATGCCAAAATAAACCAAATGCCCTGACAGAAATGAGATTAAAGAAAAAGAAAAAAAACAATATCAACAACAAAACCCTTTGGGCAGTCACAAATGTACCAACGGGTGCCGACACGTTGTGTAATTTTCTGAAGTCCTAGCCACTCCATTGCACATAGCAGGATAGGTGACGCTCCTTATTTCGATTTCCCAAGCGAGAGGAGGAAGTCGTCGATATTCCCCTCATCCACATTGACAAAAAGAGGCAAAAACACGCGAGGCACCTGCAGTCCATCTCTTATTACACATGTTTGCGTGGTTAGACTGATTGAACGCAACATAAAGCACTCTGCATCTTCTATTTGATGCAGAAGTGACTCTGGTGACAGCGGAGCACAGGGGTTGGTCACAGTAACACTTCTGCTTGACTGCCGCTGGTAAAACCACGAAGACAACCAAGTTGCTGCAACGAACGGAATACTGTTTGCGTTCCATAGGCTCGCGCCAATCCCAGATTGACGTGAATAATCGGGGTTCGAGTCATCAGGAGCGGTGCTACTGTTACTAGCATCTCCGCTACAAGAACTGACGGCTGAATCCATTCCAAACGTTAGGTTTCGTAGATTATATGGCGGTACTTCTTCAAACTTCTCCGGCAGAAAGTATGTATCGATTAAAACGAGCAAAATACGATTGCACATTTTCCAGTTTTGTGTGAATCCTTCACGAGCCCCAAAACTGTTACTACTGCTCCTCCTCTTTTCTCTCGTATCGACATATGGGTCGAGCACTTCTGGCGGAATCGTCATGAAAAGCCTGGTGTCCGTCTCACCAAAGGGCGGAAGGGGTTCGTAGAATGGTGGCTTGTTGCCACGCAATATACCATTTTTAACGTCATTGAGTGAGAAGAAATAGCCGCCGACGTTGTAAATGTTAGTGTTGTAAAAGCACGCAAAATCCTGTGCCCCTTTTGCCAGGGTGGCTAACCAAGCATGTATGTAGAGCGCATTGAACACATTGGACCAAAAACAATACAGTTCCAAACGCCCAAGCCCTCTAAGCTCAACTGCTGCAAGTTGGGCACTGGAGGTGGTGACAATTTCTAGAAGTTTCCCCGCGGTAGGGTTGTGCGAAATATCAGGGCACGACGTGGATAAGTACATGTTCTGCATGTAAAGCAGCGCATCAAAGGCTGCGGTGGCGACTGACCGGGCGCAGGCGAGGGCTGAAGCGCCGACGAGAATGAGAGATAATGTCCCGTTCACACTGTTTTTCAGCCTCACCGTCTTCAAGTCTTGCGAACACTGCAATTCGCTCTCATTCAAAACATGTGATTCTTGAAGCGTGCTCAGCGTAAAAAGCTTCGTTGGTGACATGATATCCACAAGTGTAACCGGTGGTGGGACGAAGACACCGGATATGAGGTTCACCGCAATTGGTATCACAAATTTCGCGTGTCCCAACCACATCACAAATTGCCAACATATCTCTGATCTTTCTTGTGGCTCCGCGTGTTCATGTAGGGTAAGGCCCAATCGTGGTGACTCTTTGAGGAGCCACCAATGCAGCTGAAGGCAGGTAAAGCTGTTATTTGCAACTACGACAGGGGGAACTAACTGTGAACTAATTCCTCCGCGGTAGCGCAGTCTCCCAGTTCGCGGTACACCAGTATCGGGGTCAGTTAACATCGCTAGCAGCGTCCGTAATGTTGTGCCAATGGAATCAGGAGTTAACAGGGCGCGGAAAAAGGGTTGTAACGATCGACACGTGGCCCCTGGGGAAGCAATTCGTCTACAAGAAATAAATATCTTCATATCCTCCCCACCTTCGGCACTCTCGTGCTGTTGTTTTTGAACACAAGCCTTACAAGCTTCACTTGTCTTAAAGTGTTCCCTGTGGCTACTACAGAAGTTACTCCACAACGTTTTTACCAACTTAGCGAAATGTTCAATCAAAATTTTTTCCTCCATATTACTCGTATCCAAGTTTTGTAAGAGCACACGACCGGTGACGTTCATCTGCCGCAGCATTTGTATTGTTTTATTACTGATTTGTGGAGCTACTTCCAAAAGGGCGTCGACGACTGTTTCCACCCCCCATTCCATTGGTTCCCCGAACTTGTGAAGAACCTCCAACTGCATCCGGCAAAGATCATTTTCAGATTCACACTCATCACACATATTTCTTACAGATTCAATAAATTTAGAAAACACACTTTCCGCAACGACATCCGGATAAGTGCTGTGATCGTGATGCAGCAAATCATCGAGAGTTGTCCACGGGTCCACATGGTCTTCTTTACGCGAGGGAAGATCACCTAAACGCCCCTCTTCAAGTTTCTTCTGTTCGCATATAAGCTCTCTGAGGAGATACGACGACATATCCGTTGACTGACACTTCGAGTTAGCAATTTGTATTTGACTTTTTTCGGTAACTGACGTTGTGGATATACTCGTTGGTTGAAGAACCGTCTCCTTTCCATCTGTATACTCTCCGTATCCACCACCACTCGAGTCACCACAAACACCGCCCCGCGTGTCGAAGAGAACGGCTGCCATTCGTTCATTGAGGCACAGTTCCCGTAAAACATCTTCTTCCTGGTCCGCTTCTTTGGCACCTCCGTTTTCGACACTAAACTCAGGCATCGAACGTAAGGTGTGTGCAAGTGACAACACATCATGAGAAGACGATTTCCTCTGACCACATAGAAATGCACTTTTAAAACGCAGCAAAGGTTCCTTCCACCAGCCAATCAGTTTGGAAGGCTCAGGAAGCTGTGGAAATCCCTTTACTACTAAGTAATAATCAGAAGCCCCTTCAGTGAGGTCGGAAAGGTTAGCAACACGCTTACTAATGCTTGAGGAACCCTCAACATTCCTCTCGTCATTGTTATGTTTGAAATCTCCTCGTTCTTCATCAGGAACACGCATTGCAGGGTTTTGAGATGGAGAATACAGCCTTGGACATGGCTGGTACCGACCAAGGAAAAGGTTCATAAACAGCTGCTTTTCCCGATCACCGAGAATATTGTTGTAAAGACGTTTTATGCCCATCATTTTATCCCACCCAGTGCCCCTGTTCAGAACCCCAGCACCCACCTGTGCGGAGCCACCGTAGTGCATTGCAACGATGTCACCCACCAAGAGGTACATCTGAAGAAAAAGCCCCTGTACTTGTGGAGAGAGGGAAATGTCGGCCGGGAGTGCAAAAGTCCGAGTGCATGCAGCTGATGTCCCAAAACGTGGAGACCAAAAAAGAATTGAAAAAGATTTGTACGGTCCACACAGTCTAAGCAATTACTTCGTAAAACACCGTTTTGAAGCCTGACGTTCATGAATTCAATTCCATTAGAACAACCGCTGTGTTCATTCTCGTCCACCGCATCACTCCAACACTGCAAGTCATTTTTAGCATCGGTCCCACTGACACACGCAAAGAATCCATTCTTCGCGCAGAAATCCTCCGCCAGGGATGTCGTTTTATTCCACGCATTTTGAGCCCCTGCCCTTATGTCGAACTCGCGATAAATTAATATTTCATCTTCTTTTTCATCACCGCCTAGCCAAGGTACCGCAGCGTACCCAATCAGCGTCTCCACAGCCCTCTTATACTCGGCACCAAGAGCGCTCTCTCGCACAATCTTTTCACGCTGCTTTAGCAAATTAACTACAATAATCGGTGCCCCATAGTCCTCCAGAAGCTCCTGAAAATGTTTGCATGTGTCGGTGTAATACAAGTTGCTAACCCCCATCTTTATAGGTGGTTTAGGGAGTTGTGTGGGCGGCTGAAACCAGTGAAGAGGAACAGAGCCACGCACCTGCACATACGAAGTAAAGTTACCCCTTCTGCCGTACGAATGTAAGCTTGCCTCATCGGAGACAATTTGCTCTATTTCCACATGGTTTGCAGCTTGACCATTCCCATTTATTCCACGCCGAAAATAGCGAGCGCCAGCGTAGTTTTTGCTCGTGCGTGCTATTAGCGTAATCAAAAGTGGTTTCGATCTGCACCATGCGGTGCGTTGCACGACAGAACCTTGTATTACTAAAACAAACCAACGCTTCAACTTCTCAGGAAGAATTTGAGAGTCAAACTTTGTCTGATCGTCTTGGCACGCTTCCTCGCTGGCATGGTGCCTAACCATCATTTCCGGCAAAGTGAAAAAGGGCTCTAGCAGAAACTCATTCCACACAAACTTCGCACGCCTGGGGTTCTGACGAATGTCCAGCATCATATTCGACTGCAGAACATTCGTCAAGTCATACGTTCTTGAGTAAAAAAAGTTTTGCTTTTGTACTGAGTAAAGAAATTGACGGCAGTACTCATCTTCCTGGGCGCGTGCCCTCTGTAAAGTGGTTCCTGTACTACCTGTCACACCTAACACCGTCGCAGCTCTCATTGCAACTGCCATTGTGAGAGCAACGATGTTAGGGAGGCAGAGTGAAACAAGTTCGAGGTCCAATGCTTCGAAAATACGATTAAAGCCTATGCGAGCAACTGTTTGCCGTCGCTTCACTACAAGTAAGTAATACCCGCTGGTGAAGCGAACACAACCCATCAGCGCTTTAACACGTAACACCTTGCCTTCTCTTTTCGCGCACTCAACCAGTGACTCAATTTCGCTCGCTGTGTAGGTCCGACTGCAGTCGTACAGCAGCGTGTCACCATCGCTTTTGTTAAATAATAATACCTCCTTTCGCTCAACACGCCGGATGACGTACGTTCCGATCACATAACACTGAGCTGGAAGGTCGCAGACGAGAATGCCTTTTAAAGCCCTGACCGCCATTGGATGAAGAGCCGCATCGCGTTTCATCCATGTCGCATGATGGAGAAAATTTTGTACGTTTGGGTCCGGATCCATATCGTTACCGTTGAACATTTTGCCCCCTATACGGGGAGGGAAGTCACGGATCTGGCTGTTATTTACATACAAGTTAAAAGTGGGGCGTAAAGGCGTAATAAAAGCATTTGTGTCTTTTTTTCAGTGATTTTTTTTTTTAAAGGAAAAAACAACAACAAAATAAAATAAGTGACTTGTCTAAATAGGAAAACAAGAACAATAAGTAATATTTTATATTTTACAGGACTAACGCAGTGAGCATTTCTTCCTGCCCTTTCACTGCTCACTTTTTTGATCAAACCTAAAAAAACAATGATTCCCCGGTTTGACGATCGACAGCGGACGCAATGTATTTCAGCGGAAGTTGCCTCGTGTTTCCGGCACCAGGCGTCAGCAATACACCATTTGCGCTTTCCCATAACTCAATTCCATCTTCCAAAACTAAAGAGACATTAAGCGCAAGGACTACCTCTGAAGAGCTCCGCATGCCACTAATGACGTTGGAGTCGCCAGGGACCCCCTTGGCAAAGTGGATGTGCTGCCTTTCCATTGTGGACAAATACCCGCACGCACGTATCTTTTCCACGCACTGAAGGATGTCCCATGAAACGCGGTCGAAACCTGCGACACGTTTGTAATGCGCACCAGCTCTGGGTTGACCCCTGGAAGGCTATGACCTTGGTTCGCGCACACGAACACACGCCCAGCGTCGTCATAACCCATTCGAAATCGCTGCTTATCATTCGTTTCAACGACCTGTGCAATGTGCAATAGTGCAGCCGGATCGCCCGAAAACGGCGCGTAGCGAAGAAGATCTTCAACGAGTACATATCCGGTGTCAGTGATGGTGATGCCCATCTTGTCAGCTCTGTGACGCAATATACGCGAGAGGGCTTTTGAGTAACCAATCATTTTTTCTTGTGAGAGGGGTGTATAACAAGCGTTACCATCCTCACGTGCCGCGCCCAATAAGGAACGCAATGGATATTCGTATTTCACGATGTTAATAAACGGCCTCTTTCTGGCTTCCGCCTGAACGTTTCCATTACTAAGACGCCTTTTCCGTGCTGTCATGTCAAACCCCTCAACTTTGCTTGCACAATCAAACACTACAGAGACGCCACCCGGAGCCAACGAATTGTCGATATGCCCTGTTGATGACAAGGGCGCGCACGGATAATTCGGTGGTGTTAGTCCGCTATTATCGGTAGTAGGGGCAAAAACATAACCAGTCTGAATGAGTTTGGCCACTGCAGCGGCAATATTCCTGCAGTCGTCTATACCACTGTGATGCCTGCCTTGCATTTCAAGCGAAAGCATGCTCATCATATCGGGTATGTCGCGTATAAAACGCAAGCCAGCTTGCCACACTCCCTGGAATAACATCTGCTGCATTAACCGTTTAATATTACACCAGCGACGGAGGAATGGAGGCACGCAGATGGAAACACCCTGGTCACAGCATGCCTGCAGTTGAAGGGGAAGCATTGTCTTAAGATCCCAGTCCCCAAACGTAATGAATAAATGTCGCTTGCTTGATGGAGTGTCACCACATCCGTTCTGCTGAAGAAAATTCATGGCTGACGAAAACACACTGGGAAAGGTATCTGCTTTGTCCACTGTTTCTTGTCTTATGCCCACCAGTTCTGTGCAGAAGTCAGAGAGCCGTGGATTTACTACAGGACGTACATATGCTGAAACTCAGCTATTGTGCGACCGGTGAGGGCATCGAGGAGAATCATTGGAAATTCAATGACCTCCGGCACGCAAATGCGTTTCCCTCGTTCGCACGTTGCCTCAAAGTCCAAAATCACGTACACATCAAAGGGTGACTGGCGTTGACCATCTTCATTCAGACACCTTTCTTCCCAGTCACACGCTGGACGGTGCTTGGCCGGAGGATAAGCTGACATATGTTTTTTCTTCGATATGAAAGGTTCAAGGTGATGCTGCACTCCGGTAGAAGTAACCAGCGATTGTGAGGCTACTACATTCGGGCAATAACAATATTCGTGGCGAAGTAAAAAGGGGACTACGGTCAAATGCATCAGCGTACAACACGTACGTACGCATATAATTATTTTATCAAAAGCAAGCGTCTGGTTAAACAACAGTATACAACATGTACCGATGTGCTCGTATTAGATGCACATCTTACATATTTCATGTGGTTGGACAACAAACTCTTTCTCACTCACCAATGAGCGAACCCTTATAGTATTCAGCTCTCCCGATTCACCGCGACCACGGGACGTAACAATAACTAATTCACCACGCATATTACCCTCGACAAGAAGACCCTGGTCCCCCACACGTGGTACAACAGTCTCGAGGGCATCGCAGCCAAAAACGTCAATGGGCGCCAAGTCAGCTGCTTCTGAGTGAAATCGGCCCCATTCGTTCGATCAGCCCCACCGGAAGCATCCCCAGGTGTAGCGTTTAGAGAAAAAGACGTATTCTACCTTCTTTACGATTGATAGACTTTACGATAAACTTTTTCCCAAGCAGATCCCCTGCTGTTTCCTCTACAACACGAACAATAAGTCGGGGCATAACCCACCACGGTTTTGGGACTCGCGGCCGAGTTGTTGCTTCCTGTTGCGAGTTTTTGCTTCTGTCATCAGCGAGCTCCGTGTCCTTAGCCGACGGAGTTGAATATACAGCACGCACGGGACGCGAGTTTTCATCGGCTTTCCAGCGCTTGTACAACTCCGATTCCACAAAGCCAGCCGGGCGAACGGTAATTATTTTCAACTTTTTCCGTGTCCCGTCAAGGAAGACAGCCTCCAGGGAATTAGAAGCTGAGTCCACACGACTAACCTCGAAAATTTCATGCATCATATCGCACGTAACACGACGACCATAGAGCCGCTCCTCCTCCGTAAGCTCTTTTTCCTTGACAAAACTCATCCCACCAGCGGCAGGAGGGTTGCTCCCTACAGCTTCTCTAGTGTTATTGCCCTCATTACTTGACTCCGTTTTCACATTCCCTGGATATCGCAAGCACATGATATCCCCGGGTCGAACAGAGATTAAGTTATCCAGAGACTCTGTCGTTGTCTGCATAAACCCGCCGACAGATAACGGGGCATATTCCTCCACCACTTGCATCTTTGCGTTTTTTGAAGATCCCCTACAAGATGCATCGACGCGTGTCGACGACTGATGCATCTGTTGCAGTAATCGCAGGCCGATACGATCACTCGCATTGCGTGATAAGACTGGAGCAGAGTCAGCATCGTCACCGTCCTCCCCACTTCTCCATTTTTTTGATAGCTGATCATACACCGTACCTTGTTGTTCCGATTGCTCCTGTTCCACGTGTCGCTTTTTTCTCACTGGCTCGTCGACGAGGTCTTCTTCAAAGAAGGACATAAAATGATCGTCACCTTCCTTGTGCCTCCTTGTTTTTCTATTGAAAGTGACCAGGAAAAAAAAAAAATGACGCACTAAGGAAACAATGTAGCGTATGGAACAGGAATAAGGCAGTAAACGATTCAATATATAGTCATATCGCAAACGAACATGAAACATCAGTAAAAAAACATATGCCGAGAAATGGTCTTTCGATGATACCCCAAGATGTACAACATCCAAACTTGTCCGGCACGGGAATGCAGCTAATATTAACCAACATAGAGCGTACCACTCTGTAGGTTATATCGCACACAATTGCATTTAAATGAAACTTCAACACGCAGAACACACTTCCCGTGTCAATGCTGAGAGCAAAAAGGTTGGACATCATATATTACTCCTTCTACAGTACTTTTTGTTTAATCTCTGGGCCGTTTCACAGCACCGCCCCCGCCACCACGACCAACCGGACGTCGACTCCCACGCGACATACCGCCCCGCAGATTTGCACTATAATTGTTGCGCCCAATCCCACGACCCCGCCCCGTGCCGCAGTACTGTCGAACCACTCCGTCAGTTGGTGCGTATGATATCTGCACATAGCGCTTTGTGTCCGGGTCTACTTCCCGCAGCGCGCTTTGATTTAAAGCTTTATTTCGACGATATATGGCGTAGCGTTGGTCCCTTAATCGTTGAGCCTCTTCCACAGCACTGCTTGTGCTCGTACTTGTCTTCAAACTCCCTCGTTCATGTGGTACTTCAAAGCACGGGTTAGTTCCAGCAACGCCGACTGATGGTGAAGGGTTTACACCGGAGTTAGCGGCTGGACGAAATCCCTCCAGTTGCACCACCACTTCTGATGCATGGATCGGCTGCAACACACTTGTGGCCGCCGACTCGCGTGGCGGAGAGCCAAGACTCAGGCCCTTTTCTTTCACGATTGAATGGATTCGGGCCTCACGCTCCATCTCGTAGACAGTTTTTCTCGGTTGGGTAATCGTTATTGAGGAAGAGGTTTTACCATTTGCAGAGTTAGCAGACGCCACATAATCAAAAAGATCGTTATCCACGTCGTCATCTGAGGCACTAGTCATTGTCATCCTTTCCCTTTCTGTCCAAGTTAATTCTGTTCCAATCCGCGCCTTGGCCTTGACCAGAGAAAAAACTTTCTTCAACCTCCAGCCACAACCCTTAACCAAATGAATTACATTAAAAGAGCATGATAGCAGTAATTGGAAAATAACAAAACACGTGTGAAATGTGGCACCAGCCCTCTAAACAACAATTGCAAAGCACTCAAGTATGACTTCACAGAAGTAGCAAAAACAAAGAGGCGTAACCATTATATGTCCCTATGCGCAGCTACAGCAGAAAAGATGTTCAACAACTTGTGTAAGACACCGATGCCCTTTGGTATAACTATAAAATCGTAAGCTAAACTTCATTCTTTGTTTCTTACTTCCCCTTTGGAAAAAAGAAAAGCACCCTCTCCGTGCTCAATTCATTGCGGTGGTACTTTATTGCAAGGAAGACAGCAGTGGAGAGCGGTGAATAAATCATGTAACACACCATGCTCATTACCATTCAATAACCATCAAAATATATCCCTTCACAATAGTTTTGTTGCTCAAGCTTTAAACAAGAAAAAAAAACACTTCGCCACAGCCCGCCTTTCACGGCTGCGTCCCTCTCTCTATGAGCTTTTTGGTGTGTTACTTCATCGCAGCCGTATGATGCAAACGACAAAAAAATGTTCTTCACTTAAAAGAAAAAAAAACGAAGAAGTGGTACCCATGCCAAAAAGAAAAAGGGTCAAATTACTGACACACAATGTGGCAAAATCCAAAAAAGCTCGGGCGAGCAATGTAATATATATGTATGTTGTATACGTAACAGATTTCCACACATGTAGCCGCGCTCATACTCCTGCGCTTTTGCATACAGCGGTCAATGACGGAAAACGTGAGAGCATTTCAGCAGATGCACTCCTCAAAAGTGAAAAATAATAATAATAATAAACCGCGGATACTCATTAGGCTTGAAGAATAATCATGAAGAATATCAGCACTGCTCAGCCACATGCTTCTGACTACTCTCGACTTTTCCCCTATGTTAGGAGGGGTAAAATAAGGCTCGTCGATTGCTTTGCACAAAACGGAAAAACAGACACATCTTTCTTCTTTGATCGTCTGTAGAGACTAAAGCACATACACGAAAAAAAAACTAAAATCACCGGACTTTTCATTCTTTCATCCGTCATAAACTCAATCAGGTGATTTGGGGGAGTTCCTACCACGCGTTCTTAACAAAGCAAAGAAGTAGAAGTGGATGTTTCCGCATTTGCTTTTCCCAAAAGAAATATATATATATCGAAGCAAAAAAAAAAAAGCAACTGTTTAAAAAGAGTGATAACGTAATAAATGAAAGGTAGGTAAGCACTCAGCCTCATATATTTTCGGAACCCACCTCACACGCGATACACAAAACACAAGGAAAACAGCTACAAAACTTCTTGCTTCTCTTTTTCTTCAAAAAGAAAGGAAACGAGCAACAACACGACAAGAATAGTAAGTTATCATTAGCCGTAGTAACTCAATCAAACTGCTGTGAGAGGTAGTACTCAGGGTTGTTGTATTTAGGCACCCACATCTCCTTTTCCACGTATCTTAACCTTCCCTCCTTCGTATCAGGAAGTCCTTCTTTTGCCAACTTCATCTCCTGCAGCTTTTCAATTACAGCGCAGGCAACCTCCTTTGATACCTCACGTACATTGTCAATTAAAGGATACAAAATTCCTTCGCGCACAGCATTACGGTCAACCATTTTACTGAGTGTCACGGCTGCAGTCTGAAGAGCCTCATCAGGAATGTGCGATGGTTGGGCAATAGCACAGCCAAGACCGACGCCTGGGAAGATGTACAAATTATTGCCCTGCGACGCGCTGTACACCTTGCCTTCCAGCGTGGTGGGAGGGAACGGGCTGCCAGAGGCAACAATCGCCTTGCCGTTGGTCCACCGGAACGCATCCTGCGGCAAAATCTCCGCCTTGCTCGACGGATTGGATAGAGGAAATATCACGGGTCTCCTGCAGTACGTTGTCATTTTTTTGACGATGCTCTCCGTGAAAACTCCTCCCTGGGCGCCAAGGCCAATCAAGGCGGTGGGTTTCACAAATTCCACTGCATCCGCTAGGGTTAACAAAGATTTGCTCTGCTCCGCTGAGATGTCCGAACGAGCCCAAGGAACCTTGTGGGAGGCCAATTTATCACCGCGAGTCGTTGTGATGACGCCCTTCGTATCCAGAAGGTAAACGCTTTCCGTACCTCCTCAGGAGTCCTGTTGTACTTCATAGCAACCAGGTCCACAATACAATTGGCCACACCTGCAGCAGCGGAACCAGCTCCAAAGAACACAATGCGGTGCTCATCGTAGGGAATTCCGCTTGCCTCAATGGCGTTGAGGAATCCGGCCGCAATGACTGCACCTGTTCCCTGAATGTCATCGTTGAAGCAGCGGTATTTCTTCTGGTAGCGATCCAGCATATCGAAGCAGTGGTTATTGCTGAAGTCCTCGAATTGCACCACAGCCTTGGGCCACACTTCGCGAACAGACTCCATGAACTCGTCCAGGAGAGCATAGAACTGATCATCGGGGGCACGTTTCTCACGCAGCCCAAGGTACAGCGGGTCCGAACGCAGAGATTCATTGTCGGTCCCCACATCCATCATCACTGGGAGAATGCGACTAGGTTTAACACCGCCTGCTGCAACGTACAGGGAACACTTTCCGATGCTGATACCCATACCGTTAGCACCGAGGTCACCGAGTCCCAAGATACGGGAGCCGTCAGTGATGACAACCACGTCAACTTCTGGTTTCCGGAGATTCTTCAGGGTCTGCTGCACCTTACCAAGTTCCCTCATGCTTAGGTACAACCCATGGTCCCGTTGGAACATAGCTCCATAACGCTGACAAGCTTCGCCAACGGTAGGCGTGTAAATGATGGGCAGCGTCTCCTTCATATGGGTCTCGACAATCTTATAGTAGAGAACTGCGTTGTTGCTCAGAATTCCCTGTAGCAGTTGGTACTTATTGATTGGGTGTTCAAGCAGGGTAAGCTGCGCCCAGCAGCGTTTCACCTGATCGTCAAGTGTCTCCACTGCGGGTGGGAGCAAGCCCACAACACCAAGGTGCTCACGCTCCTGTTGTGTGAAAGCCGTAGATTTGTTGGTGAAACGATTACGTAAGAAATCAATTCCCCGCGCATTTCGCGACGAAACGGGTTTGACCAATCGATTCAACATTTCACACCTTTCTCTCTTATGTTGTGCGTGTTAATAATATGCCTAATATCCGTGATGCTCTCAGTGGAGGAATATGTTTATAATTGGCAGATTTTTTTTTGGTTTTAGTTATGAGGATAAAACACACACGAGTGCCTTATAAGCTAAACTCAGTGTTATATAATCTTTTTTTTTTGGAGTTTACGGCTTCTATATTGCTTGCTTGCTAAAATCTTGCGAAAAAGAAATATTTGGTTATCCCTTCAGAGTAACCAAAAAAAAAAAAATAAGTTAAACCATACGCAGATAAACTTTTTGTTCTCGTTTTTTAAGAAAATTTTATTTTAGCGCAAGTGATAGCAATGAAATGCCTTCGCCACTTCCGCAACATCAAAGAACAAAAATCACAGTCACCGTGTGTTTTATTAATTAAAGCAAGAAGTTGTAGTACAACCAACGTTAATGGAGAAAAAAAGGTAGCCACACATCGTCGTCAGAGGCGACAAAGTTGCACAATTCTGTCAAAACTATTAAAATAACCCCCGCTATTAACACACAATAAACGCATTTCATTCCAGAGAGTCCTGAAAGCAAATAAAAAATAAAATAAAATGCATTTTTTCCTTACGCTCTGCAAAAATTATCACCGGTGTTTAAGCAAAATGAAAATAATAAATAAATAAATAAATAAAGCTAAAATCGGTGAATGCTATGGAGTGGCCTCTCCCCATAGCTGCGAATATAAATCGTTTAACAGAGGTGGGGGCAAACAAAAAATTGTCAAATCGTAAAAGATACGTGGAAGTTCCCTAGTTGCAACATATTCAAAATTATCACAGCGAATAGTGCTAACCGACAGCTGCTGAGTGTAAATAATGTAACTTCCGTCAAACATGGGTTCTACCACCGCGCACATAAGTGATCAAAACATCAATGTCCTTCCAGCGGTCTCGGCACGCAACCGGGGTATTGAGTTACTTCATGCATTTAGCCGTTGCTGAACGAAACGTACCTCATGCATTAAATCCTTACATACTTTTTGGTGAAATTATCCTAATGGGTCAGAGGGAAAAAAATGTGCGTGCCTAAAACAAAAGAAAATAGCGAATAGGGACACCTTCGTATTTCAATTTTCCTTGAAACTAGTGGTAGGATTTAAGTAGGATCAGTTACCAGCTGAAGCTTTCCTTCGAAACGGTAATAAAAAAAGAAGGGACGAAATTAACAAAAGGAAGCACCCCAATTAAAATTAGGAAGCATTCACGTGAGCAACAATAAGCTGAACAAAAGCAATGAGTGAAAGAGACGGAAGTCAACCTACCCACCCATAACACGAAAAAACGAGACGAAAATTTTTATTAGTTTCTGTTAGTAAATAAAAAAACCCTTCATTGCAAACAATTATATTTCTTTTTTTCAAAATAAGAAAAAAAAGAAAATCCCATATCTTATTATAAAGGCGCGACGATATAAGAAATAGATGTCTTTTCTTTTAATTACTAATCGAAATAAAATGAACTAACCTCTCCAACCAAGATAGGTTGCACTGTCCATACCTAACTCATATGAACGAAACGTGCGCCGCACAGATCTCACAGCAGCACAAACAAGATTCCCCCTTTGGAACGCGTTTTAAAGCTATTAACCATATGCAAAAACTTTCAAGTGAAACACGTTTCTGTTAGTAAATAAAAAACCCGTTCACACACACAAAAGAAAAAGAACAAGTGAATAAACCAATGAAGCAGCATCGATATCACCACACACTCGCCGTAGTCCGTCAACCGCTTAAGTCTACCAAGAAGACAAGCAGTCAAATTGCGGAGAGGAGAGGCAAGAGAAGAAAATGGGAACCCCTGGTTACTTATATATGGGGGCAAGCAACAGGCCGTCTACATTGATATTGATAAAAAGGAAGACAACTCGTCCCTGAGTGAAGAGTTATCTGGCAAAGAAGTATCGGGATTTAACAACAAAAAAACATCAACCAAAAGAGGAAAGACTTTTTTAAAAGGAAGAAGACCCTTTTCCTTCTGAGAGGGCTGGATCTGAACACTGCGGCAGTATAAAATCAATAATAATAATAATAATAATAATAAGCCCTGACAGGGGGCAAAAAAACCAGTTGCCGCGTGAGAATATTCCGCATTCGAATTAGAAGTCCATCTCTGGGTACACTGGCTCCCACATAACTTGCTTCACGTAGGCAAGCACCTCAGCTCGTGTCTGGGGAAGCGACGAATTGGCAGCAACTTTCAGCCTTTGGGCTTCCAATATGACGTCCGTCGCAATGTTCGCGGAGATGTTGTGGATATCAGAGAGCGGCGGGTAAAGTGAACCCTTCTGAAGGTCTGCCTCCGACACAAGATTTTTGAGGCAGTAAGACGCCGTAACAAGCAGTTCATCAGGAATGTGCGATGGCTGGGCAATAGCACAGCCAAGACCGACGCCTGGGAAGATGTACAAATTATTGCCCTGCGACGCGCTGTACACCTTGCCTTCCAGCGTGGTGGGAGGGAACGGGCTTCCAGAGGCAACAATCGCCTTGCCGTTGGTCCACCGGAACGCATCCTGCGGCAAAATCTCCGCCTTGCTTGTGGGGTTAGACAAGGGTAAAATGATAGGGCGGTTTGTGTACTCCAGCATGCTTTTCACCATGCTCTCCGTAAAAACAGGCCCAACACCACCGAGTCCAAGGAGAGTTGTCGGTTTCGCAAACCTCACAACATCCTCCAAAGTAGTCAGCTTAGCCGAGTCCTCTGCAGAAACGTCAGTGCGGGCAAGTGGAA
Source organism: Trypanosoma congolense (assembly GCA_002287245.1). Lineage (NCBI taxonomy): Eukaryota > Euglenozoa > Kinetoplastea > Trypanosomatida > Trypanosomatidae > Trypanosoma > Trypanosoma congolense. The sequence goes on along the minus strand of NHOR01000454.1, from coordinate 703,877 downwards.
CCTTGTGGGAGGCCAATTTATCACCGCGAGTCGTTGTAACGAGACCCTTCGTATCCACAAGATAAAATGTTTTTATAACGTCCCCAGCATTGAGATTATAAACCTGTGCGGCCAAAGCAGCTATATTGTTTACAACTCCCACAGCAGCGGAACCAGCTCCAAATACGACAATGCGGTGCTTCAATGGTTCTATACCGGAGAGCTTCATGGCGTTGAGGAATCCGGCCGCAATGACTGCACCTGTTCCCTGAATGTCATCGTTGAAGCAGCGGTATTTCTTCTGGTAGCGATCCAGCATATCGAAGCAGTGGTTATTGCTGAAGTCCTCGAATTGCACCACAGCCTTGGGCCACACTTCGCGAACAGACTCCATGAACTCGTCCAGGAGAGCGTAGAACTGATCATCGGGGCACGTTTCTCACGCAGCCCAAGGTACAGCGGGTCCGAACGCAGAGATTCATTGTCGGTCCCCACGTCAAGAATGACTGGAATAACTTTTTCTGGCTTAATTCCTGCACCAGCAACGTACAGGGAACACTTTCCGATGCTGATACCCACGCCATTGGCACCGAGGTCACCGAGTCCCAAGATACGGGAGCCGTCAGTAATGACAATTACCTCCGGATCGTCATAGCCCGCGTCACCCATAATGCTGCTGAACATTCCCTTGTACGTGTGGTTAAAATACAGGCCACGCTCACGAAAGAGAAGCTTATTGTACTTTTGACAAGCTTCGCCGACGGTAGGCGTGTAAATGATGGGCAGCGTCTCCTCGAGGTGTGCAAAAATGGTTGCGTAGTACAACACTGTATTAGTTGCGTGAATCGCTGCCAGGTGTTGGTACTTATTGATCGGGTTATCATAAGCACAAATTTGGTTGTAAACCCTTTCGACCTGCTGCTGTAATGTTTCCACTGCGGGGGGTATTTGGCCGAGGATGCGCAGCCTTTTGCGTTGTTCCATGGTGAAGGCTGTGCCACGATTCAAATACCGATCCGCCAGTATGCGCCCCCCATCCACTTTGTGTGATCCCTGGTTCTTTTGGCTCATAATTAAAGTGTATAATTTAGAAAGCGGCACGGCCAGCTCGTATTGCTACTTAAAGTAGTACTTTCTTTATAGTAATAATAATAATTATTATTATTATTAGACTCTTTTATCGTCAATGATATATAAAAACTTTCTGGTAAGGGAAGCAATGGGGGAAATATTTTTAATAATAATAATAAACCCACTTTTATTATTTGCACAATTATGAGAAATATATATGTATGTATATGCAAGAGCAAAATATCGATAATTGTTTGTGGGTCTTTTAGTATTCAGTAGAGACGTAGGATTAAGGGGAAAAAATCACGTTCAAACCCATCAAAGCAACTTACAATGCGAATGCAATGCGCTGTACTCAGCAGTTCCTTTTTTAAAAAAAAAAGAAAAACAATGCAAGCACATCCATTTTCAAAACGAAAGCCTGTGCGATCTGTAGAAAAACAAAAAGAGAAAATAACACAGCAAGCGAGTAATGGGTAGCAATAAGAATTGTATTATCGTGCAACCATGACAATTTCACACTATAGCGCCCCTTACGTCTGCTACTCCCTCCCTTCATAAGCGTCGTTAAAGTGGTTGTAACACATCCACCCTGCAGAACCACATCAGTTGACGCTTGACGTGGAAATATTCCACTACTTTCCACGAGCATATCATCATGTGCAAGCAGTAACTACCTGAAACTAATATATGTTTTGGGAAACACACCGATACACTTCGATGAGCGACTAAAGGGGGAAAAAAAGCGAAGTGGAAAAACAACAGTCAAAATGGGTGATTGTGAAAGTTAATGCTACTATTATTCACTGTCCTCATCGGTTGAATCATCATCGGCATGTATTTCAATTTCAAGTTGAGACTCCCTCGTGAGTTCTTCTGCCTGGCTTAAGCATATAATGGCGTCCTCATCATTAGCGAAAGGCCGCTCCACTTGAACCACTGCCTCCTTGTCGGTAGCTTTATTATCTTTCCGTTGACCCTTCGCCGGGGAGTCTGATGCCGTATTGTCTCGCTCATCAGCAAAAATGCACGTACATATACCCGGAGAAGCTGTAGCGATAGCCCTCACCACTTTGTCTAGCGGGAACTTCTCGCACCGCGTGAAGTGTCTCCATCCTTTCAGCTGGTCCATACGAGGACCACTTTTCTTTTCACCCACACGACGAAACTTCATGGGGCCCTGTAGTTCCTTCTGCCGTGACTTTCCACCCTCCGCATCTGCTACAGCCTCACAGTTTGTACAATGCAAAAGATCGTGCGTTTCGGAGTTTGTGTCACTACGATAGCGAAAGAGGGAACGCAGCTCATCCAACGTGAAGTGCTGCTTCGAGTCACTTTGCATATCCACAACGTTCGCGGATAATCCCTGCTTGCTCACCTGTCTCTGATAGATCTTCTCCTCTATGGAACCAGTACTCAGAAGACGATATATAAACACACGCTTTTTCTGACCATCGCGCCACACTCGTCCCATCGCCTGTGCGTCGTTAGCTGGGTTCCAGTCTGGGTCGAAAAGAATTAGACGATTCGCACCAATAAGGTTTAAACCAACACCACCAGCCTTGGAAGAAAGAAGAAAAACAATCTCCTTTGAGACGGGAGTGTTGAAGCGATCCACCACCTCCTGACGCTTCTTAATAGGCATACTTCCATCAAGCTGGAAGAAATTAATTTTCTTCATTTTGCACAAAGAAGCAATAACATCTAGCGTCTGAGTAAAGTTGGAGACAATGACCAATTTATCGTGATCGCCATTCTTCTGCAACTCATCAAGCATGAGGGAAACAAACCGCATTTTGCTTCCAACTTCCTCAGAGAGAGTACCAACTTTGTAGCCCTTCGGTATCAGAGACGTCGGGAGGCTGCCGTTATCATTATTTTTGTTTGAATTCAATACCGCCTCGTGGAAAAGGTCCATATGATTGCACAGCTTGCGCAACGCCGAAATGAGGACCAAGGGAGTACACTGTGTGTTTTCCACCAGTTCAGCAACCTTTTTGTAAGCTGCTTCTTGCTTCACGCCAAGACGAACGAAAACAGTAAGATCTACCTTGGGTGGCAGGTACGACTCGTTGATAGATTGTGTACGGCGTAGAATGAACTTTTGCGTAAGATTTGAGAGATAATGCGCACGATCAGCTCCAAGCATTCGAAGGTATTCCGGGCAATCGGGATCCCGACCCAGCGTCACAGGCTCCTCGAACACGCGAGCAAACACATCGCGGCTCCCAAGAATACCTGGGTTAACAAAACCCACCATCGCATGGAACTCAGAAAGGTCGTTTTGAATTGGTGTGCCGCTTAGTATGATCCGATTACGCGTTGGGAGCATATCAACAGCTTTCGTGGTTTTCACTTCTGCGTTCTTTAGGCGATGGCCCTCATCGCAGACAACTAATTCGACTGATTTGAGCGTTGATATGCGTGTGATGTACTTGCGGAGTTGATCATAGGAAATGACGAGAACGTCACCCTCACCGTCAAAGCGGGATATTATGCGATCACCTTTCGGTGTTGACTCGGAGATGGCAAAGTACTTCACTGCACCTACGCCCAACCACTTATCAAATTCATTACACCAATTCTTCACTAAAGATGATGGAGTCACAATGAGACACTTTCGAGCAGTGGGGTTGCCGTACTTTCCCTGCCTCAGGCATGTGTAGACAGTGGCTACCGTCTGAATGGTTTTACCAAGACCCATCTCATCCGCTAATATTGCTCCATGATACCCAGGCATCCTTTCACCGGTGATACAATCAAAAAGAAACTTTACTCCTACCCTTTGGTGTGGTCTTAACTTGTCGCCGATAACCGGATCAACTACAACAGAAACCTGCAGGCGGCCGTTGACATCCCGTTTATAGTGTGCGTGAAATAATATAACAGCACCCTCACGATCGGGGTCGTGTAGTGGTTTCAGTTCAGCCATAATACCGTTCTTACCTATCTTCGGGCGCCCTGCGAGTGGAACGATAAAGCCAGCCTGGCCTTCTCGCGGCCGCTTTCGAAATATGGGTTGACCGAACAAGTTACCGAGGAAACTTTGCCCAAACGTCATTTTTGGCTGCAGTCGCTGGGGTGCGGCGGTAGTCTCTGCTTCAGCCTTCGCTTTTTTCCTCTCTTCCTTTTTCCGAAGCAAATGCTCTGATCGGAGAAAGAATTCCCCACTCCTAAAGGCATCTTCTGGTAGCGCAGTAATAAGAAGAACACTTTTAGTCCCCACTTTCAGCCTTACACCGGCTTTTGCATTTTTGACTTCCTCTTCAGATATGGGATAGCCGGGTTCTGACCGGGTGCCGTACTGCCTTCCTACCCGGTCGTACATCATTACACCTAAAAGTTCTGTTTGAATGACGATAATACCAATGGAGTCAAGGCGCGTTGCTGCGTCTGTTTCAACTTGAAAGTAAAGATATCCATGCGGACTCACTGGGTATCTGGAGACTATTTCATCGTCTTCTTCTTCATTCTCATCGTCTTTAGACTGCACCCCTGTATTCTCATTTAAGTGCTGGTCTTGCTTGACACCCTCCAGACCTGCGCCTGCTCCGCATGCGGCCACAGGGCGCAATGCAGGTTTAGCGTCTGCTTCATCCTCATTACGATCCTCATCACCTGACTCTGCGTCGTCGGCACTTTTACGAACCAGTGGTTTCTCCCTTTCTGGCTGATGATACTCAATACTTGCGCGCTTCGCTAGGCGAGCGGCGATGATATCGTCCTGCGTGGACCCTTTACATTCCGGGTACACAACATTTCTCTCCTGACGTGACAGCAGCGCAGAGGGTCGAGGTGCGGCGTTGCCCGGGGCCAGGATTCCGCTGCCTAATACCCCCGGCCTTCGAAATGGTGCCGAGCCTCCCGTTGAGTTGCGGTACAAAGGCATATTCCGCACTTCACCGTCCTTCAATAAGATGTAAGCAACGGGGAAGAGGAGATGTAGGAGGATGAATAATTATTTAACAAAATAATTGTCAGTGTGACTTAAAACAACTGTGTGTTAAAAATGGATGCCACTGACGGCAAGTTAGCGATCGTTGACCAAAAATGTAGTAACGTTGACATCAGCTATCAAAGTGGCACAGGAAAAGAGTCATAGAGAGTTTATTAGCAAACAAAGCTGCCTTGTAGTGAAATGTAAGTTGCAAAAGCAGCAGGACAACGTCAAAACGATCCCAAATTCGCAGCCATTCCCGGCCTATACGTCTAACATCCGTCACACAAGTGTTGAGATGAGTAAAGAAAAAAAAGAAATTGCTACACGGTAGCATAAGTTAGGTAATATTGCGGGTGTGTATGCACCACCCACAAAACAATGAGGAAAAGGTATTGTCTGATGCAATAGGAACATAAGCTGAAAGAGAAGTTCACACAAACTCACAAGAAAAATGTTATTATTTTTTTTTCGTTTCATCAGTGTCTCTGTCTCAACAGCAGCTGCCACAATGCGAAACATTTTCACCGCATCAACGCAAAAAAACACGGGAATTCTCCAACAACCACATCCAAACTGTCGTTACGTGCAATGAATGGTAGGAGCAGTATTTCACGTGAAAAAGGAGGGTTTAATCAATATTTCTCAAGTTATGCTCCACCGGCCCTCTTACGTACACTCCAAGCCTTGACTTTTATACTTCTTGCTTGTTCGAAATCTCTGCAGGCGAATGGGACTCCCCTATGATTTCCGTGTCTGTGTTTCTTTTTTCCTTACTTTTGAAGCTAATTTTTCCAACTCTTTCTTACGCCTTAAGAGATTAACGAGAGACTTAATATGCTCCTCCAACGCACGCCGCTCATCGCCAGTCTTCGATGGGAGCGCCTCAACAGCCGAATGGAGTACGGTATTTTTCTTCGAAAACTCGAACACCGCCAAGCGGTAGCTAACATCCTCAAAACGACGTGTCATTTCCTTCATTGCGCGCTCGCTCGCTATACGCTGCGTCTGGAGCTCATGAATCTGCTTCCGTGCATCACTCAGCTCTTTTCTAAGTTCGTCCCCTTCTGCCGTTAGTTCACGACACCGGGTTTCTAAAATGTCTATTTCTTCGTCCTTTAGAAAAGGATCAACAAGAGCCGCTGCCCCCGCCGCGCCGCCTCCTCAGGAACGGAAACGAACTGAGGATTTCTTCAGCACCCGCCACATGCTCCTCTGCAAGACCGACTTCCGTCTCAGTTTTCAAAAAGTGTCCCCTCATACGTTCGTCAACGTCCAACTGCATATCGTCGATAGCAAACCAACGCCCGCCAACAGCCTCCGGATGCTCCCGCATGTTTGTATGAATCCAGCGATATATTTCGTCCACACGATCACGAACTAAGCGCTGTTCAGACGGGTCGTCAGCATAATACGTTACCTGTGTCACCTTCGGTGTACCATTGGGAGTGCCGCCAGAAACCGGGGGGACGGTGTCTCCCACAGTCTTCGCAAAGAACTGGTTGAGTCTCTCCACCTGCTCTGGAAAGTTGCGCCACGTGGAGGAGAGAATAATACTAACATTAGCCGCTGCACCACAAGCGTTGATGATCTTCTCGAGGATTTGAACGCAGTAGGAAGAGAGGTCGCCTCCGCCAAATGTAAATCGCGGAACAGGGAGAAGAACGCCATCGACGTCTAAGAAAATGACAACGCGATCACACGGAGCCATTGTTTTCACGTCCACAACCTCTCCTTAAGGCTGCAACTGGAGTAGGCATTTATTATGGATAAAGGAATATCCAATGAAAGTGGAAGAAACCGTATGTGTTTGTAGAAGAAGAAGAAAAAGGAAAAGAGGGCATGTAACATAAGCAATATAAGGTACCCGTAATACAATTGCCGAAGATCATCGTCAAGCGAGCGGGGGCATCATTGTTGAGAAAAAGCTTTTATGGTCTATGCATTTCCGTCCTGTGTTTCGTTGATAAGAAGAAAAAGAAAACAGGAGCGGTGTCGAAGCATTATATTATATATTCTATAACAAAAATGAATGTATAAAAACACAGAAACAACTTCTATGAGAGTCGACTCAATACAAAAACGAACATTGCCTTGCAGACTTTAATTGAATGTACATGGCCCCCAATATACTACCCGCATACCGTTTGAATTTAGGTGCTCCGGTTCAAATCAGTAGAGCTTAAAGAAAAATAACAACAAATTGCACCTCGGATCACTTTCCCATGCAAAAAAAAAAGAAAGCACAACACCGTTAATATCGGACACAAACAGTATTAGCTGTGTTTAGTGTAAAGCGGCGCCATGTATAGGTACATGGGAAGTAGGGAAAGGAGGGGGGCAAATATATGGTGTTATTAAAAAAGAAGAAGAAGAAACTTCACAAGTCTCGAGACTGGAAGCAAGAAAGGGAGGGTGGAAAACAGAAGGAAGAACAAGGAAAAAAAACAATAAGAAAAACAGTCACTTCTATTAGTGCAGAAACTCCCCTGCTTTTCTCCTCAGTTTTTCGTAATGTCTGCTTAAATGCTCAAAATATTGAAAAGAATTCAAATTTTCACAGCACCTGCCGATCCTCGCCCGTTCCGAATAATACAACGTGGCTTGTCGGTGAATGATAATGGAGGAGACACGAGCAATCCAGGAGTCTTCGCCAGTATCTTTAGCGACTGAGAGTAATAACGACAAAAACATGTAAAAAGGAAGGAGTTGACACAATATTGTGGCGTGGGGCACACATGTAAAAGCAAACAGTGTACCAAAGCAAGGAACTGAAAAAACCTGTAAATACTTATACTGTGAACAGAAAAGTTTTTAAAAAGAGCTGTGCACAGTGGTGCAGAAGAACCTAAAGAAAAAGAAACAAAAACAGGACCACAACCCCATTCTGTAAATGGCAGGCCACAGCTTTGAATAAGGTAGATAATGCAAAAAAAAAAATAGACCAGAAAAGAAAAATAAAATAAAATAAAAAACAAAAATAAAAATAAAAACACCAATTATAATGGGGCGAGAAACAGTGCCAAACAAACACTTAAACACCTTCGCCGGGAAATACGTTCTAGCTTTTACTCTGCCCTTTCCGCCTTGCAGAGAAACAGCTAAGATTGCGTTAACCCTTCACAACTCATTCCGCGGGGTGAACAGTCACACCGTGCGTCTTCCTTTTCCCTCCCGACCGGCTCCACGATCTTCGTGAAATAAACGGTAAACATTGTGAGCTCGAAACCAGCTTTGACGACTGCACCCTTTCCACTACTGGTGGAGCTGTATTTACAACATCTACATCCATGTCGTCATCATCAGCGTCCATAATAACGACCGTTTGATTTCCTCTGCAACCAGTCCACATAATGTCGGCGTCACTTTTGAACGTCTCACAATTATTGAAACTGGATTTGCTTTCTAATGAAGGAGCACAACTTGGGGCAGTTTCACTGGCTTCAATGTTTCTGTCAGACTCACGGGCAACGGAGTCTTCCTTGCTTCTACCAGACAACATCCTGCTGAACCAACTACGGGATCGGCCCTGCGATCGGCTGCAAGGTCGGCTTCGAGATCGACTGCGAGATCGCCCACGCCTCTGAGCACGCAGCAAGGGAGGGAGAATGAGACCCTCAAGCTCAATTAGCTCGCGCATCCACGCATCTCGCTGAATACATAAAATACGGCGCTCACAGCTTTCCAACATAATTGTCGCTGGGATCGCTACCATCCGTTTGTATAGAACGTCAAACGCCACATGCTGACATCGGAACTTATACTCGTCCATGAGATCATCATAGAAACACGCTACAAACTCGTTCAGGTGACTAAGGGACTTGCATCGGGACAAAAGTGGGCCAGACAATTGTATATTCCCTGACGGCGCAAACCCTTGTTTGCAAGGTGTGTTCGCACCTATTACTCCCTTCTTCGTAGGCGCAGTGAGTACCGTATCGTCTGACGCATCAACATCTGCTACAGGCGTAGCGCCCTCCGGGGAATCATATTTTGGCAGTGTCACCGATACATCAACTGTTCGTACATTTTTGCCAGAGTGACCCTCCGTCGGCTGTACACGGTATTCCGGATCGTGTAACGAGGCAGACTCACTGGAATCCTGCACACTATTCTCCGAAACAACCCTACACGGCGTGAGTGTCCTAGTCACCTCCGTGGGCGACCTGTGACCTTCGCCAGACTCCTCCAAACGCTGTGGTGGGGGCGAGCGTTTTTGTGGTGTACATTGCGTGTTGGGATTACACGACATTGTAGTCGCAACGGACGACGTGTGGAGAAGGGGCATCCCGCCCACTTTTTCCTCACTTTGCTCGTTGGTAGCTGTTCCCATTATGTTTGCTTTGGTGTGCGATGATTCTTCAGTTTTCAATACAAATGGCCGCGTAAATCGCCCCTGTGGTGGCCTTCCTTCATCGGAACCTTCTTCAGTCGGGGACCCGGCCGCCGGACGTTCCACAGGAGTCGACGGTGAAAGCACTGGAAGGGGAAGAGGAGAAGAGGACCCGTCTACAGTGCCGCATATTGAGGCGTTCGGTGAAACAAACTGTAAAGCCCGCCTGCAAAACGGTCCCGTGTTTCGCTCCTTTTTCTTCTGTTCAGGTGTCATTGGTAATGCGTTAAGATTTTTCAGGAAGAAGTAGCTATCCATAAACTTTCGTTTCTGGTGGCGCTTCGATGGGGTTGCGGGAATCGCAGAAGTTCGCACTGGTGTCGTAATTGGCAATGGACTGACCGCACCGTTCTCGTTACAGATTGGTGTATGTCGCCCACCGCCAGTTCTTCTACCTTCCGGGGTACTCGGTATTGCCGGTGGTGTCCTGTGGTCCATTGACGCTAGCGGCGAACTCACGTGGAGCGTAGATGGACGTCCTTGTAAAGGTGTACGTAAGCGCATCGGCGTATGGGGAGCCAGTTCAGCCGTTGTATCTCTCAATGGGCTTCTATGTTCAGTAGCACACCCGTTTCCAGGAACGTCTGTCTCAAAACAGAGAGATGACATTTCCTCATACTTCGGGATAGTTGCATTTTCCATAGCCAATACTCAACAATGAGTTTGTCCGCCGCCCTCGGGGAGTTAGGTAATTAAATATGCTTATATATTTATTTATATAAACGGAAATGATATAGTGGGTGGTAAGTCAGCTGGCCTCCTGTGGCTGAGGTAGGAGAAAATGTCGCAAAATCAGTAGCTGAACCAGTTACTAAACCACCTATCTAACGCTAGGACACAGCCCCTTCGCAGAAACATTGACAACAACGAGAGAAAGGATAAAGTATACAATAATAATACTTTATTATAATAAAGAAGACAGTAACTAAAAAAAAAATGTTGCTTTTATTGTGACACAATTTCTACCCTCCCCCAACGAAGCAGTGGTGAAATAAGAGTCATTCAGAAGAGTAGCGAAACAAAAATCCTCTCACGCCTCTTCTCCTAATCACTACGGTTCTCAAAGCATCAAACCCATCTTACAAGATTATAGCACTATCCATCAACCGCCAGTCATTCTTAAGCAACAGGAGCTGAGGAAATGAGCAGGGCAGAGCATAGACACAAGCACCCAATTGTTCAAAAAGAAGAACAGAGAGGAGGGATGGTTTATGTGCGAGAACAACAGGAGGTTTTTTTTCCCTTTTACACATTGGCTCCTTAACAGTCAAAAAAAACAAGGGGATAGTTGCTTCAAACACCCCTCTAAGCGGCACCCAGCAACGTTGAATATTACAAACGGCGCCTCCAAGAACTCAGCACTGGCACATCCATTGTGAAGAAAAGAAAAGAAATTCCTCCAATATTCCTCATTGTCATCCCCCTCATCCAAGATATTCATTCAGAACGTTGCACAACTTAACTCCATTTAGCTCCGTACAGCTGCAGCGGCGACCAGCAGTATACGAACAACGACAAAAAATAATTCAGTTTATAATCAGTTCACTTAACGTTTTGAAGTTGCTTCATTATATCCTGCAGGCCGCTAAGGCCACCAAGCTGCCGAAGCATTGCCGGATTAAGCGCTTTCGCTAATTGTGTTACCTGTTGCTGGCCAACTCTCCCAGAGAAAGCGGTGCTGGAGTCTTGCGTCATCGCTTTAAAGTTAACCTTGCCCATCTTCTTAACGACATCCTCGAATTTAGTGTAGCTATTGATCAAGTTATGTACCTCAAACATGGTATGACCACTTCCACGAGCAATCCTATGTAGACGAGTGGGAGTCATTGTTTTCTTGACGCGCCCATCGTCAAGTTCAGCAGACGTCATGCTGTCCATCATGTGTATAAACGACTTCAGCGTGGCATCACTAGAGTCACCAGCACACCCGCTCATACCAGACATACCGGGGATCATATCCATTATTTTGCTTACTGAACCCATCTTTAGCACGTTTTGAAGATGCTCGTACATATCCCTCATGGTAAACTGGCCCTCCTGAAGACGCTTGTAAAGCACACTATCTGTGTCAATGTTTGCGTCTTTCATGGAGTCCACTAACGACTGCATATCTCCCATGCCAAGCATACGGCCCACAAAGCGGTCGGGCTGAAACAGCTCAAAATCGTCAAAGTGCTCGCCAGTCCCGATAAAAACGATGGGGCTCTTTGTCATGGCAACGGCAGCTAATGCACCACCGCCCTTTGCCTGACCGTCCAACTTCGTCACAATGACGGAACCGATGGGAACCTTTTCCTTGAATTGCCTCGCTTGGTCCTCTACACCCTGGCCATCCGTTGCACTCATGACGAAAACAATATCATTTGGCTTCACGGCCTCTTGAACTTCCTTCATTTCTTCAAACAGCGCCGACTCCTGCTTGTGACGACCACTAGTGTCAATAATAATAAGGTCGTATTTCTCCTTTTTTAGTTCCATCACACCTTCTTTAGCAATGAGAACGGGATCGGCTTCAGTAAGTGAACCGTAGAAGCGTATCTTCGCTTTCGTCGCGTTTTGGCGCAGTTGGTCGTAGGCTCCAGCCCTGAAGGTGTCAGCACACACCAAGCCCGTCTTGAAACCTTTGCGCTGGAAGTACGCGGCGTACTTCGTGCATGATGTTGTCTTCCCCGACCCTTGCAATCCAACAAACATAACAATATTCGTCTTACCTTTTGCTGGGACAAAGGGTTTCACACCGGGGTCCAGAATCTTTTTAATCCCATTGAAAACAGCAGCCTGAAGCATTTTTCGTTTGTTGAGCCCCGCCGCCTCAGCAGTAATGGCAACCTCTGCCCGAACATTATTTTGAAGTTCCTTGACGATTTTAATGTTAACGTCTGCTTGCAAAAGGGCTCTAGCAACCTCGTTTAAGAACTCCTTCACGTCATCCTCACCCACAAAAGATTTGGATGACATTTTTGAGATGGCTGCGCCGATCTTTTGGCCGAGTTCTGCTAACACCATCTTGTAAGCTAATTCCAACGTATATCTACAACAGTAATCACGTAACAAAAAAAAAATGAAACATGAAAATAAAACGAGAAGGGAAGACAAGTTATAACGAGATGGGAGGAAGAAAATTATTTGAGGCTTCACCGAATTTTCAGCGCATACAAGAACATGCAGAAATCAATAACATCGAGACGTGGCTTTAACTGATAATTAAAACAACAATCGAGAATAATAATAAAAAAGATGAGAGACGCATTGGTTCGTCTTTATTTTTATTTATCCCATTATGTCGTATCGTCTCCCCGCACACACACTGCAAGCCTGTGACAACGAAGCAGTAGGCAATCACTATTTCTCATGGATTCCGTTTACACGTAAATATTCACTTCATTGCACACGAAACACGTGGCACTTCGCTAAAGTTGGCCACTTCTTCCCAAAATCAATGCCCCACATCTGATGTAGGGCATAAACAGGCACCAAATTCCACAGCTGAGCAAGCAAAATAAACCAAGGGTGCTAAATGTGACAGAAAATTGTTGTTATATTGCCAGCAATGTAAACCGATGTCAACAACAGAAGCAGCGGAAATATTCAACAGGTTATCGGCTTTTATCAAAACAACAGCTAGAACACCCGGACGTTGGGATATTGCACGTGCCTCCGCGCAAAACGTTGCGTTACGATACACCACTGTCACCTGCTTAATTCGACAGGCACCAAATGCCTCTCGTGCAGCGAAGGCTAACCCAACATGGATGATACTAATAATAATAATAGCGATCCATGATGAAAACATATCATTGCCACACTCTGGGCATGGCGTGGAATCCAAAAATGGGTACATACGCGAAAATAAATTACTCCGACGCGGCTGGACGTCCAGCTGCGCGGTTTCATTTTCCTCTACCTTCGCCTGAGAAGTCCAACTTACCTGCTGCTGTTACCACGCCCTCATCATTACACGTCTCAAGCAAACGCGACCGGTGTGTAGGAAAAAAAAATAAGCTGCCATATTCCCCAACAAAGTTATCGAGAGTCATCTCGATTTGTCACTCGTTTTCTGATCGTGTTTTGTGAAGACAATATTTGTGATAATACCCATTTGGTTTAACTTTTCCAAGCAGTTTCGCATGCAACGGTACTCCGTGCCGTAGAAGTCGTTAAACCAGTAGTGCGAGACACAGCGCTCATGACACGTCATGTTGTTGGCAAAGTTCATTCGATCCTCTTGCATCTGTTTAAGCATTTCAAATTCCTCACCCCACATTGAGGGAGACTGCGTCATGTCTAACAGTAAATCCGAGCAGAAGTGTGAACCTTCCTTTTCAAAGTTTTTCCTTTTCTTCTAAAACCAAAAGCTTTCAACTTTCCGCAATGAAAGAAAGATATATGTATATACACAAATGATAGAGAACGAAACACTTGAGTGCAGCAAAGTTACGATAGGGGAAAAGCTGTTCTAAAAGCCACTAAAGGTAAGAGTTTAAAAAAAGGGAAACATAACAATTAGTAAGCTCCTTTTCACGTTATAACAAATTGTGAACTGGGCATCAAGATCCCAAGAAAACATGACATGTTTTTTTTTTCTTTGTTCCAATGTCCAGCTTCCAAATTCGAAGAAGCAAGAGTTTGAGGGGCCAACGGTAATAACAAATAACGCTGCGATGCACGCATGATGACTACAGGAAGCAAAAAAATATATATTAAATCTCTTTCCCTCCCCAAATCGATAAAAACAACAATCAAACCGAAACAATATGAGGATAATACTGACGTTTGCACTACTTGTTTGAAGCGCAAATAGCACCTCCAGATCCACAGGACATGAAGCGAGTCAAAATGTTAGACAAGAAAGCAAGCACGCCGCAACTGTTTGGCGTCCGGTGGTACGGCGGTGCTGATGAAACTCCTCGCCATCGAAGAAAAGTTGTCGATCACTCACTAAAGGTAAAGGTACGTCGAATGAATGCAATGATGGTCGAATAAATGATTCTACAAAGAAGCCGTCCACTTCACAATACACTCCACCACTCACAGAAGAGTAGAGCCGTGCATCACCAACACCACAACTTGGAGATCGTGCCTTGAAAAGGCACCCATGGACACCTGAGAGTTTTCTGCATGTAAGTTCGTCAACAAGCCGTGGGTCTCGATGCGGCATGAAGCCCAGCCTGCCCTCAACATTGTCACGTGAAGTGAGAGTATTCGGCAACAGAGGTATATCCAAAACGCTTGCCCCACATGCCACCAGGGACCGACGCCCCGTTTGCGGGTCACGAAGCAGCCGCAAAGGTGGCCTGGGAGAAGGCAGTCCTAAAAGATCCATTTCAGGACAAATGGCAATACAGTCAAGCAGATCGTGTTGACGCGAAAGGAAATCGACAAGGAAGCCGACAGGTGTGCGGCGCTGTTGATGCGAAGCGCGTCCCACTCCACGGTAGTTAACAGGTTCACCCAGAAGGCAGGCACTCACCAAAAGAACGGGCCTGTTTGTCATTATTACTTGTTCTGAAGAGGGTGAGGAACAAACGCCTTGGCGCAAGTACGCTTTGAGAAGCATTCGAATATCAAACCCACAAAGCGAAGGATATGTGGAGAGACACATCTACTAAATAACGGTCTCTCTTCTCTTGCATCCAACCATGTGAAGAAAAAAAAGGGAGCGAAAGGGAAGGGGAAAAAATAGAGATATCTGCTGTCGTGCATTACGCTAAGTTTGTTCCAAACAGCGTCACAGGGGAGTGGGAGCGTACTTCGCACGGGTGATGAATGGGAAAATCTTTATAAACGCACTCACAAGTGAACAGATTCATCCTTTTGGAAGATTAACAATCAAAATCTAACACGAGAAAGAGCCGTGAAAATTAAATATGGCCCGCCCCGATAGAGGAAAAACAAGCCTATTAATGCCTACGGATGAAATTGTTTGTACACAATTCATTGTAAGAGTATATTCCCAGTTTCGTGAAAGCGATGGTCAAACGTAACTAGTTCACATATAAACATCGTGTCACACTGAATGTAATTATTAATATGATATTCGCTTGTACGCCTTTAATTTCCAATTTGTTTACATTAGATTATATATTCACCCTGATTCATCCTTTTGTTCCTCGCCAGTTTCTTTGTGTCCCTCATCAAGTAAACTTCACTTACCTAGTTTACCGTTTTATGCACATGCGCCACCGAGCAGGTGACTGTGCGCAGTGTTGTGTACATTGAAAGATGATGAGGGGAAAAGTGTTGCACTATTTCACGTATAAAATGGTCCGATACTCAACAAATGCAGGGGGGTATTACTCATTATCTCATCGCCGCGTCCCAGTTGTCGTAAAGTACTCTTGCCAGCACAATTGTCATTGGGCCAAGGAAAATACCCGGGAAGCCGTAGTGAAAGAACCCCAACACGAGCGAGATGCTAACCACAGTCGTGGGGATCCTCAATCGTCGAAATTCTGAATTGTTAGGGGAATAGTCACTGACGTACCCTTTCGACACACAAAGAAGCCGCTCATCAAGATACGTTGCACAAAAGGCAACAAAGCAGCTCCACAAAGACGGGTCAAGAGCGGCTGCCGCGAAGTTACCAGCGTACACCGCTACCCATAGTTTGTATATAAACGCCACGGCGACAGGAGAAATAAATTTAGGAGCAAGCGGTAAAATAGCAATGACAGCTGAAATAACGCCAAACACCAACGGTGTAGGGAACGCCCAGCACTTAAAGAGACAGAAGGTAATGCAGAAGCGGAAGCACGCCTTGTGCCAGAACGACTGCAGTAACGTAAGAAGAGACGTCGTCACTTCAGCCTCGATATTTTGTGCGTGATATTCGCCACACTGGGGGTCAAAAACCCTCAGTAGCTTGGCCAATAAATAATATAGTACGGTGTGCTCCAATTGCATCATATAACGTGCAATAACAAACAAAAGCATACAGGCATATATTGTATCAAAAAGGTCTAAAACATTTGAGCCAAATCTCAGTGCTACTCGACTAACGTAGACAAAACAACTGTTCCAACGGTCCATGATCTTCTTTGCAACATCAATCCAGTCTACCAATGCGAGATCCCGTTTGAGGGCCATCAGCTGCATAGAAATGCTTTGTTTGTTTTGCACTAGGCTTTTCAGGGTCCAATCTGATGAAATTGTAAGCATCAACGGTGCAAGCGCCTTCTGAAAGAAAGAGCGAACTCTGTCGCATTCGTGTTGTTCATACTGTGTGCCAGCTCCTTCAAAAGCATTGTGCTCAACTTTGACTTGACCACGTCGACTAACTCGACAAACGCTCCTGACATTTCCTCATTCCCAGGCTTTCTCGTAGGAATATTACCCCGATTACCTTTTAGTTTTCCATCAGCGGATTCCGTCCCCATAGCAACAACAACTGAAGTTGTTTGCTTGACAACCTCATTGACGGAGATAACATCGAGGGCAAGGTTATACGAGAAACCCACAAGGAAGAAAAGCGCAAACGCGCCCACCCATATGCGCCACATCACTGTCACGAAATTATGGCAGGACATGAATGGGACGGTAATGATAAACAAAGTAAAGAGAGCGGCGTGCATGCCAAAGAATATCAGCAACCCAAACATGTAATGGCAACAAAGCAAACGAGACCGGTCATGAGCAGGCAATGAAACATGCTATCGACGCGTTTCGGTGCATAGTGTACTTCTCCTGCATCGAACACATTCGATGCTTTTTCCTCTTTGTTGGGCTTCTTATTCTTGGAAGGTGTGATATCTGATTGTAGAATTTTAACGGCTTTACGCGTTGTAAGGCACCAGTTCCCTAGTAGCTTATCAATACCAAAGAAAACGACGCTGCGCCCAAGTGCATAGCGAATGAAATGCCGCAACGACAAAATAGAACCAATGATACCGAATAGCTTAGAACGCGACGTCCACCTCTCGTATGTGTCACACATTCTTTCAAGGCAAAGCCCCCTAGACAGAAGACCTTCACCACCACGACGGCCCGGGTGCATGACGAGAGAAAACGCTATACCGTAGCTGATACAGCCGAGATATGGGTTGCAAAGAGCATACAAGGCATAAAAAACAGCAGCGACAAAAAAGAAAGCAACGCCCGACGTGCAGCCTACCATTACCTTCGACCAACCTGATCTATACTCGTCGCAGTACGTTCGCTCTGAAGTTTCAGAATCACCACCCGTGCTTCCCATTAAACCCTTCCCTCTCTTAACGCTGAGGTCCTGATCCTTTTTTACCCGCAAAGTCGAAGTAGCCCCACGCACCCCATTTGTGGAAGGAATCCTCAAGGAACCTGCTACCGATCCTTGAAGGCCGTGCGGCACGCGGGTGGGCGCAGCGGCACTAACAACCATTACCTTAAGAACCTCTCCAAACTGCTGTTTTCAATCGCTTTTTCTTTCAGTACTAATGCCGCAAAGTAAGGAAGGTAACCGCTTTCAATCCAGGCTTACTGCTCCCGTAAATAACGAACAGATGATCCTTCGGTCCTTCGCAAAACGTTTGACAAGCTTAACCACAAGAGGCAAAAGCTTTTCTTTCTTCATAACGGAGGAGAAAAATGCAGAAAAGTATATTTAATTTGTGAAGAGAATGTTAAGAGAATAAAAGACGATGTAATTAAATGTCCAAAACAAACGTAGAGAACCCCCACCACTGCATAAATTCTCCTGGGCTCTGTACAGACAAGTGTTATATATCATAATAAATAGAGTGCGCGCAACTACGTGAAGGGCTCCATAGCGCAGGAATGCAGTTGTACGTGACACCGCCCTGGGGAAGAGGCAAAGCCTTCCAATTTTATCCAGAGCCTCCAGAACGCTCACATGCGATCGATCGTCAGATGGCAGACGCGATCGGAGGAGCAATTCGTATTCCAGCACCAGTCACCTCACAGGGCTTGCCATCTGTTATTCTCAATTTTCACCGACCAGCATGAACCATGCATTTGGTTCCCATTGCCCCTTTCGCTACAGTTACGGCACGCCTTCTCCATTAATCATCGAAGAATCCTCAAGGACAGTCTTTCCTCCGAACACTGCAAGTGCCCCTGATGTGGGAGACCCAAGAGGCATTGCCTCCCTCATTCATGCACGGTTCATACAACAGATGTCCAAGTGATGCTATCCACAGTCGCCCCTCGTCACCAAGGGGGTAATCAAAACCACAGACACCCGAACTGTGTTACAAGCAACGTGAGACCTGCACTAGTGCCAGAGGACGCTTCAACGAGAAAAGTTGCTCCACCAAACGGCGGTGCGTTCGGTTTTTTTTATGATGCACGAACTCCTACCGGTGGCAAGCCCTGGTGCCACGATTGGGCACCACAGGCTGAATGCAAAGGAGTCTCCAGGTTCAATACATAAGAAGATAGAACTCTAAATCAGGAGCAAAATAAGTAACCACTATGGAACGATTTTAGAAGTTAACCGGCGAAATAATGGCAGCTTTCAGCCTACACATCCGGCGTGTCAATGAAACTAGTCAGATGGCACACAGCGTGTTTTTGCGTATGCCTCCAGCAGTGGTTTTCCAACATGATATCCAAACGTCAGTCCGACCAACGTTGCGGAGACGGCAGTAAGACACGCTGCGCTAAAAGAGCCACCAAACATAGTTGCAGACTTCCCTTCTTCTTCTGCAACGAGTGCAGCTAAGTGTTGATCCATAGAAACACCTTCAGCTCCCATTGAAGACCCCCTGCGCAGCGGCGCTGAAAGAAATGGCCTACATCTTTTTAAACCAGTGTAAAGTATTCGCTGAGGAAACATCATAGACAGAAATCAATGAGCGCGGCCAGTGGCTAATTATAAATACGCTAAGTAAACTTTCATTAAGGAAAAAGAAACTAAATCATACGAGTGGAAACGTTGAACGTAATTTTTAAAAAGGTAAGTTGTGCTTATATGAAGCAGTACACTGTTCCATAACAGATGCGCAAAGGAGGATATGTAAAAAAAATCAATTACAATATGTCACGAAGTCTACGTTTCATGGGTTCACAGCAGTGAGTGGCAGCGGCAGTCAAACAGTCTCGCCGCAGCACACACTCAAAAACGCTAACCCAATTAAAAACGAAAAAAAAAACTTTTTTTTAATCGAATAACGTGCATGGATGTGTATTGACAAAGATGAAACATTTTACGCCAACAACAGAAAAAAACCTTCTCAGATACGATAAATCTTTGAGTCGTTAGAGCATGCGTTATTCAGCAGACACTAACATAAGCAGTTCTTACAAAATATTACGCAGACACGATGCATTTCGTTAACATCTTATCGCGGTACCGGCACACATAAGTTAAAGAAGCCCACTATAATTACGCAGATTTTGCAAAGGGTTAATTGAGAGTTCCTATCATTGATACACATTCATTTCCATGCTAAGCGTGTTATTATACAGTTTTCGAAATTGATTTCATCCGATTCAGTATCAAGGCCATGTTACTCGATGAACCCATAAAGAGAATGTAAACGAGAGGAAATACGACTTCACACTCCACCAGGCGATATCTTACCACTTCGTAGATTATTTGAATTCCACACGCCGAAGTATAATCAGCGGACGCTGTACCCAACAGAAGAACAAACAACAGCCAATCCCAAGAATCAAGGGCCTTTTCTCACTTACAGTGGACTGCCGAGCTTAGGAGGAAACAGAAAAGAATATTTGACGGTAATCCGTTGGCGCGGAATGCAGGAAAATGGAGATAAAACCTACTGGAATCCTACCCACCTTTCCTCTCCCTCAACACACACACCAGGAGAGCGGTGTGGGGACAGGCAGACTAGCACGTGTTGCCAAGAACTAGTCAATAGAGGCACTATGCCAGCAAAAGTGGCAATCTTCTTTTCCTTCCAACTGCATCACTCGTCTCAGATTACGCAACTTCTCCATTTGTATCTCGGTAAGAGCACCTGTAAAAAACGCAGTTGCTACCTCCCAATTTCGCTTTATGTGTTCATCTGACCTGCTGCGCACAACGACACAAAATCCCTGAGATAGACCCCACATCAAAAGAACATCGCGAACAGAGTACCCGCTGAAAACATCCCTCACAACAGAGGTAAGAATGGGGTGCTCAATAAGCATCGCATTACACTGGCCCAATGGAGAGTACTGCTGCATAACAATGTTGTGTTCCGCACAGTATCTACGAACATCCTCTTGAAAGCAGAGCGGATGCAGTTCAATTTGATTTATTACCGGCCTGTTAGGCCGGCTGGAACTAAACAATGACTCTTCAGACCCGTCGTCTGAGAGAGCTGCGAAGTGCCTGTCGGCGAAATTGGACACACCCAAGTGACGAACAACGCCCTCACCCTGGAGCGCTGTCATAACCTTCCAACACCGGCGCCGCGCTGCCCTGTGCTCCTCAGTGGCGCTCGGCGCGCACCCACCACAACCGGGCCAATGAATTAGTACGCAGTCCGCGTAACCAATGCGCAACTTGCGAACGCTCTCACGTATGCACGTAGCAACAGCATCCTCAGACTTCGTCGCCTTTGGGGCAATTTTGACAACAACAAAGATCTCTGACCGCGGTATTCCACTTCCTTCAATGGCAGCACCGACAAACTCTTCATTTCTGTATGCCGCTGCGGTGTCAATAAGACGGAAACCTAACTTAAGTGCAGTTCTAACCGCTCGTTCACAATCTGGTCCACGAAGCTCATACGTTCCGATGCCCATGTGCGGGATCTTCAGCTCACCATACCCGGTGAGAGATGGTAGACGTTCCATTCACTCACCTCCAGCGCACGCAACAATATCTGCGCAAAAAAAAAAAGAACGACTACTATATGCAATAACAATAAGTTCCACACCACTATAAGCGTGTGGCGCTATTCTAATTTGGTTACTGACCAAATGTGCAAACTGGCCTGCATGAGGTAAGACAAACTAAATGGGCATCGACGTTATTTTTCATCAGCATATTAACGCATGTAATGCAGCGACACGAATCCCATCAACAATACTGCAGCACCAGGAAAACACCAATTTACACCACAAGAATATCAACGACAACAACAAAAAGATTAGAAATTTTGAGCAAAAAAAAAAGAGCGCCACACCCAAATAATTAAAGAAAACACGCATGCACGGCACTCATTGTTCTATTACTAAATAACTGAAATTGAGTGATTAAAGAAAAGAGCGAAGGGGAGAAACAATATAATATTTCAATTGTAAGAAAAACACTGGTGTGTGTGTGTGTGCTATTCCAAATCGTATCATAGGTTTTGCCTTAAGCGCTCATGTGTTCATGTCTTCTTGGAGAACAGATCGTGTGTAGTCCACGCAGACCCTGTTTTGTCAGAAGCACAATGCTTGACTCTCGCCCTTCAAAAAGAAAGAGCAGCGAAATAAACAACTGAGGCGTTATCGCAGCAATTAGGCACGGTGGGTGTCACACTTTTTCTCCCCTGATGGCAGCTCCGTGTCGACTTCACTTCTCGGAACGTTCGCCTCCGGTTCATTGCATGGTTCGTTTGCTTCATGACAAGAGGGAGGTTGGTACGTGCCAGAGTTAGCCGCCGCATCAAAAATCTTTTCAATTTCTTCCAGCGAAAGACCCTTTGTTTCCACCATAAATATTTGAATGAACGCGACTGCAATAGCAATGCAGCCACAAAGTATGGCAAATGTGCCACCAACACCAATAGCTCCCAAAATAGATGGAAACACCAGTGAGACAAGTGCATTAGAGCCCCAATTGCACATTGTAGCAACGGATGCTGCGGAGGTCCGCAATTTGGTAGGAAACACCTCTCCCAACACCACCCATGGCATTGCCCCGAGCCCTGGTGCGAAGAACATGAGGTAAAGGCACATCATCGAGAAGAATGCCCACTTCCCACTGTCTACCATCGCATCCTTGTGGAGATAAAACCCAATGACCGTCATTGCAACTGTGACAGCCAGACAACCGTATGAGCTAATAATCAACAACGAGCGGCGGCCCCATTTATCAACGGTAAACACGCCAAAGACAGAAAATACTGTATTAATGCCTGCTAGAGGAATAAACATTAATAAGGGCATGTTTTTGTCCTTGAAGCCCGCATCAGACATAATAACGGTGCTGTAATACATTAACGTATTTATCCCAGACGTCTGCTGGAACACATGAAGCATGCAGCCAAGAAAAAGCCGTTTCCTCATCGTTTTTGTTAAAAGCGCAGTGAAGTCAGTGACCAGCTTTTCTCCCTCGGTACACTCGCCAATATCGATGTTAAATGCGCTTGCAACCCTGTTTGCTTCCTCCACTCTTCCATACGCAAGGTACCATCGAGGAGTTTCGGGAAGAAACACCAACAAAGCTACGAGTTGTATAAGTGAAGGAACCGCACCCAAGCCTAAAGCGAGACGCCAACCCAAATTTGGCTCCGTATAAATCACAAACAAAGCAGTTACCACAGACGCAATGAACTGGGCCCCAGTAATGGACACATTGTTGAACACAATTGCAGCTCCACGAGAGGCTGCCGGTGTTATTTCCGCCAGATACACGGGTATGGTTGCAGAGCTGAGTCCAATGCCAAACCCTACGATTAAACGTCCTACTAAAATCAATGAAACGTGGTTGGCACAAGCCATTAATAAAGATCCTAAAGTGAAAAATACGTCGGCCAGTGCAATGCATGAACGGCGGCCCCAGCGAGCAGAAATAAAGCTCGATGCGAATGACCCAACGAAGGCGCCCACGATGGCAATGCTAACGATCAAACCATACGTCCACGAATGCTCCGATAGGTCAAAATAGTCTTTCATCTGAAAAAGAGCGCCATTAATCACACTCGTCTCGTAGCCAAAGAGAAAACCTCCAAGCGCAGCGAAGATAATTAGCCTCCAATACATCCTTTGATCCTTCACAACCTAAACCTAACTTATTTTGTTACTCTTCTACTGCTTGTATCCCCTTTATTATTCCCGTTCCTGCCTAAAACGTTATCCTGTCACCTACACATGACGCAAATATATACATAAAACATAATAGTGCACATCACGTTAAGAAGCAATCCGATCGATGTTGGTATGACCCACGATGATGCTTTTCTTTTGACCAATGGTTAGAACTATGAGATTATTATTTAATTATTATTTACTTATTTTTTTTATTGTGTAGACAGCTGTTCACAGCTTCACTGATTGGTAACCAAACGCAAAGCCATAGTGAAGGTAGAGGAAAATACACACGCTGTAATATCAATACACCGTCTTAAGTGTTTAAAACACTTTCCATATAAATAAGCAAGTAAAATCATTCATATGCACAACGTTACAAAGCGGGAACGTTCGTAGTGCGGTGTGTGTGACAGGTGAAGTTGAGGAAATTTTCCTTCGAGACACCCTCCGCCTTGCAACCGCGTCACTGCAGAGCACCTACCATTAATGTCTCGTAGTTCTAACGCCAACAGTCCACATTATACACGTAGAAGTGTATATTCCACACAGACACCATTAAATAAATAAACGGACGGGCGTTGGAATCCCTGGTATTGTGGCGGTATTGCACTTGTGCCATGGAGGAGCTTTTGTTAGCCCGCCTTCTTTCGGTTGGTGTTTCCTTTCGAACCAAAGAAGAGGAAGCAAAAGGAACCAGCGTAGCAAAGATAACCACCAAACTATCTAAAAGTTAATACGCTGTCACTCGAAGAATGAAAAAAAAAAAGCACTGACACTAGTCATTAGCCTTTAGTTAACGAGTATAAACAACAAAAAAACATTATGTGATGGGCAGCAAAAAGAAAAGAAAAATAAAGATTCAAAAATAGACCTTCCTCCCTTTTCAAAATACACCCGTACCAACGGAGAAAAGTTTTCGGAAACAACCAAATGGAACACAAATATGCACGAAGGTAAATGAAACACAAAAAAAATACCTACACTCCCTCACCAGCATCTCCTCGGTTGGCGATGCTACCGCGACACAGCAAATTCATGAAAACGTAGTCCCAATTCTCCCGTCCTCGTCAAGAGAAACCTTTACCTCAGAAAGTGGGGCTCTTGGCCCTAACGCACTTTTCCCTCCACAAGCGCATACAAACGACTAGAAAATTCACTCGTCACAGAAAAAAATTTCTTAATTGCAGAAAGTGTACCAAAGGTTTGGAAAGAACATACTGAAGTGAAAATTTTACGTTATCCATGAGGGTTACACGACAACACCGCACAGGCGGTGGAAAGTGGCCCTCCCTCCCTACCACTCGCCTCTCTGCCCTCAACAAAGGTGCTTATCTTTTACCTTAACGAACCGAAACCACGTGAGATCGGGAAAAATACCTCAACGCGCTCCTTGTCACAATTACAACTGGCAAGGAAACAAAACAACGTATGGGGAATTTTTCCCATACTTCAACAAGGAAAATGCATGAAGACATTTGTCGTCATTCCCATTCAACAGCACAACGCTAAAAGAAAAAAACACACACCAACGTGACCCAATTTGATTTTTTCTCCTTTTAAACAGAGGAGGTAAACTGTAGAAAGAGATTGAGAAGAGTTAGCATAAATACGCCTAAAAAGGGTTTTCACGAAAAGACATGTGGTATCCATGAAACCGGTCTCATTTGTATAGCACAATCTAAAGAAAACAAATAAGGTATCGTAGGAACTTCGATATTTATATCTAAGACTTTTGTGTATATTGTTTTCTTTCCCCAGCCACTGAGGAAGCTGCCCCGGCTGTGCGTTATGCCGCTCTTCTCCATCTTTCTCCAGCAGGGAAAAGTTGTCAGTCACACAGCGATCCGTCTCATTTTACCGTTGGCACTTGCACGACGATTGGGGGGATATCAATATAAAGGGAGACAAAAAAGAAATATATATATATATATATATGTTGTCTGTCAATAAATCATAGGAGGGTCCAGCACGAAATAAAATGTTTGAAGCCTTTGGAAGGAGTGGCTTACCCAAATGTTACTCTTCTCTTGCTTATCGCGTTGTATCTTCTCATTATTTAGAGGGAAATATCACACACCTAAGCAAAACGAAACAAATCAAAAAAAAACGGAAACAACCGTCCGGTAAAGGCACCTCTCCTCAAACCCCAGCACGCATGTAGATACGCGACACTAATATTATATTTACACTTTGGAGGGCAACGAGCAGCACGGGGGGAAAGAAATGATATCAGATGTCACCCCTGACCCCAACCCTTCCGGAGGAAATAGAAACGCCGACTCCACAGCCAGGGATACAGCTGTGTTTAACACTCAACACAAAAATATAGAAGAGTTTACTGGAAAAAGTTGAAAGGTAAAATCACATGCAGACTGTGTCCGGTAAAGAAACTACCGAAATAGAACCCTACGAACTCTTGGACTGTTTGTGCTGTTATAAAATACGCGACCATAATTTTCACAAACATAGCTGCTCCTTTCCGTAAAAACATCCTCAGGCGAGCTATCTGTTCGCCCTTTATCTTCACCGCAGGGGAAGGGAGCAATGCATGGAACTGGGCACAGTTTTGCAGTGGTAGAGCTTTGAGCAAACTTTGAACCAATCGCGCTCGAATGAGAGGACCTTGACGACGGATTTCGGCTGTTGGCACAGACTAAGCTGTAATCTACCGAAACAGAGTAGCGGTTCTTCACATTCGAGTTAGCTGGACTAAACTCAGGCGCAATTTGTGTCAAAGAATTGTTCACTAATCCTGCTGCACCATCTTGCCTTTGCCGCGGCGTGCCGTCAACTGCTGTGAAACATGAAGAAATAGAAAGGCGTCTGTTGACTCCATTATTTCCCATCGGGCTGTGCCGCGAAGAGGAAGAGAACGGAGGGATATTCTCTGCTTCCTCCACTAGCAGTGAAATTGATCGTTGGCACGGACTTGGGGAGCTACTGACCAACGGAGACCACGTCCAGTCCTTCTGTCGATAATCGGACAACTGCACGTCTGACCAAGTAATGCCTAGCTGGGTCCCCGTAGAAATACTCATCAGCATCCCACGTGACTGTGTTGATGGAGAACACACGATAGACTTGAAGGCCATATCAGCCGTATCCGTTGGCCTAGTATGGTACAATCTGATTGGAAATGTTGCCCTTGTATTTCCATTATGAGCACCACAAGTTGCACGAACAGAACGGAAAAACGCATGCTCCAGTACCTGATCAGCCCGTAGTCTCGCACATGGATCTAACGCAAGCAAGCCCTTCAGTAAGTCTACAAACTCTTTAGATTGAGCCGAGAGGCAATCAAATAATGTTTGTTCTCGTGTCTTCTTCGGGAAGTGTCCAATATCCGTGCCCATCTTAGCGCATACCTCGTGAAGAACCCGCAGGTCTGTTGCACCTTTAAAGGCGATAGATCCTGTAACCATCTCAAACATCGTGCAACCAAATGCCCACATATCACACGGAAGGAAATCCTCAACACATCCAAGAAGCTGTTCTGGTGACTTGTAATAAAGAGTGCCACAGAAACTACTCATACAGTCGCTTTCCTGAACAAAGTGCGCTGCACTAAAGTCACCAAGTGCCGCTTTCACGTGCCTTGCAACGGAGGAGCAGCAGTCACAAGCTCCACCCTCTGAGTGCGACGCAGCGACATTTGGCGGCAGCGTTTCAATGTTATGCTCGCCGAAGACGGTCCTCGAGCAACGACATTCCATGGAGTTGCACTGGCACATTGGCTTAGCAAATGGCTGTGTTTCAACATACTTCAGTAAAATATTACCCGGTTTAATGTCACGATGTGCAACACCCCGCTGATGAATATGGTAAATAGCGGATGCTATACCAAAAAGTAGGTGTCGGACGGCATCCTCCTCCATTAAAGCTGCGTTGCCTGCTCGCAGTTCCCTCTCTAAATCGCTGTCCATGAGTTCCATACCAAGGAAAGTCACACCATTTACATCGGTGCATCGTCCCAAAAGCCTAACAATGTGTGCGTGTGGTCCAACGTACTGCATGCTGATACACTCCCGGGGCAGTTGCAACGTGGGATCTGTTTGCTGCGCTGTCGAACAGGAGTTGTCCAAGGAGAATAAACATCCCGCATCCACACTGCAGCATACAGATTCGCATTTTGTATTCTGTTTTTCAGCACTGTATTGATATCTGCAAAAGGGGCTCTTGTTGTCGTACACGGATGGACGAGCGACTTCCACACGGACACCGCAGGTGTCATACGTCTCGGGCGACGCTGGCTTCAGTGGAAGTTCCATAATCCGCACATCTGTTGGTGAGTTTGGCTGGCAGCCGAATCTCTGTGTATCCCTTAAACTAGTGGCTAACCTTTTGTACAGACGCTTCACTGCAACGAGTTCGTGTGACTTGTGGTGTCGCGCCATGAATACGACGCCACTAGTACCGGATCCGAGCCGCTTTTTACTAACCTCGAAATCAAATCCATGCACTGGCTCATGATAATTACACTCCATCAAACCTTAGTTTATGTGAATTTATTTTTCTTTGTATGTAAAAAAGAAAAATGTGACCTCCTTTCACAGACCTGTACCGTATATGGGCTACGAAGCAGGAAAAAGAGTACACGTAGGATTGTTCCATCCGAGAAATGAGAGGCCCCATTATAAAACACATTAGGAAACAAATACATATATCATTAGGAAAATACGTAAGACTTTTTCCACAACTTTTATGACCAAAGCCACATCTCACAACACTTTTATCGAAGCAAAAAAAAATATTCATCAACTAATTGAAAGTAACATGCAGGGCATTTATCCCTTTTTTTCCACAAACAAGAAATAACGTTTAAAATTCAGAAAAATCTTAGTATCAAAAATAAGCTTACCATGCCAACTGAACAACTAATTGCCCTTTCAAGACACAAAAAGAAAATAACGATACGAAAATCAATTCATATAGAAAGTTAGCAGTTAAAATATATATCACTTGATGCGGAATCCAGTTCAGCCTCCATCACAAAGCGGCAGTACGGGTTAGCTTTCTCACTTGGCAACTTGTTTAAAGTGAGTTCAGTGGAGCTATATTTGTTATCCGCTTGGCGAAACAACATGAGGGCCCGGAGGAAAATAGAAAAACTTTGCTCCGTTGTACAGTTGGCGGCAACTGATAAAAAAACTTCTTCACAAAGAAAGCGTGTTAGGGTATCTTCATGCAGAACAGCATGGATCTGATTAGAAGAATCATTTGAACCTTTATCCAATCCCGAACTAACCAATGAGTGCATCTCCTTGAAGAAACCACGCGCAGCTACGTCGAGAAACAAGCGGCAAGTTAACTGCTTCAAAGAATCGCTTATGGTTTTATCATTCACAATAGTCCATAACGCTAGCAATTTACTCCGAGAGGGTACACGCACCTCCACGAAACGCGCTGAGTTCACAACGGAAAGTTCATACGACACCCGTCGAAGCAGCCCGCGAAAATTACGTGAGTGTGGTGAGGAATTCAGCGCAACGCGCATAGGAGCCATGTGACGGTCCGCCACCAGTCGCACCATGTTCAACACCCACCGACCAGTGCTCAGATCCTCTTTATATGCGTCCAGAATGAAATTTTGTACGGTGGCAAAATGTACTCCACAGTCCAGCGCACCCGCACACACAGGAATGCAGTGATCGGGTGCGAGTCCTCTAGCAGCTACTTGGACGCGAAGAAAAGCCAGTGAGCGGTAGCCCATCCAGGGCTCTCTACGGCCCGCCAGTCCACGGTGCATAGTGCGACATAACACTTCGGTAGCCTCCTCCATCAATTGTGGGTTATGAGCACAGTACCGAAAGAACAATGGATTGTAGTGGGAAATATGATTCCACACGAGCCGTGATGCCTCCTCATAACAACCCGACCGACGCATTCGCCGCACTGACAACAGACAATACCGAAGGAAATCCGATTGACAGTCATAGCTTCTAAACGTTAATGCGCATACGCCAAACACCATTAAAGGTGAAATATCCAACCTACACAGCACACGGGGGTGACGCAGCAGCGTTTTGCCCCATAGCCGCCGATCCACCGACCGAGGAGACCTAAGTTTCTTTAACAAGAGTTTTCGCAATTCCCTCTGCTCAAATGATAGTGTTAATAGCTTCGCATGACTTCGTCGTATGGATTTCTTCGGCGAGGTGTCGTTCAGTATAAAGTCCACCATTGACAGCACAAATAATGAGTTTTGCATGAATTCCGATTGTGGCAACACATCGCTCTTAACACACGACCAGAGACTACCCAACCTTTCCGTCCCATTAATCCGACGCGCCCAACGTAGCTCACTCCTTGGCATCCAAAGCACTTCGAGAACATCACACTCTGCCAGACTACGGAATCCGCTGCATAACGCCGGCCCTATATGTCGCAGAATTTGTTCATTATATGATGGATTGCCTTCAATATGTCTTTGAAAATCCTCCTGCAAGATACAGGGTATAATACACGAGACGCGATCAAGTGGCAGTGGGGTTGCCATCGACACAGCGTTGATCCATGTCAACTTCTCGGACAACGGCACAACGTCACATTCCTGTATGATAAGTTCATGTACCGCTGAGACAAGAAGTAACCGTATCCGCCGAGACCCTAGCATCGAAAGGAAAAGACTGCTATTTTCTAAAATATTAATGCCGTCTCCTTTGTGTGTGTCACTGCGTGAAGTTTCAGATTCATTGGGCACCCTTGGCGCAGAGCACTGTTTCTGCCACCGATATTGTGAGAGCTTTTGTTGCTCCAGGAGAGACGTGTGTAAGAAGCTGATAAACAGCCGCAACGTTTCCACGTCTCCGATCGCGCCTAACGTTTCTATGGACTTCCGCAACCGTCGCGTAATCACGTGTTTAACATCTCTTTTGAAGGTCAATGACCCCCTTGAGCCCCTCCCGCTTGAAACCCACGCACGAAGAAGCTCCAATGCTAATAAACTCTTTCCTGCATCCAAGAGAACAGCAACGCACTCCGCCACCGTACGTGGTGAAGAATGACGCACGTGGGTCTGTGCAACGCTCTTTAACTCCGATCGAGAAAATTGAATTAGCTGCAACGCTCCCTGCCACGAGTCACTGACACGAAGAAGGGCTGATGCCGAAGAGCCGATGTCCTTTTCAGGAGCGCCACTCACGAACTTCCCTCCGATACGTTCCACGCTACCGACAGGCTCTGCAAACCGATATCGATGGGTATTTCTTGAAGCTGACACCCGTCGTTTCGGCAGGGAAGCCGCCTTCCTGGACATACTTCCAAGGGCTTGAAGCCAACTCATATCTGCAGTGCAGAGTTGATGTTTCCTGACTACTCAACGACAAAAATAAGGGGGGACAAAATATAAATATATATACACAATTGGTTTCACTTCTTTTAGAATATCGTAGCGCACTTTGATATACAAATAAAATGTCGATAGGCGAATGAATATAAAGAGATCAACTGGAGCACAAGCACACAGCGCAGGGGAAGTTATGTGTGTATGTAAGAGAAGAAGCAAAACGAAACCAAATGGGAAGTATATTTTGTTCGCCATAATGCTCCTCATCACCGCCGGCTCGCTCAGCCACCTACCGTCTTTGCACCACCACCGCCACGACAACAAAAAACATTCTTAACCCCTCCCCTCCCTTGGGTTAAGGGGGAAATAGGCAAGGGGCTCAAAAAAAAAAAAAGATACCAAACAAATAAAAGAAAGATCCGCACGGTGTTTGAACAAATCAGAAAAGAAAAAGGAGGTAAGGCAGTTCACTTTTTTTTCATGTTCAGCTAACCAGTTTTCCCCACACACAGTGACAATCCCCGAGATTCATGAAGCCCTCCGTGCGAGGAACAGAGGGATCTAAGAATAAAATCAAATAAAACAGCAAATGTGATAAAACATAACAACACGAAAGTCTGTTTGGTGAAGCTGACGGAATCTTCTCAGTGAAATTCATCGTAAGTATATGGCAACATAGACACGAGCAAAACCGCAGTGAAAGAGGCTTTACTAGAAGAGACCAGGAGAAGAAAGTGAAGGGTAGTGATGTTCATAGGGATACCGCCATGAAGTAATTGAAGGGGCATCAAAGGAAAGAAAAAGCAAGAAAAAAACATTGAAGAAGCATTGGAACACAGCTGTCCCTTGCTTCCTGTTGAACTATTCCTCCCAGCTGAACAGTGATCAATCCACTTTCTCTGCGCCAACACCACTTTCCATTGTAACCAACCCATATACTATCCCCTGCACACTACACCACAGGTCCCTGTTTCACTGTCCTATCATGGTGGCGAGTACCCAAAATCGCACCATCAATGAGAAAACTCCGATCGAGAGAAAAAAAAATACATTTAAATATATACAAACGCAAAGAAAGACAAAAGAAAAGCACGAAGAGAGTGGTTCTAAATACTAAAGGTGGAACCCGTTACATGCACAATAAGTGCGACTGACCATTCCGAGCATTATATCCCCATAGCAAGGCACATTTATGTACACACGCGCGCCTTCTTCAGACAAAAAAGAAGGGTGAGTCGAAAGTTATGTTCGGATATTCTCTTTTTTCCTTCTAAAAATAAATTGAAGAGGAATAAACCGCAGACCACAGTGGGGGTGGGCGGAAGCAAACACGTAAGAAAACAACGATCTTTTCCATTGAAACACGTTCCTCTACCTATTTTCCATCCAACCCTTCCTCGTATCTTTTGCCTTCCCCCGTAAGAACATCCCTTAAGGAAGACGTACAGAAGAGACCCATATTCATCCTGAGGCAGTACTGTGTGAGATATTATTAGCTTAGGCCCCGCGGTAGTTCATGGAACACGGTTAGGAGAAGGTGATAGAGTTGGCGGCAAGTACCTCAGGAAAGGCGGCTCCAGACACACGCAAACATAGCAGAATCGTATCAGCAATAAGCAACGACATTCTCGCAGTTGATGCGATGGTGGTGGGGTACTTGCTTTCATAGGTTGAACACGACGAACCCAAAAACCAGAGGGTCAACAAACCACGTGGTAAAGAAATCACAAGTCCAGCATCGAAGAGAGACTAAAGAATGAAACCACTCCAACTAAGGCGGAGAAGAAGAGCTCCGGGCATGACGATTGCTGCACTTTTTCAGAGATAATAATGGGTCGCAGAGGCCATCCGGGTATTCTCTAGTCCGCCGCTCCGGCAAGACGGGGGAGAATACCGGTCTATTTCCTAAGCAAAGTTTCCCAACCTCTGCGTTGCTACACACATGGCCAGGTTCATCCTTATGCGAATATATGGTCATATTGCTTTGACAAGGCACAGCAATGTCTGCTACGCCTCCAGAGCCATTAGCAGAGAAGGCAGTGGAGACGTTCCGAGAAGGTAGAGTGGTCTCCGTCGACTCCACACAGTCCGAGGAACTGTCTAATAGGAATCGGCGACTAGCGTGCGTGCCCGGTAGCTCGCCATGTGACGCAGAATATATCTGCGAACTGCTGCTGCTTGAATGAAGATTGCTTGAACACTTTACGTGAGACGAGACGGTCAATGAAGGACCTATCGCCTTGCTGACAAGAAAAGTTCGCCCTTGGTTTTCTGCAGGTGCTGCACTCGGCTTCCCACTGCTGCTATCATTTGGCGTAGTATCCGGGTTCAAGTGAACTACGTGAGTAACAGTTTCATTGCTTATTCGTGATTGATCTAATGTGCTAATGCTAGTGCCGTTCCTTCGCAAGCTTTCCAACGTTATTAGCGCACAAGGCGGTGCCTTCCTTGACCATCGTTCCTCCATAATATCAGATGTATCCTGTTCGGAGCCACTACTGCCTGTCTCATTCGGTGTACCAGTAACCTCTACCGTGGGCGCCTCGGTCAACCTTCTGGGTTGTGCTTCCATTATAGTTTCATCATCGTGAGTTAGTGCCTCATCTGCTTCGTGTGGGCAATCAGAGACAATTTTCCCATCTGACGGACGCCTCTCTACCTTTATGGATGACCTGCAGCTCGAGGTGGTCGATGACGATCGCGAACTACTGCTATCACGCTCATCGACAGTAACCTTTAACATGTTAGTGTGTCTATACATTTTGTTTGTGACAATTGTAACAGGTTGGGTAGGGCTTCCATTTGCGCGGGACCTTCCTACTGCGTCCTCCTGGGAGGAGGGGCTCTCCGTCTCTTCTGTGGTCTCTCTAGAGCTCTGCAGGATGTTTCCAGTATCGATTGATGATCGCTTTCTTAAAATAATGGTCCTGAGAGAACCACACACACCAGATTCCTCAACTGACAACACTGTCGCCCTCCCGGTAAACCTGGTCGGAGCACCAAAAACGCTGTCATCCTCATTTTCCAACTGCTTTTCCGCTTCCTTTGTCGAATATTGACACTCCTGTTCACTTTCATATGGCGTGAAGTAGCGCTTTCTCTGCGAAATCGCGGGATGACGATACCAGTCCTGAGGAATGATTGACTTGGGAAGTTCACTAATACGTGTTGGGGTCATAGGCGGCGCCCTTGGCGGTGCTTCATCGATGAGACGGTGAACAAAAGATGCCAAACCGCTCGGAACCACTTTGCCACAGAACCGCGCCGCGCGGTTGCACCAGGAAGGGATCTTTAGCTTTTCAACAGTCGTGAGCAAGTCGCAAAAGCGCTGAGAAAAGTGATTACAGTTGTGATTAAGGATGTGATAATCTGAGCTTCTCCATTCATTTTCTAGACGGTGAAGAATTGTGTCAACCTGTTCGGGTGAGTGTGTGGTCACTCCTAAATATATTGTGCGGTAAAGGATCCCTGCTGCCTGGCCCGGGTAGACACAAAATAGCCCAGAAGTGGCCTCGGGATCCATCGACTCGCCATAACCCCATTCAATCCCGTAAACCACAACACCAGTATGAAACACGCCCATTCCTATTTTCTTCAAGCTGTTGTTATATCTCACCAGGCTGTATACGTTAAGGTGTACCTTCGTTTTTACAAAGTTATTGAACGCTAGGACCGGTGGATGGCACCGCTTAAGCTCCACCTCGCCGACCTGTATAACGCCGGGATCTTTTTCGACAATACTATTATCAGCATCTCGACAGCAAAACAGTGACATAACCCTCCTACTTTTTAGCCACCGACTACCTGTGCTTTTCCCTCGGAATCCTTCTTCCTCTAGAGGGCCCCCCACCGTGTTTGAGGAAGGGCAGGTATTTATATATACGTTACGCGGGAAGGGCAATATTCCCAACGTCACCCCCCTTTGGACTAGCCATGACAATACAGAAGAATGACATACACAAGTTGAGAAGAGGAACGAAACATACAAAAATAATGAGAACAGGTGACCACAAACATTTAAACAAATAGCGAACACCAAAGCAAATGGAACATGAAAGGAGGCCATTATTAACAGTGGTATTAGAATGATGAGTAATGGTTGGACGACCAAAGCTGACTGCGGTATCGCAAGCTTACACACCCTTACACACCACTGAAAGAAAGGAATAGGCACCCACCAACATGAGAGAAATGGAAAGTGCAGAAAGGAAAAAACAGGCGGTTAAGACGTGAGGACAAAAGGGGAAGACGGGGGTAAGCGGGAGAAGAAAAAAAAGCACCCACACACGCGAAGGGAAACTAGGAGCATTACGCTGCTAATAAAGGGATAAATGTCGAGTTTAGGAGTTCGAGGCGGGACACGGCAGGCAATCAAGCAGTAAGAGGCGGAGTCGAAAATAAAAAAAAGGTAAAGAGCCACAGGGCATTATACAAAGACCTCTGAAACT
Source organism: Trypanosoma congolense (assembly GCA_002287245.1). Classification (NCBI taxonomy): domain Eukaryota; phylum Euglenozoa; class Kinetoplastea; order Trypanosomatida; family Trypanosomatidae; genus Trypanosoma; species Trypanosoma congolense. The sequence goes on along the minus strand of NHOR01000454.1, from coordinate 668,856 downwards.
CAGAAGAAGGAAAAACAATAGGGAAAAGACTACGAAATTTCGCTCCAGCTCACTTTGCGTGCAACCCCTCTCCTTTTTGCTCGTTTGATTACTTCATTAATTTATCGAGCTTCGTTTGGCAGTAAATGCCATTCCATGTGCTTGCCCGCACGCCGACCATTACATCATTTTTTTCCCCCACATTTCACCGCGCGCGTCGGTTGTTTCTTTCACTTCTCTCCAGTTCTCCCTCATACGATACGTACTTCCCTTTCAACACCCTCCATGCTCAATAGCACATCATCCATTTCAACCCTTTGGTGGTGGAAGGTCTGGCTAAGGCTTCATTAGTGCAAGAAAAATAAACCGTTTCCCAGAGCCAAGGTTCCAACCCTTCACAATGGAACCCACACCAACTACAATCTTACCACTAACGAAACACACAAGTATGCACTCCGACCACCGGTCAGTTCTTTTTTTTCCCGCATACGGTTACCAAACCATTAAACAGAAAAAGTGAAAACACGACTGATTCTCTACTTAGCGGCCTTCTCGAGAGAGAGCTCTCAAATCCAGTCTCGACACCCCTCCTTTGTCACTGCACTACTTCTCTCTTCCATTTCACTACCCTTATGCCCACCCGATTTACCCTCTTCTTGTTTTACGATTTTTTTCCCCTTACGCTACCGTAGAAACTGTTCCCTGCAAAAAATGCGTCTTTCACCCAATGCATTACGTAAAATATCTCTGTATTAAAGGCTTTGTCACACATCAATATTAACGACACAAACAAATATATTGCGGAAAAGGAAAGTGAATACTGAACAGTAATACGAGTTTCCTCCAATGACGTGAAAAGACAAAAGAAATGAGAAATTTGGAAAGAAAGCCCAATCACCAGTAATGGTTAGAGTCTCCTAGAAAAGCGATGATACGCGAGTTAATAAATGGGGAGACAAAGCAGACAAATTCCCTCTACCTAAACAATAGGTTTTTGTTCTCATTCCTTTTACACAAGAAAAATGGAATACTGAAAGAAAAGAATAAAATAAAATCAACTACGTTTCTTCATCGAGGAATTCAAAGTACACGACAGCTCCTCTTCTTCACGTAGCATACCGGTAATGCCATTAAGCAGGTCGAGTATTGTTTCCACGTCTTGCTTTTGCCGCACTAGAAGCGTTCTGACTCGGTTCACATACTCATCAACAGAGTCCGATTCTTCAAAGGCCTGAATGGCGCGTATCTCTTCTTTGATTCCAGTCATCTTGGCGTCGATATGTCTACGATGAAGGGCAACAAGTTTCTCCTCCGCCTTTGCAATTTCCTCTACAACATGCGCATGAACCCTACGGACCTGCCTTTCCTCACTCTTGGCCAGGGCATCCTGTAAACAGCGCCTGCACCAGCTTCCTCGTCTTCATCCTCACTCTCATCGCTCTCCTCCTCGAGGGCGGAGATGTGATTCTGCACAATCGTTGCAATTTTAGGATCTCGAACGATGACTTCATGCTTCTTCACTCGAACTTTGCCGCTAGCACCGACAGAAGGCACGTTGTTGGCAACAGCACCCCCCGCCGCTTTGTTGGCGCGGGCCTTGGGTGACGCCTTCGACGAATCGGTCGGCTCATTAGGTTCCTCCTCGCCAGCCCGTTCCTCATCGTTGGCTCCAAAGTTATCGACCCATTCAGGGCGCGCCTTAAGAGGTGGGGGGGCTCGAAGGGCTTCACTTTCCTTACAGGTCTGCGCTCCACTTTATCGCTTGGTGCCGGCTTCTGATCCATAGTTAAGTCCTTCACGCGCTGAGTATAGCGAAGTGTGTTGAGTGTATTAACACAGTGTGTTGACGTAGGTGAGATTGTTGCGATCATCGTCGTACGACTATTTCCAACGAAGGAATCGCGTAGAACCTCAGTTAATATAGAGCCACGAAAGGGGACGTGCGATTTGCCCATTCCCAGTGCCCTAATGCACTCTTTTAACGCAAGAAGTGATTTATTGATCTCCGCACCTTCCATTCGCGTCTTGCGATCGCAGTCAAAAGTGTCCGCACCACGCTCGTTACCAGCCAAATCAATAAAAGAAATCCTACCAACGCATTTGCTACGACGATTATTGGGATCCCTTACCTCAATTTGTAAAACGGCATGGGACCTGCTACTCTCGTTGTTAGCGCTCGTTTGGCCCGCCGCTCGGTAGGTACTCCCGCGCGAAATAATATCAAACAAACCATGAATATCAGTAACTTTATGCTCTGTTAACCCACAAATGTTGATCACCTTCTCTGCGTCCTCACGAGCAACCAAACGCTCCTTGTTATTCAGAAGATCAAATATTTTTCGGCCGTATATTTCATAGAAAGAAACGTAAACATCACAGTTAAGAGGGGCACTCCTAGAAAAAATTTCCTTAGCTGCAATAGCGTAAAGGCCCGCCTCATGATCGTTGCCCAGCATGGTATGTGTCTTACCGCTACCAGTTTGACCGTACGCAAAGCACGTGGCATTTCCATTATTGAAAATGGTATCGATAAGCTTTGAACAGCAATGCTGATAAACTAGAGAGTTGTTGCTATTTTCATCCAGAACACAGTCATAAGTAAATTGGTGCCGCTCAGTGTAAGGCGTCAAGTCATATTTTACCTTTGGTTCATTTACTACCAGGTGCGGTGACTGAGCAACCACAATATCTTTGTCCACATCAACTATAGGGCGTTTACGTACCGCAACACATATGCGACTGCTACTCATGTCACTTATCAGATTGGGTTAAGGAAGCTCAGGAAACCCTAATACTAACTCAAAGACGTTCCTCTAGTGTTTTTCTATCTAAAACACAGAGTAATAAAAATTACAAACGGAACCCGGCACAACGTTTCAACGAAGTGCTAAAATTGACGAAAAGAGGAAGGAAAAATTGAAGTAACCTCCGCGCTCGTTTCCTGGAGGAAGGTTGTGTCAAGCAGCCCGACAAACAGGAATTAATACAGCCAATACAATAGTGCCAAACCGTTATGGTAGGAAATCCACAGCAAGCCAAACACGCAACAATGTCACAGCAGCGTAAGCGAGCGGAGACACTACACCACGCCAATCCCTGAACCACACCGCGCCTTGACCACTACAGTGAAGATAAGTCAACCAATAGAAAGTGGAAGAGGAACGAGTGGGACCAATTAACAGAAGCCTCAGCCGGTAGAAATGCTGATACGTCACAAAACCCAAACATTACCATTCATAGCCAAATCAAGTGGTGTAAAAGATATCAAAGACACAATACACAAAAACAAAAATACCACTACAAAATAATGCGGCAGCAGTGCCTCTGGAACTTACCTGGCCAAAAATACGCGATGAGCACTCACGCAGGTACACTCAGTCAAACCAGAAACTTGCCTGATGCACCTCAACAACCGGGAAGGGGGAATGCCATTGGTAGATATCCCCACCCACGTTATCCATAAACACATAACCAGAAGGCATCATTAATCACGAAAGCTGTTCAGAAATAGCTTTGTCATATCACGGGCAGCGAAGCAGGCGGCACTGGCAGGGAAGGCACGCAGCAGGGCGGGTCCGAGCCCACGGAAGAAACCACCGGCACCATGCTCCTTCAGAATGGCTCTGAAAGCACCGGCCGGAGAGATGGGCACGGGACTGGCCTGCACGCGAGTTTTGATGCAATCCAGCGGAAGCAAAAATGTCCAGACGGCAATGCCACCCATCCCACCAGCAAACAATGCCTCACCTGCTAAAGGCGCTTTAGAATCCTTGCATATCATGATCTTCGTGTATTCGTATGCACCGAACCATGCCATGCGACCAGGGATGTCACGAAACATTGTCGCTCCTATTCCTCGTGTGAAGCCGCGCAGACCCTCCGTCCGGTAAATCGAGAAAATTACATCGCGTAAGGATCCACGAGCACCAGAGCTCAGAGTGGTCTGCTGGCGTACCTTGAGAAGCTCTGCAGGACCGAGAATGAGAGAGCCGAGTGCTCCAGTACTGCCACCGCATAGCATGATCTCACCCATCGAGAGAGGAACCCTCTTGTCAACCCCCTTCACCCACCGGATCAAACTCTCAGTAGTGTCATATGCTACAAAATAAATTGCCATCACAACACCAGTGCCTGTCATCGGAGCAATCACGCCCTTGTAAAGAGCGAAAGGTCCGCCTTTCATTATAACGGTCTTGGCGCAATGCAGGGAATTTTTGTACTCACCCTTGTTGCCCTGCATTAATGTCTTAACCGTGTCGAAGGGATGTCCAACGAGGAGGTTACTTATTCCGCCAGCCCACCCGCTCAGAAAGCTTACCATCAGATCCATTGTCCTTCTTGGTGAGCGCACGTAACGGTTTGCAGATCGACCGACCTAAAAGCCCTTATCTACCAACCTCAATTTGTATAGGGGTGATAAAGGAAGTGAGGAATACAACCCATCGTGGCCTATCCGAGCATGCACAAAAAAAAAAAACAGAAAAATTACTACGCGTGCAAGGGATAACAGTACTATGAAACGTAGTGATGGATTATGCCGCTATGCATAACACAGACCAACCGTGTTTTCCCACCGATGGTGATTTAACGTGATGGGTCGCACGTACCCAATAGTAATTACACTGCATGCATGAAAGCGTGACATCAAAACAATAAACTTAGGTCCCTACTGCACATGCATAATGTTAGTGTTCATTGTTCTTAATATTTTTGCAAACAAAAAGAAAATTAATGTACAGTCATTGTAGCGCTATCAAAACAGCGGGCAGCAATGATGACGCTGGAATACGTCAAGCCTCCGGGTGCTCCAATAGCATAGGGTTTCAAAATACAAAAGCAGAGCCTACTCACAAAAAGGAGGTTAACACATTATGAGAAATACACGTTAACGAAATTCAAAAAGGGTCACCATCTCAAAAGGTTGGCAATTTTTGGAAACTCAGTGCGAGAAAACGTCAACATATCGACCGACACCATGCTTACCTTGCAAACAGCTCATCCCATAATTGACAAATGGTAAAAGACAATCAGAACTCAGCGTTATGCCGACGACCCAAACACATGAAAACATCTTTTAAGTCATTAAAACGTTTACGAACACAAGAGGAAAACGCATCCTCCGCGCTCGTTTCCTGGAGGAAGGTTGTATCAAGCAGCCCGACAAACAGGTATTAATACAGCCAATACAATAGTGCCAAACCGTTATGGTAGGAAATCCACAGCAAGCCAAACACGCAACAATGTCACAGCAGCGTAAGCGAGCGGAGACACTACACCACGCCAATCCCTGAACCACACCGCGCCTTGACCACTACAGTGAAGATAAGTCAACCAATAGAAAGTGGAAGAGGAACGAGTGGGACCAATTAACAGAAGCCTCAGCCGGTAGAAATGCTGATACGTCACAAAACCCAAACATTACCATTCATAGCCAAATCAAGTGGTGTAAAAGATATCAAAGACACAATACACAAAAACAAAAATACCACTACAAAATAATGCGGCAGCAGTGCCTCTGGAACTTACCTGGCCAAAAATACGCGATGAGCACTCACGCAGGTACACTCAGTCAAACCAGAAACTTGCCTGATGCACCTCAACAACCGGGAAGGGGGAATGCCATTGGTAGATATCCCCACCCACGTTATCCATAAACACATAACCAGAAGGCATCATTAATCACGAAAGCTGTTCAGAAATAGCTTTGTCATATCACGGGCAGCGAAGCAGGCGGCATTGGCAGGGAAGGCACGCAGCAGGGCGGGTCCGAGCCCACGGAAGAAACCACCGGCACCATGCTCCTTCAGAATGGCTCTGAAAGCACCGGCCGGAGAGATGGGCACGGGACTGGCCTGCACGCGAGTTTTGATGCAATCCAGCGGAAGGGAAAATGTCCAAACGGCAATGCCACCCATCCCACCAGCAAACAATGCCTCACCTGCTGAAGGCGCTTTAGAATCCTTGCATATCATGATCTTCGTGTATTCGTATGCACCGAACCATGCCATGCTGCCAGGTATGTCACGAAGCATTGTCGCTCCTATTCCTCGTGTGAAGCCGCGCAGACCCTCCGTCCGGTAAATCGAGAAAATTACATCGCGTAAGGATCCACGAGCACCAGAGCTCAGAGTGGTCTGCTGGCGTACCTTGAGAAGCTCTGCAGGACCGAGAATGAGAGAGCCGAGTGCTCCAGTACTGCCACCGCATAGCATGATCTCACCCATCGAGAGAGGAACCCTCTTGTCAACCCCCTTCACCCACCGGATCAAACTCTCAGTAGTGTCATATGCTACAAAATAAATTGCCATCACAACACCAGTGCCTGTCATCGGAGCAATCACGCCCTTGTAAAGAGCGAAAGGTCCGCCTTTCATTATAACGGTCTTGGCGCAATGCAGGGAATTTTTGTACTCACCCTTGTTGCCCTGCATTAATGTCTTAACCGTGTCGAAGGGATGTCCAACGAGGAGGTTACTTATTCCGCCAGCCCACCCGCTCAGAAAGCTTACCATCAGATCCATTGTCCTTCTTGGTGAGCGCACGTAACGGTTTGCAGATCGACCGACCTAAAAGCCCTTATCTACCAACCTTAATGTAAGACCAAATTTCTGGGAATCCTGAATAGAATGCATATCGCAGTGAACCAAAGGAGGGAAATATTATGATGTGAATGCAGTCGCTATGTAAGCTGCTGAGAAAGCAATAACTCGGCATTTATTTTAAGGTGTGAAAAATGGGTGGTGATGAACGGTTTCGTTTCTGTAGTGTTGTAATCGGCGAGACGCGGTGAGGGTTGTGACACGGTCCTTCTGTGGAAGCGCATGTGCTAGATTATTATGCCCTCTGCCCGTTATACCATGAACAATCTTTTTTTTCATGATAATTGTGACCAGATGCGATAACTCAAGCCCATGCGGTCGGAATGAGAATTAAAAAACAAATGTGGCAGGAATAACTCGCTGATGACAAGCTCAATATAAACGCCACCTTCAAGGTACAAAAGCTACTACAGCCTTTGTTTCCTGTAAGGAACTTACTTTTCAGCAAAATGGCGGAGGAATTTTGGAAGGCGTTAATAGGGAAAGGTAGGTTTACTGCAGTTCCAACATAACAACATAACCGTGAGGCACCATTGATTACATTTCCGACAAGATAAATGGCCAGTGATGGTTATCCATGGGGGAATATCCTTTTTATTTACCTCTGGGGATAAGAGCAAAAACTGTAAAACGAAAAAAAAATGTGGTAACTTACATTTTGACATTTATCCATATGAATAACCTATGGCACCCTGTTACTGATGGAACCGTCAACACATATTCACCACCATCCACCACTTTATTATCACCCACCGCGATTCGGCAATTGAGAGTTGCAACAAACCGTTCTCAGCTTATGATTCAAAGCGATACACAAAATCTTGTGGAGTCTGATGTAGTCCCATGAATTAATTAAGCTAAAAATGGAGAGGTCAAAAGAGAGAAAAAAGAAATGAGTATCATGTGGTCACGTGTAGCGATCAATAGATAATATAACAACGTTTCCGATAAACGGCCGGGAAGACACAGAGGATCACACGGCCCTGAGGTAAGATAATTTTCTACGCGACCGCAACCGAAGTGTGTATTGTTCATGCAATTCACCGCACATTTAATTTTCCCTCTCCGAGAAGCAAAGCGCAAGCAAGTTCGAAAGGAAAGTAATGTTTACAAGTTTTGTTTGCCTTTTGATAGTTATGTACGCGTACTTACTCCCGTATTGAGAAGAAAAGAAACACCTGCCGCCTTCATGAGTCCAGGCACACATCCTTGAAGCACATTGCTGAACTCCTCTCAAAGAGAAAATGAAAATGGAAACTCGCGCTGTAACACCGCACTGTAACCGTTGTGCGAGGAACACTAATAAAAGTAGATGCTATACAAAAACACCAGTTTAACATCAAACCACCGAAGATTCATATTTTACAAACACGATCAATATCCTGTCTTGTTTGTACTTACAGGTTACTGGTCATTCTTCTGCTTTTGCTTGTTATCAAATGTATCGCTTACGGACGCAATGTAGTAATGAAACATCAAAGATTTTCTTACCTCATGCGCTAATCGTCTCCTTTGCTTTTTTTAGTATATATATATATATATATATATATATATATATATATAATTAACAACGCCGACCACGACTGTCAAACGTGACATTCGCGTTTTGAAACTTGTTTTCAGTACTATCCTTATCCTCTCGCTTATATTTTGTCCGCTTAACATGGCCACGGTCTATCTCCTCCTCCCATAGTGGATCACGGACTTGCTGACGGAACCCCGGCGCGTGTGAGGGTCGCATAACACTCGCAGGAGTTGATCGCCTCTCCTGCTCCATGGCCCTTACCACATCCCCACCAATGAGATCAGATCCTTTTCTAGGTAAGGAAGGGGCCAACGACGTCTTCAACGCACAAGCCCCAAGCGGTGCCCCCGTGTACAGAGGCTTTTCCAGCCCCGCGCTCCCTCTATGGCCAGGACTTACTTGCGATCCGCGAACCTTGACGTCGTCTTTGGGCATGGACATGAAAGACGACGAGCCGCTCCGATCTTGTTCACTTGAATGCGAAAAACTGGTAAAGTTGCGATTTGTCAGGCCAAAGGGCGGCCTTGTTTTCTCACCATTTAACTTATCTGGAAGGCCAATGCTCGTGTCATTTCTACTGATGTCGCTCTGGGAGCTCTTTTTTCGAGATTTTTCGCTCGCGCTCGTGATCATTCGCATCGCCTCCTCCTCAGTAATTTCCCGACCCACAATGTCATCCATACGATCCCTAGAGACTAAATGCGATGGGGTACCAAACACCTGTCTCGAGTTTGCGTGTCTTGACGACACTTCAGACACTAACTGAGGCGCATAGTCGCTTTTCCTGCTTTTATGGGCGCCAGGCGCTGAATTCTTCTCTAACCTGGAATAAAAAAGCATATATGCCTGCTGCGACAATGCCCGCTCCTCATCACAGTTTGATACATGGGCATCATTGCACTCGATCCACATTCCATTGCTGGCTCGCACAACGGTAAAGTAATGACCGTGACTTATTGAGCTGCCTTGGTGGACACAAACGGAATTGAGCTCATAGAGATACTCTACGTCACCATTGCTTCCCTCACCGACGCTGGAACTGCCGCGTTTATCATAACTAGGAAGCAAGCCATCACAAGACTTACCTTCATCTCGCCTCTGGGAATGCAAACCCCTCAGTGTTCCATCCGTTGTGCAGTAGGGCGCTATGTTCAGCACCTTTGGATATCTAATAAACTTCCCCACCCTTGCACCAAACTCATTGAACCGTTTGATATGAATAATTAAAACGTTGGGTAACTTGTGCAATTTAAACTGCTTCGTTGCATGCACCTTAACTCCCCGTGGAGTCTTATAAACCGGACCATCTAATTCCTCCTCTGCGAAAAGATGGGCCAAACAGCGCTCCAGAGTGTGGCCAACGATATCCGTGCTAAGTGTTACAAAGGGATCATATGTGTTAGATATTAACCTGTCCGACCTGTTCCTCTTGGCACCACTACACTGGCTCACACTCATCTTCAAATCACTGGCTTCCCGAGCATTCCCATTTTTATAGAGCAAACTAATTTCTTCATTTCTGTTCCACGCAATTGTGGAGCGAAGGTAGCCGCCAATGATACGTTGAAGCGGTGTTGTTTGCTCTATGTACGGTTCCACTTTACGAAAACCAACTTGACGATGCAATATCGAGCGGTTGCACGCGTGAAGAAGGTTCAAAAGAAACTCGTGTGCATCACCCTGCGCACCCACTCTGAAACGGGATGAGAGAATTTTCACGTTACTGATGATGATCGAAGGCTTGTAGGGCCCCACTGTAGAGTGTATTTGACGAATAGTTTCTGCTAGTGCATACGCAAAGTCAAACGGAGCTTCAACATTTGTTTCCCTGAGCGGCGACTTGAAGTTGAATGAAAGGTACTGCGCCAACGCTGGCGTGTATGCCACCGCTTGCAATACACTGTTGATGAAGCATGTGTTACCGTAGTTTTGCAATCCACATCCATGACGCGAAATCTTCAGCCACCGAAGATGCAGCAACTCGATCAATTTTTCGTCACTACACAGCATCAGACTGGTATCCATGTTAAATGGATCATCGCTGTCCATCAACTCCCTATTTCTCGGTTCAAGAACAGAGGCAGGTGATGACTCGTCACCATCACCTTGGTTTTTGGTGCCTTCATTGTTATCCCACTGCAACTCCCTCGTATGGCGCTTGTTAAGCACAATAGCATTGCGAGGGTAAGACGGCTGGCAAGGCTTTCGGTATCGCTCGAAGATTATGGGGCGCGAGACAACCTCACGTCTCACAAAACCGCCGCTACAATTGACGGTGTCCATTGTGCCACAACCTCGCTGGGTGCGGTAGACCCAACAACCGCACAGGCTACGGAAGGGAATGTGCCTACCAAGCAACACCTCGGCCTGGTTGAAAGATTTTACCTCGGCAACTTAGAAGTGTAAAAAAAAATTCGTTAGCAAGCAACTGAGCCAACGAATTACCCAAAGCGAGATAATTTGTTGTTACTCACTTGAACTGAAATTTTTAGAAGAAGAGAAATTATAGTCCACGATGCCTCCTTATTTTTAATGTTTTTTTTTCCTTTACTACAACTGGTCCCTATTGCTGCCCTGCAGACCTCCTTGTTGCCTATCACTTAGTGCGTCCGCACCACCTTTAACACAGTTACGTGTTACTTGTGTTTCTATTACAACGAGTAAAGGAAGATAGGAACGATGTTGCAGTGGGAAATATATATATATATATATTAAGCATCAAAGCACGTTTTGACACGGATTTATATTCACAAAAATGAAAAAAAAAAGATTCAAAATGAGTGGATGTGTGAAAGGTTTGAACATGGCCTTAGTGACTGCTTGGACCTCCTCGCATCTGGTGTTGGTTCAAGATGAATTGCTACACATTAAATTCAGCAGTATATAATGCAGTCCCCTACATAAATTACTGATAAATCACAGTGGCGGAAATCATACTATCATTAACATCAAGCAACATTAGATTTTTAAAAGAAAAAAGAAAAAGAAAAAAACAAGGAGAAAAAAGAAAGCAATTACAGTACATATAAGTGTGCGCATATTTACTGTTCAATGTATCATTAGTGAGGATGTGATTACCAATAAAAACATCAACAAGGTAAATATATGAGAAAGAAAACACATACAAAAACACAAATTGGAACTACCGAGCATTCCATCAGTTTCTATTTTTCTTTCTTCTTTTTTTTTTACTTTTCTTCCTCTCTTTGTTACAATTGAAGGCAGTAGGTTCCGTTCTCCTAAGTCACATCTTTAACTTATCCCTAATATTTGTTATTACTGTATTTTATTATTTTCTTATGCATGTGTATATGTTCACAAAGCAATATTCCCTACGTCACGCCATTTTCGTTGGTAAATAATAATAATAATAGTAATAATACAGGGTGAGCATACAGACAATAATACAAATGAGTAGTGTATAAATGTAGGTAATACATTTTTTTTTTTATAAAGGGCAAAAATCGTGCAAGTGCTACTTGATCCACGGAGGCATTTGATGAGCAATAACAATGTTTGGGAAATAACACAACAAGCAATTTTCACAAAAGCTGACTGCTAATTGAATCAGACACCACAAAAACGTAAAAAAGAAAAAAAATCCTCTTCCGTATCACCCTCCCCTTGCTCCGTCTGCACACTCGCAGACAGCCTTAGAAGCAACCAAATTTATGAATAATACAAAAGAACTCAATGCTACTTTCGCGAACCAATCAAAAAAAAAACATCAGTGGAGATGTTTCAACGACAAATTAATATCAAAACACATTTCAATAAAATAAGCTACTTGCAGTCAATCACAGATGAAAAGCAACAAAGTTTACACATCTTTGTTTGTTTGTTTGTTTTTTGCTTTGTTTTTTTTTCTTTTAAAAAAAAAGAAAGAAGAAAGATAAAATGTGTGGTGCATTTCAACCTGCCTCTTTGAAGAAAGGTAAAGCATGCAAAACATATTTTGCCCTCTTAAAAGTAGGAAAATCAAAACAGGAAAAGAATTAAAAGTAAAAATGAGAAGTTAATGCGTGGAATTGCTTTCCTCAGCTTCTCTTGCCCGTTTTTCCGCCACAGAAACAACAGAAAATGGCGTACGCCTCGAGTTATAACTACGTATCGCATCTTCTTGCGACAGGAACGATATTGGAGTCGACTTTACGGCATCGTCAACGCACTGCACAAACTGTTCCTCAATAGTTGGGGTGTGCACGGGGGTGGTGGGGCTAAACACAAAAGAAGTTTTCTTCACTTTTGATGGGCAAGTTGCAGCCTGACGATCACTTGTAATACCGGCACCGTTTTCCGCGGCACAAGGGACCCCAACAGCAGACGAGGCGTTGGGCGATATAACTTTTTCACCGGATACAAAAAGTGTATGCATTTTTTGTGGTTGAGACACCACAGTACTGCCTTCATTAGCAGGTTTGGTCGACAAGGGACCTCCCTCACTTAACTTACTCCACGAAACCAGCGTCCGCGTCGGTAAAGTGGGAGAAGGAGTTGTTGGGGAACTCTTGAAGGTCTGTTCCTTGCTTTTTGAGTCAGGTACAATTCTCGTCTGCACCTTTTTTGCCGCGCGCTGTTTTTGTAACGTCGGTATATCAATGAAAAGTGGTTTCGCTTCGGTCTCAGATTTCTGAGTCGGACGACTCTTCTGACTCATGACATTAACCGTACCGTTCTCTTCCGTCTCCGTATCATTCCTCAATCCATCTTCCCCCTTTTCCCCATTTCTTTTTGCTTCCTGAGTGCAAACGAAACTCTCCAACGTCACCTGCTTCTTCGGCTGAGAAGATGAAATCGTCCCATCAGGGTTTACTTTCCTGCGGTTCTCAGAGCCCCATCCACACACGCTGGCAGCACCAATATCTTCATTCCCAACCGCACTACGGTCCTCCATCACAGCCTGTGTGACAGTTAGCTTGTTCTGGAGCAGCGGCCAAATAACACTGTCCGAAGTTCCCTCAGCGAGAAGATATTTGATGAAACACGGTGAAGACTGTCCTATGCGGTGTACCCGATCTTCGCATTGCAAGTGCGTACTCGGGTTCCAGTCGAGTTCTGCAAATACGACCATTGTAGCGCAAGTTAAATTGTGCCCCACACCGCACGTCTGCATGGAAAGTAATGCAATATGACATTTATCAGCTGTGCGAAAATGATTCAGCAGCTTCTCTCGCTGGACCGCAGGCGTATCACCCACAATACGAACGTAGTCAAGTGGCCCACGTGATTTGACAGACTCAATGGCCTTCGCTATTCCATCGATCATGACAAGATGATGCGCGAAAAAAATAACCTTCTCGCTCGACTCCACTATCTGCTCACAGGTGGTGCGTACAAATTCTTGAACGGCAGTTAACTTGGCCTTTGATGTCGCATGCCGCATCTCCAAAAGAGTCAATGATCTGCCTGAGATTGGCAAAGAGCATTTATTTGTGCTGTCATTGGCCGCAGCTGCGGCAGGTTCCACAGCGGAAGGGGACTGTGTGCCACACCCCGACACTTGTGCAGAAGGACCTGTTAAGCCCGGCAACACGAGGCCATCTTTGATTGATTGACGCAGGGTATTCACACAGCCCTCTAGTGCCTTTCTCTCCTTTGGTTCTATATACAAATAAAACAGCTGTCGGTTTTTCAGTGGAAGATCACGGCCAAGCTCACTTTTTGTCCGTCGGATCATGTATTGCTGTAGAAGCGTGTGCAGCTCACTCATGTTGGAATGTCCAGTATCGTCCAGCCCGAAGCGACCCACAAACGCATTACAATACCGAGCTGAGAATTGCGTTTTCGTAGGCATATACGACGGCTCGACGATAGCCTGCAGCTGAGAGAATAATTCTATCGGCCTCGATATTGCAGGAGTTCCTGAGAGAAGTAGCACACGCTTCGCATTCTTGCATACTTTCAGGGTAGCAACAGTTCGTTGGGCCGTGGTTGATTTGATGAAGTGTGACTCATCTAGTATGACGACATTAAACGTTTTTGGTACATCACTGAGAACCCTTAGGGACGTGTACGGCACGATGGCAATGCTGTGACAGTCTCGCATAACAAATTTTTGCGTGTGGGCTAGAGCCATTCGCGAAGGGGGAATCAAGCAGAAACGCGTGAGTTCTCTTGACCAGTTTTCAACAAGGGAAAGGGGGCACACGATCAATAGCGGCCACTCGTTGCGGTAGTGATGTGCAACCGCAATTGCCTGGACAGTCTTCCCAAGTCCCATGTCGTCAGCAATCATTCCACGCCCTCCTCGTTGAATAATAAAATCCACTCCTTTCTTTTGAAAGTCGTGAAGTTGAGAGTACACAACATCATGTGGATCCGCGTCCTGCGACACGCCACACTTTATTTGCTGCATGTGGGTGGATATTCGCTGCTTACCGGAGGTCCAACAGCGAAAAAAGAATGGTGGAACCTCCTCCAAAAGGACTTTAGTCCGCGGAATCCGCTTCAATAAACCTATCATTTCCTCATAGAATTCTATAGGGTAAATGTATGCACTCTTCGGCACATACCATAGGGGTTGAAATTTTTCATTTTCCAGAATCTCCATTACTTCGTTGCATGACATTGAAGACAAGGTGGCGGTGAAGTGCTCTTTCCTGCTTTCAGGGTGTAGAAGAACTTCAAACCGCACGACCACAGGTTCCTCAGTCATTGGAGTCCCAGCCGCACCTGAATTGTGTTGCTTCAAAACGATGCGAGTCCAACCTCGCCCTGCACCGGTCGTTTCGCAAAAAAACGACATTTACCATTGGCACAAACGAAAAACGTCTCTCCAATTTTGCTAACTGTGTACCGCGCAGGCACACCACAGTTACAGTTCATTAACGTCCCAACGTGTGTGTACAATTCCTATAATGTATAACCATATAATTTTGTCCTTGTGTTTTTTTTCCTTGTATAAATATATCTATTTACCTACCCTTATATTGGTGTTGAAGTATTATTGAAAATACAAGGCAACTACCCTAAAAAAAAATCCGCCTCCTAGTGCTTCTCACGTTTCTATGGTGAGTTGTTACCTCCTCCTCCGGTAAGGAAAAGAAAAAGAACCTAAAAGCTTGGTGTAGTGGAAGCAGTGCGACGAAGGTGTAAATGGGAATGATTGAATAGAAAGGGCAAAAAGTTGGGAATACTCGCACTTTACTGTAAGACACGAAAGTTAGGAAACGGAGAAGACGCAAGAAAAAACAAGAATGTAAACCGTTGCGATACCTTCAAAAGAAGGCTTTATAATGCTGGTTGTCACGAAGAAAAGAATCAGCGACGAACACCAACACCCATTTGTTGCATGTAATCACACACAACACGAAAGAAAAAATGCACCTTAAGAGTGCACATTTCTGCCCGTGTAGAACCCCATGCATATTACAGACGAGTGCAACAAGCACACACAGACACATTATTAGTAATAAATAAACTCGATCCGGCGATACATTTAAAGAAAACCTCTGCATTTTGTAGAAAGCGCCGGGGAAAACTGTATTCGCCATCTCGCTTTCCTCAAAATCCGATGCAACGGAGCGCTGTCAGACACACAAACACCTTAGCGAAATGATCCGTTAATTATTGGGGGGGGGAATTGAATTACAGTATTACTTCGGCAATATGAGAACTTCATTTAGGCCCGCAAACCTGCGGGCTGATTTCTCTCCTGCACTTACTCTCCCCAATCAACATTTACTCTTTTTTTAAAAAAAACCCTCTTGCGTTTCTGCTTCTTGGATGAAAGTCAAAAGCATATCAAGAAGGGTGGCATGCAGCTTGGTTTGAGCCGTGCAACTACTTCATCCATTATCCCTCCTCCTCTTGCGAGAAACGCAGGCGTAACTTTGACCATGCTTTTTTTGTCCATAAGTCCCTGGTGCCTTCGACGACAAGTGTGGGGCCCCATCTCCAAGACCATCAAGCAGAGACTCCACTCCGTCTAACACCGCTTTGGTTGAAACACCGTTAGTGGAAAGTGTATTGCGTAGAACAAGTAACTGTTGATGTATCTGTTGCCCATGTAGGGAAGCGGAAGGTACAAGTGAAACAAGTTTCTTCAAGAAGCCAATAGCCTCCAAGAAAAGGGGCTGACCATACATATGTGCATCTCTTCCGTACTCCGCTGCCAATTGTTGCACAAAACCCAGCAACCACTGCAAAATATGCCCGTCAGTCACTCCCTGCATACCAACAGCAGTGCAGCAGGAGCAGGCAGCGTGCAGCGAACGCAGAAGTTGGCGTCTGATGTCATCCGATGCAGCAACCATCGATATGATCATGGTGACGGCGTAAAGGGTTTCTGAGTGTAGCATTGCCTTCATGTCGCTGACTGTCTGACATCCGTGTTCGATTATTCGAGAAACAAAGTCAAGATGGACGGGAGCTTGATCGTGCAGCTGCCGCAGCAGCTCACCAGTGGAAGAGGCCATCACAGAACTCTTGTCCGTGTGAATTAGTATCTCCCCCTGTTGTTTAATCATAATAGGTGTCGTAATGCACGCAAGCGGAAAGGAGAATAACATCCGATGGAGCGGCACTGGGTCTGCAAAGGCAATCTTCGTTTCCAACAAGAAGTTCATAATATCGTTATGTATTGGGTGCTGCGCATCACCAAGCCCATGCATCGCTGTGATCAAAAAGGTTGAGATCGGTGTGGGTAGACGCGGACATTGCCACTTCGTGTGTTCCTGTACTTCCTTCTGGTGCATATTTTTTGTGTGGAATACTGAGCGCTTTTTCTTTGCTGCTAGTTGTGTTAGCTTCAGCCGAGCAAAACCAACAACAATTCTTGTCGGGCCACTCGGAGTCCACACTGCAGTAAGCGCAGCCGCCCCCATGCACCGCAGCGTTAACTCAGTGAAAGAAAGTGAGCGTAGAAGCACCGGTATACATTTGGTCCCAATGCTCCTCCGTGGCATCTGCGCAGATGGCATTGCAAGCACCGCGTGGAGTAATGGAATAAAGTAGCGGGGGTCCATTACGCTGGCTGTTGCTATCTGCTCAGCTGACGCCAGCCCTACATCTTTTGATGAACTGAATTCGGGAAATATACTCCGCAGCAACTCCCATCCTGGCTTATACTTTTTTGAGAATATGGCGTTGTTATGCAGTCGCACAGGGCACTTTAGTGCTGCCTCGACAACATCCTGCTCAGTCCACATGTCAGCTATCAAAGACAACATATCCACCTCCGGTGTCACATGTGGGGCCCGTTGATGATTCATTATAAGGAAGCGGTGCTTCATGAAAGACTGAGGGACAGTAACACCGCTTAGGAACCATACCTGAGTGGATCGTCGATATCCTTCATTCTTCTTCGCAGCTCCGGATTCTAACACCTCATCGTCCTCCCCATGCGCCGTACTTCCATCACTCTCGTCATCCTCGTTAAGATGCACTAACTTCACCTCTTCCTGCGATTTATGAAGGTAGTCAATATGAAGCATTATGCTGTAGCGTATGCGATCGGCCGTTGAGACTGTGCCGGTATACGTGCGGAGAATCATTGTTGAAATTAAATCAGTTACGTCCTCACAAACCGTAATACTCAAAGCAGTGTTTCTATGATGTGCACTGACGTTCAAATACAGGAGAGTTCGTACAGCTGCTAACAGTAGCAACAGGAAGCCTACAATATTTCCCTCCGTGAAGCTGTTTTCCAGCAATGCATCAGTTACAGCACCAGAGTCCTCAACTATGGTCTGAAGCAGTGATTGACAAAAAGATGCCATATTTTCCGCTTCATCACCAGTGCCTGCCACACCGTTGTCACCTTCCTCCTCGAACCCTTCAAACCGACGCAGGAGTAAACCTGTCAGCTCCCAGCACACTGAAGAATACCTGCACCATTGTGATGGGTTGTAGTCTGTTTTAAGCAGGCGGAGTAGCTTATTCCGCTGCCGTTCCTCACCTATTCGGCAACGCACTACTTTGGACTGTAATTGAAGCTCTTCCTCAGCACCAGCCGGCATCGTTGGCGAGGAGAGAGTGCTGCAGAAGCTGACAACTTGATCATACAGTGGCTGCAATGCTTGATACTCTTTTTCCATCTGTAGAAGTGTAAGTGCAATTCGTCGCTTCCCGTGAAGCTCCTCGCTCAAGGAGTACACAAGCGGAAGCGCTTCCTCCATATATGTTACACGACTATCCCACTGTTGTTCAACCCGTTCGGCTATTTCTTTCAGTAAAGAAAGGTTTCGCTGCATGTCCTCCACCCACATATCCTTTACAGAGGCCCCTGTGACACTGCCGCCTGATTTTCGTCCGCCGTCATTGCTTGTGGTGGCTCGATTTTGATTAGAAACAGGCCCCTTTCCTCCTCCCTCCTCCTGTGAAGCGAGAGATTTCGATTCTCCCTTAGCTACAAAGGTACGCGCGGCATTCGCCAGCACTCCGTGATTTCCGTGAACTAATTCCTGAGCAATGCGATCAGCAGACTTCGATAAGCTCCGTTGCAACAGATTGTTAATCATATGTATGAAACAAGGAATTGTTGATTCATTCAGCAGTGAAATCCACAGAAAGGCCTCTTCCAATTCACACACAAATCGAACCGTCACACTATGAATAACCCACTGAAGTAGGCGGGCGACCCAAGCAAGGGCGAACTGCTCCTCTTCGCTCGGTTTGTCACGGGTTTTAACCACCCATTGTAATATGGCAAGCAGTAGAGGCCACTCCTGTATGCCGCCCCTCGGACAACTCATGGTGATATGATGCAACTTCGTCATGGAAACTCCCCTGGTGAGGGAAGAAACCAGAAGCGAACACAATGCGGATATATTTGACGGAGGCCAACCTGCAACAACAAACTCACCACGCTGAAGAGCATCCACAATCGGCTGCTCGCAGGGGCGAAACACGGGAAGTCGCGCTGGTACGGCACTAATCCAAGACATGCGCAGATGGAAGACGTCACTATATAATTCCATCAATAAAAACATCCGCTTTGACAGAAACAGCGCCTTTTCATCCGGTTTCCACTCTGCTCCTCCACGCTGCTGGTAGGCCGATGGAACCATCATGTGATGCAACTGCTGAGTCATGCGATGCCAAAACTCCTCGCGACGAGGAATTGCTTTCATAAGCGCTGCTTGAACTTTGGCGTTATATTCATCCCAGTTATGTCTGTCACCATCGGGTCACTCTCCGCCCTCCCCAGTTGATTCTTGGACTGATATTCCTGAATCGAAACAACGATATTTTGGATAGTTTTCGCTCTTGTGAGAATGGCATAGGTCAACTGAATGGCGAAAGAAAGCATGAGAAGGTTGGTAGATCCATTGATGATTCTGTGAACATATTCCGCTATCCACACGGGACAAACCTCCTCGGCTACGTGTGCAGGGCTCATCGTAAAGAATGTCGTGGCTCTTGTCTCGATTGGCTCCAACCTCGCCTTCCCGGCGGCAAGATGATAAGGAATCGGGGCAAGCATGGTACGTGTCATGAGATTCAGCGTTGCTATCGTTGCTATTGATGAAACCTCATGTCCACCACCCTCATTGTCACTCAGGTGTGAAGAAATACGAGTGAAGTATGGCCGTATCAGATCTGGGGCCTTATGTAAAATAAATATCAATAAACGCGCCGCTGATGGAGAGCTCTGCGGTCGCAGATGACGCAGTATAAAGAAGAGAAGATGATTTGGCATACCTTTGTCCTCTGCATCAACACGCATCAGTTGAAAATCGGCTGGTGACTCTACCAACTCTACAACCAATCGATAAAAATTATTTAGCACCCGTTCAGCCACTAGCGGATGCCCCAGCGCCTTAATGAGCAAGCGAAGTGTATGCTTCTGAGCCAGAAGAACAGCACGTTTTTTTGCAGGTGCAATACGTGCGTCGATGAAGTTTCGACTCAGTACCTGCAGTGCAGCCTCAGCTGCAGCTACACCCGCCTCTGTTCCTTCTTGCAACAACTCGGCAGCATCCTCGAGAAGGTGCGTCAGGAAACCGTGAATACAAACTATCGTCTCCGCCACATCGACTTGGGACGAAACCACTAGATTTACCAAAAACTTGACTCTAATGATTCGAACTCGACGATGCGTGTATTGCAGATGTGGTCGAAAACACGCGAGATGGAAAGGAACGGTGTTTCCAAACCGTGATAGTATCACTTTTGGAATGTGAAGCGCAGCTACCGAAAGAAATTGCAGGGCGGATAAAGTAAGTGGCAAGGTGACGTCGGAGAGAGCAGAAAGCGCCCCTTTCATAACTGCAAATGGTCGACCGCGGCACATATCTCGCAGCACAAAAGAGCGAACCCCAGCACTCGTGCAGGACAGCACAAGTTCGCTAACCGTCTGCAGCACAGCAGCAGTAAACTCCTTCTTCTGCATCGCCTTCAGAAGTGAGGGGAACCCCTGAGAATGCTGCAAGAACTCCGTTGAAAATCCCTCGTTGGACGCGCTGCATTTCCTAATCTTACTGAGTCCCTCAACTACAGTGTCCTTGTGAACAGACAATAAGTGACCAACAAGTGGCTCAACAAGTGCCATCGACTTTACACCTAGTCTTTTCTTGCAGTGTATCTATGCCAATGAATGTAGGCTACAGATTCTCAGCACAAAATTTCACCGTAACGCGTGCTTTAATATTTCCTACCACCACCACAACCGACGGTATGTGCTCAAAAATTTATGGTCACTAACAAAAACAGTTAAAGGAGTGAAAAAGAGATCGAGTGGCATGATGAGCAAGACGCTGGGTGGGATGGCAGAGGGTAAAAAATTGATTGATGCACAACGATGGATATTTTCCACGCATCATGTAGCAACCTTTTCCTTTCGGGTGGACTAGCCACTTACGTTAGCCACAAACTAGAGCATGGAGGAACATTTATCCCCGCACCGTTGCCGTCTTCCCCTATAATCCTCGAGGGAGGGAAAGGTATCAGGAATCTCGACCTCGCACCACTCCCAGCAGATATCACCTCCAAGTGCGATCAACGCCGAAACATGACCATCGAGTTCGTCAACCCACCATGAAGCAGCAGTGCAGTTGCGAAAACTGAACAACCCACACGCAAACATTGTCTTCAGTAACAACGTGGCACCACGCGATGAGCATAGCGACATGACTAGAGAAACGAAAGTGTCGCCGATGTGACAAAATATTCGCGTTGGCTGCGGGACAAGACTACTGAAAGATGGTAGAGCCAAAGCAGTGCATGTCCTCCTTTGCACTGGAGCAATGTCAAAAGGGAACAATAATAATAATAACAAGTAGAACACAAAATCACATCAGACCTATTGTGTTCTTTACACTGAGCGAATCGCAACGATTGCTCGATTCTTTGGCGTCACGCAGCGAGGGACGTATTCCACAATACTTGTGGAGTAACCAATTTCACGCAGCCATAATATTCGCCCGTAGTTAATGACTGACTCCACCAAGGAGGCCACATCATCCATACAGGGAAGGAAGTGTTCCACCGTCCACTTCTTCCTCACCCGGGTGCAGTGAGCCTCATCTACTGATGCACACCGACACCCGTCTCCATATAATTTAGGAACTAGTGAGGAGGTGTTTGACGGAACGCGCTGTGATGGCAAGAACGGTTCCAATCTGTGAGTCGTGTACAATGGTTCCAAGCTATCTCATCATGTATATCAGCGGCAGAAGCAAGGTAAACCGGGTTGCAATACTCTGCATAATGTCCTTTATTGAAGCAGCACGGGACTAACACCAGTAGCGGAGGAAGTTTATTAATAGAAAATAAATAACGCAAGCAAAGATCAATGGAAGTTCCACAAAGATGCTTTGCCACAAGCACACAGCTACCAAAATCCAGCGGAACGGTCTCCCAGTTTATGTCCTGTAACCGACTGGAAATTCGGTGAAGCTTAAAACGGCGTTCCTTCCGATCTCTTACACGGCAGTTCACCATCCAGTGTGGAAAGTTTGTATTATCGATAGCATGCTTCGGCGTGAATGGATCTACCACAAGAGCGTCACATTGAAGGTTTTCTGCGAGCTGTGTTGCGAGGAACCCATTGCCTCCACCAACATCCATAACTGTCTTAACAGTTATTTCACTCCCTTCACGACTGCGAAGAAGCAACCGCAATAACTCCCCAATGCCAATTTCTTGTGGAAGATTTTCCAATTCGTGGAGCGGAGACCGATCCGGTAAAACAAGTGAATACCGGTCGACCAGTTCACTCCAACGTCGCGACAAAGTGTCCTCAACAGCACTCTCACGTTGGAAACACACGCTGCACTCGTCCCTTTCTGCTGCAAACACTTTTTTCGCAGCCAAACCTGCTTCAAACCGTTGTGACCTTGCTTTACCACTCTCACTGTGGGACAACTTTGCCACAGCTTCCTTGTAAACCTCTTGGAGATGCGGCTTCCACATTTCCAGCACGTGCGCTGAGGGAGACAATGTCTGTTTATTCTCACTGCACCTCCCCACAAACATGGGCAACAAACTCCCTTCGCATATTTCAGCAAATGCGTTTAGGTGCATGTAATTCAGAGGACCCTCATGCGCCAGTGAGTCCGGCAGGCCTATAAGCATGCTCTCAAGCCGCTCACGACGAGGTGTGCATAAGAGCGATTTGTAACTCTTCAAGAGTGGAAAAATGAACCGAGCTGCGTGGCGGACGCTGTGATACTGCTTGACTCGACATTTAAGGGCATTACTTGCGTGGCTGCTGCAACAGCCGAGTTGCATTCCATTCGCGCTACACACTGCGCGCTAGATACTGAAATCTTTTCGCACAACGATTTTTAGGGTTGGGGAAGTACACACAAAAGGAATAAAGAGGGAAAAGTTGAAAATAGCAGTGGTTCAACACAACCAGTCACCCACCAACAAGAGGTAATAACATTCTTTGCACAAGGCTCAGACGTGGCGACAACAAGCACCTTAAAGTTTCCGCAGCCTTACGAATATTCTCTCGAGTGCACATCCTTTTATGTCCTTTTTTTCTCGCTTTCGCATGCACTGTTCCTTTAACAATCGCTGAAAGCAATGACAGAAAGGCATATTACAGTCACATGCCACTCTGTGGATTCTCCTCAAAGTGTGGGAGTTAAGCGGCAATAGAAGTAGGGAAACAATGTACTCCGCGTACAACTCTATGTTCCTTGTGCCCTCACAACGCCCCATACACACCGCATCGACAGCAGCAACACCAAAAGAAAGCGGAAAAAGAGGACGCATTAGTACACCTGCTCGGAGGGCAGCGCGCTGCCACCATTAGAAATATCGATGTTGCTGCTTTCGAATTCCTTCAACATGGTCAGAAGCTGTTGCCGTTTTTGCTGAAGTACCTGTCTGCAGGCCTGTTGATCAACCGTAGAAACAGAAGACAGTAATTTGTTACTAGCGATCTTAATATCGTAGCCGATTCTTTCTACATTCTTCAAGAGTATTTGGTTGGACACCTTCTGCTGAGCCACGCGACGCGCATGGACCCCGCCTACCATTTGTTCGGTTCGCGCAGCCTTCACCTGCGGGATATACAACGAGCCCTGGTCATCCGTTGCAGCCTCCACTGCGTTTATCGCATCCAGGGACACATCGGCAACACCATCAAAAAAACTCTCACGACGCTTCAGAACACCAGAGGCTGCAACGCTCTTCACCAAAATGTCTTCCTGCGCTGCTGCCAACTCTGCCTCTGCACGCTCCTCTGTCACGCACAACTCTTCCCTCATGTCCTCAAGAATGCGTTTCTGTTGTTTGGTCAGTTTCCCACCGCTGTGCATGGACAAAACACGGCACATGCTGCGGTAACAGCACAGCTCCTCCTCCCGGGCCCCTTTGTACAACTCAAAGGCAGGAACCGGTTTGGCTTTGGCGCCTGCATTTTGTGCCTCCTCCGCTAAGGCATAGACAGCTGATACACCACTTCCTGCAGGATTCATACGCTATAACGGCAGGTAGGAAAACAAAAAGTCAGTGACAAATTATGTATGTGCGTTCCCTAACCCAACAGGAGACGTTGATTGCCGCGACTTCTTCAGAGAAATAATATTCTTTTCCGGCTCCACTAAGTGGGGAAGAAGAGGCAACAGAAGACAGGATATTAGCACGACGGCGGTGTCAAACTATTGCCAAATAAAGAGGAAAGGAAAATACTATCATCTCGCCATCAACAAGGCTCCAGTGGTTTTGGTTTGACAATAATAATATTGAGGTACAGTGGAAAAACGAATGTCATGGCCGTTAATTTCCCTTCTTAATGTTTGATCGCTAACAAGGCAATATGTTAAATAAACAAAAACGATATAAGGCCCCCCGCACTAAAAGTGAGAGCGGTGAAAAGCTACAACAACAGATGAAAGCATCAAATAAGGAAACATTTTTCAAAAATGCAACTTCTCACCACATCCGAAGCACTTGAACTACCTTTACGAGCGTGCAAAAACTATGGAATGATGAAATCTACGATAATCACATGTTTTTTTCTGTAGTTTTCATATTTGCGGAAGAGGCTTGTCTACAACGATGGCACCTTCAAGGAGGTCAAACAGCCACACCTCCGGCGGAACGTGAGACGGTTTCACAGCACCCAACATTTTCCCCCGACGTACTGCAACCATGGGCGTGTCACACTCTTCATTGGCGTTCTTCTTTCCCATGCCCTGCTGTGTCGAAAGCCATTGCCTCCAAACTGTGTCTGAGTCAGGAACTTTGCGGAAAACGAATCGCGGATCGTCAACGAAGCGCTGCGGTACTAGAGAACTGCCTTCACTGAGAGTAAAAACTAGCACCAAAAACCCCTTTTCGTCCTTGGCCCGCAGCAGGTCCACCGTTGTGTAGGTGGGCACATTACTCCCCCCGCTTTTTGCATGAGTTGTTTCCTTGTCGCATGCATCAGCAGACGTAGCACTGTCTGAAGTTCGCCGCGAGCTGCAGGGGACAGCCCCATGACATCGGTCACAGCTCTGCGATGCCTGTTGCTGTTGCTGCTGCCGTTGCCGCTGTTGTCCATCCTGTTCCGTCCCATCAGGCTCTCTGCTACCAATAAGGTTAAACCTTTGGAGCAGCTTATGCGATACAAACATAATAAAAAACGGGTAACATGCAGAAGCAAATGGATACACTAAACCGATCAGCCAAAGAATACACATATATGCATATTGCATATTCGATATTTTGAAGGGCTTCGATGCCAGAAGGCGTGAAATGGGTGTCTCCAGGTTAAGTGGGATGTTCTCCGTGGTTCCTTGTAAAATCCCAGAGAGGAACTCAGCCAGCTGTACCTTATCAAGGTCATGACTCATAAGATAAACTATGCTATCATTGCCATCGACGACTACCATCAATGCACTTTGCGTCATTTTTGTCGTTAATGCAAGCGAATCCTGAAGGGAGGGCTCCTCGTTCAGACAGACATAACCAACTTCAAAGGGCTTAAGGTCACTGCGCAGGACTTCCACAAACTTAGTGTTGGCTATATTAACACAGCTCTGCTGTAACAAAATCAAACAGTGTCGTCCGCATAGTGTGTAAAAAGACGAGCCTGTGACATGGAAATACCCAGCATCTCGGGGTGGGGCTGTGGTATATTTTCCTCAGAAAACTTGTTGCCTTACGGTAAGTTAGTGCCGCACTGGCGCCAACTAGTATACCTCTACAACTTCGCTTCGATGAACCTTCACCGTTAGATGACTCCTCAGAAACATTCGGCAGCTGCTCCACCGATGTAACAATGAACTCTGGCATGGGAACGGACTGGCCATCGCTTCCAAGCACGTCCACAGGCTGGGCACAGTACTCCTCAACTAAAGCTAGCAGGGTGGTCCGCGGAACATAACGAACAACTGCTGAGTTTTCGTAAACAACTGATAAGGCCAGACCCATGTCAACTGTTGCAAGTGGAGGAAGAAGGATGCGAATAAGGTCATCGGGTCCACGCGGCTCACGAAGCCAATTCAGTAGTTCTTGTGTATCATTAATTTTATTCATTGAGTTGACCTCCCTCCGCCTGTCGTAGAAAAAATTGCCAATAAACTCCAATAGGGCAAAATCCATTTGACGCTCGCTCCTGCTCTTAATGGCAATTTGAAGCTGCGGCATGTTCCAAACCACTCCATCGACCACACCATACACTTGTACCTCTTTGTCATACGACGCACCAAGAAGCTTCAGTAACGCCGGGCCTTCTCCAGAATAGGCATCGATACGCAGCACCTGAATCACACCTGCCTCAGAAAGTGTGGAGTGTACCAAGCTTTCCCACACGGAAGAAAATAGCCGACATGAATCACAGGAATCATCGTACACCTGTATGAGAAATAGACGATTTCCACGGAAATTGAGAATCCTCTGAAGCGCTGTCAGTGAACCAAGTTGCACTGATTTCGATAAAATAGGAATGTTTTGGTTGAAGTGCCTAAACAGTTCCTCCGATGAGTACTCCGCGAGTTCAGCCGTTCGCCAGAAATCTTCCCAAACTGGTCATAATCCTGCCTCTTAAGATCATCGGAGAGAACGCTATACGCATGCAGCACTTTAGCCATGTAATCCTTTGCCTTTTCCTTTCCTTCAGCGCTCTCCTGAAGATCTGGGTGGTGTTCCCTTGTCAAGGTGCGGAATGCCCTCTTTATTTCATCCTTCGTTACCCCTCGCTCTACACCAAGAAGGCTATACAAGTCATCCTCCTCTCCCCCAGTGAAAAATGACGCACCTATCACACTGGATGTAAGGCATAGCTGTAAAAGAATCAGCAACGTCACACTGACGCTGGTCGATGAAAATTTCGATGCATAATGTTCGGCGCCGTGATGTAACCTTTCCCACAGTGTACCCAACTTTTGGTTGTTTTCCTTGCTTCTTCCCTTTGCAGCCTCAACTAATTGCTTCACTCCTCCTTCGAAAAAAAATATATGTTCTTTCTGAAAAAAGAAAAGTAAGGATAGAACAAAGAAATTTCCAAGTGAACCACCCCGTTTTGACTGCTTTACGAAGATAGAAATGTATGCAGAACATAATTACAAAATGAAAAAATTAAAGCAAAGCGACAATCAAAATCAAATAAGCCAACGGCAGCATCAGATACTCGAAAGTAAAAGCGGATAATAATTATTATTCATAACCCCTTTTGAAAGGGAAATTTTATGTCAGGAAAAAAGCCAAAAATATGTGTAACGTACATATATATATATATCGAGAGAAAGAGAAAAAGAAGCAGAAAGTACCATGATACAAAACA
Source organism: Trypanosoma congolense (assembly GCA_002287245.1). Taxonomy (NCBI): domain Eukaryota; phylum Euglenozoa; class Kinetoplastea; order Trypanosomatida; family Trypanosomatidae; genus Trypanosoma; species Trypanosoma congolense. The sequence continues at coordinate 641,588 of NHOR01000454.1, read as the reverse complement.
TACGACCCAAACCAATTGAAACGACATACCTGGATATGCATGTGAGAGACGTAAATGAATAATGTTCTGAAAGGGGGAAAGGCTTTAATCATTTCACGACTCCCGTAAAAGACTCGCCTGAACACTAATGGAAAAATAAGCCTCCACTTTATTTATCGCTACCCACAATGGAGCACAGGAAAAAATATTAAAAGAAAAAAAAGTTATAACAAAGGAATAACAGATGCAATAACAGTCTGAAACCAACAATGATGAAAGCAAAGCAAGATAGAGTCAAAAACAGAGTAACGTCGTCCATGAAAAATTACTCTGCCAATTTGTCGGCAATAGCATTGGAAATTTCTTCTTCCACTCTCTGCTTCCATTTACGGTGTTCTTCCTCCGCTTCGTTAACAAAATTCTCCATGGCCGCAGCACAATGGGCAATCTGGCCAAGCAGTTCCCACTCGATCCCAGTGGAAGCAAGCGCCTCGCCACACTTCCTGTCACCAGTAGTCAGCAGGTCACTGTGAGAAAAATCAAGTAACTCATTTAAAAGATCTTGCACAGCGGCTTCTTCTATGGTTCCTTTGCCCTCGACACTTGCTGTCTCCCTCCACTCAACTTCCTTCTCTTCATCCAGCTGGGTGCCATTGAATTGAAGCTGTAGGTCTTGGTAAAGTGTCTCGCATAATTGCCTCAAGTCCACCTCATCCTTGACGCAGGCGTCTCTTACAGCAACCACTTGCGCCTCCTCCAACTTTTGCATCTGCAGGGAAGCCTCTAGACGCGACTTGGTATCTACCGCCCGCCTTGCCTCCGATGTGAAAGCAGTGTAAAGCTGTTGTGATTGCGATTCAAGCGCCATCCACCTGGTTGTTGTGACAGCAAACTTCATATCTAACTCCGTCTCCAGGTTATGTGAATTACTTTTCGCTGAACACAGTTCCACTTCCCGTGCAGCGATGTTCTTCTCGTGCGTCGATGCCACTTGAGCGGCCTTTTTCCAGGAGGACAGGAGGCTTTCATACATCTCAGTCATACGCTGCAAGTTTGTCTGACCACTTTGTATACTGACATCTTTGTCAGTCATCTGTGAATTCAAAGTGGTTACCCTTTCTGATAGCAGCCCGGATTCAGCAAGCTTCTCTCCAGAGACTCGTTTCTCCTCCTCAGCCTCGTTCGCCTCACTTTGGAGAAGTTTACGAAACTGCGCGACACTCAACCACCTCTCTCTTTCAGCAGCCACACGGTCGTGGGGAATAATGGAGCAGCAGAGTCCCTTACTTTCACACTCTCCCTCCATGGAAGTAATAAACCCGGCGATCAGATCCAACTCGTGGACAGCCGCTTCTATAAGAGTGTCTGTAGTTTCCATAGAAATATCCATGGCGTTGGTGGCCGTTGCATCCCAACTTAGGTGAGAAGCAATTTGCATTTTAATATCGTGCTCAGCGTCATACAGCAGTAGCTGCTCACAGATGTGAAGCGCGGATTCACATTCTGGGCACTGCTTCCACACTCCACCCGACCACTGTGTCATCAGTTCCATGAAACCTTTGGCGATCACATGTTGTTTTTCCATTTGTTTAATATGTTCGAGTAGCACTGCCTCGCGCCTTCGCACGTCATTTGCTGCGTTACGCCATTCACTAGGTGTACGGCCACGTGTTACGTTTTGGGCTCGCACCAGTAGTTGTGCGAACTCCCCGCCCTCTCCAGTGTATTGTACGACAAACTGTTGCACTGTAGCAACAGTCCTTTCGGAAGAACGCTGAATACCTGAAAATACGCTTTGATCCTCTTTCATTTGTGCGAGCATCCCATGCACCTCTCGCAGTTGTGCCTCCCACTCCTTCACGCGTCGCTCCTCTGATTCGATTTGGGCTTCGAGTGATGACTTCTGCTCATGCAGCTTCTGTATAGTCGATTGAACCTGTGCATTCTGTTTCTCCACCTGCTCCGTCTCGGCGGTGAGTGCCGAAACCATTGTGAGATCTTTAGTGCGCTGTTTAAACATCGAAAGCGCAGCATGGCGCATCGCCTCGAAATTATCAGCTGTGGTGCCCCCGCCTTCATGGAGACGCCTTCCTTAGAGGGGGCTTGAGCACTCCGCAACAACTCAGACATGACCACTGACAAGCAGATACTTGTCGAGGTGTCTGCTTTGAATTATGGGCCTCGGAAAATTAGAAGGAAGAAAGGGGGATGCATAATTGAAGCAAAAGAAAAGGTAGACGTGGAAAGAGAGGGAGAAAAAGTAATCTAACAATATCAATGGCAATTAATCCAAGCGTTTATATCGATAAAACTAATAGGCGAACACAAAACACACAGGTGGTGAAGTTATGGCCGCTGTGCTACAGCTCACGGGTGACGCGTGGATGGCTGGATATCTTCAAAAATATCACTTAACAATGAAAGATGAGTATATATATATATATATATATATATATATATATATTAGAAACATCACTTGATTTTGCATAAAACAACCACATCGCCAACACCATTGCCGTAACATAGGCACGGGAACAGCCCATGCTCCGTGCTCGCTCTAGTGGACGCCGCCCAGCCATGAACAGCCGCACTTCGCCTGTCATTCCTGATCTTCCTCACGTCGACGTTTTTTTGCTTTCACTTTTCTACTCAACGCCTTTGGAAGGGCAGGCGCGTTAGATTTTACACAAAAACGATCCTTCCTATCATCGTAACGTACAGCGGTAACATCCTCCATGTCGTAGCTATCTTCTTCACCCTCGCTCAAATTTTTTTCAGCATCTTTACTAAGATGATCCAGATTGATTTTCTTCTTTTCGTCCATGTACTTCTCCACCGTGGATCGCTCTCCCTCCCGTACCTCCGAAATTGCCTCCTCGTTTGGAGAGATTGCCGCTTTACTACAAAACGACATGCGGGAAACGGAGTAGAGCTCGCGGGGGAAACTTACACTACTTATTATTGTAGCTACCTTGCGCTCTGCCACCAAAGGGAGTGAATCCGACGTCATGCCCAAGGGAGGAGGACTCACGCCGCTATGCATGCTGTTAGAAGATTTTGAGTGCATTCGCTCTTCCATTTGCCTCCGCTGATCCGCCTCGAATAGTTCGCGCCGCTTTGCCTCCTCCACACGCTGCATAAACTTCATGCGGCGAAGGACCTCCATTGTTTTTGTCATGTCCATTGTTGCTGACTCCTACACACAGTTGGTAAAAGGTAAGCAGCACTACACGATCACTATTTACAACCCTATTTCCTTCTCAAATTTTGCCACAAAAAACAACTGCCTTTCCGACGGCCCTGGCAGTAGTGCTGCTGAAATCATGCACACAATATAAGATACGGAAATATCACAATAATAAAGAAAAGAAAGAGGAAAGATGATGATTATGAAGAATTGATGCGTGCGCAGTTATATCAGCCACTCATTTTCAAGCGACATCCGCAGAAATAGTGAATGGGAGTTTCTTTTTTCTTCTTTTTTTTTTACTTCCGGCTGCTTATTTTCGCTATAAACAGAAACCTACCTTTAGCAAATATTTGCCAACTACATTGTTGACCCTGCTCGCATACACCATAGGCGTCGCCCACGCGCTCACCCATGTCGCTGTTCCTTTCCCTCTCGCTTATTTGGGATCACTGAAACCCCATCACTCCACCGCTAAACCAAAAACAAAAATATATTAATTGAGCCCGTTACTCCCATTTATTCGTACACCCATTGGCGGAAGCAAAAGCGTGAAGGAAAATCACAATAAACTTTCGTTTTGGAGCGGTGTGGCGCCGAACATAGGAGGCTGAATTAAAACATACAAAAGCCCGTGACAGAAGGAAAAACAGAAAGAGAAAAGGGGCAAAATATCTACAGGGAAAAAAATATTAAAAGTGTGTTGGGCCAAGTGGACCAAAGAAAGAACACATATGCAACACAATGCTCGAAAAACTAGACAGACCTCACACCGGCACACTTTGCTCCCGTAGCATACAATTCAATCCAATTTCCGCTACTTCCTCCACCATGTCTCGCAGACACATAGAGGAAAATATATTGTCTTCTATTTGAAAATTAAAGAAATTGGGGGTGGCAGAATTGTCCGTCGATTTGTTGTTAGGATATTTCTTCGCAGCTACAGAGCCACTTGAAGAAGAAACGCACGGACGCTGCATAAAAATAACATCGTGAACTTTAAGGGAGCACTGCTCCTCACTCCGCCACTGATTTGTTGTCTTGTTGTTTTTTTTTTACTTCCAACATCCTTTTTACTATTAAGTGGAGAATTTTATAGGTTTGTTGTGGTCCTCCTCCGTAACCGACTCTCCCCTCCCCTCCCCATTACATTTTCCTCCCTATCTCTCGCCACCTCATCTGCGACCTTCGCTTGCTTCACTCGATACGTCGGAAGGCAGAGGTCATGCTCAGTATCCATCACAAGAGAAACAAAATCTAGTCACACAATAGAAGAGTACAACAACGGTCTACGCAGGATATATGATAACAGCAATAAGGCTTAATAGCAAATAAATGGATAAGCGGAAAAGAAAATTCCAGTGATTAATAATAATGGCAGATGGGGATGAGAGAGGGCGGAGGGTGTGGGGAAACAGGTGAAGAGTTGGTGGACAACAACAACAACAAAATGGTATCATCCCGAGGACCCCGACAACGTGCGTACACTACTTCCAAAAACCATAAAAATGAATCGAGACAGCCAATTGCACGGTGAGTGACGACGCCGCAATTAACATAGTTTGGACGAAAGAAGAAAATCACAATCATGGCAAGGGGAGAGAGCAAAAGGAAAAGAACGTGCACCAACACACATGAGCTGTTAAGAGACGAACGCCAATGATCATTACATTCCGCAGAATATAAGTTTAGCGCTCAACGGCCACCGTTCAGCCGCGTAGCAAGACCTTTGCCGATATTTTCACGCCCGTGATCTCCCCGGGGATTTTTGCATGCTGGAAGCTGGAGACGCGGGGTGCTCGGCGCTGGAAACCTTTGCTGGTGCATGACAAGCGAACGAAGATGTCCTACCGATGCGCTTGAGCGGGCACCGACGACTGCCTCTGCGGGAAAAGTAGTGTCAAGTACAACGTTATGAGGTCCGCCAATCTCCGCGTTACGCATAAGCTCCACACGATCCCGCTCGTCCTCCGTGATTTCACGGTGATCAAGCACTGTGAGCATAGGAAGAGAAGCAATCATCTGCGCGCGGTACGGGGCCTTTCGGGCTAGAGCGTTCCCTGAGAATGTTACGCTGGAAAGACAGATGCTGTTCCGCAGCGCGTGTATAACAGCCCGAGAGTCACCAAGTCTATTGGACGCCAGAGACAACGTGTTCAGTTGGGTCAGTGATTGTACACCATCGATAGAACGAATTAAATTATCATCTGCTGACACATCCCTGAGTTCTAGATTATTGGCAAAGCATTCAGCTCCTAAGATACGCAATTTGTTGTTATCCAAAAGAAGTTCCCGAAGCGCAGTCAGGTCTTGCAAGCCACTCTCAATAGAGCATATGTCATTTCCTTTAATATTTAGAAATTGTAGCTGTGGTAAAGCAAGACACAGCGCTGTAACATCACTAATGTGGTTGCTCTCCAACGATAGCGAACGCAGCTTGGTAAGATTCCTCAGTACCTTTCCAACAGGGCAGTGGGCAAGTCGGTTGTGCGAAAGATCAAGGGCGACAACGTTCATTAGCGGCAGCAATCCATCAATTCGCTCCAGACTGTTGTGGTGCAAGTGGACTACTTGTACCCCTGTAAACGAATCTAACATCGTTAACTCTCGCAGTCCGCAGTGCGAAAGGTCAATGTCGCGAACTTCTCCCCACAACCCCTCTGGGCCAACTCTCTCAACCAACAACTCAGAGCTAACACGACCTGCGAAAGTGTCACGGGCACGCTGCTGATCCGCCTCAGCAACGGGAAGGCCGTCAAGTACTTTAAGTTTAGGCATGTTGTACAGGATGCAGTCACGATACTCGCAAAGCTGATCCATGTTTCCACGTACAGCACAAAGGTTTCCCACAGCGTCCATAGAAACAAGCTTAGGTAAATTTTGAAGCGCACACAACTCACGTACATCCGGAATGCAATTGTCTGCCAGGTAAAGCTCCTCAAGAGAATTGCAGTTGTGCAACTTCACCACACTTTCAATCAAGTTGTGCCGAAGGGAAAGAAACCTCAATTCCGTGAGCTCTGATATCCCATCCACCTCACACAAGCAATTTTCCGATAGATCTAATGAAATCAACCTCATACCCTCAAGGAATTTTGTTGAGTTTATAAGGTTATCGCTCAGATTCAACATGCGTAGATGGCGGAGCTGTTGTAAAGGGGTGGCATCCTCCAGCAGATGGGAAGTGAGCGTCAGGTGGCGCAGCTGTGGCAAAAATGATACCCACGTAAGATCAGTGTTGAGACTACAACGTAACGAAAACGTGCGGACACTCTTTAGTAGGCTGTTGGATGATCCCGTCCCCGTACTTTGTAAGATAAATTGTTCCGCATCCGCCTTCTCTGACAAATCAGTAATCACATGCTCAAAGTAACGAGACCTAATGACGTCGCTATTATTATTGTTACTGGCATTGATATCGTCTAACACATTTCCAAACCTATTGCCTGTGCAAACACCGCTAAGGGACTCCATTCGCCGCTTCTGCTCCTCAGACACAATGTATTGCAGTGACGACTGGTTCAATTTTATACTACGTTTGCGTAAGTATGCCAACCTGGCATGCCTTGCAATAACAACACCATTGAGTTGCTCCAAACGCGGAAGGATCGATACGCAAAACGGTTCCGCCGCTTTGCTAGCCATCCATGGGTTTTGATCGACATGGAGGATACACAAATTAGGTGTGGCTCGTACTAACTGCCGCAGGTCTTCTAAGACATCGCAGCGGTTAAAACATAAACACAACTTTTTCAAACATGGAAAAACCGCCGACTTAAACTCTAACCGCGTGATCTCGTTATTTCCAATATCTATAATCTCCAATGCTGGGGATGCTACCGCCAGAGACTGCCATGAAACCTCTGCAATCCTGTTATTGTGAAGGAAAAGCGTCTTCAGCGAACTCCAGACAGACGTTTTGAGTGGTCCTGGAACGGAATCAATATTATTTTCAGACATATCGCAGTGAACAACCCCGGACTCACCAAAATTACCGTAGTTGTTTACGTATGACTCCACTACTTCATCAGTCAGAGGCCCGCGTATTGCCGGTGCTTGGTGCATCGGCTGATGAAGTTCATACGCACGTTCAATGGCTTTCTCTGTCTCGCTATTGCTATAAAGATGAAGGGCATTGTTATCTAACCAATTCAAAAATGAAAGCAGAGGATAGCCCGCTGTACGTGCGTCATTAAGGGCATCTTGCGCTCCCATCAGCATAATCTTATCCAGCAGCATCTGCATTCTCTCCTTTTCGTCGTAAATGGAGTATGGCGGGCTAACAGTCAAATGCGATTTTGTTGTGTATGTGAAATCTATCACATACTCAGGTAACAGTAGACACTTGTCAAATACGTGCCACACTTTCACGCTAGGATTATGCTCCGCGCACGGTACACCGAGAAAACACCCTCACCGTAATGCTTCCGCGTAACTTTACGCCGCCCACTCATAAAGGGTTGCTCGCTCGCTTTATCAATACCTTCGTCTGCCGAAGATTCGCGACCACCGCCTATCTCGGCAACACATTTTCCGAGAAACAGTCGAGACACTAATATTTGAGCTGAGAGATGCTCGGGATGCGAGGTTATACCAAACATGGTGCGATTGCCCTTCAAAGAAAGCAGTCGGTCCTGATCAGCGTAAAACAGACTATTCGTGAGAGGCACACCCTCATCCTTCGCGTAGAGCCCCGGAAACCCGTTGGTCATAACCTCGTATAGAAAATTCCGCTGATCTTGAGCGGTACGTGGCACTGCACTAAAGAGACGAACTAGTGCGCGGCGGTTGCGGGTGTCGGCAAGATCAACATCCAGTTCACGGATTCGGTTATCAAAGCGCTCACGCAAACCCTGGCATGTGATACGAAACACACGATTCACCTTTACATTCGTCACACCTGTACTTTCGTACAACTCAGCGTCAAAACGTGAGGTAAGTAGCTCACCAGCATTGACAAACCAACTATCAGCCTCTGTACCCTCCTCGAGACGAATGCTGCCGCATGAATTAAGCTCTAAAAGTAATCGTTCGTGGAGACTTTCGGTTTCAAAGATGGTCCGCTTCCACGCATCTAACAGTTGCCTCTCAATTCCTTCTAGCTCCACCTCTCGGGTCTCCCGGGCACGCCTCAAGACGCCACGATGTGCTTCCTCATCCGATGTGACTTTTCTATTAATATACTTTCCATCACGGCCGTGCTCGCCCAGTTTGATGAGCTGCGTATCAAGCCGACGAATGGCATTGCGTATATTATCTCGCCTAGCATCCGCCTCTTTCTGTGCGAATTTGTACATCTGCGTTATATTTCCGTCAAGAATTGCACCCCTCATACTATAATATATACTTTTCTTCGCAAACACTGACACAGTCAAGGAACGCTGCTCCATCGTGATGGCAACACCGTCTAGCTGCTCCAAGTGAGGCAGGTGTTGCAAGGAAAATGTGGTGTAGTTGCTCAAGTGATATATTGGGGCGTCACCATACAGGGGATCGCTCAACCAAAGAGTGCGCAGTGATTTGAGTACGCTCAGGTTCTTGAGTTGACTAAAGAAGTATATCTGATTGTTCGACAGATTGATTTCCCTCAATGTAGTCATGCTTACTTCAAATGCGCCTTCTAGCGATGTGATACGGTTCGACGCGACCCAAAGCGACTGAATGTTCGGGAGCAACCCCAGTCCATTTATTTCCTGTAGCCGGTTCCTGCAGAGCCATAATTTTTGTAAGTTAGGAAGAAAGGTGATACCATTCATCGATTCAATGAGGTTCCCTTGCAAATAAAGACATTTAAGGTTATTCATCTGCTGAACTCCCTCGATCATCGTTATATTGTTGTCGCATAGCCACAACTCTTCTACGTAATGCAGGAAGGAAAACGGTGCCATACTCTCCAGCCCGACGTGAATAATCTTCACCACAGTAAGATACGGAACAGCCGCAATTGAGGAAGATGTGGCGTGGAAAGGAGAAACAGCTCCATTTTAGTGAATTCATGTGGTGCCTGCAGGAAATCCTCCACAGTAATCCCACTATTGTCACAAATCAACGTAACCAACTCCGAGGTTTCCGTGCTTTTCATTGCCTGCGTAATTGCCCCGCGAAGGTGCTCAATAACCACCGGAGACACCTTGCATTGTCCGTCCTCTTTGTGGTCCCCAAGAGAGGAATCACTTTCGTAGGACATTGTTATAACAGCAAATTCCAGGCGGAAAAAACGCCCAAGTAAGTTAAATGTGCCAGTAACAAATCACTTCTCGTTACTACTGCTGTTGAAGCCAGCAGTAGTACCTACTGCGTCCCCACCGGCCTCAAAAGATCCTCAGAGCAACGGAAGGCGCCTCCTAAAAGGAAAATAAAAACAATAAAAACCACAACCACAAACGTGATTTGCCACTAAGTAATGGAACAAGGCAAAAGTCACGTCGTCCACCCCGCAAAGGAGGCCGGTTACCCTGGAGAGTGGAGAGAGTAGCTATAAATAAATATGTATAAACCTAGCAAAATAGCTAGTGTCACTATTGTTCGGAATATATCTGTGAATAAACAGTATTCCTTCTTAATTCTCCCTTCCACTTACTACTATTTTACTAAAAATATTTAAAGGTGCAAAGAGGGCGTTGGGATGCAACAAAAAAAAAAAACAATTCTGTGAAGTTTCATCGCGACAAAGTTGAGCAATTTGAATCTCTTGCACGTAAGAGCGGCATAAATATAATCTTTGATCAACACACGATAAGAAGAAGACAGCACCGGGTTCGCAGCCAAACCCTGTGTACACAATCACCTAGTAACATAACGATACCATTTACCCTCCATATCCACTGAAAACAATTGAGCGGCTCTCAGAGCACAGAAAGAAGAAAAAAAAAATAAAGCGAAAAAAAACAACAGAAATTCAACACGTCTCTCCATAGGATTTTACAGGCAACCCTATTCCATATTCCACTTTGACTGAAACCCACTCTACAGATCCATGTCATCCATTTCACTGTTATCATCCTCCTCTGTCCTTGGATCAATTGCCAATCCCTTGTGATCACATCCCGTTGACGACTCCTTCCAGTTCGTGCAAACCATTTCCCGCACCTGATCCACGATACCTTGGTCGGGATTCATGGATATTACCCTCCCCCTTCCTGCATCAGCCTCGGCCTTTGCAACCCCAAGAACCATGGCAGTGAGCTGCTCTTCCTCATATGAGTTGAGCAAGTCTTCGCAGGTTGACGTAAGAAAGGAAGGGATCCACGAGCCTTGTAGGCGTTTAATTCCAAATGACTTGGAAAACCGAAGTGTGAGTTTTTGCTTTTCCTCCTCCACCTCCAGGCCGTAGAAACGGGCAATTTCCCCGCATAAATTCTCGAAAACGTCAACTACCTCATACGACTTAGGTAATGCATCACTCGGCACCTTCCCACCGCTGCGAGCGGCTCGCAGTGACTGCTGTTCAATGATTGGCCGCAGAAGCCGTACAACGTGCTCAATAACGGCACCGCATGCAGAACACTTGAGGGGCAAACGGAATTTGGGATCAGTTGGGTCTGGCAGGCTCTTCTGGACGGGATCATCGTCGTCTACTTTTTTCCGGAGTTTTTCATGAATCTCATCCATGTCTAAAGGGTTGCGCATCTTCGAGAAGTCTATAGGTTCATTTGACGCAGCCCTGTTGCTTTTGGCCGCTAATAAAAGCAGCAATAAACTCAATATACTCAACATCTGTGAAAGAGCTTTCGGAAGATAAAAGTAAAAAAGTCTTGAAAATTATGGTTGACGAGATGAGAAGATGATAATGAAAAAAAAGGAGAAAAAACTATCACACCAAGTTGATCAAACAACATTCACCACCCCACAGCGGCACGTTACTACTTTCCTCATGGAGAACAAGGGTAAATTAAGAAAACAACATCAGCATATCGATATCCTTCAAATAAAGCGTCATTAATGCCAAGTGAATGCTTTACAATCAGCAATATTGGAGATAAAAAAAAGAAAAGAAATTATAACCAAAATACGAGGAATAGCAGTGAATAAACCTGCCCCATCGTCCAAAAGTAGAAAGTTCTCTGCATGAAATGACAGAATCATCCCACAAGGAAAAAACAAACATTTCACCCTGGAAGGCTGGAAAGAAATATTGTTCATCCTTTCAGCCTATGAGTCACACGCAAAACATAAATGTAGGACGATCCGGCATTTAGTTTCTTCTCACTAGCAAGCTTTCCTCTACGTTCAACACCTCCTGACCTAGCGGCCTTTGCGTTTGGAATTGGCACTGGCCTGTTTTTTCGCCTTCTTCAGCTTCCGTTTCTCTTCTCTATCCATCTTCGCAGGATCCACCGCATGGCGTAGAACGGCAGATGCAAGCAGAAGTCCAAAAAGAGGCGGCATGTAACTAACCGTCCCGTTAATTGCACGGTCCCGCCCTCCCGCTTCCTGCCGCTGTGGCTCTAGCGGGGCAGTACCCAACTCACTGCTGTGAACAGCGGTGATAACACCCGGACCAATCCCACGCTTCCGCAACTCGTTACGGCAGCAGCGGGCCAAAGCGTCGTTCATCGTTTCAAAAATATCGCCAATTTTTACAAGCGAAGGATCGACACGACCACCTGCGCCACACGAGGCATACGTGCGAAGTCCCAGCAAGGCTGCAGTGCTCAGCAGCGCTACCTTACACTCAACACTGTCAATGCAATCTACAACGTAGTCATAACATTGACGGGTTAATATATCCTCCATGTCCTCTGGCAACAGCAAGGCCTCCAGTGCCGTCACTCGGCAGTGACAATTGATATCTTGCAGCCGCTGTGCAAGAACAGAGACTTTGCTCTTCCCAATCGTGCTATCCATCGCAACAAGCTGCCGATTCTTATTCGTTGCTGACACAACATCGTGGTCGCATATGGTAATGCTTCCCACACCGCCACGAACCAGTGCCTCCGCACAGTGACCCCCTACTCCCCAACGCCAGCAAGGAAAACATTGATGTTACGTAGCCTGTTCACGCCTTCATCACCAATAATGATTTGTGTTCGCTCATAAATCGCTGCGTTTAACATTTGATAGAAAGGCGCGTTGGGTCCGATGCCGCACACTCTTAAACAGTCTTTATCCCCGTAGCACACATGTACTGAATCGAAATGAGGTGCTGGCCGAAAGTGATTACCCTAACACCCCCCAAAAAAAATAACGCTGAAGACGCCGCTCAAATCGAAGAAAGAAAAAAAAGATTCAAATTAGAAAAATTACGAAAATAGCGTAGAAAACTTGGCAAAGAGTCAAGGAAGAGAGTAATTTTTCACTCGAAAAAAAAGCCATGTCAATATATCACCTGCAGGGAATAAACGGAAAGTAGAAGAGCGTGGAAACTGTCTTCATATCAAATGGTGTGAAAAACTACGTTGCATACTCAAAGAAAAGTAGAACAGGAGAAAAAAAAAGAAGGAAAAACCAGTGCCGTAGAGCAAAATAACAAGAGTAAACAACTTTGACAAAAGAAATCGATCCAGGAAATGTATGCAACACTGCCATGTTGTCAAATATGTGGTACCAAAGCATGCATCATGTCGTAATCATCTCGTAGTTGAACCACCCAACCTTCGTCGAACAAATTCAGGAACAGGAACGCGGTTCATAAGGCAAACGCTCATAGCCTGTCGATAAACATCAACGGGAAGTGAAAAACTGTGAGATATGCCTTCCGCAAGAGTCAACATAGTTAGCCCCATCTGCCAACAGCTCATCCTTCCGACCATTTTGAACAAGTTGGAATGAATATGTGCAGGTAAATGACGCAAAAAATTTGTCAATTTTTCATCCTGGCAGAGGCGTAGGAGGATTTCATAATGGAGCAATTTACGGGATTCATCCAAATCCATCAGGAGCAAATCAGCACGAGCCCACATGTATGCTTCGGTGGCAGGCCCAGGTGCAGTACCATCACTACCAGGCAGACCGCACCATTCTTGTTCGACGAACTCCACTGCACACCGTGCAACTTCCAGAATATCGCGTAGGTGTGAAGAGTTTTCCACCTCCGTACCAATTTCTTCGGGACAAGTGGCCACAGGCTCGACGCCACGGGAAGTGATTGGCTGGCAACGCAACGGCTGTTTTACGCCCCTTAACAAAGGGGCCCTGTACGATCCCTGGGGAGACCCGGATCCTTCACGCGACAGAACAGCTGCACATGAGGACCACGAGGAATATTCCCTGATTTCCCGCATTATGGGTTCGTTGTGCTGAGAAACCGCAACATAAGCAACGAAAGCTGCCGCATTTTTGTCACGTTTTACAGCTGATAGCATCTTCTCAACATCTGAGGGGATTGCCGGTCATTATTAAGCCATTTATGAAGGTGTATTTTCCACATGGCAGGCCCTTCCCCACTTTCATGTAACCCATCGCGTGAGTGGAGCACAATTTCCGGAACAGCATCAGTCATGGCCTCTGACAACTCCACCAGATCCATATGGCGCTTACTGATGCGCAACTCCGAGCCCTGCTTGAGCGCCAGTCGTGTCCAGGCCTCCACATCTGCCGCTAAAGACACAGATACACGGTAAGCAACATACAATGATAGAAAAACACCCCGATACTGTGCAACGGTTGTCGGTAGGAAGAGAGTTGCTGCCTTTGCCCCAAACATCGCCAAAAGGGCGCTCAAATCTGATGGGCGTGAGGTCTCCTCATTACGGTTACTTTCCTTTTCTTCTCCGGATGATAAGAAAAGGAAAGGGATCTTCCATCGTCGGCAATTTTTACTCTAAATTTCGCGCGCTCTTCAATGGCACACAGAAGAACATCATTCGGCGGGCCCCTAATTTCATTACTGCTTGCCTGCTTCGCTTCTCCTCGCTCCCCCTGGATCTCGGCAGCAGACAAGACTTCCTTGAGTCGCTCCTGTTGAACAAAGCGACAAATATTTTCGACATCATCGGGAGTAAATGAGTCCAGTTCCACATATTCCAGTGCTTGAAGTAAAATCCTAAGCACAAACGAGGACGCCTGGAACGCCGCCATTTCCCGTTGGCGACAAAGCCGTTGAAATACCACAGGACGACAGCAGCGGGAATATGCTCGGTAATGCATTTAATAAGTGAGTAATATAATGTGACGACACAATTATTAGGTGAAAGAGAATCCAAATGCACTGCGGTTAAAGATTCTCCGTACATTACAATGCCTTCTAGCAGTTCAATCATGTCAACGTGAGGTAACAAGTAATGAAGAGCAGTCAGCGTGGGAACAACAAGACTTTCAACTCTTTCCCCTACAACTCCTTCGCCCAGGAAAACTAGCTGAAAAATGCGATGTGCTAAGAGTTGGCAAAGGGAAGGAGAGTGGAAAACAACACTCCCCGCCAAACCCACAGCGTCACGTAGTTGGTTCACCTCCAGGATTCGACGTGAAAGAGTTTCCAACGCAGCAAGTTTTAATTCGCCGCTAAGCCGATTGGTTACTGGCAACTGCTGATGAAGTGTTAGAATTCTATCTTTGGCATCATTATTGGTGTGTCCTCAGGAGCCAGTTGGTAGCGGTTCAACGCAGCAATTTCACGCACGGTATCGGGTGGCAACAATACATCAAAACAAGTGGCAGTTTTTTTTGTTACAAGCGACGTGAGGTAAACTTTGTTAATCCCATCGAGAGCCACGGCCTGATTTTCCACAGATGCAGCAGCACAAACCGCAGTGTGTGCCGATACATCAGGAATATCCATCTTGGAGACGAGGGAAAGCAACGATGCAGTTCCTTTATTCGCACAAGTGCAGCCGTGCTTCTCAGCGCCGTATCTTGCCAGGAACCCCCTACGACACCAACGGAGGCAGGCGGAGAGAATATCATTCTGCAAGCTTTTCCAGTGGAGAATCAAAGCCCGACAAAGCAGCAACTGCATGTCGCGTCCTTCGTAAACAGGCTGAAGCTCCATGCAACGCTCAAACAACGAACCCAGCGCGACAGAGCAAACTGAATAATGAGAAGTGGTTCCCCCAATCGCCGAAACGTGTGTATTGTTCAGATGTAAAGAACAAAGGGCCAGCAAAGTCTGTGCCGCTTGCGTGCGTCGAAGAGACTGCCGTGTGTAGTATAGAATTAATGGTATTAAAGGAGAATTGATGCCCATCGCGCTGCACAATGTAGTAAGAAAAGCGACGTGCTTGGAAGACAGCTCCACACACCGAACTGTTATGGCTGATAAAATGAGTGTACAAAGCGGGGATTCTCTCCGCACACCGTCACCGTCATGTCTAGTAACGCAACTATATAGAACTCCTGAGTGGCATATCGAAAGGTATTCTACTAGGACCAGTAATGCATCAACATGCAGTGACCGCAACAGCGTGCTCATGTCATTGAGGTAGTTGTTACCATCGGGTCTGGAGCATACCGCTGTTCTTCCCAGTTCACGCACAGACCTCACGTAACCTTTCCGCTCCGTTGAGTAGCGGTTATGTTCGACATTAAGCCACCGGCTCTTTCGAAGAAGGGAATCGCTGGACAAAACAAAGTTCAATTCGCTATCGTTCCCGCAAACACCACCATCACCACCTCTACTGTTACTGCCTGTGCAACAGTTGTATGGCCGACTTGACACACTTATCAACGAAATGCGCTGTGACGGCGGCAATGGCCGCCTAATGAGTGAGGTCGTTTTGCCTCCTTTACTTTCCCCACTGCGGTAATGGCTAGCACAAGCTGTCAGCTAACTACCTGTAGGGAAATGTATCACCATTCTTTTGTGGAGGGGACAGCGTGCATATGCAGAAATGACATTCAATTCATGAGGAAAAAAAAAAATAGAAGTAAAATTGATTTAAATGTCATTACCTTAGAAAGAGGGAGATGTTGGGTAAATGTTATTCACATCAGATAACAGAGGGGTAAAAAAACATTCACCATTTAAAAAGAAATCCAAAATAGGCAAAAAAAGTTTATGTGGACACCGCTTATTTAACGACTTAGCAAATAATACAAAAATTGTAAAAAACATGCTCCTACGTGTGAGCCCAACATCTTTTTTTTTCCTTAGGGGGAAAAATGTAAGACGTTCACCAAAAGAATGTACACTTGGCTTGCCTAACAAGCGTACCCAGCAAGGGGGCAGAATGCAAGAGAGGGATCAGCGATCTCCACGAAGTCCACAACGGCCATTACACATCCAGCTGCCAATCACGCATCCGATTGCATGGCAACAAGCCACACGACAACAAATGCAAAATGATGAGCCTATGTTGCAATAATCAGTAGCGTTTGTATTCCTTTTTTTTCCGGTCAGTGTAGATATGAACACAAGAAATTCAGAGTGTTGTCTGAAAAAGAAGCACGAAGAGACGCAGGCGGAAAAGGAGTCAGAAACGATGGGCCTCTTACACCTCCACTACACCACTCCGCTCACCTCCCACTACGGTATGCGCCCCCTCAAGAGGGCAGTTGACGGTCCCGGGAGAACTTAGCACCAGCAAAGCTCATGTCTGTGGCATCTAAAAGCCGCAGAACCACAAAAACGTTGCCAATAGATGGAAGCTCAACACAAATTGATGTAGTCGTCGAGGGATCACGCCAAATGTGCACCGGCTGTACACCAATGCATTGCAGTAACCACACCAGCTCAATGTCATCAAGCTTCCGCGGTAAATTACGAACGAACAAAAGTCTGCGTGCATTCGATGATCTGGCGCTACTGCTCGAGTATTTTGGTTCGCTGCCGGCAGCGCTCAAGTAACTCGCAAAATTATCTCCAAAGAGCGCCTTCATTTTCGTTTCCACCCGCTCAACTACTCGATTGCACTCAAGCCGACGTTGGAGAAGCTCCAACTTTCTTGTCAAATGTTCCTGACATGTTTTGGCCTCCGACGCCTCTTGTGCACCCCCACCACTGTTAGGAGCATTATCCGCTCCCCCATCAGCCCTAACCGTAACTGAAAACCGCTGCAATTCCTGGTCCAAGGCAGCCCCGTTACGCAACGCACTCACCCACTCGTCGTAAACTCTGTAGGGCGGGTGTTCAAAGTACTTGTCGCTCCATGACTGCCACTCATGCTCTAAACCAATGACGCGACCTTTAAGAGGTAGCCACAGCTCCAGTTGTTCTTCCTCACTTGCTGCCGACGCAACAACTGTACTCGAGTCTGTATTGACACCATTTGATGCACTTGCTGCTCCACACATGCCAGAAGTATTGACAAGAAACATAACAGCCGCGGCCGCCTCATTGCTGTTCAAGGACACAATGGCTTTGCATTCATCGGCAATACAATGAACATTGAGGTAAAATGCATTGGGAATTCGGGAACAAATTTCACCGAGCTGAGACTTTAACCCCTCCTGATCACAATACCGACTCGGCAAGTGTCTGAAAGTAATAACACGAACAGGACAGACGGCGCTCTCCCTGAACACACTTGGAAGTGGCGATGGTGGTAGCGGAAGAGAATCGGTAAAAGGCCTCGGCATGAAGAAATTGGATGCGGCACTTAACGACACAGAACTGCTACTCCCGTCGCATCCCATCACTGAGTGCTGCTGAAGCACAGCAGGTCGACGCTCAGGCGGTGGTTCCACGCATTCCGTGTCGCTGTTTTTAATATCCATAGGTGTTGACAACAGGTTTCCCAAATTATCCACCGCTTCTGGTGTCAGCGCATCCAACATTTTTCTCAGATCCGCATCATCCAACACCTCCTTAAGGGCCGTCTGGAAACATGTTACCATTTTCTGCTGAAGTTCATTTACGTCCAGTTGGACATCCGCGGTGCGCATCGCCACCAGGGCCTTGCATAGTGACGATATTAACGGCTCATCACCCAGCATCTTGGGCGCCAGGTCACCTGCACTCGATAAAATAAAACGTTCAGTGTACTCTCTGATACTATTGAAAAGAAAAGAGGAGTCACCAGGACTATCTTGCGCCGTCTGCTCCGTAGCATCCAGGACGGAATCTCCTGCCGTGTCCTCATCTCGGCAACGCTTCAAACCTTTACGATTGCCCCTGGGCTTTTGTACTGTCTTCTTCATCGCGTACAGACACACAAGAAATATCGCAGTTAATCCCTTACGATGAGTGTGTCAAATGTTTCTTACTTCCTGCTACAGTGAAAGCAATAATGAGTAAAACAAAGGCGAAGTGTATAAGTTAGCAACGCAAACGAGTAGTAACAAAACTCTCATCCAGTTCTAGTGAGTAAGTAAGTGAGTAGGGGTAAAGGCTTAAAGGCACAGAACAACCGCACATTATAACATTTTCCCCCACCACAAAAGACAAGGAAAGCCCCGGACGTAGGGAAACAACCACACAAATGTACGTGAAACCAGTACGCGTATTCCAAAGCTACGGAAGGACGTAAAAAAAAATACCAATTAACAAGAGAACCCTTTGGTTCTCCACATCCGTTAGACGAACAACCTGTTCATTTCTTCATCTTGTCTGCCATTATTTTAGCACCACATCCAGCCACTCTCGCTTGAGGTAAATGTAGGAGCGCTCCACCTCAGCGGCAAGTGAGAATGGAAAAAGGCAATGGCGCATGACGTCGAGCAGATCCTTTGGAAGTACGTTATTGCTTTTGCGTTCGGTTCTCTTTCTTCGAGAGCGCATCATCTAAAATTCCTTTCAACTTCCCCTTTTCAGCGAGAGCCTTAAGCAACTCGACAATCATTGGAACGTAGTTATGCCGCCTGCGTTGGTTCTCTTGCTTTCCCTTCTTACGTTTTTCCCGAAGCTGCGCGAGCCTTTCCTCTAAATATTGTGTAGGGATCTCCTGAAGCATTGCCTCCTCAATCTGCTTTTCCAACAGCGGCAGGGGATCGTCAACGACGGCCATCAGCGAGAAGCAGATACCCTCTCCACCGTCCTTCGAATCCTCTGCGCTCTTCTCCATAACGCGCTTACTCACAACTTCCATAAGTTTTTCCTTATAATTCTGGTCGTCTGCGTCAGCGGCGATAATGGGACCATCCTGCAGTCCATCCAACTCCCAGATTGTACCACTCTTGTAAACAAAAGTTACAAAGTGGTACGCATCCCCGGATTCGGATGCACTTTGGTCTATTGAAAAAAGTTCGACAGGTGCGAAGGAGTTGTGTGCTTCACGGAGCACGTCACACTCACCTACTTGCGTACCGCGGAGGGACGGATTCATGTCCTGTGTGAAGGACAGAAAATTCTCTAGCGTCTCCCCTAATTCAATTTTGTCCCTGTGGTTTAAAAGGGTATTCACAATGGCAAACGTCGCACAAGCATTGTTGATGCTCTGCTTTGCGAAGTACACCGGGGCATCTGGCACGATAATGCCATCCGCTGCTGAGCGTTCCTTTCCACCCTTCCACTTGAAGAGAAGAATGAGGCCATAAATGTTGTCGTAGTCACGCAGGAACTCGTGCTCCAGTCCTATAACCTCCTCCACTGCTAAACAACGGGCGCCAAAGAGCTCGATCAGCTCGGTGAAAACAGCCGGGTCGCTTTCAATGAGACACCAATCGGACATGGTAAGCAGGAAGCGCTCAAGACAGCAAATGTCCAAAGAATCAAATTTGTTGTTATTGAAGATTAAATCCACCAGTAAAAATTCGGGCACGTGAACACGTATACAAACTGAGGCGCTTAAATTAACTTCCCCAACCTTTCGAGGTGCTATATATCTTTTCTTTTCAACGAAAAACAACTAAACTCAATTTCTTCCTTTTCCTGTGTACAAGAAGGGAAAGAAAATGTTGTACAAATAAATCCCGCGATGTTATCCAGTAGCAGATACCGAAGGAGCACAGGCCTTGCCATTTTTGTTGTTGTTGTTTTTCTTCGCGCTTTTAAGGCCAGTCAGCAAGCAATAAATATTAATAACCATCCAGTCGGTGGCAAATAAACAGCTGAAATAACAAAGATACCAAAATTTTGAAAAACACCGAAACATCTGTTTACTGATTCTATGGTGCGCCACCACACCCGCGAGCTAAACCAGAAGCACGCGTGGGGCATATGCGACATGCAACAGTAACAAGGACGCTGCTAGAAATAAATACACTAACCGGTGAGGCAAACGATTATTCGTTTTAGCATCAGCTCACCACTGCTATCCTACCCGAGGGTCCTGAGCAGTCTGCAGCACTGCGGAAAGTTTCTCTAAGGCATGAACAACATCCATGTCCTCTATTCGTACATTGTAGCTACCCACCTCCCTCATTGATTGCTTGTCGCATGAAAGTAAAAGCTCGTACAACATATGCAAGTAGCCCGGTGCTCCTAGAAACAGTTCAATGGAATACTCTTTCTTCCCACAGATTAGAGCACGAGGGAAGTTGTACCTCTCCGTCAGCCTTTCAACGGAAATCATACGAAGTAACCTCACCCGACGCATACGAGTAGGCATCGCTAATTCAATGGCCTGCAACGAGAGGGAATCCATGCCAAAAGCAACGTGGGCCCATGGCCGCCGCGATATGCGGTCAAGGAGGACTGAAGCGTCACCACCGGGCCGCTTTAAGCGGTCACACATGCACAAAGATAATGGCCGAAGCCCATCTACGATGTAAACAACACCCGCGAAACGCAATGCAGAAGCCACTTGCGCCACGAGTTCAACCAGAACCAACTCCAGCAAAGCATCCCGCAACCGCACGTCATGAAGGGCGTGTCTTGCTGCGTTGAGTATCTTGGCAGCTGGAGTGGCAAATGTCTCCCACCTGTAAAGCGCCTGATGGCCTACAAGATGAGCTACCTGATAAGTGTTGAACAATATCTCATTACCCACCGTTGGTCTAATAAGTTGTTCCCAGAGCTCCACGAGAGCTGTAGAACTGCTTCGCAAGGAGGGCCGCTGCGTAACAGCACAATCCACGAGAAGGCGTACTATGGTCATAAAGAAAAAAGGTACATCTATGAGAAATGACTGCGTGTAAAGGCTCGCGTATGACGCGCCCTTATCATCCTCGGCGTGAGAACCACCACCATGAGAAGAGAAGCTCAACATCCCATCGAATAAAAGTTCGAAGTTCAGTGGCAAGATAAGGTGAGCACTGTACTGACTTTCCTTTGAAGAAACCAACATGGTGCTATAATACGCCAGCGCCGTAGTCACACCACTTTTAGGCGGGCCCTCCACCATCACATGCAAAGGATAAGACTCGTATGCTCTTTCCATGGTCAGAGGGCACACACTCTGCTCTGCGATTACCGGGCGGAAAAGCGATCGCAGTTCTTCCTCAAAAAGAAGGTCTTCATCAGGAAAAGAACGTCCCCAAAGTTTTAACATGATTAGTGTTTTCACCGCCGCGACGCGCTCAACGTGGGTTATACCCAAGTCGGACGGTGTAACAGGTGCATCAAACGTTGACGAAGGTACTTCAACCTCCACACCACTAACATAACATGCTAACCTGTCTTCCCTTATGCGGCTGTCGCTAACCGGTAATGCAGCTGAAAATTGAAGTGGAGGGCTCACAGACGAGGAGCGATGGGTGGGAGTCAATAAGGCCGATGGATTCCTCCCGGAGTGCCGGGTCAATCCTTCACTAGTTTGGGGAAACGAAGTAAAGACGGTGCTTTCCATCCCGTTGTAATGTACACTCGACCCCATTACCGTATCCCTAACCGGCGAAATTGTCGCCGTCAGGTTTGGTGGCCAATCGCCGCTGATGTCCCCATACTCGTCGTTGGTGAAATAGCGGCTCTTTTCCTTGCGTGGCATGAACTTTGAAGTGGCGGCGACCACTATCTTGCCGGCATCAATACACTCCTCAACACTGTTCAACGGCAAGCCCAACAATGAGTAGGCAAAGCGATAACGTCCCTCACCATATCTAGCAACTGGTGTTGGTGCAAAGGTTTCAGATATCAGAGCAAGTAGTTCATCCATTGCTTGTAGGCGATAGGGAACGTACACGCAAGCAGGGTTCTGGAGAAAGATATCATTATTTTCGTATACTGTAAGCTGCGCCATAGGGTCCCCTATTTCGGAAACAAACATTGAACGGGGGAAAAGGATAGCACACAGGCCAAACCAAGAAGATAAAGAATGACAGAAAGGAACATTCACAGTTTTTCGGCAACACCAGTGCAAATTTCAGCTGAGAAAAGGTATGCACGAAAGTGATAATGCGCAAGAAAAGGGGGGAATAAATGAGATGAAAATATAAAATCCCCACCACGTAGCCCGATGCAAGGGGGCCAAAAAGAAAAACTGATAGAGACTCACCAACAAACGCATACCGTTATCTGCTTCTTCCCACTACTCTGGACGCTAGTCCATGGGCATGCACCGCCCTTCCCCGATATTCGGTGGACAACGAAAATAAAATGAAAAGTGAAAGTGAGGAAAATAAACACCGGATGTTAGCGAGCCGCATGTAGTACCGGATTATAACGACCACGGAGCTGTCACAACGTTTTTTTTAAAAAAAAGAAAAATTAAGTTGTCATGCCCATTATAAACGCAAAGAGGCGCCCTAGATAATAATTCTCTTGAACGCCAAGCAGGAAACTCTTGCTCAAGACCACCATGGAACTCACGCATATGGACAAAAAAAACTTCTGGTGAAGCTACACAACCTCCCGCAGATAGTTATCCTCCTCATTACACGATTTTGAGAAAAAGAAGAAGAGGGAAAACAAATGCTACATTGGGGGGATACCCCTGTAACAAACGGTGGCAGTACGCACATCGCTGCCGTCAGTCAGCGATCCTGAAAGGTAAGAAGCAATAAAACCAGTAAACTCAAAGTAAAGTGTGTGCTGGAGGTGAGTGAAGTGAGGGGGGAAAAACTTAAGGGACGAAGTAGGGCTATTAACCAGTGGTGAAGCATTAAGAACATAATCTTAATGATTAATTAACGTACCCCCTGTTTCTCTTTTTTTTTCTTTTGGCTTAAAAAGAATATACCATATTCATTCTCCTTTATTTGAAGTAAAACAGTCAGTCAATAATGGTAGACCGTGTATGGAAAATTTTCCTTAGACAATACGTAGTAGACTTTTCATTAAGTTGTAATTCTGTGAATTACATCTCTTTCTCCATGGTTCCACTGTTCGTCACATGTCAAACGCATTTTTCACCTGCTTAACGCTCAGCATATTTCCTCGACTATTTGCCGACTTATATTGACCGTAGGCTTGGATCCACAAGGACGCTTCACTTTTTCCGATAAACTTTCCATGGCGGCACAGCAGCTGAATGCCTGCGGCCCCGGCAAAGCTAGGTGCTCCTTTGGATGTGTGTGTGCAAATAGTACTAAATGACATATCGCACGGTGCAGTGCCCAGCCCTCATAAGCGGGATAGAAGGGTTCTATAAGTCGCCAAAGTGAACATAAGATGTACAATGCATCACCCCCTTTCCTTTGGGCTTCAGCAGTGTTGCTAGTGGAGCGGTGTTTTCCGCTGTTAGCGGTAGTGCCGCTGGATTTTGGATTGTTGACGTCCATATTCGCCCCTTCTACACAACTCTCGGTGGGGAGGTGATGCTCAGGGCGGTATCCAAAGTTACAGAGTAAGAGCTCGAGGTTGGGTGCCTGCCAACCAACACGCTGGTAGTGTTTAAACGCCTCAGTCGTGAAAGATGTCAACACTACGCAAAAGAAATAAAGTAGCACACGATACAACCAGTGCTCAGGATGTATGCTGAGGCCGTCAATTTTAGAAAGATTGTCTATAAACCACTCTATTAGATTACTATACAGGCCACACTGCACCACATCCTTGAAGGCGCCTATCAGTTGATTCACTGTCTCGCGAGATTCTGGAGACCACGTGCATACCGCGCCGCAGTGAGCACACGGCGCCTCGTGAGGAAGCAAAGGATCTTCTTCCTTATTACCCTCACCATAGTTTCCGCAAAATGGTAGATGTGTATATTGCTGACAACTGGTACACCGAACATGCTCATGGAAAGCATTGGGATCATTATCGCTTGTGCATCGCTCACAACTGCACCAAAACAGCCATGAGCGTAGGTACTCCCGACGGTTCCCGACGCCCATAAGAAGCTGCGCATCGCTAAGATACTTCACATTCACAAATTCCCCAGCTTCAACAGGCCGCACAGCAATTAGCGTAACTGTGTTAGACGCCGCATCGAATTTCATGGCTGCATTTGCTACACAACTATGATTGGCAAGCGCACAGGCACGAAAAAAACCGTGGTAAAAACAGTTATAACGACACATCATAGAAACAAGAAAGAGCTCTTCAAAATCGCTGTCTGACATTCTAGGAAGCAGCGGTCGCACTTCCCCCATCACCAAATTTTGGATATCACTCGGCACATCAGTCGGAGAGCGTGGCCAACATCCCTCAAACTCCTTCTTTAAGCGCTTCCACTCGTCAGAGCGCCGCCGTTGGTGAGGCAAGGCCTTTTGAGCAAAGGACAGCACTATCTCTGTGGTTGTTGAACAATCTTGAGGACCCAAGTGAACGTCTACAGGCGACGCCTGGAACTTCTTTTCCACCAGAATTACATCGTTTGGCTTTAAAGGGTGCAGTGCCACAATTCCCACACCACTTTCAAAATCCTGAAGCGCAATATGAGGCGAGACGTTAGAGAGTCCCAGGGACTCATATAACGGGAAATTAATCTCAGACTCCAAGTCCCTCATCGTTTTTGCCGCGGATGAAGGCGACTCCTTCCGGAGTAGAGGACGAACGTACCGCAGCAGTGCTACGAAGGCTTCAAATGGATAGCCGTCAAGACGACGTGCATGAACGTAACGTATCCACGCCTTTAGGAACGTAGGGTCACGCCGCGTTCCCTCTTCCGCCGCCTTCCAGCTTTCGCTGTACTCTCCTTGTGAAAGATATACATTACTTAAGTTGGAATACAGAATCGCAAGCATCCTTCCAACATCAGAATTTTCGGAAGAATGACCATCATTGCGACCTACTTCCATCTTCTCAAGGTACTCAATGGCCTGCAAGTACGCCTCCTTCGCGCCTTTCACATCACCATCGGTAAAACATGCATTCCCCTTGTTTTTAAGCTTCTCCGAGTGCTCCATACCTCTTCGCTCGAGCACGAAAACTTTCAATAGTAATGAAGAGGAAAGGCAAAGGGAATTAAAATAGATACGGTAAAGGGGCTGTAAGAACAACTCAATTCGACTGGTAAAAAGAGAAAGCGGTAAAGACATACACTGTTTTACTTCGCATAGTATGTGTGAAAAAAAAACATTACGCTGAGTAATGAAGGAACACTGTGAGTAGTAGTCTTGTGTACCTGAAACCAACACAAGGTAACGACTAAAACATATCTACTATCTTCGTTGCCTCCTCGATAGCTACCCCTCTGTACGTCACCAAAATAACCGGAAACTAAGAATTTACAACACCCACATATGCAACCGTCCACAGACATCCAGAAACTGGTCGCACGTACACCAACATAGGCATTTGCTTTCATGTATTGTGACAACTACCGCAGCCAACATGCGACTGTTCTCCAGACAAGCGGAAAGTTCGCACGCATTCAGTCAACTGACTTGGAACAAATCAATAAGGCTACATCTTTCGGTAAGGATGGCCCAGGCGAGTGAAAATGCCTCACTAACAAAGCTGCAAGGTAAATATGAACTTACTGTGCAACGCAGGCAGAAAATCCAACGACAATAGTTGAAGTATATAACATGTGCTAACGGTGCGAATGGCCTTAAGAACCAGCAACCACGTCTCACAGCGACAAAATCTGGGGCCGTCGTTACGAACAGAGGGGACGGAAGTAACCACTCGGGAGGGGAATTAGGGGATGACGCAGTCAGAACGTTAACATTTTCGGCGAGCCACAAGGCTATCTTTTTCCCATGTTTTCGCTGAGCAAATATGGGATCGTGTGGGTGCAGATATTTAAGACGGCGGAATTCCCTAGCAAGCATAATATGTTGAAACCTCTCATTGAACATGCTGCCCACCGCAAACACATCAAACACCCCTTTCCTCCCACACATGAATTCGGTATTCTTCTGTTGGGATGTCACATCAGCATAGTCATAAAGCCCGGAAGTTATAAATCTTTGTGAAAATACGTAGACAGCATCTCGGAATTCTGTCTCAGTTGACCTAGACCACAACTGCTTGGAGGAGATCAACACTATCTCAGGCACAATCCATCTTGAGCGTCCATGCCGCAGTACGCGTGGAGATACCACTGGCTTTCCATTATCTTCACTATCCACTCGGCTCTAAGGTGCTCAATGATATCTCCGCCCTCAGTCCAGTTACTCAATGAGGAGGCGAAACTCATGGAGTCACGCATCTGCTTGGCCACTTCCCGCAGTGAAGGAGGAAGTATGGCCAAGAACTTGTTAGGAAAAAGAAAATTACCGGGTGACCTCACATTCCGCAGAATATTTTCAATGTTGACACGCTCTTCCGCAGAGCAGGAGATGATCAACCATGGAGAACCTGTCAGTAGAGCCACGCGCAACGAATACAACAGCCTCTGTGTAAACTTGGCCGTAAGAGAGCCATGTCCGTGTGAGTCAAAATCCCCTGCAAGAAATACTGCCATCGCACCCACAGACCGATGAGTGGCACTTGTGAATTCAACACTCTTATTCAGGCCGTCATTCAGCACTGACGCTTTGTGTATGTCACCGCCTGCAGAATCATTAGAAGTCCCACCATCCCGTGATAAACGTTCGTGAACCTTCGTACGCTGTTCTCGCAGCAAGAAATTTATGTGATGGGAGTCTCCATTCGGCGCAACACACGGGAGCATATTCTCATTTTTCTCAAGAAAATTGTCAAACCTCATCCAGTCGATCATGAAATACTGCCAGACGCCGGTCACAATGACGAAAAGTGCACATCCACCTAAATTTATAAACCGGTTCATTGTTCCAGGAGAGTGTGCAGCAGATTTGTGTGTCACTTGGCC
The DNA here is from genome assembly GCA_002287245.1 of Trypanosoma congolense. Lineage (NCBI taxonomy): Eukaryota > Euglenozoa > Kinetoplastea > Trypanosomatida > Trypanosomatidae > Trypanosoma > Trypanosoma congolense. The sequence continues at coordinate 614,567 of NHOR01000454.1, read as the reverse complement.
GACCCGCTTCACAGGTTAGCAGGCCACAATATGAAAAAAAAAAACTAATTTACTTTTATCACATGACACCGGGGGAGAGGAAGGAGAGAAGCACGGTAATATTAGCCGCAATAACAAAAAAGCAAAGAAGTATATAGAATCAATTGTACATGCTTTACGCGTGCAGATATGCCATGCGATGCTACAACGAGCATCAAAAGTTTGTTTCACTCTTCTGTCGGTGTGGGGCCGCCTCAGGGGAAAAAAAACTCTCTAAACTCCCTTTGACGCGCACAGGTACTAACAAATATGAAAAATGTATAGAATGGAAACAATAAAAAAAAAAAGACACTGATACATGCAGAGGGATAAGAAAATATCTATGGGTTAGAGTGAACAAGCGATGCCACCACAAATACAGGAACTGCTGCACCTCTTTAATTTGAGCGAGGAACGGCGTTTCACTCAGCTGCACCCTGTTGTCCAACGTTATTGCCAGTCTATCCTCGCACCCCTTCTTGAACAAAAATTTAATTTAGTGCAAAGCTTCTTTTTAATGCAAGCTGATAAACGTTTTTTTTCTTTTTTATTTAAGAAAAAGGAAACGTAAGCGAATAAGGATAGAAAGGAGACATAAAATTCTTTAAGGAATAAAAGTAAATATGATTATCATGGAACGAGATGTCCTCCCTTACATAGCTAAAGAAACGGAGCACTATCACTTCCCTCTTTTACAAGCAAATAAATTGTGCCCTTTTCATAAGACACTAATACGCGAAGTTCTGAGATGCAGCGTTAACTTCCTATGCCACTTTTAGAGAGTTAATGTGAGAGATGAATCTAAGCTTTGTGAGTCATCGAAGGAGTGTGACGACTTCTTTGAGACTTTTTGACCAATTTTATCGGCGTGTGTAGTCGCAGCCTTCTTGGTATCGCTTTGCGCTGTTTTCTTTGCACCAAACGCATCTATCTTTTTAAACTTTGTGTCCTCTTCGGACGAAGAAGATTCACTCCACCTCCTTTCTCTCTGCTTTGCATGATCCTTACCTTTTTGCTCGGTTTTCCCTGCCGTCTTCTTGTCATCTTTGGCTGCTGCCGATGAAGGTACTGCGGCCTTCTTTGGAGGATCTTTCACGTCATCTTCACTGGTAACATCGAAGGAGTTCCTTGCGACCACGTCAACATTTGAAGGTTGCTTTGCAGAAGCCTTGCGAGGCTCAGGAACGTCTGAAAGGGAATCGCTCCATGAGTCAGTAGCGGGCGGCTGGGTCTTGGATTGCTTCCGCGGCTGAGTTTGTTGGGCTCTAACCTTTGGTTTCTCACTTCTGTCAAAAGAATCGTCATCCGTCTCTTCCTTTACAGGTGCCTTTCTAGATGCTTCCGGTGCGGTCTTACCTGCTTTTCTAGGCGTCGTCGAGGATGAAGAACTGGGCGAGCCTCCCTTGTTGAATTTCCGCACAGTCAAGACACCACCACCAATAGAAACAGCAGCAGTAGACGACGGCCCGGCCGGTTTGGTTGTACTCTTTGTACCAGCCACAGGCGCTTTGCGTTCCTCTTTACCAGCAGCCGGAGCACTTTTCCGTTCCTCTGGGGACTCTTTGTACGTCACCACCGGACTGTCATCATCAAGATTTTTATTTGTCGTTTTTCTAACAGGTGGTAGAGCTACGGGAACTATAAAAGCCTTCTGCGAAGCCACTGATAGAAGTGTGTCATCTGTCGATACACATCTATTTGGAAGGCTCGAAGATGGTGCAGGTGAGCCTGCAATAATCCTTTTACTGACGTTCACCGCGACTGGCTGTACAGAGGGACTTCGGGAATCTGAACCTGCGTCCTTTCCAGCGGTCTTTTCGTTGCCCTTCGGCCGGGCGGCCGCTACCTTTTCCTCACGCACTGGAGAAAACCCTGCGTTAACACAACGTGCCCCAGCCCTCACAGCGGCTTTGCGCATATCAGCGATAGGAGTTAGCTTCGTATTCCGTGCTGCCTTGAATCTGGGAGGAATAAATGGTGCTGCGTATTTGACGTACATGCGAAGAAGCGTTGACACCTTACTATCTTCCCCCCGCAGATCACCAGCGGTGCTTTCTTCCGAGTTACCCTTCGCACTTCCGGAAAGGTTCCGTAGCCTCTTCACCTCATCGCGGAGCCTGTCAAGCTCCACTTGCTTCCCCTCTACGAGGCTCTCCCACGCGACCTTTGATTTTTTATTACCCTCTTGCCGTATTTGCCCCATTTCACTCTCCGAAAGGTTCAGCACCTTCTCTGTGCTCGACACATACTCGCCAAGGTGTGATGCCAGCATGTCAAGAGCACCAAGTGAAAAGTCGACCAATATCTTCCATTCACTCGTAGAACCAGAATCTTTTAATGGCACAGAAGTCGGTGCTGTTGCGCCGTCTGTCGCAGGTGATATTACCTCGATAGTTTGAGTAGCCACTGACGATTTTGATTGGGTAACGACAGGCACTTTTTCTTGTGGTGCGGCACTCGGAGGAGCGTCCGCCGTCAGCACTGGCAACGGAGCTGTTTGGGTCTCGACCACTTTTGTTGCTACTACGTTTGTCTGAGTGGTTGCTGTAACAGCTGACACCGCAGAGCGGTTTTCGTGACGGCAGCACTGTCCGTCCCACTTCTGCCGTCATTGCTACATAATGGCGGAGGCAAAGTTTGAGTTGCCACCGCTGACGACGGAGGCAGAGAAACCTGAGTTGCCACTGATGACGCTGGCGGAGGGCCGGCTGTTTGGGTGCACGCTGAGAGACACACCTTCGAAATTTTCGGTTGCGGCTCTGGGGCTCCCATCACAGCAGCAGGGTGGTTTTGCAACCGATCAAGACGCACCTCCTGAAACAATCGCATAAGTTCATTAATCTGCAACGAAGAGTGCTCCATACTCATAACGGCTTTCTGAAGCGATGCAATAGATTCCTCTTGGTAACAATCTTCACGTCGATAATCCGTGATTCTACGCTGTGCAACGCTAAATTCACTAAGAAGCTCCTCGACACGGGAGAGAACGCGCTCCAGATGCCTTTGCAGCGCAGCAAATCCGTTGCTCACCTCAGCTGCATGTGACGCGCACGAGGAAAGTTGCAACTTATCAGAACGGGCTTCCTCCGCCGCGAGGGCCATACACACCTTCTTTGGAACCGCCCCAACCAACTCCGTAACACGTTCATTACCCTGCTCAAACACGCTCCTGATCGCTCTAATGATTCGCTCAGGCAACTCGCCCAAATCTAACATGGAGCTCACATCTACTCGTGAACCGTAGTTCAGCTCCGAATCCGTGATGTTCTTTTGCACTACCCGCTTCAGAACAGCCATGACGTACATGCATAACCATAATGTGTTGCTCCGAAGAGTGCTTTCCTCCTCAACTATGCTGCTTCGTCCTTCTAATTCATCTATAACAACGGTGGATAGGTCTTGAACGATAACCGCACGCCGAAGTAAATTGCATGCGGTATTGCACTGCTGGGTGAGGGCGGAAACCTCTTCCTCAAGCCGGTGAATGTAACGCGATGCGGCAGCACTAGGCGCGGCTAGCGCACAGTTGCGAAGCAAAGTGTGATCCCGCGCTGCACCGCGCAACGGAGTGAAGTATGGACTCTCAGGTATCATACTTGGCAATGTGCCTATATAATTAAAGCGAATGTAAAATGTAGCAATAAGTGTCTGCTCCCTTCAATTTTACCCAAATAACGCAACGTCTCGCAGTCAGTGATCCACTGTGAGCGTGTCGTATCCTGCGAACGTCGTAGCTGCACGTAAATTCGCAACGTACTAGAAAGAAAGAAAGAAAGAAGAATAAATAATAATAATAATAAATGATGAGAAAAAGTTTCGGAAAGGGAAAGAAAATCTAGAGACACCAAGGCAGTAAAAGATTGTACATCCGAAGATAAATATTCCTTCGTATTTTCACAAACATGGGACCAAGCACGATCAACACGTAAAGGTCTCACAACAAACCCCCCTTCCCTGTCAAACGCGCTAATAGATCAAATTAACCCATAAGTACTCAGAAGGGAGTCAAAACTTAGCAAGCAATCATACATCGTCCGAAAATAACAAAGAAACTAAAAACAGAAAAGAAAAAGAAAACATGCAAAATCCAATCCCATCCACTGCGTAGGTGGCATGGAACTCGTACATACGTAATAAAAGTGGTTGTCCGGTGTGTGCAAAAAAAAAAAAGACATAACCACCAAGGGGACCACATGAATCAGCCGAAGACTACATTTTTTTTCTTTTCATTCCCAACGACAGGCGCTAACTTAGGGAACCGGGAACCAAAGATTACCTCCTTCGCTCCCTTCTCTGCATGGAGAAGAGCACTGTCACGGAAACTAATCAATTACAAACTCTGCAAGTGAATACAGCAAACTGAGAAATTGCACACCACAGGTGCATCAACGGAGACGCATGCAAGTAAACAGTCAGGCCACCACTTCACAAACGAAAGCTTCAATTTACACACTAAATAGTCACACAATCAAGTCTTGATGGGGAATCAGTAGTAGTAACAAAACAAATACGGGCATGGACATTATAAATGTTGATGAATGGTGATATATTGAAGGACAAAAAAAAAAACGAAACAGAGTTTCTGCGAACAATTAATTGTTTGCACAGAACTCTTTAACCAACCGCGTGACCCTCAGTTTCACTCGGTAATTTCTGAATAATTACTTGTTTGTTTTTGCATTTATTCCCCCAATTGTAGCTCCTTTTTCAGTCTATATATTTTCTTCGAATCATTTCCCTTTACAATCCGTTATTGCACCACATCGCGTCACATCACGTGCAGGACGGCAGCCACAAACCACTTTTTTTTACTGATCAACTCACAATCTCAAAAAAAAAAACTCCCATGGACGAACCCTCCCTGCCGCGAAGTTATATGTTTTGAACTCTCTTAACTTTCTTCTTCTTAAACATGACTCGTTTTGCTTGTATATGTTTTTCTTCCGAAACTTCCAAAGGCACATCAAACCATCGAGCATTACATACCTCAAGTGGATGTTGTTTGAATAGGCCAACTGTGAAAAAGAAAAAAAAGAACCAAGGACGACAGTGCGTAAAGTACTCAAACCGAACGATAACCAAAGGAATAAATGAAAACGATAAGATTGAAGATAAAAATGTAAAATATAGTTCACGGATGGAGAAAAGGGCGAATAGAAATAAAACCTCCACGGAAAATTGGGGGCTGGGGCACAATAGTAATAACAGTTGCGATAGCAACGACCTCAACTGGTAAGAACTCAAGTGGATTTATACCCTTGGAAAAAAAAAAGGCGCGTCACTTTGTCACATCGTGGATCGCACGGGCAACATACTCAACATTCGTGCTGTTCAGCCCTGAAACGGCGGCACGGCCGTTCAGCGTCATGTAAATGTGATATTTGCTCTTCAACAACAGCACCTGCTCCTTTGTAAGGCCTGTGTATGCCATCATTCCCACCTGTCGCTCAATGTGAGACCAGTCATGCGTTGAACCACATGCCTTAAGCTCTGACACCAATCTCTTTCGCACATCCACAATACGCGATGACATGCTCCTCAGTTCCTTCATCCACAGCTCCGTCAGCCTGGAATCGTTCAAAATGCTATTCACCACGCGAGCACCGAAAATGGGTCCATTGCTGTACATTGGCCGAATCAGGATGGCGAGCTGCGACATAATGCGCTCAGCTTCATTGGAATCTGTTGCCGACACGTGCAACGCACCGCAGCGGTGGCCATAGAGACCAAAATTCTTTGAGAAGCTCTGAGCCACGAGGATATTTGGCACCATGTCTACCAGGCACCGCGGAAGAAACGCATCATACTCGATGTCACCCGTTGCGAAACCCTGATACGCCATGTCAATGAATGGAACCAAGTGGCGCCTTGTAATCACTTTGCACACCTCCAGCCACTCATCATGTGTTGGGTCCACTCCCGTTGGGTTGTGTGCGCAGGCGTGGAACAGCACTACAGAGCGTTCTGGCACATCTTCCAAGTGCTTCAGCATACCGTGAAGGTTAAGCCCCTTCGTGGCGGGGTTATAGTACGGATATGGTATTAGCTCGAGCCCTGCTTTACCAAAAATATTTTTGTGGTTTGGGTATCCAACATCTGGACCATAGATGCGATCGCACCCGTTGAAGAAGGATCGGAGGAGATCACCACCAACCCGGAGGGCGCCAGTACCACCAAGCGATTGGCAACTCGCAATGCGGCCATCTTTAAGAGCGGCACATTTGGGCCCGAAACATAACTGCTGCACCGACTCCAAAAATCCTGGAACTCCGATGACCGGAGCATAGTCCATATCATCGCCCACGCTTGCTTGCTTCACTGACTCAAGAACAAATGGCTTGTCAGAGTCGTCACGGTATACGCCTATACCAAGGTTAACCTTCGTTGTGGCAGGGTCCTTTCGGAATTCCTGCCCGAGGCCGAGAATGGGATCAGGTTCCCCCATCGGTACGTCTGCGAAAATGCTCCCAAGAAAGCGCTGACCACTCATCGCGACCTTCGCTGCTTCCCTCCCCTTCGTAGGTGAGAACATGATTTCCCTTAATATGTTATTTGAATATTGTAAAATCGAACTTTGCAAGTATCACGACGCGTCAGCAACACAGGGCATACGCATATACGTGTAGGCAGGAAGCATAAGGGAAAGGAAAGGAAAGAGCAAAAGAAATAGTGACGTATAGTGGTGATGATGTACAAACAGCGCATCGTACGGGAGTTGGAAGCGGGTGGACCAACAATAAGGTTCCAAATTTAAGCGCTTCGTGACACTTGGAGCGAGAGTGAGGAAGACGAAGAGATGCTCAAAGTGCACATGGTGAAGAGCCACTGCATTGCAAGACACAGAGGCATGCTGCAATAAGGATCAATCACGACGCACACTCGCAAGAATATATATGTGCAAACATACAAACCTATAAAAAAAAAGACACAATGCCAACTGAAAAAGAGAGGAAAGCGATAAATACGCGTTCTCTGCTAACTTGTTCACGGCCCATCATGGTCCTCCGCACTCCAGACACACGAATGCAACACCACACACAGGATAGCATTAACCATTAGCAAACAAGCGAAACGAGTGACAACACCAATAATAACAGCAACAACAGAAAGAAACGATAGTGAAAAGTCAACCGTGCCATTCACCTCAAAAAGCAGAAGGGAGACAAGAAAAGGCCCTTCAAAGTAAAGGAAGAGCCTTGCAAGGCAATATTTGAAGACCCATTCGTCCCCAATCAGCAACATTATTTCGTTGGACTAAAGAAAAAAAAGACCATTGTACCGATACAAACCGCTTGTGTAGTGAAGAGAACTCAACAACCCACCTGCCGCTAAATGTTCAAAAAAGGGGGGAAGTAGAACCCCAATGACCACATGAAACTTCACATGCCACTTCGCTAAGCACCACTGTGAGGCTTTGTCAGTTCATATTTAATGCAATCAAACAAAAGAGATCCAATGAAGATACAGGCGCAAAAGAAGACATCGCAGGCACCGCTGGCGCAAGGGTGTGGCACGCAAGCTGAACACAACAGGGACATCATCCCGTAAATATCAACAAGACAAGAAGCTTTTCTTCATTTCCCCTGTTTGACTACCACCGCCTTTCCCTCGCATAAACAACAGAATTATTAAAGGAAAAATAGTCCACGAGTGCGCACATCAAGTGACAACAAAACAGCATGTCACCACGCTAATTGCAGTAACACAATACCTCACCAACATCAATGAAACAGATATCCACCGCCCTCAGCTACATGTGGAGAGCCACTAGTGTAAAGTTCAGCTTCTACAAGCAAAAAAGTGCGGCAATATAAAGTGAGCGACCACGACTATGACGCAATGAAAGGGAGATGCCGGACTCACACACATCAATGTCAAGTCACCGTACCTCAAATTTCGCCTATCTTTCATTAATTCGTCCCTCCTTTAACACCGAGGCAGAGGGGAAAAAAAGATGAACATTTGACGCGCACTACTATCCAAAGTGTATGAATGTGTCACACTGCGCATCCTTGCCACTTTTTTTCCACAAATACACACACACACATGGTTTGTTTTCCGCACCCCTCGTACCGTACTGGAACGCAAGACTTCGTGGAGGGTAATAAATTTTCAGGAATAAATGATACGATGCAACACAGAGAAACAATACAAAGGAAAAAATGACAAGTTAGTGTTGTAAGGCCCCGGGCGGATGGGGCACACCGTAATGTACTAACGAGAATATTTCCTGCCTCTGTCTCCACCGCTCATTCGCCCACACACGCCACCGGGGGGTTCGGCCAAACTCAGTCATGAAGGTGAAAACATCTAACAACAGCCCTAAAACAAGGCAAACGCTGCAAAAAATCACTAAAAAGAAATTGTAACTAGCACACGCCTCTGAGCTCGCTGAAGAGTCAGGCATCTGCGGGTAGTGCGACATCCACACAACTTCCCAAACAATGAAAAGGAAGAAGCACACGCGAACAGGCTCCATAAAAAAGAGCCTAGCAGTGCTTTCACTCATTGGAATCCCCTCATCAATCCTGCGACGGGTACGCCACATCAGCGCAATGGGATAAAGCATATTAACTATCGTGTTGGCAGTTCCGATTGCGCACCATTGCGCCATCCACCTTCTGCAGTCTAATGAAAGTAATACGGGAAAACTGTAAGTGAGCTGCGCCCCGTTGGCTATCACCAAAAGCATGGTAAAGATAGGCATTGGACGGTCTTGGGGCAACACGAGACGCCACAAGCTCTTCACAGTATCCTGCACAGTGCGCGTGGCGTCAGCGCGCGGTGTGAACATTGGCGAAAGAATGCTCAACAAACAATGATGAGCCCACCACGTCCGCAAGCACACGCTGGCGTGCTAGTAGAGCAATATGAACCTTCCCCAAGTGCAGGTAGAGGTACAAGGCAAAAAATGATAACTACTACGTGACGCCACACACACACACACTTACCGTTCCTAATGGGATGCCAGGGTGTGAAAGCAAATGAATGAGGAGAAAGTGGAAAAGTGAGCAGGAAGTCATCTTTAAGAACGAAGAAGTATAGAACAAGCAGGTAGTGATAAATTTGATTTAATTCATACCCCACTATTACTACTTATGAGAATGCCACCCTTCTCCTTCCGCTACCAACCTCATCACGGTAACAGGTGTCAACATTATATACGGAGCATGTAGAGGGAAGTTGTCCCAACCATTTCAATTACGAATAACCCGCCACAGCAACAACAGATGCTCCCACCAAAAAAAAACTCGGCCTCTCTCTTCCACTGTTACTTCTCCCACTGTAGAAACCCTTCGAATGCCTGTTTAACATTATGCAGCGCCCTTGAGGTGGTGCCTCCACCCTCCAGCGTTGAGGCGCTGCATAATGTTAAAAAGGCATTCGAAGCGGAGAGCAAAGGTGGCCCGAGAGGGGGAGGAAAACCACCACCCTCCGTTTAAGCGAGCAGAGCAGCGAGAAAGTACCCAACGCAGGCCCCCATGCCGATGCAGAAATCGAAAATAAACTTCGGGCAAAAAATTGGAAAAAACATCAAATGCGATTTTTGGATGTACCCGTTAAAGTTAGAAACGGCGCTTTGTGTCACGGTAATAAAGAGCAGTAAATAACAAATGCGCCAGCCCCTCGCACGATCTTCAGCAAAATTCATTATCACGGCCATGGGGGCAAACAAAAACGCGTTGCAGAGTCGCACCAAGACAAGCACAGTCCCCAAGATAACATCATTATAAGGAAGACCAACAAATGACGCGTTGAGGTCAATAGTGTTCACGAGGCAGTGATTTCCCTGCACGTAAAACGACACCCAGGTGTAAAGGTGCACAAGCAACGCCTGTTCCACCGGTGGAAGGTGTTGCGTTGCGCTGAGGACCACTGGGAGGAACGCACCACTGAGGCTATAGAGGCACTCGCTACGTAGTTCTCGTTACAAAGAGAACTCGACCACAAAACAAGTGCTGAGTATCGTAACCATGCACCATGTGAAAGACAGAATGTTAATGCGAAGAAAGCCAGAGGACCGACGTGATGCACTAAAGGCCACCCATAGCAACACACCATCACAATCCCTAATATTACCCCAATCAAACGCTGTTTAAGTGTTGCTGCGCAAAGAACAAAAACAGTTCCTCCGGCCATAACGCCAATAGTGTTTAGATGAAATTCTGGGAAATTCGCCGCTACCCAAGCCCCTAAAGGCGACGTAGACTCTGCGGTGTGTGTAATATGCGAGCGTTCACGATATAGTAAGGGCACCACCACACGTAGTACCAACATAATGAATGCAAGAAGGTAAACCACACGACTTCGACTGTTTGTTACCTCAGGCACAGTGAACACAGCCGCCAGCAAAAGTATCTGAAGAAGAGAAAGGATCTCTATGCTCTCCTTGATGATAAAACTGTTTGCAAACACTGTAAATAATCGAAGCATAAGCAGAAACATTGTTCCCACACTCATCATAGACCGACAACGCATTCCGTGCTGAACGTCACTGTTCCACAAAAGGGAAAGCGCAGCGATCATACAGAGGCACACGCCTACAAATGCACCGACACGCTTTATCTCCATACGTATAGAGCGTGCAAAGTTGCTCATGTGCGCCACGCGGTTTCTAAAAGGAACATGTGCGTCCTCCCACTCGGGTCTCACGGCGAGGCCCGCCTCACGAAAGTATGTCATGATTTGCTCCCAATTACACCGCTCAGTTGCATCCAAGTTGGCATCAGAATCAGAAAGAACAATAACTTCGGGTATTATGCGCCCAATGTTGCTAAAGGGAATGGGTACCCCGAGCAGTGTAGTGAGCGTCGGTACGAGGTCAATTTGGTGAACTGCGCTCAACTTATCCGGGCGGACTCCTGCATTGTCACGGCAAGCTTTCAAGCGTGACAGATCCTCATCAATGTTTTCCTTCCACCGCATCTCTGTCAAATCTCCTTTACGCCTCAATGCAGAGGAAGCTGCCGTGAGACCCGGCGGCTGTCCACTGCTTCCATCGAAGAGCTCCGCATACATGAACGAATCCCTTTCACCGTCCGAGTCTCCCCCATGATCCCCACTATTCGTCATGCCGTGGTCGCCAAACACCACTAAAAGTGTTCGCATAGACGTGCGGCGGCCCTCACGCAGCGCTCTGCTGATATTCCGCAGGATTCCATCGGTGTCAGCGAGCTTCTTGTGCATAGCAGGGTGGTCTGCGTGGTGCCGGTGACCAACGTGGTCCACTGCTAAAAGATGGCCAATAATCAACCGCGCGTAGTGGTTAGGTGCATTCTCTACCGTTTCTGAAAGTAGTAGCGGCAACATATCCCTCACGACTGTCTCATCATTGGTGTCGAAGTCGCTCACATTGTATGGTGGAAGTGCATGCGTATGCTTCCACACTGATGTGTTTCGGTCCTGATCAGGGAACAAATTAAGCCATGTGTCATCCCCTAACAATATGGACCGCCTGCGCATTTGCAAAAGAATGTTGTCCATTTGAACCTCATCTGTGTTGAGGTTTGTCCCCACCTCCAGGAAGGCAGGCGTTGTTCCCGTCGTGAGAGCCTTAATCCTCTGCGCTGTCACTGTTGGGGTGTCAGAGAGAAAAAAGAAACCATGCGATGGATGATCCGTACGCATCAGATTTTCCCCGATGTACGTTAGGGACGAACGATTTTGCTCAATACTGTCCTTTCCTCCGCGAAAGCCCTGTGCGCCAGCGGCCGAGCACTTTTCCCCATGAAGATAGTGAGACGCAAGGGAAGGCAGTACAAAATCCGGCCTCAAGGCGTCAACTAAAAGCACTACTACTTGGTCGACACCACGCACACCACGGCAGGTTTTGTTAGAAACGGTCGTTAATGTAACCGTCTTCGACAACATCGACGTCACGAAGAGGAAGGAACCGGTGACGTATAGTACCGCAAGCAGCAGCGCACGGATGTGGAAGGGACGCGCCGTGGAACACGGCTCCATCGCCTTAGTGGATTCGCCGTACTTCGCTCTCATTACTGTTTCTGTACAGTTTCTATTAAACAAAAAGAAGTCCCCCAAAGTTGAACGGGCCGACTAATAGTTCAAGGGACACGAATGCAAAATATGGCTCACCTTTTTTCCGAAAAAGAAAAAAGCGACCACCAAGCAGCTCTAACCAAGGAGAAATGGTGATCCAAAAGCTAACAAGAACAGAAGGCCAACTTTAGCCCTGTTGCTGAGGTATACCCGTGATCCCCACAAGTACTAGTAGGAAACACGAAATTATAACCATAATTTCGCATGTTACAACGACAAAAGGAAGGAATAAGAGGAAAAAGATTGCCAATAGGTTAAATAGTGCCTCATAAGTGGACCATCATATGTATTAGCTAGCAATATATCTATGTAGTTTATGCTTCACCTAAAGTGTTTCACAGACTTTTGGCGACAATCATGCACAGCCGTGGCCGTCCACCGTACACATTTTTAACAAATTACAAAAACGAAAAAGGAAATGTTAACGTTAACGGTATCAGTGTAAGTTTAAGCCACTACTTTGTAAACATTACACACAAACCTTAATGTAGATAAGTAACAAAAGTGCATGAGCTTATCGACGTCTGTTGGATCTCATCTCACGCTTCACATTTCGGCGCCGCAGCTGCATGGCGCGCTGAGCGGCCCGTTTCTTTGCTGCAAATGGTAATGCATTTTTCGTGTGTTGTAAGGTACGTATCTTCGCACGGCGGACCGCATCCGCCCACTGCTCCTCGGTAATCTCACGGCGAGCGTCCAGACGTTCACTACTCAAACTGTCACCCTTCAATCTCGTAGCACCAGCACCGAATAAATCCTCGAGCTTCTCCTCCACCTTTCTTTGTAGCTCCGTGTCACGTTGTAGACGACGCTTCTGAATCACCTCTTCACGACTAAGCTCGTCATCAGGAGCTTCCACGGGCGACATGGGGTCATTGTATTGCATTGCTGTCTGCTCAATTGTTGATTGACGTGTGTTGAGTAGTGTATTGGGGGAATCAATCTGCGGATGTTTTGTCACCGCGTAAAGTGGCACGTCGTGTGGGAACAGAGATCCCTGTCGAATACGCTTCAGCAACTTCCAACCTCCAATATGTTGCCACCGCATCGTGCTGTGGGCGCTAACGCGATTCCGGTCTCCGTAGAAACGTCTGTAAACACGGCCAGTAACAAGTTCGCCGCCTGGCGTGCAGAAATCTGCCTGCACTTTGCCGTGACACTGTGGGTCCCGCACAACTCGCATGTATTTGGGTGCCGTGCGCATAACACGTCTCTGCAACTGCTCTACCTCTTGGCGGACCACAAGCATCTCTGCTGGTGTTATCGCACGCTGCCGTTGGTATCCAGCGTCCACAAAGGCACGATTAAACTTATGTGTCGCTGGCGGGAGCTGAAGAGGAAAAATAAGGCGATTATATCGTTCATTACCGGTCTTCACGAGTCGAGGCACGTCAGTGGGCATGTGGCCTACCTCACCAGTGCTCGTTGCTCCATCCCTCACCTCCTGCATGTGAGAAGAGAGCGCAGGTGAAGCTGGCGCCTCCTGCCGTTCATCATCCGATGTGAGCGGCTGCGGTACCCCGCTGCGAACCGAATGAAGCGCTTCATCGCTCAGGCGTTCAAAAACAACATCCTTTATTCCAAGGGAAGCTTCGTGTAGCTGCTGTTGCTTTGCGTCACGCTCATGTCGCTTGGCCTTCTCTGCGTTTCTCAATTGCTCCTGCCTACGTTCCGCTCGCTCAGGTACGAGTTCATTACGGGCGAATACTAAGTAAGAAATGGGCTCAATCCCGACCTTCAACGGCATGTGACGCGCCCACACCTCAACAAATGTTGAGCGATAATGTGCCTCGGTGCTACATATCCGCATTCGCTTTCGCTTCACACCAGCCTTACAGTGCCGAAGGGGACAGCGGTGCTCATGTGGGCAGGGTGCCACAACGGTCGGCTGCCAGTCCCAGAGACCAATGTCCTTTCTTCGAGTATCCAGTCGCGCGCCTCCATCAACATGTTGAAATTGTTCAGATTTGCAAATTCTACGAGGATAAGTACACCTTTGGTCATCTTCCAAAGCTGTTGTACCACTCGACGACGGTTTTCCGCAGTAGAAATCTCGCTCAACGAATATGCAGCAACAACCAAATCATGTTGAATTGCCTCATCCTCAGGGAGAAGGTACCGCTTCCAAGTCACATTCGGCACATCATCATGGAGAACCATTGTTCCAATCTCCATCATGCCAGGGCTTGGCTCCACAGCCGTTACTTCCTGCAGGGGTCGCAGACGTCTAGCCGCCCTTTGGCGCGTGGTTTCACTCTCAAGGTCGAGCAGTCTTTCCCACCAGGTTTTCGAGCGGCGCTCACCACCGTCACTCTCAGCACAATTTCCACCATCCTCCTCTCCACTCATAACATCTTCTGGGTCCTCAGTGCTCCTTTGCACCTCCCCGAGCGGGTCACCGCTTTCCCATTCCGTGCCATCCACCACATCACGATATCGTGCGTGCGCCTCCCGTACAACGCGCTCCTTCTTTGCAGCGGCGGCTACTGTCGCAACTTCAGCTATTTCTCGCCTCAGATCGTCAGGCAAATCCGCGGGGTCGATCTCACCGCGCTCCAAAAGTGCGGCCACAGCCATGAAACGAACTTTCTTCTTTTCTTCGTTGTTACGCTGGAGTCTTTTCAGGTCGTAGCGCAGCTCAGAAAGCTGGTGATTGCGGGAAGAATCATTCCCTTGCATCGTCTGACGCATTGAACGGTAAAGTGGATAGGCAAGGGAACCGGGGTCGTACACCTCCTTCGCAACGAGAATAGCAGTCCCAGTACCGGCACCGAAATCCAACATTGTCTTAGGAACAAAATGTGGCAGCTGTTTGCCAAGCTCAAAGAACACACGATGCATTCCTGCGTACATCGCTGCTCCTCGGAAGAGAAAGTATCCAATAGCATCGTTCGAAGAATACAGAACCGACCGACTGGCGATGGCGTTGGCAACCGCCAGTTGTCGTTGAAATTTTAGTAGTCGCTGTCGAATCCTAAAGCGAAGCTTCGCCTGCGACCTCTTGTCGTGCAACCGAAGATCGGCGAAATTTTCCCCCTTTTCGCGCCTCTCAAAAAGTTCACGCTTCTTCTGATTCAATGTGTCAGGTTCCCCCTCCGGAATCATATCGACAGGGTTCACTGGAACTCGTGGGGGTTCCTCGCGATTACGATACTCAATAATGGGTATAATGTCACGAAGACATTGACGAATAAGCCCTTTGTCCTTCATGCGAAACACCTTCATAAAGGCGGCCTGCATTGATGGTGACATGACAACTACACCTGGATTCATATCGCAGAAGTCGTCCCGCACCGCCCACTGCCGCATCGCAGGGCGGCGCTTACACATCTTTCGAAGCATTTGATACTCATAAGACATTTTCGCAGCGACGTCGATGACACGAATACGACGCCGACCGTACCTCATTTTTGCGCTGACTGTGACCAAGTTTCTTTACCAGCAATAGTGGTGCTGCTCCCCGCCTCTCGACTTGACTCGCCCGGCTGGTGCATCGCACCCTCTAGCGTAACACTTCCACCTGAAGCTATAAGTCGGCGCCCACCCACACGCAAGGGAGGCTCAGCAGTGCACCCAGGCCGGCCGCTGGTGCCTAACATAACACGCGTTTGCGCTAACGCTCGATGAAACCTAAGAAGCATTATTTTAGGTGAGTCAACGCGTGTCCAGTGGAAATGGTGGTGGTCTCTACTCTTATGCTAAGTGCTATATGGCACTCGCACTCCGCGACGCTGCGCCCTTTCACCTCCTCGAATGGCCTCGACCCCTGGAAAATCACGCGCGCCGTGTCACTTCACCTCCTTATGCAGTAACTTCTGGGGTATGCCTATAAAATCTTTTTTTTTGCAAAAAATAAAAATGCCGATTAGTGATAAAAATGAATCATAAGGAAGCTAACGCTTAATCACCAAGGCCCACACATACGACCACTGGAAGATATGAAACAAGTACAAAGCAACGACAGACAACGATCGAAACAATCACAAAGCGTTTTTTTTTCTTTTATCTTCTGTTACTACAGTTACGTTTCCAAACTCGACTCACGCGTCGGTGCACCTGAGCACCCACACACAAAATAATAAAAAAAGAAAAGAAAAGAAAACGTGGTGAGCTACACTACACTATCCTTCCAATTCTCCTATTACTCCTCGTGTGAGGTAGTGGTCCACTCAGGAGGTTGCTCACCGGTTACCGTCCCCCCACCACCGCCTCCCGCGCCGCTAGAGGACGTGCATGCACACACACGAAAGCCGTGGGGACCGATGGAAAAAGCCGGAAACTGGATTTCAGAGGCTGGGGGGCTGCAACCTACAAAGGTAAAAATATGAGATGAAAATATAAAAGCATCACGCAAAAAAAAGGTAATTAAGGCGAGAAAATGGCGAGCAGCCGCGGTGTAGATTATCCCCACGGGAACTTTCGTTGTCCAAGACTTCCAAAAGATGGCATGGCATTGTCACACACTAATAATCACACAAACCTGCCACTTCTATTTTGACCGGGCGCTGCAGCTAGAAACGTGTCTCATTCCCACGTTGGATGGGCATACGCGCTTCCATCCCTTGATTTTCGTTTTGTTTTATTGGCGGTACGCACTATGCTGCCATACTCTTTAATATGTAAGTCTCCGTTTTCCAACACCACTGATTCTGGAATCGTAAATAAGCATCCACATCGTCCAGGGTGGTACATATATAGATAGATAAGTGAATAAATAGACTATCCTTCGGCTAGATTGAGCCTCCAACAAAAACAACTCATGAATTTTTCCTCCTAGTGGTGCGCCTTGCACTACACTATTTAAGCTGCTGAAAAAAGTCATTGCCCTTATCGTCCACAACAATGAAGGCAGGAAAATTTTCCACTTCAATCTTCCACACCGCCTCCATACCAAGCTCCTCCATGTCTAGCACCTCAACCTTGCGGATTGAGTCCATCGCAAGCACTGCTGCAGGGCCTCCAATGCTACCAAGGTAAAATCCTCCATGCTTTTTGCACGCCTCCGTCACAATCCGGCTGCGATTACCCTTCGCAAGCATGACAAAAGAACCACCATTCGCCTGAAAAAGGTCCACAAATGGATCCATCCGACCCGCCGTAGTTGGGCCAAAGGAGCCGGAAGCCATTGATTCGGGTCGCTTTGCAGGTCCCGCGTAGTACACCGGATGGTTTTTGATGTAATCTGGAAGAGGTTTGCCGTTCTCCAGCATTTCCCTCATTCGGGCGTGGGCTATATCGCGCGCAACGATGATAGTTCCGGTGAGGCTTAAACGAGTCTTCACAGGATACTTGGAGAGCTCGGCGCGTATCTTGTCCATTGGCATGTTAAGGTCTATCTTAACCGGGGGAGTTTTGAGCAACTGGTCCTCCGTCACATCAGGCAGATACTTCGCCGGTTCGGTCTCCAACTTTTCCATCCAAATGCCATCTTTGTTAATCTTCGTGAGAGCTTGGCGGTCTGCGCTGCAGCTGACACCAATACCGATGGGACAACTTGCCCCGTGCCGCGGAAGTCGAATAACGCGCGCATCGTGTGCAAAATACTTCCCGCCAAACTGTGCACCCATGCCAATGTTGTGGCAAATTTCCATGACAGCACCCTCCATCTCAAGGTCGCGATACGAATAACCTTTTGACTCATCAGGCTTCGTCGGTAGTTCATCCAAATACCTGCAAGAAGCATACTTAACAGTCTTCAATGTCATCTCAGCGCTAGTACCTCCCACAACAACGGCAATGTGGTAGGGTGGACATGCGGCCGTGCCAATGGTAGCTATCTTCTCCTCAAGGAACTTTCGTAAGGACTTCGGGTTAAGTACAGACTTTGTTTCCTGGAACAGATACGTTTTGTTAGCACTTCCTCCACCTTTCGCCACGAAGAAAAACTCATACTCACACCCTTTAGTTGCATACAGATCCACCTGCGCCGGAAGGTTGCATCCGGTATTCTTCTCGTCAAACATCGTCAACGGAACATTTTGGCTGTAGCGCAAATTTGTTGTGGTGTAGATGTTGTACACACCACGACTCAGCGCCTCCTCGTCATCCCCAGTGGTGAGCACCTGCTCTCCCTTGTAGCCAGCGATGATCGCGGTGCCGGTGTCTTGGCACCCGGGCAGCACACGCGCGGCGGCGATGTTTGCATTTTTTATGAGCTGTAGCGCCACGAACCGGTCGTTGTCGCTCGCTTCAGGGTCTTCAAAAATCTTCCGCAAGCTGGCCAAGTGAGAGGGGCGGAGTAAGTGCTGAATGTCGCCAATAGCCCGAGAGGCGAGCAGTGTGAGCCCCTCCACATCCACCTTTAACATCTCAGGCAACCCAGCGCCTGGTTTAACAACGGAAACGTAGTCCCTGGTCACAAGGGTGTACTCCGTGCTTTGGTGGTGAAGGTGTGGCATCAGAGGTACAAACTTAAATGGGGCCACCGGTTTGGCTGCACGACGGAACAACGAGTGCCGCATCATATGACCAGCACTAGCAAATAGGATGATGTCTCTTCCACTACGAGTGAAGATACGATACAATATATGACAATTTTTTTCCTTTTTGAAATAATGATTTGTTCTAAAATAACTGTAATCACGAGGACATGAAAGTGGGTCCATCAAAGAAGAAAAAAAGGGGAAAGAACATTCATGTTAACAATCGAGAAAAATAAAAATAAGCAGAAGTTACACGGTGCAGGAAGCAAATGATGAGGCAATTAATCAACAAAAAGCCTTTAAAAAGTATTTGTACAAAAAAATTGGCAAGAGATGTTGCATAAATCCTTCCATCGAAAATTAAATCTTAAGTCGTTCAACTCCGCGAAACATTACGGAGAGAAAAAAAAACACCGTCTAAGAGCAGATCAGCGCCCACGGACGTACACATACGCACACACTCCCCACGAGATGTTCTGAAAAAGCATGAGTTACTTCAAAAGGGCTACTTATAAACTAGAAGGCACCCACAGCATTACACTAGTGCCATTAAAGTGAAAAATAGAAGAACATTGTTACGTACATTTACAACCAAATGAAATGCGATGGATAAGATACATGATGTCTTTGTAAGCGAGTTTTCCATCAGTCTCTCACCGTAAAGAGAAGCTTTCACTCAAGGAAACAATTCCCCTCAACAAAAATGATAATCTGCGAGTAAAGAGAGTGGAAGAGAAGACGGGCCCCTGGGTTAAGACGTGGGAAACGTAGGAATGAGTGTGAGAAGGAAAATAGAGGAAAATGACTTCTAGCACACCCATGACTTATCAGTACAATCCAAATAAGAGGAGCGGCCCGCGAGCGTTGTGCCACGAACGACGACTACACAGGGAGTTTCCCGATGTCTCATCATAAATGCCTGCAGTGAAGAGCGACAGTTTTCCGAGATGGGGTTTTCAGACAAATCCAAAAGCGCTAACGGCATCGGGGTCTCCTCGTTGCACATACACAGGTGATGCACATCCTCATCGCCTATGTTGTTACCTGAAAGGTCCAACTCCCGTAGCGACGCGCTCTGCTGCACGGCCTCTATTATCAACCTTGCACCGCGGCCACCTAAGTGGCATTTTCCCAACCCCAGCACAATGAGTCGTTTGGCACAAGGAATTCCCAAAGAAATATGAGCGGCACCATCAGCCTCAATAAGGTTGTCCTGAATGTAAAGCCGCTGAATGTTAGGGCACTCAGATAGTAATGAGCGCAGAAGAGGACCAGACGTGTGAAGTAACCGACCAGACGAAACGTTGACAGTCGACAAGGAACTGGAATTGTACAATCCACTGTACAAAAGCGTCCTAAGGCCATCTGTCGTCACACAGCAGTGGGACAGGTAAAGTTCTTCAAGTGTAGGTGCGCAACGACTTATTGCATTCCCAAGACCAACAAAGTGATTCGCCTCCATTCGGTTCCCACTGAGGTCCAGCAGGCGCAATGATGGCGGAAATACATCACCCCTTTCAGTCGGTAGTACCACGGCCTGCGTTACATCGTTGTCTACAAAACTCACTTCCTGCAGACTCTCGCAGTGTCCAATGGCTTGTACAATTGGCTCTGCCGCACTATCATTCATGTGGCAGTTTTGAATAATCAAGCGTCGTAAATGCTTTCTGTTCTTCATAATGACCTCCTTCAACTGCGTCGTCTCCTCGTAGTGCATATGAATGTTATGAAACACCAATTCCTCTAGCTTTTCACAGGGAGAATTTGTCCAAATGGCACGTGTCAGTGTTTTCATGCCTTTGGCACTGATCTGTGTGTCGGTTATCTCAATTTTAATCAGTCCTTGTGCTTTCGGTAATAATCTGGTCACGACATACTCAACGATGTCGTCATCAAACTCACGACCATAAAGGCACAAAGTTTTCGCCCTTCTAATGTCTTCACTCCGCAAATCCTTGGAGAGTAGAGAAGCCCCCGAAAGTGTCTCGTTCTTTCGGTTTCCACCAATCAACGGGCTACCGACGGGGGAAGCACACCTCCCGCTTCCTTCCATTGGGCAAAGATAGCCACTGCACGTTTATTCCTTTTGACCTATCTTAGGCAATACGCAGCAAAGAGACACAGTGAAGAACTTCGGAACAGTTAGGGGAGAATGCAGCAGACACCGCAGAAAAGTCCATCTGACCACGGAACGCCGCAGCGGAGAAGAAACATGTGCACGACCTTATTTGCCCCCTCCTCCCCCTCTCCCTTTTAGATGCCGCGAGGGGTGAACAAAGAAGCACAAGAAAAATAGACAGCGTTGGAGCCATCGTCTCCTAACCGCCGTTGCGAAAAGGAAGCGCCTCAAGAAATGAAATGTAATGGAACATGCAGATCAAGTATTTTCAGGAACACATAGGCACAGCGCTACGCATAAAGCATAACGCACCCGTATGCTGTAAATCTACATCCTTTTTTATCATTCCTCCCCCTTTGTCACAAACACTGCCACGCAGTGAAAAAAAGTTTGGCCAACGTAAAATTTTACCTCACACCCTCTCGCACCCACTCCGTCGCTGTCTGCAGCGAAAGTGGGCGCGTGTTGTCAAAAGGAGAGGGGAAGAGGAACAAATAAAAGAAGAAAAAAAAAGAAGAGGGTACAACATGCCCATAGCTAAATGAGCGTAGGAGGAAAATGGGAGCAGAAAGTTCCACGCGTAACAAACGTTCCCCACCCGTTCTATGGAAACTCCTTTCTATGGATACACACCACACTCCCAAAAAAAGAAAAAAATGCGGAAGAAAACGGTACGGTCTGCGCATGTGTTCCTCCCTGGTTTCACATTCATCATCCAGCACAACAACAAGCCGGAATAATGATGCCACTCGAGCAAATCCAAGGAGTAAAGGACAAAGAGCATGGTTCCCCCCTTTCTCTATAACTCGGCGAAAGACCCGTCCAACTCTTAGAACTTTTACGCATCCCATGTCATCTTTTCTTCCGGAGTATCCTACCCTTCGTTACCAAATGTGAAATAGGTCCCCTTCCGCTAATAAAACTCAGGAGCTTTTCGGCCAAGACCTTATCAACATCTTTTTTTTTTCTTTTAATGCAAACGCTATCAGGACGCTCAGTAACAGTGACATAACCTTTCCAGGTGCTTTTTGGTTGCACAATGCTGACTATATCTTAAAGGTTGCAAATTTGCCATCAAGAGGGGAATCACCAAACGCAACAGAAAAGTCACGATATGTCACTCTATATCCTGCCAACTCCTCCTCGTCGTTACACTCCTCCTTCATCTCATCAACTTTTTCCTTCCCCCAAACCATCTCTGCCAGCTCGTTCATGGCCACACTCATGCCGGTTAGCGACTGCAACTGATCGAGACAACTTCCCAACGTTAACGTGTGCGTCACTGGGCCCTCCTCCAGCTTCCAGGGGCGCGGCGTCGAAGCAGGAGTGCTGAAGACAACTGTCCCGACCCGGCCACGGGCGAGGTTAACGTAGAACTCAGTTATTCCTCCGCGCCTCCGCTGAACATGGTCCCTTACAGCTTGAGAAAAGCGCTCTAGTGGCGTGTACTCCACCAAGCGCCGCCTCCCTACGGAGCTGCAGCGGCTGCCGCATCTGCTGCCGGGAGCACTGCTGTCCACGCTGTAAGGGCGTGCGGAAGTTGCTTCTCCGCTGTCATGATGCATAATCTCACTCATAGATGAAGAATTATTGCG
Organism: Trypanosoma congolense; assembly: GCA_002287245.1. NCBI lineage: Eukaryota > Euglenozoa > Kinetoplastea > Trypanosomatida > Trypanosomatidae > Trypanosoma > Trypanosoma congolense. Next base: position 592,353 of record NHOR01000454.1, on the reverse strand, counting down.
GGAAAAACAACGCACGCCCGCACGCCGTGGCTTCATTGTGGAAGGATCCTTATAATCGTCCGTTACGCCGACAACTTGGATATTCTGAGCCTTTGCCGCGGCAGATGGCACCTGGTGAATACCTTGGGGTGCTACCTGCTTCCTTGGTAGGCGTACACGCCGGAGATGAGGCCACCCAAATTCCTTCGAATCGCTAGAACACGCACCGCGCTGTGAATGATTGCCATTGAACCCTGACGATTCTCTCGACACCTGGGTCTGTTGTTTCTCCGAAAGACCGCTACAATCATTGCTCTCCGCAAAAATGTTAAGAGTACCCGCGTGCAGTCGACGGGTCCGCTCAAACACTGCGCGTGCCGAGGTGTCGGGAGCGACACCACACTCCAAAGGGTAAATACGAGGCGGCATTAACGAGCGCGTAAAATCGGATCTAACAGCAAGTGGTATATGAGCCACGCACCAATTACAAGAAGCGGAGAAGTAACTCAGATGCAAGCGGTTGAGCACAGGACTTCTCAAATTCAATCGTTCGATACGATTGAATGTCAATCAAAAGATAAAATAAGTTAAATCTATGTGCTCTTTACACCCTACACAAACAGGGTTAACAAAGAAATCGGAGAGAAAACAGAGCAGGGTTTATTTTTAGCTAACAGGGGAAGCAACCTAAGTGTCTGCTGTAATGCGTGCAGTCGGCAACGAACAGGCAAAATATGACATAAAACCAAAAAGAATCGTACCGTTGTATATAGTGGAAGATATACCGAATTGCCTGCATACAGCGCGGTATGTCAGAGTAGTTATATTAGAGATTACATGTAAATGGAGAGAAAAGAGAAGAAGAAGAAAACGTAAAAGAGAAACGTACGTGAGGCTCATAGTTACCCCACTATGAAACGTTACAAGGGGAGAGAGGCATATGGAGTGTCCAATTGACTTTTTCCACAGAAACAAAAACAGAACTTGCAGCGCCTGTAACTACGAGCGTCTTACCTCGCTACCCACGGCGACTTACAGAGCGGGCACTGAGTGCGCCCGCTGCTCGACCACCAGGAAAAAAGGCAGTCAGAATGAAACAAAGAATTGCGACACACAGCGCATCTCATATCCGGAAGACGGTTGGTGGTAGCTGAAACAATGGAAAAGCAAATTGGACACGGCTCTTTGCCAGCAAAATGCTCGTCCATATTTCTCCCGAAAAGCATCACGCACTTCCATACATTAACCGATCCACCAAAGAGCAGCGCGCTCATTTTCAGCATCCACGCGTGCAACTCCCCCGATGAGACACCACAACCCCGCAAATTCTCAGGCATAACGACTGGGGGCCGTAGCGGAAAACCAGATTTGAATTCAATGTTTATGGATGACCTGACATCGTCCATTGTGTACGTTAGCTTGATGCAACTCCTGGGAATGCTCACGGACACATGATAGTTCTCGTTCACATTGAAAGATGATTCTCCTGTGGAGTTCTTACTCACAACTTCAAGCAGGCTCCCTTGGATCATTGTAGGCGAAAGGTGTTCTTCTACAAAAGCATAGAAGTAATCCTGAAGCTTCCTCTCCAAAGTTCCTAACCAGGTGCTAACAACAGAAAGTGTGTTAGCCTCCAACAGTAGCGCAAAAACAGCTGCGGCACCTTTTGCTAACTCCCGCATCGGATCATCTGAATTCGGACACGTCAAAGCCCTTATCTCAAAGCCCAACTGCTCACCAATGCCATTCTTTCCGCTACCGATACAAAGATAAGTGCTTTCTATGCGTTTGCTACCCGGCACAGCTGACGTAAGCAATAAGGAACACAGCAAATCAAGAAGGCAAAGGATCTCCTCCCTCCAACTCTTAGTCAACGTTGTGCGGTTTGACCCGCTAAGAATCACGCACCAAGCAAGCAGATAAGGAAAGAGAGACAACTTCTGCTTGCTTGTCTTGCTGATAACAAGTGATTGCCGCACAAACACCTTTATTTTCATTGGCGATTGGGAGCTGAACTCCGTTCGAATGGCCTTGAGAGAGCGCTTATTAACAATTTGTTGCATCACTGGGGCTAAAACCATGTCCGACCGCATGAGAGTCAGGTTAGAAAGTAGCGCCACAGCCCGGATTGCACTTGTCACAGTATCCATTCCCATGCTGTCCAGCCGTGCTATGGAAGTGGCGCAGAGCCACTGGTACGCATAATTCATCACAGCAGCAACCCTCATCACGCTAGTTTCGGAAGCCCGCAATGCTGACACGTCCGCCATGGACAGCTCACTAAGGCAGTTTGACGTGTAGGCGGTGAGTTTTGTCATGAGTAGCAACTCCTCCTCGCCTGCCTGCCGAAGCGACACAACACATTCCGCCACGGTATCAAACAAGATAAGGTTCACAGAGCCCCTTAACGAGTCACTTACACGCCGGTGTAAGTTAACACCGCGCAGAGCAGAAACAGCGGAAACAACCACCCGCTGCATATCTGCCAACGAAACAGGCTCGTCCTTAACTGCCTGTGAAACAAGGTAGTTGTTGGGTGGCATGTGGCGCAACCTGAAGGACCTCGCGAAGAAATTCACAAGAACATGCAAAAGCTCATTATAGCTGGCGACGTCAACAACACGGCTGGAGGTAAGCTCTGCCAACAACTCAACTCCATCAGCCGGTCGCTTTTGTTTCGCATATCCGATTATCTGCCGTACAGTATCAGGTGAAACGACCGGCAGCTGCTCTAGATGCCGGTGCAGCGTCACAGTGAGCAGTGCTGTGCTTGGCTGCAGTGTCGGTAACATAAGCATCGATTCTAGCAGGGAGCTCAAAACCCTGTTCGAGGAAATCGTAGATAAAAAAGAACAGCCAACAATGTCGGCAGCCTCGTCCAACACAGCGAACAGGCCACGGTAGTAGGAAATAGCCTCCTCATGAGCTGGAGCACCAACCTCACGCAGAAGAACGGCTTCCACAATCCATTGTGTGGCGCTACTCGCAATGCATCGGATACTGGCGATGCACCCATCATCATTACGGTAGGACAACGCCGTCTCGCGAATCACGCCAGCAAATGTATAAAGAAGTTTGTACGAATCCTCAAACACCAACAAACTTTTAACTGTCTCATGTGATGTCATGCATGACAAAACACGCGGCAGAAGTTTTTCAATGAGGAGATTTCTTGCTGATTCGGCCAGCACTTCCCTAACCCTTGCGGCTCTCAGAAGTGTAGGTGCAACAACCGGGGTACTGACATGGTCAAGCTTCACACAATCAGCAAGCAAATGAATCAGCTGGGACGTTCGTACACAACATACCACAGAAGGCTCAATATGACTAAGTGGGGAGAAGCAATCAAGTAACGCGAACGATATACTAGTAAGTCTCGTTGGTGTAATATTCTCCCTTAAGCGAATCTGGTGATCCGACCAAATGTCACAACTGCATGCAATACCCCGTAATAAGCTACTGGAAGCAAATGGTACTAAGTGTGACAACTTTCCACACGCTGCAATACTGCCCCGAGGGTTACTCATAACACTGTCAAACAACTCCAAAGATATGGTGTCTCTCTCTTCCATAGTGATATTGTAGGAATCAAGTAGCTCCTCAATAGATCCCACAAGTACATTGAATGCCTTGGTGCCAATAGAATGTGTTTTATTTGACATTGCCTCTAGCAGAGGGTCATCCGTTACTTGCAGGGCAATGCGAAGTGCCTTGATAGACATATACTGCTCCGCATGTAAGCGAGGCGCAATGGAAGCCACTGCGCGGAACAATAGCGTTAAGTCAATATCATCGCTGCTAACCTCCAGGAGAGAAGAAAAAGGCTCACCCTTCTTCAGCAGACCAGCCCACGATGAAAGCTGCATCTGGGCCAAAGTGCCACTGTTAGAGTCATTTTCATGTTCGTTCATATCATCTTCTTCAGTGTCACTGTCCTCGTCCCCGTCACTCCCCCCAGACCCCCCGGTGTCACACTTGCTGGACTCATTTTCAGAGGAGCCTCCCGTTTGCGTTTCATCGTCGTTTCCATCAGTCGACACAAGCAACAGCGTTGCCCGCAGCGACTCTTGAACGGCTTCCTTCAGCTCCTCCTTCTCAACACTGGTCAAAATTCTAACACTCTGCGCTCCTGAAAGTGATTTGACGCACAGATTCAGCGTGGTGAAATCAGCCTCCTTGCAAGCCTTCAGGAACAGATTATAAAGCCTATTAGGTTCTCTCAAGTCATGAGCGCGAAGAGAATCAATTACCCACTTCAGTTGAGGCTCTGCTCTCTCTGCCATTTGCTGCAGCCGAGCAATACTCTCACTGTCGTTCCACTCTAAAACAAGCTGAACAACCTCTCGGAGAGAAGATCGTTGATGTGTGCATTCTTCCTCAGTCTCGACTGAAATAATCGATTCAATAGTTTCCAAAACACACTTTATCACATGTTGTTGAGTTTCTTTTCCTACCGCACAAACAGAAGTGTTATCCTTCTTGCTATCCCTGCCTCCCACTTTCACTTCCACTTCCACCCACGACCGCAACAGTTCTTCGACAACGTCCCACTGCCGACGGTCGCTGTATTGAGTAATGAGCCTTTCACCCTGATCAAGTAACCCAGGCAACTGAACGGCGTAACCAACGATGGCGGCCTGCATCAACCCAAGGTTTTCCAGCACAGCAGCTTGGTTATCACAATATTCAGTAGTGGCAGCGGTGGGAGTGGGGCTGCAAAGTTCCATCGCAGGGGCCGAACTAAAGAGGCAGTCCACGGGGCCACACAGAAGGAAGACACACCTACTGAAGCATTCACCATGACGGGCAATGCGAGACAATCCTTGCGCTACAGCTGAAGCTGCTAAACGAAGAGGACTTGCCTGTTGAGTCGGTATTGATAAGGCTCTTGCAACTGTGACTACAATGGAAGAAAACATTTCTGCACCTTCATGTTCGTGCCCGGCACCGAGCTTCGCTGAGCGCACACAGCGAAGTTCCCACAGATTGGTTAACGCAGTCAATACCAACATCCACACCTGTTGGATCATATTGCCGATATCAAGTAGCTTCTTCTGCAATGCAACACTGAACTTCTCAATCGCATTGTGAAACTTTGAAGAGCGCGTGACTGGCGCAAGGAAAGGGACGAGCGAGGGGTAAATAATCTCTGATTTCTCGGAGTCATTACACGTCGAAAAACTATTCATCATAGCTGAGAGAAAGCTTTCCTGAATGAAGGACAATGCATTCTCAGAGTCCCTACTGATCCAAAGCAGCAACAACTCCCACGCTCTGCGAAGCACGGCAGTAGAGCTTGTGTCGATGATAGCGCATACGACTTTGTAAATCTGCTGCTGTATTCCGGGTGTTTGCAAGTTAGAGGTAATAATATCACGCAAAAGTAGGGGCACAGCAGAAGCCATTACCATGGCTTTATGGAACGGGCCACGCTTATTGGAGCCCTCACGCGAGGGCAAAGAAAACTCCAGGGAACCGCGTTCCACAAATTCAATAACCTTACGTTCCGCAGAGGCTGGGGCATTTATACGCAACATGTATCCCATTGCGCACACAATGGAATACAGAACGTTGGAGGCAGAGTCTGAGATGTCGGTCCGCGATTGTTTACCTTGCCCTTGAGTTGTAACTTCATCAAAGCGATTGATGAAGTAATCCACAATGACGTCGGCATGCTTCCGCAATACCTCAACACCATAGAAGGCATCAAACGTCTCGCGCACACTTTTACACACAAAAGGTTCCATATCATTCATACGTGCCAACCACACCGGAGCCAGCTTTGGCAGTCGCTTTGACACCACTTTGACCGCCTTATCGCTGCGCATCATAACCTTGTGCAGCAATGTGAAGATGCCTGTGCGAATGGACGGGTTGGCGTCCTCTGCGTGCCACATGATTGATTCAATTATCTGCGGTAAATACAACAACAGGTCTTCTTCTGAAGCAGACGCCACCTCACGATTGAGTTCTGCAAGTGCCTTTAACACAGTTGTTTCATTGTTCTTGCGCAACAGCTTTAAGTTCACTTCAATTGTGGTGGTCTCACCATTCCCATGCTTTTCACCCGTCATCCACAAGTCACCCAAAAAGTTTTGTAACTCTTCGGTAACTTCACGACTAGCCGTGGCAGTAGTACGTGTATTCCCTCCTTTACCAGGTTTTGGTGCCATCTATTCAATCCACAAAATTAAACTCTCAACAATGACGACACAGCACGACACAGGCTTTGTATTGTGAGCCCACCTTTACCTATGTTAATATTATTTAGTACTTAACGTTAATATTTCCTTTCCGTATTTGCTTTATTCTGCTGGAGTCCCCACACACACACTCTCTGGAGAACACGCTCGCCCTTTCTCAAAACGCCTTTCTGTTTGGAGAAACCGCCTGCACAATCGTTGTTGCCGCCAGTCACTAACCCTCCCCGGTATCCAAAAAGGTCAGCCCTCCAACACAACAACCGATATCTGCAGGTGCCTCTTGTTTCCCTACACCACGTTTTAACAGGGGAGCAAAGGGAAAAAAAAAAGAGGAACCAACGAGTATTAAGTCTTCATGGGAAATGGAGTGAAAAAAAACGATAAACGGCTCAAGAGCGCTTTTCTTTTTAGGCGATGTGTGGCAACATTTGCATGTTGAAACAAATATCATCCAGCAGGAGCCAAAAGGAGTGAAAATACTCAATCGATCCTGATGTCACTTCACAGTTGCAAGAACCTGTGTATGTGAGTGTGCGGACGAGGTCCACAATGATCAGAGCGGTAAATTGAACAGGAAAAAATGTTCAAAGGGAGAAAAGAAAAAAGGGCCTTCAAGCCCGTCATATGGCCGCAATTCTATGGGTTGGGGAGCGTACAAGTGAGCAATGAGGTCACTTTTGCATTCGTTCTTTGGCTGGTGCGCGTACAGAAGGAGGACATCATCCCGGAGGCTGACAAATCCCCAGCGTACGTTGCGGGAAAAACTCGACAGTGAGAGGGAAAAGAACATAACCATGTGGTAAACATATTCTTCCACGTCTCCCTCAACGGCACACAACCAAGCATCACAAGCGCTTCCCCTGTCTCTTTCAATCACTTTGATATATGTTGCTGCCCCCGGCAGGTAGTAAGGTGCCCTCGAGTCTCGGCTGCACTTTTCTGGTAAAGCAGGCGCCATGCCGCCGAGAGGACAATGAGAAGCCAAGAAGTTACTATCAGCAGCACAGAAAACAAAAAAAATGGGAAAATACCACAACAATAAGCTGCGAGCCCCTCTCATCTCGGTAAGGCACCTTGGCAGCATACAATATTGCGCTTTTTTCCTTCTTTATTCATATTCTCATTTAGCTCTATGCAATGCTGCAGCATCCGCACACACACACACATCCCCTCAAACCACATGAACCATGTGGCAGGAGAGGGGAGGGTTGTGGTCCTTTACACGCCTCAGCTGCTTTCTTTCCTTTCGAAAAAGGGTTCATCTATCCCTGAGCACATTTATACCAAACATGCATGTGGCGTACACAACAGTGTAAGCGCATTTCTATGAATTACTGATATCTATAGGAGTACAAGATATAACTCTATATCGTCCAATGCCTCATAATATTATCATCCAGAGGGGCACTGCGGCAGCGAAAGAATACGCCATGCGGAGGTATTTTTAATGGATCAACTTCGTTTAACGGAATACGGCGCCACGACTCCGGGAGGTGAATCACTTCCGTCTCGCATAGCTGCCTCTCCGCGGCCAACTTCATCAATGTCTCACTCACAGAGATGCCTGCACAGCAACCGCGGAAGACACGCTCAATAATGTAGTACACGTTCACCATCGAAGCATCCAAAACGGAGCGAGTGCCGCGAAAGTCACTGACAATAACAGCACTTCGTGAATTGAGTTTGCAGCAAGCGGTGGAGTTGTCAAAAATTATTACTCGGTCCATGTCGCGGCCAAGCAAGCGAAGATCCTTAGTGTGAGAGGGCTCTGTAAACCAGAGGTTGTTGCGGCAAACCACTTCATCAAAAACAGGACCACTTTGGCTAAGCTGTTGCACAACCGGTGACGCGGTGTCCTCTGTCGAGGCGGTCCACAGCACAACCTCCAACCCCTTCTTGTGTTGCAACGCGTTCAGCATGTGTAAGCAATAGGGGCGAAGAATGGCACCGGCAGCTCCAGTGTCGCGATTGCTCACAAGCGTTTCGTCCAAATCGAGAACGACGGTGAGCACCGGACAGGTGCTAAGCTCCTCATACTCACGAATCAAATACTTTTGAAACAGAGGCCGTGCTACAGGTTCGTATATGGGTTTCCTCGGATTCCCTGCGCATTGGCGCTCCGCTAGCAGCGCAGCAGCTCGAAGGCGCCGACGCACTTCAGATGGTGTCAGGACCACTGCCCCCGAGGCACTGGTCGAGTGGCGGGAATTGTTGCTGCTACTGCTACTACTGTAGACAGTGGAGTCTGTTAGTCCTCCCGCACTTTTTTCTGCTGACGATGGTGATAGCCGCTGCGAACGAGCGGCCACAGGTGTTTCAACGTTGAGTGCAGCATCACCCTCTTTCTGTGCTTCACGCGGCGCCGTAGCGGATCGAAGCTGTGTATGCCAAAGCGATTTCACTAGAGAAGACGAGCGCGGTCGGCGAAGCGTCTCAGACGACCGGACCTCATTCCCTAAATAATAGGGCATTAGCTTCTCTTCTTCGCTCCCTCCCCTGCAGACGTGACAAGGAGACTTAGAATTAAACGTCTGTTAAGAGTTTTAAATGAAACTCCCCCGGAAGTAAAAATACGCTTCTCTGCTTTTTAATATTAATTATTATTCTTTCTATTTCAAATTCCCTCTCTATCTTTTATCGGTGCAAGTGTTTCTCCTGCTCGACGTGAAAACTTCCGCTAAGTGCCGCGAGTAATTCCTTATGAATCCTGTGATCCCGTGATTCAATCAAGAAGCGCACACTCGACACAAAACTAATATAGCTCTATTCGGTGCCTACTGCAAGTCGGTCCCGTTGATATGGCAATGCTACGTCAGAAGGGGATCAGGGGCGTCCCGTGTACGCTTCTCCTCCTCCAAATAGCGACACTTCCGCCTGCCACTCAACCTCGCCAACTCACAAAGCTAATGAAGGCAAACGATAGTGAACCGAGTCGAAAGAGTTTGGTTCTTCTGCTATTAGTGGTGTCGAGTGAGTCAGCTGTTGAAAAAATCGGCACTAATATATTCTTCAGTGTGCCAGAGACCACCTAACGAGCACTAGTGAAAATAGGAAAGAGAATGAGCACAGTACACAGGAACACCGGGATGCAAGGCTCCACAGTGTTTGCGTTCAGCGGAAAGGGAAAGGAAGGAAAGGGGCCAACCTTCAAAACTGTGTGGTACATAGAAAGAGCGCTGTGCACAACTGGCAGGGGCAGCACATACACACACGTATGCACACAAACGCTCAATGCCGTTACTGTAAATAATTTGGTGTGTATGTGCGTAGCAAAGCACACACATGTGCAAACGTATGTACATATATAACAAGAAAAAAAATATAAATATACTTATATGCTGAGGAAGAGGGAATAGGGAGTTTGAATAGAACAACCAACTGGGGAAGAAAAAAGGAGAGGAGGAGCAGCTGAAGGTCAACCTCGCAAACCCCAACATGACTCAACCCCCATCTATTGTTACAAATGACTGGACCCGCACCTCCACTACGAGGGAACTCCGGCTCTAGGCCTGGAAGCATCACTAGGAGACTTACGTACCTTTCTATTTGGTTCATCTTTCTCTACCTTGGCTTCACGTTATTTTTATTCTCCTCCCCGACATTTTCTCCCTTCCACCCTGGTATGCCAAGGAAGCGAACGATCTCAACCATATTTCTAATATCAGCAGCAGAAATGGAAAGAAGCACGAACAGCCTATGCGCAACTGCGTGGCGGAAGTGCGACCAGAATGTCCCGTTTTCTCATTTACCTGTCACCCACCACCGTCCACATTTACACCAGTGTCATACTCACAAATTCTTCCACCCCCAGTGGAGATACCGCAGTGCTCCCTTCGCCTACATCCTTCCACATCGGGCTGCTCTCCTCTCCATTCATACAACGTCACGTGCCTCCCGCCGCCTGTGGTGAAGGGGGCCCAAGGCGACACACAGCCACCCGTCCCTACTCAAATACATTTCACCCCTAACCCTTGTGCGGGTTCGCGACACCCAAGCCGCCGCATGGGTAAAAACATGCAAGCAAATACACACCACCCACTTGTCCAGGAGACCATCCCCTCCACAACTGGTGGTGTTCTAGACTTGCCCCAGCAGCACTCTATCCTTAAGAGTTATGTCTATTAAACGGTTCAACTTGTTTACCTCAAGTTCCCGCATGAACTTTGGGTCGTCAGGTTCACCCTTTTTCGGTTTGCACAGTGTGCGGAGGTTTGGTGACAGCTTAAGAATGAGCACCGATCCACGCGAGTCCCCTACGAGCACAACCGGGTCTTGCTTGTGGAAGACTACGTGTGTAAGTTTCGCATTTTTTACAACTGTCTGAGTGCAAAGTGGCTCGCGCTTATTCTTGTTTAAGTCAAATATGAGTACTTTACCGTTGGACGTTACCGCCGCAAATACCGTAGAGCTATAAGGCGCCCAGGCAACGTCGCCGACTGAATCGCCTGCATCGAACGTTAGCAGCGGTTTGGTCGAGCTTCTCAGCCACAACTTCGCTGTCCAGTCAGCGGAGCACGTGAGAAACACATCGGGATGAAAGGGGTTCCAGCGCGCTGTGTAGATAGGCATAGTATGACCCTCATAACGCTCAAGGCACTGGCCATTGTAACCTTTACTGCAAAGCAACAGGGACCCCTCCTGAGTGCCCACAATAAAGTTGTTTTCGTATGCATTGGAGAAGTCGAAGCATGTACCACTAAGTCGGCTGAGTACCAACGCCTCCGGGTCGAACACACACGCACCCGTTGTTGTTATCATTACATCTTTAAAAATCAGTTCCTTCTTCTGTAGAGACCAACTGGTGATACGGCCGTCAGTGCTGATAGAATAAAAACGAAGATCTACAGGATTGTGGCACCACTGCACTTCCCATACGGGCTCTGTATGCTTCCCTGACCTCACAGTGGCCTGGCAAATTTGTTTCACATCATCTTTCGCTTTATCATGCATGCGCAGGTCAAAAACGCAAACGGATCCATCATAGAGCCCACATGCAAGAAGAGACGTTTCTGTTGGGTGAAACGCCAGACACATGACACCACTCTGTACATGAAAAGACATCTCTGGATGAGCGGCAAGCGAGGCGCCTGGAATTGTTGGAACTGTATTCTTCAGTGTGAAGCAATGAATAGCCCCTTCCCCTGACGCTGGAACTCGTAACTGCCGAAGCCTACCGCGAACAAATCCTTGTATCGATTGTTCAGGGCGATGCTTGTGACAGCGCGATGTTTGACCTTATTGGTGAAAAACTGCCACAAAGGAAGGAGATTACCGTCCTCTTTATAAAGGTCACTCTCATCCTCCCATATTTGAAGTCCTCAATAATGTCATGACAGTCATTCTGGTTCACCATACGCTCGAGTATCTTGAGGCAGTGCTTATACGACGCCGAGTTAAGTATGTCCGTCGCCCCCTTGACGCCGCCTGTTTCGTCGGCAGTGATGCTGGGCCTCTCCTCCTTCGTTGTGCGATGACTAGCGGTCTTTTTCTGCAGAGCGGCGGCGGATTTTTCCGTCTGGATACGGTCCTCTTCATAGGCATCATATATTTCCCATGCCGTCGCCATAGCGCTGAACGTTGCCGACGGCGGTGGGTCTGTCAGCACACAGCGCTCCACCATCGGATTATTCATCGTCTGACTGCCGCGATCACTGTAGTTAAACTGATTTTTGAGGATACTCGTTGACACTCCCTTGTCCACCAAATCTGGATTCAATTCGGCGCGGGCTGCAAGCTCTGTGTCATGCTCACGGCGCTGCCGGTCCTCCTGTTGTTGTATCGCCTCTGGATCGTCCTTCAGCACAGAAGCGCCGTCAACGGAAAAGTGGCGGGCGGTATGTCCAACGCTGGGGAAAAAGCGGTAGGTACGGGCATCCTTACGGTAGTCGAAGTACACCGGTGTGGACATGACAACAGGATCTGTGGCTTTAAGAATGCGCTCCACAACCGCATCACGGTCGTCCTCAGGCGGGACGGCTGCTGCGGGGGCCGCATCTAAAGACTGGCCACTTGTATTGCTCAGCCGACGTCCATTGTATTCCATCGCAGTTCGCGGGTAATATTAGCACAAGATATCCCTGACGCCTTCCGTTTAGATATGCGAGAGGACTTACTGACTCTGCAATCTCCCCACACGTTTAAATCTATTACCTTTTCCTTCCTTATGTGATTTACCCTGTTAAAATCGGACGCACAAAGGAAGCCAAATGGGGAATACACGCTGCATGAAGGTTTTCTTTCGGAAAAATGCAATCACGGAAAGCACTACAAAAAACAGCGACCAAAACCTCTCAGCGGTTTGTGAAACAGTACAACAAAAGGAACAGCACCCTTCAAACCGAGTATAATCAAGCAAAATAAAAAGGAAGGAAATACATGCACTACAACCTCACCGTTTCTGCTTTCTCACATTCTTCCATAACGCAAAAAAAAACGGGATGAAATAAATAAAGAGTAAAGAAATAAGTGGAAAACGACTACCCACATAAACAACAGGCGGAGAAATACACATATATAAACAAGGAAAGGAAATACAATTTGCCATCTCTCTTGAAAGCTGCGAGCGGCGTACAATGAAAAGGTAACATGGCAGGAAGGCGCAGTAATTTCTTTTTAAAGCAAAACAAAAGAAAAACAAGAATCCGGGAGCGATCCCACAGGCATCTCCTTAGAAAAGCATCTAGGAGTGGCTTAATGGTTTGAAGCACACTTTAAGAAAACGTTGTGGAGAAATTGGTTTAGGAAAAAAGAAAAAAAAATAGCCGACAAAAGTAGCACTAACAATGTGTTTACATGAGTGGAGAAAAACGAAAAGGGGCATTTCCCTGACAAAAACGTACAAACACGAACTGGTCTATCAGTACTAAGCGCGGTAATGTGCTACCGTTCACTAATTCAGCACGATGCCCAGTTACCTACCCACGACATAAGTCATCAGACACGCTAATAAACACAAACATACGTCAACCCTCAACCTTAATCACCCAAGAACAACTGCGCTCATGCCGACGTACGACGGCACAACTGCCGACACCGGCGTGTGTAGTTGCGAGCTACACGAATTTTCATTGCAGTGAGTAAATTTTAGCTGCTTCATTTTCCACGTGTCAGGACCATCAGCCATCGCCATCGGTGCACGCTTCGGAACTGGGCGGCGCCATGAAACGGGACGTACCTCGCGACCAGATATGACGCAAGCCCCGCCCTTGTTTCCGTCACCGCCGTAATTGCAACAGGAAAACAGCGTGAGAACACGGCCACCAAGTTCAACCTCAAACCCAATGTCCTTTTGTTGATGCGCTCGTATCATAAGAGTGAATCCCCAGCGCTGCAGAAAACTATCGAGAGCGAAGGAATTGAATTCCTGCACGGAGTCAATCGAGCAACCGCGCGCACGGTTGGGGCGAAAGCCCTGATTACTGAAGGTTATTTGCGTGTGTGACTCCACGGCAGCTGGACATTTGCTCCCTACATTTAGAGACAACCGAACACTTTTTGAGGCTCTCTGATAATCCGCGGTTTCGGTTTGCGGATTCGGTAAAGATACTGGGTCATTCCACAAAAGCTCCCGAATTATGCGGCGGCGGTGAGCAGTCACATGGTCGTCATTGTCATCGGCCATAACATTGTAAAAGCGGACATCCGCCGAGTCACCGGGAGCGGTATTCAAAAGTTCCTGCATTAGCCCCTCGCTCGGGATATCCTCATCAGCATGTGGCCGCATCCTATCGGAAAGATAAAAGCCATCGTATGCGTACCGCACGCTGGAATTGTCAGTACTGCATTCATGCCACAGTCTCCATATCCGAACATCACCCCGTTCCTCGCGCCCCTCTCCAAAACCCTTTCCAGCCGCGTCACTCGATGTAGGCTGCTCTTTGCGCAACTGCGGGATTCCTCCATGGCATGTGAAGATGGTCGCGTCGATTATGGCAATGACAGGAAGCACTGAAAAAATGTCGTTGACTCGTCTCCAAAACGTGTTGCCCTTCTCTTCACCGAAAAAGTCTAGACATTTCACAAGAAACGACGTCTCACCGTAGAGCTCCACATCACCGTTAACATTATCGTCCTCGTGATTCCCGCGGAGGAGGAAGACATTCTCCGGGCACAAGGCGTGCCAGGCGACAAGAAAAAGCACCACCTCCACGTCATACGGACCACGATCAACATAGTCACCAAGAAATAATACCGGTGTTGTCATAAGAGACCAGTGGCGAAACATCACAGTTTCATCAAATATTTGCTTGAGGTCGGTAAAGCTTCCATGGATATCACCACAACACAGAATAGGAGAGGTAAGACGAAGAGTTAGAGGTTTCGCCTTCATTTTCTTTATTGTGTACTCGGCTAGAAGTAAAAAATCATCGAATATGGCATCCTTCACTTCTTGTAGAACGCCAGTAAACACCTGCTCGTCCACGTCATATGCATCATTCAAGCACTCAAAAACATTTTCAGCGGCTAGGCGGACGCGTCCATCATAACTATGACTATTTGCACCTCCCACTTGACTGGCTCCCGGGTTAGTCGAATCGCGGCTCACGTCGGTACCACTAAAATAATAACTCGTTACGCTCGCACAGCGAGAGCCACGACGAACACCCATGGTGTTACTGGACGTGTGGCTACCACTGGGAGCGTAAAGTACCGCCCGTTCTCCCCAAAACTCCACAACCTTGGGCGATATAATATATGGCCGTGTTACGGAACCACTCGAAGGGTGCCCCGTCCGGCGCAAAATCGCACTTGGTGGTGGAGGCAACCGCGGTAGCTGGTGGTGTCCAAAATCAGATAAATCCGCGGTCCCACTATGCAGAGAAAAGTGCGCCCGGCTAGCAAGTGAAGGCTCATTCCAACTCACCAAACTTTGGGCAGTGGTACGCACACCAACGAAGCCACTGCCGCCGTCATCCGATGGCGGTGGCGCCGTCTGGTCCCACACCGGCGGTGACTCCGATCCGGCACCGCCAGGCCGACGAGCTCCCGCCGAGAGAGGTGCGTCAATTAAACTTTGTAACGAAACTGGTGAGTCCATGTCGCGGAACTTTGCATATGACAAAAATAAATGCGGGTTTAGCGTGAGAGTACCTTCCCCACCGCACAAAGCGTCTGAGGGGCCATCTACCAGTGAAAGCAAAGTGCTAATCCTCCCTTCCAGTAAAGGTGGCGGGCATCCAACAAAGATAAAAGATGAACTCCTACCGCGATCACCAAATGAAACGACAGATTCGCTCCGCAGCATTATTGGGTCATATGAAGGCTTCATCAGCAGCCCGTTAATGGTCACGGGAACCGCCCTCTCTCTATACGTGAGCAGCAACTTGCCTCCCGATGTGTATGAAATAAGCGCTACATCCCTTCCACGAAGAGCAGTGGTACAATTGTTGAGCAAGCTCAGCCCTTGCATTGACAAAACAATGTCACAAGACTCCTCCACTCCGATGCGTAGGGTTTTGCACGCAGGCACGAACACACGCATATCGTTCAACATTCCGGAAGTCGATTGCTGGAGAAAAAAAAACTAACCTTAGTGTTTGCAGAACCTTACCACATGGGCGGCACCAGCGGTAGAATAGCAGATTAAAAGAATTTCATTTGGAAAAATGAGGTAAATACTGTGCACAGCGCAAATATATATATATATATACAGCGTGGCAAATAAACCCAACAATAACAACGTCAGGAATCAGCGTGGCGAAGGCACCCGACCAGTGTAAAGAAGGGCCCGCGACAGCCCAATCTCTCGTGCACCCACACAAACATTGCGTTTAGCGCGCTGGCTCAAGTATCCTACCGTTAAGTGACCCGCAAAATCCAAAACAGCCAGTAATTCAGTGCTGGATTGAACCAATGCAGCTTGCGGCATCCAATCAAAAGCCCGAAATTCGGCGCAAACTTCATGGAGCACGGTGATCGGAAGCGATGCGATAGATATAACTACATATGTAACGAAAAGGCAGAGGAAGGCTATCATTTGAGAGGAGGGGAAAAGTGTATATACATGTATATAGCAACAATGCGTCACAGTGTTGAAGGAGGCAAAGTCAAGCTCAGAAATGAGGGTTAGAGGAAAATAATTACACGCATTCACACTGCACTTGATAAAATAAAAGATGCTTAACCGTGCTGATTTAGCCCCTGATACTGCTGCCCACCTCGGCCACAACAGGCTTATGGAGCTCGCTCAACCATTGTCAAACTACAACGCCTACATTCCCTCCTTTATCGACAAAAAAAACTCCATTCAATACCTTACGAATGCTTCCTCTTTATTAAAAGCTGCGCAGGGGAGCATGCTACGATTTACGTCGCTTCAGCAAGCTCGTCAGATTGCTGAGAGGGTCACGTGATCTTTTCCTAACCAAACGCTTCTCAGAAGCCGCAGGTCTTTTTGGTGCGCGCACCCGCCTACGGTACTCCTCTGCGGAATCTGCACCTTTGATTTTCATATACTCGGGAACATCCGTGAGTGTCTTGTCGCACTTTGTCATACCTTTCGTGCGCGAGATAATCCGCTGAAGAACAGCCCCGTCCTTGTCGCTCATATGACTCGTTAGGTATGCGCTACGTGTGAGTTCTGCTGCTACAGCCGCAACGCGCTGGCGTCGCGTCGAGGAGCGAGTGATCGACGCCAACACATTGTCTACACGATATTGTAGCCGCGATGCCGAACCACGGTCCATCTGCTTAAAGGGAGCAAAGGAAGAAAACTTACCACCCAGGTACTCCCGCAGCGGCTGTTTCACCTTCCTCGCTTGGTGAAGAGTCAAGAACGTTATGGCCATTCCATCCTTGTTTCCCCGCGCGGCGCGTCCTACACGATGTGTATAGCGAGAAAAAGCCGCGTTGCTGGCAGAAGGAACACCATCAAAAAGAATGACATTCCGCACGTCAGAAAAGTCAATACCACGGTGTAGTGCGCTGGCACCCGGACTCCCTTCACAAGAGAAATGGCTTTCCGCTTACCCTTACGGTTAGATGTGGTAGCCTCAGCCACTTCGCTGCCGGCTACGTTCCCCTTTTCTTGAAGCTGATCCAGGCATTCCAACGTTCCATCGGTGCAAACAAGCGTCCCAACTGCGCCAGTCTGGAAGCGGTGAAGGGCATCGATGCGCACATTCATTGGGAGGTTACTATCGTAGACGAGGGCACTGACTCCCAGCTGCTCAAGGAAGCTGTGAAGCTTATAAGTTGTGTCTTCCGAATTAACAAAGACAAGTGTCTTCCCTTGTATATGTCCCAAGCGATACAGCGCGTAGAGTAGTGTGTGGTGGTGACATTCGTCAGTTGCTACCAAATAATAATGACTCAACTTTCCTCCATCAGCGCCAGCACCACGAACCGTCACGCGCGACTCCAGTACGATGTTCTCGGAGTCCGCGAGCGCAGGGGCACCGGGGGGCTCCCTATTATCGGGATTCAGCGAAATTGTCACAGGGTTACGGAGAAGCTGGCCTTTAACGTGAACAACACCATCCGTTAGTGTGGCAGATGCCAAAATTGTCTGGGTAGATGGTGGGATCAGTGACTGCACGAGACGTAGGGAGTTTTCGGCAATTGATATAATCAAATCTGCCTCGTCAATAACAACACATCGAAGTGGCTTCAGCTCTTCAGAGGCAACACCGCCACTCCGACACAACTTACCCAGTGCGGCGGCAGTGGTTATAACAATCGGAGCAGCAGCCAACCGCATACCTGTGGTGGGGCCGCGCAGCGTTAAATCATTCACTATAATCCGTGGCTTTACGTACCTTGCAAGAGCATTAGCAACCTCCACCGTCTGCTTGCAGAGCTCTTCCGATGGCAATAAAATAAGAGCTAAAGGGCACTTGGTAGAACGGCCACCCCCCACTCGCTCACTATCGGTAATAATACGCTGGATGATAGGAATGAGAAAGGCACCCGTTTTACCAGTGCCTGTACGTGATTGGATCATCAAGTCCCGTCCCTTCAATGCTAGCGGAATGCAAGCACTCTGAACAGGCGTAGGCGTGCTCCACTTTAAGCGTTTGACAGCCTCGACTAGCCGGTCATCCAGCGCCATGTCAGACCACGTCTTGCATACGGCGTTAGGCAGGGAAGCACTCATCAGCCCTTCTCGTAATGTGTAAGAGCAGCCCACAACTACTGCCGCCACCTATTTCCCTTTTTTTCGCACTGTTTTGTGTGTCAAGACCCTGCTGCTTACTCTCTCCTACTCTTGTTACTTAAAAAAGAAGTTACGGCAACGGGACGAGGATCCGGGTGTTTGGTTACTGCAGAAAACAGGGAAGTAGGAAGAGCAATTATGGAATAATTTATTTATTATCTAAAATCGTCACCGCCTGAGCACGCACACACACACTAAAAAAAGAAAGTAAAGAATAAAAAGTAAGTACGAGGGGGAAAAGAGTAGACAGGTTATCCCAAAATAGCTTAACTTGTAACTGTGTCTCCATCCCACATCAGAATTCTTTATAAAACGAAAAAAAGATCTCTTGGTCTCCAAAGGGTGATACTATTCGTATCCACCGAAACCAGCTGCCCCTCACAGCCTTCCTGCCAGTCCCATGAGACATCGGTAACGTTGTCTGTGTGTCCCGCATGCTTGAAGAGAAGGCGGTTTGTTGTGGCATTGAATACACAACACATCGCATCAGTGCCACCACCACCACTGCAGAAAAGGTGTCGTGAGTGCGGGCACCACTGGACTGATGAAACGGGACCTCCATGAAGTGTCACTTGTGATACCGGTTGGTTTATACGGCGCAAGTCATAGTAACACACCTCGCCGTCGCTTGTACCCAACAGCAGAGAGGTTCCGTCAAGGGGTGAAATAGAAGCGGAGGTTGCCGCTCTCTCTAACGTGACAAGGGGCGTCAACTCCGGTGTGCGTATGTCACCATGAAGCACACACCCAGACTCCACTGACACCACAAAGCTGTTCTGTTCAGTCCACGAGAAATCCACTTCGCTAACACGTGAATTGTTATCATCTATATTGTACGCCCGGGTGCATGGAACTGTTTTTGGATCATCTTTTGACATGTTTGCTACTTGCCAGTAACACACCCTGCCCAGTGACCCCGCAACAATGGTTCCATCCTCGGATGTACTCCAGTCCAGCGTTTCACACGAGCCATTGGAACCAGTCAGCGCTAATAAATGCTGCCCTGCACCCCGACGGAGGTCCCAACGCTCTTGATCTTTTGCAATGGCACCCAAGGCCCGCATCCTTCTCTTGTAATCATCCCGCTCTTCCTCAGTAGCGTTGATGCTGGGTTCATTCGGTGGAAGCGGTGCACGTGGGCGCGGTGGCTCATTAGGAAATTTATTTAGTGAAATACGCGACCAGTCGAAAACGTACGCATTGCCGTCGCTGGAGCCTGATGCTATGAGGAGAGGGTTTGCGTGCATGTACTTAACAGTGAGTGGATCTCCGTCATGAAGTATGCGGCGCTCTATACGCATTCCTGTCTGTGAAGGGGCCATGCCGTAACCTCCAATCTCGCCCGTGGCTTCACAATACGTAGTGTCGACGTCACGGATGAATTGCAAAGAGTGCGGCGTAGTGACAGAGAGTAACTGCACAAATGCTTGTTCCTGCCCGCCGGTGCGTGTGCATGACAGGATTGTGTGCGTCAGTAGTCCAGCTCTTGCTGTGGCGTATGGCATCAGCTGCACTGCTGGGCTCTCCCACACAAGGTCGATATGAACCAGTCTCTGGTACAGATCACGCACATGTTTCCGCCACGTGAGGAACCTCTTCGTATAACTATATGTTGTCTCTTCATTCTGTGTAGTGGTGGGTGAACGTTCCGGCGCAAGGTTCTCATGACCCTCTGCAGTACCACCGCTAGCTGGCTGTGACTCCCGAAGCATGGGTGATGCTGTCAAAGATAAGAGAAAAGAAGGAAGTACAAAGGAAGGGGAAAGAGAGTGGCACCTCTAACAGTAGGCATCCTAACCCGAAGGAAGAAGAGCAAGCAAAGCTCCACAGCAAAAGACAAAAGAAATGGCGTTATATCATAAGCGAGAACAGTTCTGCTGTGCATGGCGTAGTGTGTAGCACCTGCTTCGATGAGATGAAAAGGCCCACAGACACGAGTACGTATGGTACAAAAATTAGAAGAGTTAGAGATCAACATTTGGGAAGAAAAACAATGTATCTCTTTTTCCGTGTCATTCAACATGTGGTAAAAAATATAGATACCAAAAAGTTGAAGAGTCGCACACAAAAGACCATGGAAAAGAGTACGCTTCCACAACAAAATTCTTTTAAAAAATGAATTGACTTTGAGAATGTAAATTTAATTTTGTGGTAGTTTACTGCAGGGACTATCACACGCACCGCAACGCGGAATTACATTCCATGTGGGCTAAATTAAGTGCAGCAACACAACAGGTTGCTTCTCGCCCTCTTCTCGTGTTCATGCAGTATCCGTGACAGTGAGGTTCAGGGCATGCAGAAGGAAGCAGTTTGGAGCAAAAGTTATAACTTTGTAATTGCCACTTCACAAGGAAACATACGCTTGCACCTCGCAACGCGCGAAATGTCAAGGCTCTCTCACACAGCAGCTGCTGACATGTCCGGTAAACCGGTGCTATAAGGGGAAGATCAGAAACGGGAGTGTACACATCCGCCGAGCTCTCGTCAGAATCCTTTCCATGACATGCGGCCTCTCTTAGTACATCGCCCAGTCTGAATTCAACAGCACCGGCATTGTTTTTCCGGGAAACATGTGGGACGCGGGTACCTGTTCCGCCCACTACCACCCCAAGGGAGCGGGAAATCAAAGTCAAACCGGATGTGTCTGCCACGCTCAGGCGGTTGTGGCCCACACTACCGGCTGAGAGCCTACGAGAGATAAGCAGAGTTACAACGGCGATAGCAGCAACAGTAAACACGCTCCAACGCAGATCGACGCCGAAGCTGCATGGAAAGCAAGCAGGTAAACCCCACCTGTACAATAAGTATTTTTATTCCTTGTTGATTCCCCTTTCTCCCCTTCAAAGGCTGAAGAGGAAAAGGGCCCCCTTCCTATTCACTGCAACCCGGATGGAGAGAAACCCTGCCAACCCTAATACCGGCGCCACTTGTGCTCGCAAACATTACATACGCAAAATATGGTCATTGGCTCATCTGCCGATCGCGTCTGCTTCTGCGACCAGCTACAGTTTCTCGCTTTGCACGATGGGCAGGGAAATAGTGTGGAAGTAGTGGATGTCGCCTTTCGAATCTCGGAAAGATCCGTGTCTTTGCAACGCTCCAGAAAAGCTGCCTCCTGCTTCATGCGTTCCTCGGGGTTCAGCAGCTCGCTTTCCTTCATGCGAACCAGAGTTTCCACGGAAAGAACACCCTCAATAATGCTTTCCCGCAGTTTTTCGTTCTTTGCATCACCCATATGAACCAGCAGTACGCGAAAGGTGTCAGCCGACTCGGATCGACCGCCGGGAATGGCCTCCACGACACGCTGAGCAACACCCGAAACGCGCTCCTCGTCCTCCGCCTTCCTCCCTTGCATGAGCACCCGGCATAGCATTGTCTTCCACTTAATTAGCCGTGCATCGCCTTGTCTTCCTTGAATAAGCTTTGACGAAGTCGGCGCTCCCTCCTTATGCAGAGCTGGTGACTGTTCTTCAGTCGGGTCTTCACTCCTAGGTCGTTTTAATGTTAGTTTCTTGACATCAGACGTCTCACTCATTAGGCACTATACATAACACCGCCCTCTCTACGATTGCCTTAGAAACTTTGTTTGACCGCCCTGCATGACGAAGGAAACCACGGTGGAAAAGGTAGGTGTGTAGTAATTTTAAAATAGAAAAAGGCAGAGTTATGCAAAATAAGGCCACGGCCTGTAGAGAGTCTTTGCCCCACACAATAAAAACGGGAAGATGTTTCCGGCACGATGCTACCGTTGTTTTTTTTTTATGTCGCCTCCTTTAAAGAAGCTATGGTGCTATTATTTCTCACGCACGAGAAGCGGAAAGGGGGGAAAAACACACAATAAACGACGGGCAATATGCTTACAGTGCTAAGTGAAAATAAAGGAACCGGGGGTATCAAACACCTCCACGGCCAGACAAACACAGACTCTGAACCCTAAAAGGAGTAAAGATGGAGAAGTGAACGTGCTGTGTGGGACAAGAATATTGCTTCCCACGTATACACAAAGTGGCTGGAAGAAGTGATATGTGTCAGATGCCATAGCGACAACGCCGGTTATTGTGGTGTCAGGATATCGAGCAGAATAGGTCGACCACGTGTCCCAACAACGCACTAGCGCTGCAGCACCGGGGTTCAACTCATCACACGCCACAAAAGCGGCTGCCCGTACCAAAACAACAAAAATAACTTCCGGCAAATATAGGAGAAGCGGAGGGGGGAAGCGGAGCGAGTTAATGGAACGCACGTTTACATAAACACTGTAAAATTGACAAGCAAGCCAGAGGTCGCACGTATGTCCCTTTACTTTCCCCCTCATTATGCGTATCCATACACACGACGGAATAACTTATTCGACTGCCACCCGGAACGCCACTTACACGGCGCAGGATGAAGGAAGTATACAATGATTCCTTTTGCTGCTCAGTCTCCTTGAGCATTCCCCTTCTTATCACCCTAAAGACAGCTCCGCTAAGCGCTGGTCAGGGGCTCAAAATATTTCCATGTCTAACGTTCAGAGCGGGAGAGAAAACAGGAAAAGAAAATATAGGAATCACGGGGAAAGAAAGAAAACTAGTAGATATTGTACGAGATGGCTTATTACAAGACCCGGAAGCAAATGATCCAGAAAACGTAAGACATGAAGGGAAAAAGAGGATTGGAAGTTCGAAAGAACATTTATCCCATCCACTTTCACATAAAAAAGAAGAAAAACGGGAGGAAAATTTAAAAACGGCTGTCAGATATGGTTTCTTGTAATTTGTCTCCCCCTTTTGTTTGCCTGTTCTGGGAGATGTGGCTAGGGCAGTGAAGTCGAGGAATGAGCAAATATATAAATGTGTACATTTTTCCTCCTTCTTCTTCTTGCGGGAGGGGCGTGCAGACAATGGGAAATGGTAACAGCTAATGACCGTCAAAACGGCCGTACGGCACAGTGAATTAAAACTCGTTGTATCAGCGTGCGAAGAAACCCGTAGCACCCGCAACAAC
This sequence comes from Trypanosoma congolense, assembly GCA_002287245.1. NCBI lineage: Eukaryota > Euglenozoa > Kinetoplastea > Trypanosomatida > Trypanosomatidae > Trypanosoma > Trypanosoma congolense. Next base: position 569,031 of record NHOR01000454.1, on the reverse strand, counting down.
GAAAAAATGACATAGTAACAATAAGAATAAAGAACGGCCGTGGGGCGCTGTGGGGGGGGGGAGAAAACACTAAAATGAAGTAGAGGGGGCCGCGAAGAATGGGCTAGGTAGTTGATATAGACAAACTCAGAAGTGTTACGCCAGGTGGGAAAAGAGAAGGAAAAAAGGAAAGGAAAGATAAGAGCTTTTCTAAAGCAAAACAAAAAAAAGAAAAGAAAAAGAAAGAAGAAAAATAAAGGGCAGGATAACACAGAGTAATCCTGCAGGGTTAGTGAAAGCAGTGGAAGACTAGCAATGAGGCAAACAACCTCCCACATATTAATCCTAACTGCTTTCGGTATGGTCACTGCATCAACAGTCATTTGCAGCAGAAGGCCACACTACCCAGCATCCGCGCGAGTTGTTGGTATGCACTAAGACAGACCGACGAGTGAAACGGGGGGTTTAGGATTGAAAAAGCAACAAGGGAACGAAAATAATAGTAATAATAATAAAAAAAAACAAAATGAAGTGAGAATAAGGGGGAAACTAATATATGTTATCTCCCGCTGCTCTTTGCTGCTTATTTTCTTTCCTATAAACTCCTCTATCCTCAGCTCCCCATCGGAAAGGTAATGCCCCCGCCTTCTGTACCATCAACACAACCTTCCACGCTGCCATTCGAGCACACGCTCAACTATAAGATGCATATAGTGTACCGTCGCGGCAATTCATGGTCAATGAGAAAAAAGACGTACTGGTGCAATACAATGAAAAAAACGGTGTGAAAAGGAAGAAAAAGAAAAGAAAAAACAAAAAAGAAAAAGAAAAAGAAAGACGAAATATGAAGGACACAGAATTAAGCATACATAAAAAAGAAAAAGACACACATTTATACCCACATACAGATTCCCCTAATCCAGGAGAAAATAATCCCGCACCAAGGAAGCAAGTCACTTCGTGCCGCACAAAGCCGAGGAATCAAATCAGAAAAATTGTCACACAGACAAGTAGTTGTTATCAGCCCCGCATAGTATCATTTCTTTTTTTCCCTCGCCTTCTTTGAAGAAAAAAAGTCCTCACTCCCTCTCGCCGCAACGCTTCCTGTTTTAGCGTATATCTTTAATTTCTTCTCCTTCCCATCATTGCTTTCCTCTACACTCTTTCATCCTTCGCGATATCAATTTGCGGAGGGACACATTCCCCCAGTTATTACCGTGACATTCTCACTGTCGTCATACTGCTGACGTTTAATCACCTCATTCCCACAGCCAATTGAAAGTCAAGTAATTTTATATAGCAGCCGTCTCGGCCCTCCGCAATCCCTTTTTATCCTCCTACCACTCGTCAGACTCGTACTATCACACACACTCTTCTTTTTTTTTTAATGCCGCTTTGGCCTAATGGCGCTTGTTAGCGGTGGTGCAATGGGCCCCTGTTGCGTGCGCTTCGCCTGCGGCTGCGCAGAGCCTGACTTCAACGGACGCCGCCCTACACCCAACTTCCGTGTTGTCTCTGCCTGCTCCTTCTCCCTTTCAGTCTTCAGCAGGTCCCGTAGTTTTGACCGACGCTCAGCCTTGTCGAACTCCTTCGCCACATCGAGCAACTGACCCTCCAACATCTCACGCCACTTATCTTCCTTGCACTCCTCCTCGAATTTTTTCTTCCCCGAATCACGCTTTAGCTCACGCTCCCGAGCCTCTATCATATCTACACTAGCCTGTGCCACAGCACGCACTTCACTACTGTCATCCATTTGCAGCCGACGCACCATGTCCTGATACTCCTCCCAAACGTTACCACTTTGCACCGGTTCCAATGCTTTGCGCAGCAACGGTAGGAGTCTTGCCAATTCGAGCCGTACATTTTCCATACTATCGTGTTGGAGCTCGAAACAACACTCCAACAACCGCTCTCTAACAAAGCGACGAGAAAACTGCCCACAAGCCGCCCTCGCAAAACGAAGATAACCCTGCCTTACAGAACCAAATGAGCTATGCGCGTATTCATTGTTTAATTTACTGAAGAATTGCACTTTAGTGTTAACGTTGCTAAGCACCGTGGAAATTTTTATGCACATTTCCGCACACTGAAATTTTAAGCAGTACGCTCCATATTTTTCATACTTCAAGAGCACTGGTAGAAACTTTTCGTACAGCGAGGTCTCATGTATCTCCTTGTAATACGACGAAAGAATAGTTAGAGCGTACTCCATTATGCGCCAGTCCCTCTCGGAACGGGAAGCGAGCTGGAGGAGTATTCCCTCTATTGCACTGAAGAACTCCGTACGATCTGCTGGCATGAGCTGCTGCGAAAAGCACTCCAATAAAACACACGTGTGACTGGAGAGTGCCTTCAGCACGCACTTCTTAGAGCTACCGAGAAGGTTTAGGAAAGGTTTACGCAGGTACACCGCGGCCTTGCCACCGATAAGCTCAACTAACTCGTGTAGTCCAGCAGCCAGGCTCCGACACACATCCTCAAAGGCGTCCGTGGAAAGTGCCTCACAGCAGGGGTAAAGGTATGTTGGAAACACTTCAATGGGCAGCGATGCGGTAACGGAGGGTAAATTGTATGCACACATGTAGCGAGTGTTGTCGTCTCCTTTTAATGCCGCATTTTGATAGAAGGTGGCAAACAATGTAACATCCTCGCTAGTTTGAACATCACCTTTTATTGCCCATAAGAAACGGCCAAACTCCCCAACGATGAGGCTCACAACTTCCTCGGGGGGATTAGAGATGAACCCCTTAATAATTGGGTAAAGGCGCTCACGACGATAGGCAGGACCAAAGAACTCGACCAAATCTATCAAACATGAAAACGCCGCGCGCGAGACGGTTTGGTCCTCATCGTTAAGCAGCTCAAAAAGCTCCTGTGCTATTTTCTCCTTCGCCTTCTCAACGCCAAGTGAACGGGCCACTGTTCCCAACTGCTGACACATGTGCCGCCGCACCCCCACATTTGTATCCTGACAAAGCGCAAGAATCTTTCCAAGCAACTTCTGCTCAACAATATCCCGAGGAAGGTGATGGCAAACCGCGCCAATGAGTCCGCAGCTAAGCTCACGCTGATCCTGCGGCTCGATATGTTCAGTCTTTTTCAATGCCAGTGGAACCATGTCGCTATCAAGCTGCTTGACCGTTAAATAATCCACAAACGCGAGAAAGAGTTTATTCCACGCTATACGGATCTCAGCGGTCTTAACATTGAGCATTGTGCTCGTAACTACCATAAGCTCCCTGACAGTGGAATTGTTCAGTAAGGGAAGGATCTCAAGCAACGCCCCCGGGGCGAAGCACTGTAACTCAGGGTCCTGTACCCACATAAAGTCAACAACGATCATCAACACCTGGGACGTGGAAACCATGTCTAACCCGCTAAGTGTTTCACCCAGTCGCTGGAACAATGACTTCTTCTGCCCCGTGCTTCCATTGCTCATAATATAGCGCGCAGCTTCCTCAGCTGAAAGATTCCGTGCCTGGACGTAATTCTGTACCTCCTCCTCATTCTTCAGTGAGGCATTAAGCGCTTTGAGCTTGTCAACGCCAGGCAACTCACGAACAAGAGCCGTTGGATCTTCTGGAATTCCATCAGGAGATGTTTCACTGGATGAGCCGGAACTAGGCGCACTCGAAGTCAAGGCACTAGAAGCACCCACAAGGCCCCTAGGCTTGCCTTTATGGTGATTGGGGTTGTCCGGTAAGTGCTTTCTAAGTTCAAAAACAGATTTATATTCCATATGTTTCTTATTACTAAAGAAAGCAGGAGGAGAAAATCAAACGGACGGGTCGTCGGGGAGATGGATCAAATAGAGAACAAAAAAGCCACGGTGAAACAACCACAGCGGTGCGCGTAAAGCCTATTTAATCCTACCTTGTATGCACGTGCACGTACACACACACAAAAAGGGGTGCATCACAAGCCGTCAGAGACACAAATGAGGAATAGGAACGCTTTATGTGTGCACACCTTCAACTCTCAACTGCACAGCACGCGAGTACCAGCGCCATACGATCCACCACACTTGTCTCAAAGATTAACAAATGCATATTGAACAGGCTTTAGTTGGTTCCGCCCCTCAAGGGCAGCGCTAACCATTGAAGCAGTTGGCAAAGGGAGGTCACTGCCATCTCCGCTACCTTCCCCTTCCAGTAGCTCCAGCTGCTTTTCCAAAATAACCCGAAGAAACGCCTGCAATGATGCCGCTGTGCTGCCCACCGCGCGCACAGCCACACGCTCAGCCAGGCACTGCACCTCGTCCTCGCGCGTATCCGCGTCGCTGAAGCGACTGAAGAAGTCATGCGCCATCTCACGTGACGCATCGTAGCTGAGCGGTGGAACATACAGAACCGTTTCAAAACGACCCTGGCGAAGGAGAGCTGCGTCAAGCTTATGCGGAGTCGTCGTTGCGGCGATCACAAGGACGCGCCCACCGTCGGTAACGCCATCCAATTCGCACAGCAGGGTCGCGAGCATTCTTCGCGAAACATCAACCCCTTCACTTATGCCGTTCGTGGCGAGGGCACCGCGCGAGGACCCAATGACCTCCACACCATCCAAAAACAGCACTGAGGGCCCCTGAGAACGCGCTTGCACGAAGGCATCGCGGAGCCGCTGTTCACTCTCGCCCACGTACTTGGAGAAAAGGGATGCGCAATCCACCGAAAAGTATCTCTCCGGGTACAGTGAGCGGTAACGCATAACCAGAGCTGTCTTCCCACTGCCTGGTGGTCCGTGCAGCAGTATCCCAGTCGTTGAGGCCATGGATGAAAGCAGCCCACCCACTGCCGGCCCCCCACGTTTGATGAAGTGCTGCACAAGAGCGTCCATTCTCTCAGCCACACCCTCCAACCCGAACAACTTGCCGTGCGTCTGTTGTTTATGCCTCGCTGGTAAGCGCAATTGACCACCAAACTGCACCGAATCTGAATCTGCAGGGCGCGTAGTCTTTCCTTTAAACCTTGCGAAACACAAATACAAGATGAGGTCCCGACGAGTGTGCAAACACGATGCCAGCACACTGTCGCCGATACCGTCAACACACGACAAGTAAGCATCGGCATCAGGAAGTGTGCAGACGCAGCGCCGTACCGCACTCGATGTAAGCTCCGGGATGTTATATGTAATAGGTGCTTGTAGCTCCAACAACCATTGCGGAACGTGAGCAACGTCGATGGCCGAAGTTAGCAGAGCACACCGCTGGGAACTCAAAAGGCGACGAAGAAACACCTCAAAGCGATACAACACACCTTGCATGCGTAGCAAGCGGCAAATGGCACCCACATCGTCGATCACAACCACAGTACCGGGCGCGTACGTTGAAGACCAAAGCGACTCGGGCTCATCCAGCGACCGCAGCATGTTGAAATCTACAACATAAAGGCTTCCCGTAATAAGACCACTGTCTGCTGCGCTGGCACACTCCTCCTGAAGCGCAGGAACTCCGTGGGCTACTGCCATTCCGTATGCCACAGCGCCTTCGCACACAGCGCGCAGGGTGCTTGTCTTACCACATCCGTGGGGTCCACACACGAGGAGGGAAAACGATACGGGCTGCTCCTCCGAAAGAAGGCGACATATGTCAGAAATTAGAACGCCATCGAGTGACATGACGGCTAAACACTGGGAAAAAATGGGACAGTGGCAAAGCAACGCAATAAATTCTTCAGGATTTGCACCTTCCCATGCAGCTATAGTCAACAGAACAATTAAAGGTAATATTGCATAGATATATTGGAAGATCAGCACACACGAAACAGCCTACGCAGTGTGGAAATATTTTTCTCTAACGATCACTGTCATCCTCATCGCCTAAATCGCAGTCCGCACCACGAATCACGCCGTAGCGACACAAAACCTGTTCAACAGACTCAACAGAAAGCTGATTACCCTTTGATTTCCACGGAGCGAGCTCCGTTAGCTGACTCTCCAGCTTCTTCTGCCTGTAGAGCAAGACGCAGGGTAAGTGTCGATCCGGAAAGTTCTTTATGGCCTCAGTAGATATCATGGACAGAAACTTCACATCACGGCGGCGCTGGGCCACCACTCGCATAACTGAAAGCAATGCCTCGCAGTTACTGTTCCCCGGCTTCATTAGCACAGCAACAACCCAATGAGTGCTGGAAGCCTCCGTAACCTCAGTCACGTAATCCACACCTGCAACATGCCGAAGGGTGCCAAAGCGCTCTGCCTCCTGCTGTCGCTGCAGCTCAGCGAGCCGTTTACTACGAAATACGGCAAGAGCCTCGTCGTCGTCATCGGGTAGCACATCATCAACAGTGGACCCCATAACTCCCTGACTGACATCATAACCTCCACGCTCCATTTTGTCCATCACCTTTTCTTCATGAGGGTCATACGCCTTTAGCGGCGCGTTCACATTATTGTCCGCAATCTTCTGCGCCAGGAGCTCCATCTCATTGGTAGCGTACTTACCCACGCGGTTTCCAAACTTGTACTGAACTTCCTCCCATTCCGTCGTACATATGCGCTGATCAGCTGTCCTCTCCACCATCCTTCCCTCACTGATATCGCAGCAGAGTACTACTGGACGTGTCCCTCGCGAGTGAAGTCAAGGAAACCAAACACTAGAGCTCTCTAAACAGCAACAACATAATTTTTTTTATTTTAAAATTTAAAGAATGGAAAAGGAACACGCATAAACATATGAGAAGTTGGCAAGTGTACGAGGAAAAAAAAACAGACGCAAATAGCACCCGAACCACGGAGGGCCACAAGTAGGAAAGGGAAAGCAAGAGAAGCGGAGAATTTCTTTACAAGTGAGTCAGGCAGTGTGAAACTGACTCCTGACGGACGCAGAAAAGTTGAAAAGAAGAGAAAACGTTAAAACTACATAAGGGCGTTTGCGTGTGAAAAGTAAGTTGTGCAACCTACCACATGAACAAACTTTAGTAAGTACAACCAGCTCTCTTTTTTTTCTCTCTTTCTCTAAAATGTTATGTTTCCTCATTCCTTCCTTCCCTCTGCGGTTTTCTACATTCTGCTTTTATCAACCAATAATCGCAAGCAAAGTCCATTAATGCCTTGCACAGCCCTTTCCAACTACACCTGCGACGCCTCACCAAATTTGCTGACGTTGTGCAGCCCTGGTGTATAGGTGTCACCCGATGCCATTGTGTGGATGTTTTTCGTGGACGTCCACACGGGAATGGGACCGGGAAAGCGGTTGCGAGCCCCGCGCACAGGCGGGAGGTCGGCTTTATAGATCTGGTTAGGGCAGCAAACATGTCGCCTGTTGCAAATAGAAACGTGCATATGCGGCCCATAGTAGTGAGGCTTCTGAACAACACCAACTCGTCCATCATCTGCGTATGCAAAATAAAGTCGGTCGACCTCTTCAAGTTCCTTCCCCGTAGGATCACGTCCCTTTAATTTCCGGAACGCCTCCTTGTAGGCATCAACCGCAACCTTCTTTGCCGTGCTCTCTTCCTCCTCGCGAGGGATTGATTTCTTCATCTTCGCCTCTGCATATCGGTGTACAAAGTCTTTTCCTTCCATGACAAATGTGTCCGATCACGTGCATCGCGAAACGGATCAGTGGTACGGGGCGCTCCGCGGAATTTGGGGTTGTGGCTCTTAAAGTAAGTTGAACCCAATGTCTTCGCCATCTCCCAGTGACTCCCCCTTCTCTTCTCTACATACTCATTTAAAGATGACTGACGGAAGCTTCCCTCGCACCTCAGTGAATGACAAGCGGTTGAGTTGCACGTGCACGACGGCAGCGGCGCATCCGCGATCGTGGCAACCTTCTTCGGTAGGGTCTGACTGTGCAAGCCTAACTGCGCCACAGCGTCAAGGAGGTCAACCTTGCACCGCGCATCCAGCGTTGATGCGTCGACTACGTCGTATATGTTAGACATTGAAATCTGACTAGTCCACTCTCAATGCTCTACTTTTTGCTTTGATCTTTATATTTATACATGGGGAAAGAGGAAAATGAACAAACGGGCGGATAGACGTGTTATAGCTCTGTTGTGTACGCACCGGAAGGAAAAAAGAAATGAGAAGATAAGTAACAGTCGAGAAGAATGGTGTGGTGCGCGCCACCATCAAAAGACGCTACCAGCACAGTCGCAAAATATTAATGCATGTAAAAGTTGCGCGCGATGTTACCAAGAATTACACCACCCGATTATCTGACACTAACCACTTGGCATCAAAGTGTTGGAGTGTAGGAACAGCAATTCCTCGAATGCGAAAACATACACATCACCATAACAAAGCCACTTTCAAAGGTCGCGTGCACTCTGCGCACAGGCCGCGAGAGAAGGTCACTCGAAGATAGTCGTAATGAATGATTAGTTAACAACCGCGCAAGACACGATAACATCTGCTCATAATGGCCACAACTCTCAAAAGTAAAGTATCGGCCACGCGACACCATAACATGAAGCATGTTCACTTGCTCTGATTACATGCGGAAGCTGTAAATCCTTTTGGGTCAAAACATGCCGCCTAGGTCATGTTAATCCATCAGCGAATGGGCGAACCCCTCAATCCTGAAAGCGAGAAAAGGAAACAAAAATAGAAGAGGGCAGCAGAGTTTGTACAACGATAGCAACGGAACAAAGGCAAGAGAGGGAAAGTGCTGCAGCACCCGAAGGATCCCTACGCAGAGTCTCCCTTATACACGTCAAAGCATATTCTACATCATCATTTAGCGCTGAGTAAACCCACGATCCTCTGCCGGACCCGTTCACTCCCCCTACACCTTATTGCCTTGGGGTTGCCCTTTCCCTTTAGTTGCCCTAAGTCATTTTCCCTTTCATTAACTTTATTTACTTTATGCCGATGTGTTTTAGTGTGGCCACAGTGGCGGCAAATGAGCGAACAGCCTCCAGACCGTTGGTATCTTGCTTTTCTTTTCTTGCCTTTACTGCCACATAAATATGCAAAATAATTCACCAAACGGAACATTCCTCGTGTGACAGCACTTAGAAGCACGCAACGCGGATGCATCCAAACCCCACTTTGCTCCTCAGGAATGTAGAGCTTCGCGGATATAAATAACTGCTGCCGAAGAGCAGCTCGAAACCATCTGCGCAACCCCAACCCTGCAGCGCAACAAGAAGCGAAGAAGCAACCAAGCACCAAAACATGAGCAAGCTGCCCAAGCGAGTGATTATTTGCACTTGGATTTGCGCGCATCCTCCTGCGTCACCAACAGATCCTTGTTCCGAGGATCGAGACGGAGGCCTTCTTCACATGTCCGTAGTGCCTCATCAATTTTCTTCATGGCCAGTTCAGTGGCTGCCTTGCGGAAATAGCCCTTGGGCCACTGTGGAGCCAGCGTGATACACCTCAGTGAGTCCCAATACGCTCCAATGTAATGGCGCTGATTGAAATAAGCCGCAGCCCTGTTGCTGAAGAATACGTGGTTCCTATTGTCCATGCGTATGGCCAACGTGTAGTACTTTGCAGCCTTCACGTTCTCCCCGGTTTCGAAAACTTTGTTTCCCTGTGCCTTGAAATGAGCGGCTTCCTCTTTCCGTTTCTCCTCGCTGAGCGGTGGCTTAGTAAGTTCCTTGATGATGGTTTTCTTGTTGTCCTTCTCGGCGAGCGCGAGTGGCGTCTCCCCGCTCTTATTGAGTACGTTGGGGTCGGCACCATGGCTAAGAAGAAGCTTCACACACTCCGCGTTTGAGTGCTCGACAGCGATATGAAGAGGCGTTGACATGTCCCCCTCGATAACGATCTGTGGGTCAGCACCGTGCTCCAGGAGGAACTCTACCGCCTCGACCTTCTTCATGTACAGTGCTGTGAAGAGTGGAGTCCCGCCATTGGAATCCTTAATATCAATAGGAACCTTAAACTCGTAAATGATCGCCCCCATGCACTCCACATCACCGGAGTGCGCCGCCCAGTGGAGTATGGAACCGGTTTCACAATCCATATGCATTACATCCGCACCAAGTTCCACCAGATACCTCACTGTGTCGGCATGACCCATGGAAGCCGCAAAGTGCGCCGCCGTCCCGCCAGTAGGCGTCCTGAAGTTCACATCCGCACCCGCGTCAACCAAAACCTTAATAGCCTTGTGCTGCCGCACCTTCGCTGCCATGATCATGGGAGTATTACCATCATAGTTCTTAAGGTGTAAGTTTGGTTTGTACTCCAGAAGCATGTACAGCATATCGAGGTCACCATTAAATGCAGCGAAGTGTAGCGCTGCAAAACCACCAGCCTCTACCGAATCGATTAGGGATGGCTTCTGCTTCAGCATATCTGAGCATTTGGATACATCCTTCGCACGAGCTGCGCGAAGGAACACCTCTACGTCCTCTGGAATCCGCCGACCATTGTCCATTGGCGTCGCGTGGCAGAAGTAGTGAGCCCTAACAGGAAGAAGGATAAAACACAGAAGAAAACAAACCCCGTGGCGCAGACGTGGGAAAAATACACTCGGTCGGTAGATGCGGTGAAAAGATCTTTGAGTCAAAGAAAGAAAATAGGTCGTAAAAGGAAATGGGGCAAAGAATAGCGTGAAGTTTGAAAGGTTACAGGAAAAGCAAAGGAATCAAAAGAAATGCCATATGACGGCAAATATTGACGGACGCATATTGGCAGAGAGAGTACCTTTTAAATACCGTGTAACAAAATGAGGGCTCGGGTGTTGTGAAGATTGAGCATTGGGGGGAAAAAATGCAGGTAAGTAAGGGAGAAAAATGAGGAAGGCGGAAGAGACAAATAAACGACAATAAAGAAAAAAATATTTATGCTTATATTGATTATGTCCGGTCTTCCATGATATTTATACAAGTATCGTCAAAAATATATTTTAATTCATTTGTATTTGTGCTACCTTCATTAAATACTACAGCCAGGAATTTTACCCCTCCACACACACCTCACCCAAATCATCTTTTTTTTTCTTCCTCTCAAGCACGCTCACTGTTTTTCCATTTATTCCTGATTGTTTTGCTATCCACTTTTCTCCTTTAGTCGAAGTTTAAACAACGTTTTCCCACACGTACACACACACCATCACTCTCACACCTACCTCCTTCACCAACCCACATTCACACGTAAACTCAAACCTCATTCCCTAATAGTTGTGCGAGAACGCACAACAACTCATGTACATAATATGTGGCCTGTCGCGGAGGGAATGTAACAGAAACCGAACTACCACAAGGGGGAAAAATAACACAAGTTCACAAAGGAAGAAGCGGCAACGTTGACCGCCACAGTCCCCCGTCATACCCTTCATGCTCCATACACTTCGGTATCAGCGAAGCTTCGAGTGAACATGTCTAACGTGTTGTTGTCACCTCCGGCATACAAAATCTCTCCCTGAACATTCCACGAGATGGCGTTGTACCGTGGACTCATTTGCCCACCGTCTGCCCGGCAAGTGGGTAAAGCGTTGTTGCCAAAGTTAATAAGGTGTATGCCCGTCATTGTTGAGGCAGCACAGACCATGCTTGAATTCACAGAGAGACTAAGCACTGCGCTATCCAGTTCCCGTGTGGCCATTCCCTGCCCCATCATGCGCAGATCGTGAACCACAACACGCCGATCAAGGCCACTTGTAAATAGAAAGTCCCCGCAGCTCCCGATAGACGTCACTGTGCTATAGTGACGGTGGGTGGAAGTTGTCGTCGCGCTCTGAGGGATGCGGAGGTCGTACACCATGACAGAGCAGTCCCGTGATCCCGTCACAACTGTGTTATCTCTCTCCGGGATGACGTGCATCGCAGATATGATATCATTGTGGTCGCTGTACTCCTGAATAACCTGCGTTCCATCGTAGAGAATCAAGGAGTTGCCCGTCGTAACAGTTGCACCGCAACAGTAACGAATAGATCCATGGTTACGGAGACACTTGACAGTGGTGATAAAGCGGGCTCCCCGTGGCTCTGCACCACAGCTCTCTTGCCAATTTGACTCCTCATTATACGTTGACTCTGCGGTGTATATAACGATGGCAGGCGGCACAGAGGACATCCTTCCAACTGTACCAACGATCAAAGCACGCCCACGGTTCGCGAAGTCTATTGAGGAGGCGTAGTGACGTGAAAGAACGAGGTTCTCTGTGAGAACGCCTGCCTGGTCCCACGTTCCAATCGTACCATCCACGGAAGAAGTGACGACTACCTCGCGAGAGCCGCTGTTGCCACTGTAGGCTAAAGCCAGAATGGCCGAGGTGTGGTGAGTCCGAGAACATTGTACGGCAAAGTTCACAAATTTGGGTGACTGACTCCACCCAAAGGGCTCCATGATGTATTCCACATCGTATAAAAATATATCGTCCTGCTGCGCAAAGGCAACTGTGGTACGAAGCGCCTCCATGGTGTGCTGATCTAACCGCTCCAGTAGCTTATAAGCGACCTCCACCAACTTACCTAAGCACGTTATTCCAGCACTCCTAGTCGTGTCTAAGCGTATCATTTGCATCAGTGCCAGCACCACATTACGAACGTTGAGCATCTCTGCCTTAGTGAGGACAGCGATGACCTCGGCGTAGGGAAGAAGATGGCTCCTACTGCAATCGAGCCGGCGCGCCTTGGAAAGGTACATCATCGCCCGCTGCACAATATCGCCCTTCACCTTCATTCGTTCGTTGTCAGGGAGCTGTGAAATCAGGGTAATAAAAGCATCCAGCGGATCTCCCCTCTCCAACCTCTCAGCATCAAACATTACACTGCACAAGACATTCAAGCAATCCTCGTAAAGAGCAGGGTGGCAGAGCCTTTCTACGAGCTCCGGGATTATGGGCTCCAGCTTCCGTTTCGCTAGTGCACTACTAACCAGGCGAGTGAGCGCCTCCTTGTCGGTCACTAACCGCGTTTCAGTCGTTTCCGAAAGTGACTTCAACACCTCCTGGATGTGACTGATGTTGTTGATCTCACGCTTGTTTAGCTCAACATCTACTTTTATCCGCATATTCCTTTCCTTTTGTTACTTTACGTTAAATGGTTGATCCTTTATTATCTTGTTTGTTTTCCTTAGCGATGAGGTACAACTAATTAAGAATGAACGGGTTCTTTTATATATTTCCTTTTGCTTTTCACGAGCGGATTCACACGCCAATAGCTTCGTCTTTTTACTGATTCTCCTTTTCTCTCTCCCCGCGCTTATATTAATATCGTGTAATACGCAATCTTGTTAACGCACGCCTATGTCTCCCAATCCTGTTTTGTATGCGTCTTTTCGTATGACGTACGTGTGTATGTGCGAATACCTATTTGTGCGCCGTTCCGGCCTCCGCTATCACACCTCTTACCGTTATACTCAACAAGTGCGTACGTTCAAAATTAAATTTCGGTAACAATCTCCCCCTGCTGCTACTGCCACACCTAACCTCCGCTATATTCCTTCTTCAAAAGGTGGGATATAGAAATGCAGAGGGCTTTCGTAATAAAAGGAGAAGCGGCTGTGTAACGTATCAGGTGTGGAGCTTCACAAACCTAGTCAGCGTAAGGGTTTTTCCATGTTTCCCCCCCCCCAAAAAAAAAAAGAAGAAAACGCGAATTTATTTAACAAGTGGCTACTGGGCGCTTTCTCACACAAGCATCGTGAAAAAGGAGGGAAAGAAAAATAGACGACACACCAACCATCCCTCCCCGTTCCACCACCAACGCGGTCACACTACGCGGACTGCTGGGCAAGTGTCCTCCCTCTCTTGCCCAAGAAAAAGTGACGGGAGAATCTCCAGCGGATGGTCGGAAAGCTGTAAGCCTCGCCGAGGTCACCAGTGACAACGGCCTTCCAGAAGTCCGCTGTAAGTTCAATGCCGCCAATCTTCACACCCACTGGAATGGTGGTCGCGCTGCTCCACTCCCTCACAAGCCCGAGCATGGCCTCGTAGGTCAACTCACAGCGTAACTTGCTAAACAGCTGTAAGGATGACGAGTCCCGCGTGGAGTAAAGGAGGGTTACCCATCGGGCGTTATTTTCTGTGAAGGAAGGGTCCAGCGGAAGAAATAAAGGGAAGCGGAGAAACACACTAATTTCTTTTGACAAGGCTTCAGGGCCGCTCCAGCGATCCGAGGGGTACGCTAGAAGATACCGTGTCAATATATCCTTCTCAGCGTTGCAGTCCCGCGCGTAGCGGTTGTCTGTGTTGTAGAAATAACATTGTTCCTCATGTACGGTGCAGTCATATTGTCGTAACGCCGCGCTAGACCCGCGCTCAAAGGGACCCTGCACACACAGTCGCAATTCAGAAGATGACTTGGGCGCCCACACACCAAACAGTCGAGTGCCATCCAAGTACTCTATGATTTCTGGAGTGTCATCTGTCGCGTCGTAGTGCGGCGACGCCGTATCGCGGCAAGGCGGATAAGGCGGATGAAACTTCAGCAGAGCTGCCTTGGCGTTCAGTGACCAGCACCAACTCCTCTGCATCTCATTGTCGCGCATAACCATCGCTGTGTTTTCCTTGTTTGTTTGCTTCGCTGGCGAGCCAGAACGTATGTCACTGACAAGAACAATATCATACGCGTCTCCATGTTCCGTGAGCAATCGTTCACATAACTCATCGGTGCAATACCCTTCAACCAACTCCAAAATGGGACCGTTAGTGTCCAGAGATATCTCTCGCACAGCTCCACAGAAAGGTGCGGGGTCGATAAGGATGAACCTAACGGCCCCAAAGAGTTGAAAAAGAAAGGGAAGATGCGAGCCATTTGCTGCTCCAGCGTATACCACAAGGAGCGGCCTTGCGCTCACCTTTCGGTGTTGAAGGTACGCCGTCAAAAACTCAATCTCCGACAGAAGCAACTTGCGCTGCCCGAAGTGGAGACTTTTGATGACCAAATCTTCTAACTTGCTTGAGTCTGATGGTCTATACGTGCGGCGGGGGAACCCATCGGTGAGTATTCTCCCCGCCGGAAAGTTCATGAATACTCCCTAAAGATGTAACATGTGAGTTTGGCACAGAGTGAAGCAAGTCACATCGTAAAAACAAAAAAAAGCAACAGAACGAGGTAAAAGACGGCAAAGGAATGGGAAATGTTGGGCAAAGAGGCAAGGGTTTTGTAATGCAAAAACAAATGGTCAAGGCTGAAGAGTTCATTATAAATGTTCGTCGTGAAATAAAAATAAACGAGTAGGAAAAAGAAAGTCATCAACGGCAGCCAAAGAACACCCCAGGAATTTTGCGGGAAACTAGGTTTCCACAGTTATACATGTAAGCAACAGCTCCGCAAACACACACACATTCGTGGCTGTAAGAAAGAATGGATGCAAGTCTTGGTCCTGGATGTTTTTAGACAGCCTCCCCGCAATAAACACAACAGAGTGCGATTACAAGGATTGTGCCGCATTTTTTTCTCCTCCCTTCCTTTTTGTCTTCTATATACACACACCACCCCTCTAGCGAGTCTCCAGAACGCGCACACATACACACGAGTACAATAAACAAATGCGCAAAGTCAAATGTTGAGAGAGAAAGTGAAAACTCTAACGTTGGTCGTCGTAAATAAAAACATGAGCACGACTCAACTTCTGCATGGCAAACTCTACAGCATTAAGTTCTTTTCCCACCGCCTCATGTTGAGCCTTCTGGGATGGAGTTTGCAGCTTGCTGAATCCCCTGGACTGGTAATCCTTGTTGAGGAAATCCCAGCGGCGCTGCAACCCCTGCTGCAGCTCCTCAAGCTCCTTAACAGATAGCTCCGACCACCTTTCCTCAGCCTCGCGCTTCGCAGCCTTTATTTTTTCCACTAAAGCGTGCCTCTCTTCAATATCTGCCTTCACCTCCTCCAGGTATTTAGGCACCTTACCAAAATCAGCCCGGTCCACAGCACGAGCCATTGGAGTCGGGATGCACTTCGTCGGTAGGGCAAGAACATTCTCAACAGCGTTTGCCACAACGTAGTCTTTGTCGGTTTTCACACCCATGGTTGGCCGATCGTACCTACTAGGAATGTCATCTTTTATTTTTTTATTGTCTTTTTCAGCTTTAGCAAACTTCATCTTATCCACAGTTGGCACTCCGCGACTCGCCGTGGAAACACCCTCGTTCTTCTTCAAGAATTTGCTAGGGTTCACGGTGTCGGAAACTGTCCGACCGAAAGTGCCCGTGGGCTTCTTAGCTGGGTGCACGGAAGGCTCCGTTCTCTCGCCCCCAACATTTGCCACTACCGCACTTGTACCGTGAAAACCAAACGTCGACGCTGTCGGTGGTACAATGGTGTTCTTCCCGAGCTTCGGCTTATACAGAGGTTGCGCCTGTAGGACCTCCACTTCTGGTTCAATTAAGTTGAAGACACTCTCACCGGACATCTTCCTTTTTAGCTTCTAACCCTATCAGTGACCAAAGTCGAAGGAAAAATGAAGGGAAATAAAACGTGTCGGGCGGTCCCCTACCCTTTTTCATATCTCTTCCACATGAACGCAAGGATGCAGCCGTCGTTCCCAAAAGTATATATATATATATGTGTGTGTAAAGGAAAAGAAAAACCGAACGCTAGTGTAACCTGTGAGAAGGGGAAACGATGTGAACCATAAAAGTGGTACTCTCCACAATAGAAATAATATCCCATCCAACCCCTCAGCTGCATCCACGGTGTTCCTTGGAAAGCTATGCGAAAAATATAACATTTACGGTTTTGGAAGGGGTGAGATCTGGGAAGGGCTCGGCGGATGTTCTGGTGGGGGCGGGGCGTGATCCATTGGTGGAAACCTAACACGCATCAGACGGTTGGGTCTGTACGCGCGCTTTATCATCCACCAATTAGTCTTCAAATTGTAACCCATCAGAAGGGGAAAGACAGCCAAAAAGCATAAAATCGATATTTCGAAGGAATTGGCATCGTGAGCAACTGCCGAGCGTGTTCCTGGCTTTTTCTTGTCGTAAAACACAGTACAGCTTTCCCCAACGCGTAGCACCGGAATGGCTTGAAGATATTCAGACTCCGTGATGGTGTCGTTGTAGAACATGCTCATCCAGTTCCTATAGGGCGAACCTGTGGTTGCCCGTGTCGATATGTATTTCCTACCGTCGACCTCGTATTCATACCGTACGGTGTAACGCGGCACGCTAATGTAGCGGTAATCAAGTCGTTTAAGTTCCAGCAGCTTCCCACGAGTTATACCCCACTTGGAGCTGGCTTGATAAGAACTCAGCGCATCGTAGTAACACCGGGTGTTTGCGTACACAGCATACGCCATGAAGAGGGCCGGTATGCGAATCTCCAGGGCAAGATCCCACAACCATTGTGGTTGTTCCCTTCCAGTGAAATATTTGTAGACTCTTCCGGACATCTCTATGCTTGTAACCCTAGCCTACACTCCGAGAGAACAGTCACCTAACTTTTAGATACGCGTCTAAATTGTTTGCGTATCTCACCTACATGGGGACAGTAAAGTATACGTTTTTTAATAATAATAATAATAATGTAACAGGGGAAAGAAATAACTTACGCAACAGAAGTTGGGGGGAAAGCAACGGTAGTCCAAATGATCCGCATCCACGTCATATATCGGATACAGTCGATATTGCGTCCTCTCAAATACAGGGACAGAGCATCAAAATAAAGACCAAAGATGCTAATAATAAGCAGCAAAGCAAGTGGAAAGACAAAGAAGAAGTTAGTTATTAAGTGTCAGTTATCCACTTCGCGAGTAACAGCAAAGAAAAGTTTAGAATCATACTTTTCGCAGGGCAAGCAAAGCATGCACCCCAGCGGTTGGGAGCCTCCCGTAGGATGGTCACCCGCGAGGGGACACTTATCAGCTCCGGGGCACTCGGCAGGTTCCGGTTCGCTACCCTCCCATTTTTTATTGCAATCTTCACACATGTAGCGGTTACCAAATGACAAATGCGTGGCGGGGTTGCAGCAATAGCGGCACTTGTACAGAACGAACTGATGCTTATGAGTGGGGCAGAGGAAGTCATCATTGCAGTCCGAGCATATCAGCTCGTTGGGCTTTTTGGATGGTTCACCAGATATCGACCGTGAGCACCAGCGATTTCCACCATAGAAGGGCTTCTCGCATCGCGAGCAGACGTAATAATATAAGTCATCCAAAGTTTTTCCACACATCTCGCGAAGCTTCGCTGCAGCATCATCACAAACAGTACGGTACAGTTTGTTCATGTATGCAGAGAGTGGCGCGGCGGAGTGGCGGATGTGCGCTCCACAACCTGAAGGGCACACCGCGTAAGTAAAAACGATGTGTTCACCCTTTTCAATAAAACTGTTAGCGCGCGAGGAGAACTCAGCAAGACACTCACGGTGGAACGGATGTCCACAGTCAAGTCGAATGCCGTCTCCATCCTCAAAGTCGCAAAAGCAAATAGTGCACGCATCGTCAGCCGGGGACGGTGGTACGTTGAGGACTTGGAGATCACAACCTTCAACATCGCTCAGGTTGACGCGAGTACCATTCAAATAAAGAGCCAACCCTCCTTCCTCACGCAGCACAACCAACGTGTTGGGGTCAAGGGTGGTAAATGGTGTCCTAATACTTAGTGGGAAAAGATCCTCACGTACTTCGCCCTGCTCGTCTACGGAAACCACCTCGTCATTGTCAAGAAGTGCGACGACGTAGCGATTATGGTGGCCCAGCAACTTGGTAACAGTCCTCTTGGTCTTCACTTCCTTAATGCCCTGGATGAAGTGAAAGGCATAAAGCTCACATCTTTCATTCAGAAATACAAAACCGTGCTCCGCGGCCTCCAACTGCTTCACCTGATGCTTGAGATCAATAGTCTCCACTTCCGAGCTCAGTGGGTCAAACACGTATAGGGAGGTATCGCCACAGCAGTAGACCTTTTGGTGGTGTACCAGCAGACGGTGTGCGGGGCCCGGAAGGGTGCTCTCCTTGCTCCCCGTTGTTGCCCCGCGGTACTGCAGCACGCAGGGCGCGCTCTTGTTGATAAAATAGAACTCATCCTTCCTGAAGCAAGTCACCAAGGAGCCCGGCTGTAGAGACACATCGACTAGGCTGAACTTAGGGCTGTCTTTTTCAACAGTCATTTGCCTCAGGATGGCCCCATCGAACACATACGCAGCAGCCATATATTTCCACTGTTAAACCTCCTAAAAACAAAAGACGTATTTCCTTCCCTTCTTTTTTTTCTTTAATCCCTTCGATTAATCTTTATAACAGCTTGAAGTGCTTGGATATATATGTCTGTGTTTTTTGTTTCTATCGTTGTACATTTGCGGTACGATTCCATGCAGCAAGCGAAATTATGCGGGGAAAAAAGCAATCGATTTAAGAACCACACGGGAGAAAGAAGATGGAGATTCATCCGTTACACCGTTGCCCACCACCATAGAAATAGCAGTAGTGAAACGATGTCACCATGGTTCTAAACTGCATCGCTGCCGATTTATTTTTGCCACTAATTCCTCCTCATGCCATGGGAGAGAAATACCGCATCGATCGGAAAGATGTACGTAAATAATAAGGCAAATACAGGGAGGGTAAAAAAAAAAATAACCATTCGATATTTTAGCACACCTACTACCGAAGCCCCGTGTGCTTTCCAGCTCGTTCCTTCATCTCGCGCAGCCGTTCGGCTGTCACGGTAAATATTTTAAGGTCTAACTCCTTCTTGGTAACCTCATTCAGTGACTCCCGACTTACGCCGTCTTGGAACGCCTGCACGCGGCGGGAACTGCGCGGGCTCGCCGCCACTCTTCCACAAATATGCGCTTTACCTGGCTTTCATACTCAACATCATTTCCCCACCATGGGAGCATCGTATCGGTTGTCACATGGTCCATCACCCCGGGACGCTTATCCTCCTGCGATTTGGCTCGCATGAGCCCCTCAATATAGACGTAGATAAGAAGAAACACCGATAACACAAGGACATAGAGGACGCTCGATTCGAGACGAATTTTCTTGGCTTCTTCGGTGTTCTTCATTACCTCAGTAGCCGTCCGGGCCGCTAACCCTGCTACGTCAGTACGATCCTGAACGCTGTGCTTAGCGTTAAGCACCTCAATGTCCTCTGAGCTTATCTCTGTCATTCTGAGTGCCCGTTGCTTGCCCCACGAACCAGGATCACACTCGCTGCCGTTTCCATCATTCTCTGCAGGTTGAGGGGTCCCATCCATTGGCGTGGAAGGTGTAGGTGGCTGGTTACCGTCCTGCATCTGTTCATCGTACCTCCCGGGGTCCTCAAGAAAAAAGGGCCTTTCAGTACCGTCGGTTAGGGTCGGCTTCTCCAACACCTTAACGCCTCCGTCCTCCAGCACCTCCAGTCGCACGGTGCGCAGGCCATTTTCTTCCATCATCTCTTCAATATCCTCCAGGAGCAGCATGGCCTCATCGTCATTTGCGGCGAGCCGCTCGGCCAGATCATCTCCAATGCGTGACTTAACCTCTTCAAGTTTCGTAATGTAGTCTTCCAGAGTGCTCATTGGTATAAAGCTCTTTATCTTGGCACGAGCTTCAAGGTAATTTTGAGCCTCGTGGCTGTCAACCTGAAAGTTACCCAAGTTAACAATTTTGTTCTCCACCGTCTCGACGCCATAGTCCTTCATGATATCCTGATAAGCAAGACACACTCTCAAGAATGTCTCCGCATCACCGCCAGCGTCAGGGTGTGTCCTCCGACAGGCGAGGAGGTATTTCAGCTTCATCAATGCTAGTGGCGCTCCGGGCTTGCACTCAAGAAGACGGTACCGTAGAGGATAGTGTTCATATTCCTTCCTTTTCTGCTCTGCCTCCGCAAGTTGTCGGCGTTCAGCCTCTATTTTCTGATAATCTTTGACTAGCTCGGTTCTAGTCAGGGCACGCTGCAGCGATGAGCAAAAAAGAACTAATTTGGGTCGCAGCATCCACTAAAGGTTGCAGGAAACTTACCCGGGGTCTTTGATGAGGAATCATGCAAGGGCAGGTTTAAGCAGATCAACGATCGGTAGGGCCAAACAGCGGATGGTCACCTGGGGGCAGACGCACACTTCACTTGCTGTGGCAGGTGCAAAAATGTTCGGTTGAACAAGCCACAATTAAGATAAGAAAGCTGTGCGACAATGAACAGCGCACCCGGGTACATAGAAAAATGACATGCGGGCTAAACTCTTCACAATTAATCTCATAAAAAGGCGGCAAGGAAGTAATTTCCTTTGCAGAGGTCAACATGAGAGCACTGGAACTCATGTCACTGCGCGCATCAACAATGATATAAAAATAAAAGCAAGAGAAATCACTTAAAACACAAGGCAAGCTACCCCACTATGGTCTGGGCAGTAGCGGCACCACTTCCTCGTTTTCATTCCTGAACGTTGCAGTACAAACGTGGCGTTTACCATTATGCTACTATATCCGTGTAGCGTATAACAAATGTCGGCAGTTGTTCCAAGAGAAAAGGCATCAACTGGACCTCAACCACCACGAATTAGCGGATTGTTACCGCAGTACAGCCATCCAGCTATTAACCCGATACGACAGAAAGAGACACCTCACTGACGTATCCCACCGCCCTTCCCAAAACCTAATGTTAGGACCTGAGAGCTCCTGCACAAAACCTAACACGCGCACACAGACGGGGCCAACAAAATACACCCACACACAAATCGCATCGTACACGGCACGTTACCGCTCGCAGCCCAACGCCTCCTCAACAGTTTATAACCCCTGTAGGTCTGAGGAAATTGGCGCCAACTTCAACATCCGCCTTGCCCGTCAAAAGATGCGATGAGCCCGTAACGCCGCCCTGTATAGTGTCAGTAGCGGTCACTATGATGAGGGGCAAGCACACCAATTACATAGGGGGCCTGGCAGAGCAGGTTGGACTGTGACACCAAGCTGGGTCTCAAAGAAATGAGCAGACGATAAACTCCTTTCCATCAGCTGACTCTTAGCACACTGTTACATGCAACTCTAAATAAATAAGGATGCACAAATGTGTAGACAATTAGCACACCCAAAGGCCCAATCAGGTAACAGTCCATTTACGGACCGGAAAGCTACACATCGGTCATCTGCTGTACTCAACACAAACAACATCATGGTCACAATAACGCTGCTGCGAAAGCCCTTCGAGGAAGCTACTCTAGCGTAGTAAAGTTCACGGCAAGCAAAGGCAAGACATGAAGTTACATTCACATCACACAACAGTTACTGGATCGTACCACACCTAAGTTACCGGCTGACAGATCAAAGTTTCGATATTCGATAAAAGGAATAAAGAGAAGCTACACGAAAGGTAGGGAAGGAAATATGTCGCTAATAAATAAAAAAAATAACTAAAATTAATAAAGGAATAAATGAAAATAGTAATAACAAAACTCTATGGCAGTAACCTTCACTAAAACTAGGTTACAATCGTTTCTGCCTCCCGCTACTAGGAGGTGAAGAGGAAATATGCTGCACTTCCTGGCTCTCACTTCGCTGCCAGTTCTCATTCGGGTCGAAATGAACACTTCGACCCTTTTGATTCAGCCAGTTAGCCTGCTGTCCCTCGTTATAAGCATGTTGAATACTGTTAAAAGAGGACCTTCCGTAGTTGGGGTCCACATATTGCCACCCCGCCGGTCCAGGGAAGAAGTTTTGATCCTGATAACGCACGCCACCACGTATGTCCCGTTCTAACTCACGTGTCGACCTCTTCCCAGACTCAATTCCATGGTAATACATAACATTCCCGATAAATAAGCTTAGTGGAAACAGTAACAGTAAGAAGATTAAATACCAAAAGCGTCGGGAGCAAGGGGCCTGAAACATTCCAACCTCAGTCAAATTAGGGCCATAACGTCTGTAAATTTCTACCTGAGCCACCAGAACGCTCTCAATGTTCTCTGGAAACATAGGCGAAGCATGTCGAAAGTTGTTCATCAACATTATAAGGCATTCGTTCCTGTTGGGCGATGTAATCGTCACCACTGCAGTGGAGTAAATGTAATCTTTACGGGTCACATCTACCACTATGAGAGAACAATCCGTAAATGCCAACACACTACATAATCGGGAAAGGAGATCTTCTTCAGAGACTTTCGTCATATTGATCTCGAGCGTAAGGTTGTTGAAACCGAAGTCCTCACTGGCCTCCTTGATGATGGTATCACCATACTCGCATTGATCTGACAGCTCAATTATCCGTGGCTGCACTCCAAGTTCCCTTAACGAAGCATTGTTCAATTGGCTCACAAGTATGTCGTCCACTTGGTTTTCCCAGCTGTCAAAAATGCCACTCACGGTATTGTAAGAGTCAGTTGCATCTGGGGGTCCCCCATGAACCACGCACGCGCCACAATCATGACATCAGGTGCTACACTGTAAACACTCGTTTGCACGCGCTCATCAGTATGACGACGAATGTACGCGTTGACGTTTTTGCTAAAGCGGGCGGTAAGCACTACATCACCAACGCCGCGGAGTGCCAACTCACGAACAAGGTACAAGGTGATGTTTTTGTTTTTCTGTGCGAGCCCGGTACCAAGTGTGAGGGAAAATATACAGAGGCATACATATAATATCCCACGCATGCTAGGTATTTGTTTCTTCGGGTCTTCTCGACACGACGCGGTATGCTCTACTCCCTCTAAGTCACTTAAAAGCATGTGAATGAAAGGTAAGAAAAAAGGCAGAATAAAGTGACATTGGGTGTGGGGAACAGGAGGTTTTCAAGATAATTTTCTAAGGTTCACAGGGGAGCATGAAACGTGCTTCTATCGTTGATGAAAGAAATGTGTGTTCAGTGACATCCATCAGACAAGCTACAGAGGCCAAATGAAGAGAACAAAGGGAGTGGGAAGAAAAAATGGCACCCATTCAAATGCGCACCAATACTGTACACGGCGAAATTCTTCGTACCAATAACATCAAAAAAACAAGTGATGAGGAGAAATGTAGGCTTATTTGCAATGGCAACCAGTCGTCACACCTTTACTCACACTGATATCCCAGAGTCAAAAGAAGAAAGCACACAGAGAAAAAATACCTCAGCCAATCCGCTTCAGTTCCCGCACTAATCCAGCCCGAAGATCCATAATTGTCCTCATGTCTCTCTCAAGAATAGGCAAAAGAAGACACCTCTTCAAAAGCTCTTCTAACCTTTGCAGGGATTCAAGGGCGTGCTCTACTTGCTCTGCCTTCGTATGGCCCCTCGTAATGTCTTGCTGAAAGTTGGAAAATGCTCTTTTCCGAAGCTTCTCAACAAGATCGGAAGGTGGAGCAGACATTACGGAAGAAACATACATAACCTCCAAACCCCCAAGCACCTCGACACACTCAGCAGCAGTCATGTGTTTCACATTCACATACAGCTGCACGAACAGTTCTTCGCAAAATTTTTCCTCGATGTCGCCTTCACAGACACTTCTGGTTGCATCACAAGCGCTAAGCCGAGCAGCCAAAGCCGAGAGGAGAAATAAACTCTCGCGCTTGCTAAGGTCACCCACCCGCAGATCCCTTTGAAGAGCACGACAAATTTTCAGCAAAGCGGTCCAGTCCAAACTTCCACAAGCGAGTACACCAAGCAAAGTGGATGTTTCCACCCCATACATCTCCAACTCGTCACAAACGGCGAGCCGCCTCACGATATCGGAGCAAACGATAAATGGTCTCTCATACAACGGTGAATCCAACAGTGGCAAAATAAGGAGGCACTCGCTCATCGACAGGTGAGGAAGAATATCGTTAAGACGCTTCACACAAGCTTTTAAAAGGCGTGCGCACTCTACCTGCTGTCTACCAAGAACTCCACTGGTACCGTTAAGCCTCTCGATTATCCACTTCAGGGTCCTAAAATCGATGGCACCATCGTGCATTACATCATGTCTTAGACGCGCGAAAAGGGAGTTTAGCCAGTCATCACTCCGCCAGCTGGCTCCAGGCAGAAATGTAGAAGAGGTCATCATTTCAAATAGCATAAGTGTGCATGTAACATTCAACTGAGAAACACAATCAGTAGAAAAGGTATCATTCAGATTCAGCTCCGTCAACGTCAGCGGCCCCTCCCCCATAAAAGCGGAGTACAACGTGATGACTACCACATTTGGGTTCGGCACAAGGGGCGGTCGCTCGCACACTGTGGCGCACCGCAGCCCTAGAAACGCTGAAAGTTTCCGTAGAAGAGCGCGTTCGTTCCGCGTCATACTGGGCGCCATAGCATCCAGTGCACCCGTAGCCACTTTATCAAGCCTATCTATAAATGTGCGCGAGCGTGCTAGCACGCTCAGAGTAGCCAACGCCTTCGATGGAGTTGAGCACTCCCAGTACCTGCTGCTAATGAGCTGGTGGTGGTACCGACTCACATGAACCCGGTCGACAACTCTCTGATACGTATGTTCGCAGCACACAAACCGTGACACTGCAAACATTACTCGCAATGTGATAAGGCAAAATTAAACATTAGAAAGGTGCATGTAACGAAATTTTGGGAAAAGAGCGTATACATCAAGCCAAACCCACAAAGAATATCAGGCCTATCCATATTGAAGGAGAGCATCCGTTCAGATGAAATCCTCTCCCAAAACAAGCGGTGTGAGCCAAAAAATCCAACTTAAAATAAAACTGATTAAAGCAACCAAAGAAAAAAATACATACCAAAGGGTAGTGGGTACCAGGGGTAAACATCTCCGAGTGCTACTTCTTGGGCTTGCTCTTGGGCACAGGAACACGCTCCTGCGGTTCAGTCATGAAGAGCTGCACGTGACACGGACTGCGCATGTACGGCGTAATGCGACCGTGGGCACGGAAGGTGCGGCGACGCACGCGGGGAGCCTGGTCCACCTGAACGTGCTTGATTACCATTTTGCTCGGGTTAAGCCCTTTCTCTATGGCGTTCGCCTCAGCGTTCTTCAGCAGTGAGAGCATTGCTACAACCGACTTGCGTGGCCACCGTCCCTTTGTTTGCCCCCACTCCTTCGCCTGCGCCGTGTTGCCGATCTTGCCATTATATCGCTTGAATGGGATGCAGCGGGTCTTGGCAAGCACCTGTCGGTACAGCTGTTGTGCCTTGCGAAGCGGCATGCCATTGATCACATTAGCAGTCTCAAAGGTATTCTTGTAGTGGCAACGAAGGTCGCTGATCTTCGCCTTGGCGGTCTTCGCTGAAACCTGAGGCTTACGCGAGTAGTGCACCATGGCTCAGTCCCTGGTTCCTATAGCAGACGCAGCACAAGCAGAAATGAGGAAGATGATAGAAAGCGAAAGAGAATCGTTCCGTGAGCGTATGATTGCTAGACAAAAAAAACTTAAGTAAAAATTTCGTCCCCTGTACACAAAGAAAAACACTGCTACCTCCCTATCGTGGGCGCCTAGGTTGTTCGCGACGGCGTGCCGCATACGCCGCAGCCTTTTCTTCGCGTTTCTTAATTATTTTCTCCCGCTCCGCACACAAAGTAGTTGCCATCGTAGAAAGTGTAACAATAGTCATCCCGTTCTCCTTTCTAATATTGAAAAAATTAGTCTGTGCTGCTGCAAATTGCGCCAGGCCACCAAAAGGAACCAAAGCCTCCTGAATCTCATCGGGCACAAGAGGTGCCCACTTATTTACTGGAACAGATGTCTTACCAACTGGAAAGTGCTCCAACAGTTTTGCAACTAACTGCGGTTCGCTCAACCTGTTATGGCATCCACCTGCGGAAGGACCTGGCGAAGAAGTACCCCGTTGATGGCGCCCGTCGCGGGGACCTCCAAAACGCTGATGTGATTGGTTTTGGTCCTGATATTGGTTCTGATACTGGCCCCGCATCGGTTGGCGGCCAAACCCTCCGGTGGATTGAGGTCGTACAAGACCAGATGCGGTAACAAATTTGGTTAAACGAAAGGCTCGCATTATTTTTCCTAACCTTTCCTTGATATTGTCGTTAAACAATGCAGACAAAGAAAAGGGGCAGACAACCAAGAGTCCATATAGCATGGGGTTCCACCGCACATCCCGGAGGAGAGCAAGCAACAATACTCCGCACAACACAATCTAATGGGATTTAGAAGCATAAACGCACTCGCGAAAGAAGAATGCGAAAGAGGAAAAACGTGGGGATAAAATTAACAACAGACTGGTTAGGCAGCCATCAAGGCATCGTTCTCCGAACTTTCATTTTCCACTTTTATTTGAAAAGATTCCCTTCCCTTTTGTAGACACTTTAAGCATCATGAAAAAGCATGCACAAAATATACATTCATGAACAGTTACGTGGATATAAAACTCGAAATTTTCCCAGATTACACTCTGGCACCCACGTAATTAGAGCAGAAAGAACACGTTGGGCAGATATGAAAAAATGACATATACCTCCAACACGCTCCCAACATCGTATCTGGCATATTTAAAACCTCTTCAACACCAGCTGATTGCAAACGTTTTGGCTCTCAAAACAAAATAACCTGCCGGTGTTACCCACCTAGCCCAGGGTTGAGGTCAGATATACCCTTGTTTGTTTACTAAAAATGACTTTAAAAACGCTGACCCAGCATCACCAGCAAGCAATGACTCAAAAAAAACTCCAGGGGAAAATCCTAAGCACATAACTGCAGCAGTGTCTTGCACACCCACTATATCTCCAATATCAGAGAAGCTAACTGTGCCAGAAGCATTTAAAAAAATCCCATGGCTTTAACACATCATACACAGATCGATCTACACCGAATAGTTCTAAAAGGTGGTAGATATCGCGAACACAGTCCATTCATTGGCTCGGTGCTATGGAAAGGGTATTACACAAGCAAATCAAGCGCGAATATAACGCCAGATGACGTGTATTCACGACCCTTTAGAAGATACGTGCAGCCGAATGTATATTACCCTACAAAATCTCTTCATGCTAAAACATTTCACTACCACCCCGCACAAGCTTGCAACTACTCCTCAGTTTAATTGTTTAGTTTCGCTTGGTATACCGCCCTCGATCCACCCTGACGAACTATCATCGCATTTGCACGCTCCATGTCTGTTCCTCTCGGCTGAAAATCACGGAGGCGTCATTGTCAAAAGCGTAAGCACGCCTCAAAAGCACCGCCCCTCCCATGTCCACCAACGGCACTCATCCCTACAAATTGACATGGACAAGAGGGTTCATTAATATTATGGGTAACTACAGAGAAAAGTCATAGTATTTCTTAAAAGGGACCCGTACACGTGTCTTTTCTTCGCGCTATCATCCGATCATTTTCTAGTCACCCAAAGGTCCAGGAACAAATTCAAGTGCTACACCAAGACAAAAGCTTTTCTGCTCATAGAACGAAAATGCCCCTTCCGCGACACTAGTGAACACACATTGGTATCCGATAACCTTCAAATGCAAAAGGGGGAACCCCATGGGGAAAGGATTCTACATGGCATTGTTCGGTGCAAACTGTGTTCCTGGAGGTTGTTGCATCCCAGAAGTATTTGGTGTTGGTACCCAACCTCCCGAAAAGTTAGCATTAGATAGCGCACCTTCATTTGCAAAACCTGGTAATGACGCGTTTGAAGCCGGGGCAAACGAAAATTCTTGCCCCATGGGTACTTGTAGTGGTTTGCTATCTGCAAAGGCCTGATAGCTATTGTCAGTACCAGATGGTCGGCCAAACAGGTCATCTATAGCCACCTTGCTTTTATCACTTTGCTTGTCCCATGGATACTCTTGTTCTACAGATGAGTACAGTGACGACCCATCGGGAGGGGCGCTCGCATTTATCTCCTGTGGATTTGAATTATCCCGCGTTATGCCCAGGCTTTCCAATGATTCTGTAGTATGTTCCGGTTGAAGGCTGCTTAATCGAACATCTCTCTCCAGGCTATCTAGCAAGGACATGGGGATGGGTTTAAGCTCAGGAGGAGGGTCATGAAATATTCTTTTCGAGTTCCTAATCGAAGAAAACAACGTTCTCAATTTCTCTCCCGTAGTAATGTACCTTCTGAAATGCTCCACCCATTCTTTCTTTTGCGTAAGGGTGAATCCAGTGAACCTATCGAGTATAAATATTGATCGATCTGAAATTATCTGATAAAGTAACTTGCCGTCGTTAATAAGCATCTGAAACGCCTCCATCGAACAAAAATTATCGACTATAGTCTCCGTGTATCCTATCTCTACTAGTGCGGCCAGCTGCTCCACAATATGTCGAACACAGGACCGAGGGTATCAGCATCCAAAGAGCGCAGGAAAAGGCTGAAGTCATTACTTTCGATGCGTCTAGAAACTCCTAACTTCCTCTGCGCAGAAGTACGCTCCTCAAGATAATACAAATATTGCCGAATGAACACACCCTGTATTGCTCCTTCAGTACTTTCTGATATATCCTTTATATTCCGAGTACAAAAGATGTTGCGATTGTCCTGAATGACATTATTTACCTCTGCAGACCCATCCCTCAGTAACCGATGGAACGTGACCATAGTCTTTAGAATCACAATCCAGTTGTGTGTGTGAAGCCGCTTTTCCAACTCTGCAACGATATACGGGCATACATCCCGCCCTTTGTGACTTTTATTGTTACAATGTCCATGGGTTGCCGCCAAGACCCGCTGCATGTACTTCTCTTTAGGTGCCTTAAGCTTATGACTTGTGACCTTGAATATTGCACGATCCAATTCGTTTCCCGTCACTTTTGAAAGTCCAAGAATGGCTTTTTCTTTCAGGTATCCGGCACCCCTTTTTAACTCATTAGCGTCCTTGGTGTTCATGATAAAGGTAACACTCACTTAGAGCTTCTTGGAGTAAATTCAAAAAAACCTTCCAGGCCTTTGTTGGGAGTTCCACTTAAGAGAGGGCAAAAGTAGCGGCAGGTTGTACAGAAGCATCAGCAAACAATCCTGAACTAACTCCCCTATCATTAAGCCTGGTCAAATGATGACAACGAGCTGCCACTAGCGTAGGCTACTAAGAGCAAAGCAAGTGCTACAACAGTACACAGGTAACCTAATATCAATTTAGGGCAGTGAGTTGGTTGATCAAATTTGATTAACAATGATCCATCTTGCCCCTTATTCAGTGGGGCCAGCGACTGAAAAGACGCTGTGGTTAATTAAGGAGACACAACATAACACATACATCAACTGGTACATACAAAAAGGGCGCACCAAGACATATGTGAACTATAATCACTTCATCACGAGGAAAGTGCAACGAAAAATGTTAGAGAAAAAGGCGCGTATGCTGTAAGATGAGAACATTAACAAGTTACTAATCACGAACAGCTTCAAAATAACCAAACAATATAATCTCTTAGGCACACCAAATGGTAAAGAAAAGTATAACGATGCAGTGTGGTTTCTCCAATGAGGAAAAGGGGACAAGCACCAGTGACACAGATAAGTGTCGCTGATTATATCCGTTAAGGAATAGAGGAGGCAACAATAATCACAAGTGAGCACATAAAATACCACAACAGGACATCTCTATCTAATGCACCTACGTAATGCTCCACTCAGGACCTTTAGGCTCACGTGGGATCCCTAACAAACATGTTGAGATCTGCAAAAGATTAACAACCCATCGTCTAACTTTTGTAGTTGTAGAGCTTCGGGATAAAGGGAAATGTTTTCTCTTTTTCATAAGGAAGAAAACATGAAAATTTGAACTCACTAGAAGTACCACTGTTCAATAGTTATAAAAATGTGGAAGTAATACTCCCCTGTAACATGAGGTGAAGTGGCCAACATCAATTAAACTGTGGGACGCATAGGAAAAGGTAGGCGAAACCTACTAAGACTTCCATGATGCAACAGCAGCAGTAAATGCACGTTGGTTACGAGACCAAACCATGGAAACGTGTTAATAACTTCAGTAATTTAACCCATCATAAAGAAACTTAAAAAGTAACATATATACAGCTCAGCAATATCACAACACCATTCCAAAACAAAACTAGCGTGCAGGTATACCAAATTCATGTAAGTTTAATTTTGCACAGGCATATTAAGGATTCTATTTTATTTTCGTTTAGTATTGGGAGGCTAAATCTCCTTTCCACACTGCTTGCCATGGTATAACTGAACTCTTAACGACGCGTCCAACACTATACACTTCCCAACATACACAAATAGGGAAGTTAACAGCTCATCTATCAACAGCTTTCTCAGTACTATAAAGGCCCATAATTACACAAAATAAGTAAACCGTTACAACGGTTATCACATGGCACCTTAAGCAAACTCAAAGAAGCGCAGTTGAGCGCATAGGTACTTTAATTTTCCTCATACATAAAGCAAGTGTAAGCAAACATTGTTGGACGCTTGCCAACAAAATTATGTGGCGCCATAAAAAAAAAAAAAAGACCGCTGACGAGCTAGCGCCATGAACTTTTGAAACATCAAATGTATCATAAATATGCAACCACGGTTAGGGCTGCCCTCAGACTCGGCACAAAAAAACAAATGCAATCAATACTTTGCCTGGGGGTGCATGTACATTCTGGAACACTAACTAAACTTCGCCTCTGGCACACGGTAACAAATCGCATATCACTACGCGGGATTCCGTGATGTCTTGTTCCCTCAGACTACGTTCAATTAATGGGCTGAACCCTTCTTTTCCTACACCGGTGAAAACTGTCACCTTCTGTCACCCAACACGCACGCACATAGAAATATTCCCATCCAAAAATCATCAAGATTCACCGTCAGCCAGCTCGCTCTGAACAGACTTGTCGTACAAGCAGCCCATGAGTTTAAAGCAAAGTTACGCGCTGTATCTGGTTTAGTGCATTAAGAATATATACTGACAATTTTTTTTGTAGCAACAAACGTGAAAACCAAGGCATAGGTAGCAGGTCATCACATTTTTTCATTGAATCCTCAAGCCCATAACAACGCCTCAAAGAGTCCTTATTTACTTGTGCATATTGTTCCCCACAATGAAAAAGATACCTTAAATCCCCCTTTCCATATAACATAGTAGTGATAGGAAGTCTCAATAACGGTAGAACTTCCCGAAAAGATCAGGAAAAGTCTCACTACTCTTAAAGTAGCACGCTTGGAACGTTAGCCAACTAACTCCACCACTGGGTACAAAATGCGAAAGGGGAAAAAGGAAAAGACTGTCCCGTGTTGAACAGAATTAGTGACGCGACAGGTAAATCACCAGTTTCTATCGATCAGGCTGTCCAAACGCATATACATGTATGCAATACGCAGTGATACTTGTGGTACAAGTATAATAAGAAATGCGGATATATTCTCCAACGAAACTGTTCTCACATCTGCTGCCCATCAAATACCTCCGTCTACTTCACACAACTATCTATTGTTCCCTGAGTAAACAGGAATTGTCAAAAATATAATATAACCTTTAATTAATAGAACCTTTATAGCAATAGATTGGATAAAAAGTTAAACATTAGAACCCTGATGCCAAGCATGTGTGGACGCAACATGTTTCAATAGTGTTAAATCCCCTCTGCATGACTATACATTGCAATAAAATATGAACGCTACGGACTGTCAATAACATACCAGGTATAATAATCGGTGGCCCCCAGTAATAATAAAAATATCGATTAACTGTGTACTTCCCCCAGTGCCAGTAGTGCCAGTAAGCGAAAAAGAAGCCTAAAATGTTGGAAAAAATAAACCGCGTGCACTACCGCGAGTCCTTCCAGATTGTCAGATGTGAACCCCTTTCATTCCCTCTGCGGGAAGATGAAGAAAACGATCAGTTCCATACCCATCAACAGAAACGACAGAGATATCACCTCCTAAAACTCTTGCAGCGCAGTAAGCATAAGGCAGCCGTATGGGGCTATGGATCCACGTTTTCGCGTGTTTCAGCATGTCATCCGTACACTTGTATGTAAACCAGTACTTAAGCACATGTCGGGCGATATGAAGTGGCAGCCCCCCAGCAGTGTCTGAAACGCGCACACTAAATTGCTCGCTGCCCTTACGCTGGGCCACAGTAACAATTACAGGCGTGAAGGGTACGCCATACTTTTCACTACGTAAGATGTTAGCTTGAATAGCATCGTCAATCAATGCACATAAAATGTCGTAAGTGATATACGGAATCCCCGGAAAGGTGGTATCGGGATCTGCAGACACACGGAGTAATATATTAATATCATTGTTGCAGAGTTTTGCAGATCGGATGGCACACTCTACCAGTGTGACAAGCGAACATCTTTGACATATCTGTCCAACAAAGGTATCAGGATCATGTCCAAAATACATAGGGGCCGTGAGTTTTTCATAATCCTTTGGCTGAACATTTAAAATTTTTGTCGAAAGTTGGACATAATTCCCTGCTATAAAACGGAGGCGAACCCGCCCCATACAAAATTCAACGAAAAATTGCTGCATCTCCTCAAAAGCCTCGGAGAGAACTTCATCAGATGAAGAGTTCTCACTCCATCTCTGACGCCGCCCAAGCTCGTGCATCCCCTCACTTAGTAGCGCACTTACATTATAGTGTCTCAGGAGAACTCGTCTCAGTAGTGTGTCAAATTTTAGGGCGCTTTCAGTGTCCACAGGTGCTTTGATACTTTTTACATCGTGAAAGCTCCACTCATACCAACGACGCAACTCCTGTATAGAACGCATCTGTGACAACCCAACCGGCGCATGGCTGAGGGCGCGGGCCCGCTTCGCGACACGCACAAGGTACTCCCTACGAACTATCCTGGCATGCGAATACAAATCCTCATGCGTTTGTATCCGCAACATATTGCTAAGCGCGAGTGGCTGCACCTTTTGGACAGCGTAAAATTGATTGAGCTCCGCAAATTCCTCAGATGTCAAGGGGTCTTTGACTACCACGTTGATTTGCTGCACAGCCTCCCGACGTTTTTTAGCCAATACATCCGCTGCAGCAGCAACACCAGGCAAAATGGCTTCAACAGCCTCTCGGAAGGCCTTCAGATCTATGATCTGTTCCTCGATGAAATCCAGTCGATTGATAATATCACGCAGCTGTGGACTAAACTGCGTGCACAGCAGCGAAACATGATTGCTAATTTCGACGCTAGAGGTAAAGTTCCTCAGTTGTTAGTGTGAATATAACTCAGGCAATTATATGGTGAATGACAAAATGATATTAAAGTGTTTCGGTTGCACTTTATTCCATTAAGAAAAACAAACACTACATTCACCATACGAGAATGGAATATAAACAGTGATCATCAAGATGAAAAATGTAGTAAGGTGTCATAAAGGAAAAAAGAAAAAGAGGTAGAATTGATTGTGTTTCAGGAAACGTGGAGCCAGACAGAGTAATTATGTTTACAAATGAGGCGGGGGGTCAACATCGAATGAGGAAGAAAATGCGTAAACTATGTCCATGCTGAATGTCAACGCCACGACAATGTCGCATGTTATCTTAATGTGACGTTGCGAACAGATTCGTTCGCATATGTTCAAATGACAATTGTAAGCCAACATAGATGCAGTAGCCACAAAGATAATTGGGTAATAAACGATACGACCCATTCCTTCCATACGACAAACGCAGCACCATTCCCTTTGATGAAAATCAAAAATATTAAAAAGGAAGACATAGCACAAGACAGCCAAAAGGTATCCACTCAAGTCAATCTCCCCCACCAACAAAGGAAAAGTAGGACGAGCAGACACGAGGCCACTCACAGATACTCGACTAGCGTAAACTGGCAAGCAAAAGCCAAATGAGTTGTCGCCCCTAAGAACACACCCCGAGCAAGTGGTATGATTGATCGTTGTAACATCCTCCAACACAAAACAGTAAACCAACATAGGGGGGCAGCGCTGTCCAAGCCATAATTGCCGTTCCCTGCGGACGCTCCACAGTTACTGCCCCACTGGGTAAAATCGTTGACCAAAAGCCAGTCGCTTACGACCAGAACCGAATCCGCCAAAAGAGAGAACAGTGATAGTAACATTCCCTAACTCAAGGAAACTCATCCTTTCCGTCGTATTTACCGTCAATGAAAAAAGTGAGCAAGGAGTGCAGCAGTAGCAAAAGCACCGGTGCTGTTTGAGTTTACTTGCTATAGGGAAGGCGATACCCACCGGTGGCCGTTTCACAACCGCCACTGAAGCACCGGTATGATAATGTGTCGTGAGCGCCTCGCGCCTGTCCAGAGAAACGGGCCTTACCTGCGTGCAAACTTCGGCATGTTTGACCCCGTTTTTCGCGCCCCACGAAAGGCCACCCCATGCTGAAAATCAATTTCCAACAGGAAGCAGTGTAGGGCAAATTCGCCGACCATGTCTCGATGAGCACAGGGGTCCAGTCACCCCCTGCTTTGTCCCGCACCAGTATCTCAGATGGATGCGTGTGGCGACCCACCACAAAGAGGAGCTGTGTGCCACACTGTTCAAAAACGCGAATATGTGTGAAGTGCTGGATGGCATCCCCAGTGTTAATTTTCCCTCTCGTGCACAATGGCGTCAGTGCGCTAGGGTTTAGCGGTGCGATAAGTATGCCGGGCTTCAGCAGGCAGAGGCCATCACTGGCCCCTAGCCATCACCATGAGGCATTGGCGCCTTAGTGCCACGGATCTCCTTACTGCTAACACGATCAAAAATCATGGAGAGAATGAAAAAAAAGAGTGTTCTCACGCTTCAAATACATTTCCAACAAAACGAGACACGAGCAGCTTCCTCACACTATATTTGATCCATTGGGGACACTTCAAGGTCCAGGGGCCATGCGTAACATCACAGAGCTATAGAACTTGCGCTAAAGCTTGTTACGACCAACTCTGCAGCAAATAAGAAAAAGAGACCCGACATTTTTAAGAGCGGCGGGTGTGCTAACGATCCTCCTCCGCCACTATATTTCGTAGTCGATGAAGACCGTACTATCTAAATCCTTTTCTTTTTGGCTGAGGTAACTCCATGTGGGGTTCCCGGTTAAGGAATAATTATGTGAGATGCATTGAAATTATCGTTAGGCAATTCTCCGGAGATACACGGGCTACGGAGAAATAGCACGTCGCACCGCCGCAGCGTGCAGTCAGACCTCCAATCTGTTATATGCCATTTTTTCTTGTGCAAAGGGGCAAATTTCCCTCTTCACATCACGCGCGTAGCATCACTCGACGGATGATGCTTTAAAATCTGGGAGTGTTTCTGACAATACTAGAGGCCAATTTTTTAAATGAGAACGAGAGGTGTAAAAAAATTTTGTTGCAACCTCCGTGAAAGGAGTAAAGCCCGTGTCTCTTGTCCACCTATGGCTGAAAAGCTAACGGGGGGCATGATGCTGAGTATGGAGAGCCACCACAGATCACAGGTGGGCTCCAGAGGCATTTGTTGCAAATAAACAATTTCCTACACATACGCTGATAAAAATTGGGATCAATAGTACAAAACGGCTTTCATATAAATGAAGTTGAGCGTCTCAATATATTCGTAGGAATGCGTAGTATTCAGTGCATCGGCCTTTCCACCGAAGGAGAACCTTGAGACGTTTAGAGTGAGCTGGGTGCATGAAAAATTTATGAGATAACCTTCGTGTTAGCGGCTGGGAACCAAAATGTTTTTTAACTCAGAAAACAAAAGAAAAATAGAGGTTTTACCAAATTGTTTCGATGATCACCAGTAAATTTTCTGTGAGAAATTTGAGTTAAGTGGAAGAAATAACGAGAGTTAGGAATCAGCGCTCGTGGGAGGTATTACCGCTCGTGGTCGGGAAACTTAAGGGATTGAGTTAAGGGTCAGGGCCTGTTGGCATATTTGTGTTTTTACGGCGGTGAGAAAGTCGCCCTCTGTCACTTTTTAAATTTCCGCATCGAGAAATATTACTCGCCTACTGGGGCTCGGTTGGTCGGTAAGATCTACAAACCTCCAAGGAGGCATTGCTCACTTCCAATAGGGTGGTCTCATCACATACCTCTAAAATCCTACGGCTTTAGCAACTAATTTTGCACTTCTGCAGAGAAACTATGCGTGACTCCACTTCGCTATTCTAAAACAGGTTCAACCACTGAAACAAGCTTCAGGCCACAATCCTAGAGCCAGAAATGTGGGTATGCAACGTGTGATATTGTTTTTAACGGGGTTATTTTACCCATCGTCGTAATGTTTCTCATAGGAGAAAGAGGAACACAGTACAGAGGTCCCTCGGTGACGTCGGCCACTTCAACGTGGTGCAAGGGTCTAGTACTCCGTCTAGGAGGAAACCAAGCGCCTGCATTATTTCCGATCCGAATGGATTGGTGCTGGCAAGAGATTCTCTGTTGCCAGAGAAAGAGCAGTAAACATCACCAGCATTCTGGGATGAATGAATGAAATGTGAGAATGCTCCTCTGCCCGTGCGGGTGTGTTTCACTTAAAATTCTCCGATTTCTCCTGCTTCTTAGCGGGTGCGATGAGCAAAACCCTGGGCCGCATGATGTATGGAGCACCATGGAATCTCACAACCTAAGAGGCCTGCCCTTGAGTGGAGGCTACATGGGATGGGACCGTATTTTGTCCCATACAGGAGGCGCATTTGGCATCAGCTGAGTGCACTTCACTCAGGATTGGTGAGCGCTGGCACACAGGGCTTGCGAGAAATCCTCACGGAGGAGCGTTGATTCTGTTGAGGGACGGTGTAGGAGTGACCGCAGGACTGCCCGTGATGGGTGCAAGCACGTTGTTGTTTTCCGACGGTGTGTTAGCAGTCATGTCAGCGTACTTCTCCCGAGTGTTGGGTGTCACCAGCTCAGCGCTTTGCTCCTTGACTGATGCAGGTAAATCATCGGTGATAAATTCACTTTAACCCTACCACGCCAGGTGCCTTCACGGCACATGCGTCAAGGAAAGAACAAGTGCACACCATGCGGAGAGTGAAAGGATTGGGGACTATGATCAACGAGTGTGGTTTGAAAGATTAGTGTTATTAGATGTGTCGCCCGGAACCCTGGCTTATCCGAAGGATGGCCTTAGAGAAAAGCACTGGAAGTGAGCACGCCAGCAAGCAGCTACAGGACACGGTGTGTCGCAATAGAAGCGGTGTTGGAAAGATTGGTAAGAAGTATTGAACGGAATGCAGCGCGCAAGACATAAGTGGCTGTCTTTCTAAACTCACTTTCGCCTTGATGGTACTGAATACCGGGCGTGCAGTGGTGCTAGACACCGCGCTGAGATGCACCTGAGACCTAACCCTGCACGCGGCGCGGTTAATAGCGGTCATGTTCTTTCAGTTTGTTTTCCTCCACTGTGGCACCCCGAGAAACGATGCTGCAGAGAGGTCCGCTGCTGAGGGAGGAAATACGAATCCACAACACTAACGAGCTCGGACTGCCCGTATTGTGAAAAGAGCGGGGCATCACATCTGCAATGAGGAACTGAAGGCTCTTGACGAAGGCGTCGTGGCACACACACACCGCAGTACACCGCCCAACTATGTCAGACCAGTGCCGAAAGAGACCCAGCCGCCATTGGTTGAGCGAGGCACGGCTGGCACAATTCCACACAAGTACCTCGAAGTATTCTGAGTGGTCTTATCGGGTGCTAATCTGTGGAAATGGCCGAATTGAGTGTTGAGGGCGCTACAAGGCGGAAACCAGGCACAGCGGCACAAAGTTGCACTGCACAGAGATTGAGAAGGAAAGAGACGTACACACAAGCTGTCAGTGGCAGTGGGCGGAGCGAGCCAGGCTGGAGTAGCACGTCTCATGGACATGCGGGCAAACAAGAGAGCGAGTTCTGTCACCATGAAAGTTTCAGGCGAGCCTTCCATACCCTAATGGAGGCTGCGGGTGCCGTGTGCGGCGGATGCTTCAAGAGACGTGATTTGCCAACCTCACGAGCAGCGTACCGCGGATCGTTGAGACCAAAAAAGGTTAAGGGAGGAAGACGTTCAATGGTGAAAGGTCAAATGTCCTTGCGGTGGTGGAGGTGCAAAACGCGCGTCCGGTTCAATGGGCGTGTAGTGGCAAAATGTCTGAACAGAAAACGGTCAAGCGCAGGTGCTTGGCTTGGGGTCACGGGGCGGAAGGTGGCGGCGGTAAGCCAGAGACGTTATGGCCGTACGAATGCCAGAAATGCCGCAGCGCCCTTGAGGGGAAGACGCGGCCGATAAGACTCCCGTGCGCTCCGCAGCTGGACGTGAGCACATTTGTTTCGAAGAATGAGGCACAATCAATGAGAATATGCGCTTCAT
Source organism: Trypanosoma congolense (assembly GCA_002287245.1). NCBI lineage: Eukaryota > Euglenozoa > Kinetoplastea > Trypanosomatida > Trypanosomatidae > Trypanosoma > Trypanosoma congolense. The sequence continues at coordinate 530,125 of NHOR01000454.1, read as the reverse complement.
GTGCGGTGAAGAATGCCCTTGTTGCCCGTTTCTCCGTCGACGAATGGAAAAATGCCCGATTCACGGTGTTTCACTCAGGGCCGCTTGCAGCACGAAACTCACAAGGAAGTTGACCGGACCAACGGGGCCAGCACAGGAAGGAGATTGTGAGAAAAAATGATTAGAAGTAGCCGAGTAAGAGTCTTTGAACAGACCATCATGGTGCAGATGAGGGCATGACACTCGGGGTCGTGGCCAATGAGCGGCTGCTGAAGTGCGGAAAACTTACCTTCTCACAAACGGGACCCCGGGAAGGATCTCATCAGAGTACCCGGCATTGTGCTGTAAAAGGCGACCTGAAATCCATCGCGGAACTCCTGAGAGAAGGCCCCGCAGAGGCGGCAAACAGTTAAAAGGACTGTTGAAGTCCACGAGTTAAGCAAGGTGCGTCAAATGGCTTCTAAGCATCCCATTTGGACGGTAGGCATAATAAATTAACCGAGATGAACGGTCTGCGATGTTCAGACAGAGCAGTTCAACCCACGAGCAGATGCCATGAGTTCAGCCCGTACATATCGAGAAGCGGAGCGAAGAAGTCACCTCACAACACATCCACGACACAACGAGGAAGTGAATCACCCATTTGCACAAGCACCGGACACCATGGAGAGAGCAGCGCCCATCATGTAAGAGTTTTGTGCTGCGTTCAAAAAGCATTGAAAAAAAGTACAAGAATCATGAGAGACTCCGCAGGAGCACGTGGGGACGAAGCGCGATGGCCGCAGCTCCAGACATCGGGGATCCACATGAAGCAGGATAGGAACTGAAAGGCGGCGGCGCATGCTCCGCGTCAGCAACGGAGAGCAACGGCATGCCGCCACAAGCAAAAGGAAAAATGGACCTTAAATTGTAGAACCCACTCCATTTGGTAATGGATAGCAAATTATGAATGAAAACTTTGAGAAATCCTCGCAATCCATCGGTGGAAATGGCAACGTGTGATTAGCCAATGGTTCACAAGAGAGATGCCCAACCCCATTCCCCAATTTGTCCCCACCCCAAAGATCGCGTCACAAACGCGACCCTGCGGTGGGGTCGCGAGGCACAGCTAGCGTAACCACTGCTGTCAACAAGCGTCACAACTGCCCTAAAAGATGGGCGGAATCAAATGCTGAAGACTTCCGCTGAGCGAAGAGGGGATCGAGCGTAGAATAAGAAAGCTGTCAAAACAAACGGGCTCACCACCAATTTGGATACAGCTCGACACACTTTGAAAGCCATGCACGCGACACGACGCCGCGCTTACTCAACCAAACATATCAGTTGGTAACTCACCCTCTCCAAGACGATTGTACGGGACACGTTGGACGTCGATGCATGCGAACGAGAGGACAAGCAAAACCTAGCAACTTCCAATATTGTGTGGTGGTGGAAGTTGTGGATGGGGACGGGGAGGTGGGGGCGAGAGCCGCACTGGAAGTGTCCTTTATTCGCACTCAGTGGGAACAGGCGCTCAAGTGAAGTCGGAATCTTGGTGGACACAAACTTGAGAAGTGCTAAGTAACATTACCACCAGTGAGCGAAGAAATATCACATTCCTCCTGCAGTAAGGAGATCCGTGGCACTAAGGCGCCAATGCCTCATGGTGATGGCTAGGGGCCAGTGATGGCCTCTGCTTGCTGAAGCCCGGCACACTTGTCGCACCGCTAAACCCTAGCGCACTGAAATGGAAAGGTCCTCACTCCTGCATGGTTGTCGGCACGGCCGAGCACGAACCATTTTTTCGCGTGCACACGCGGTCCACTGCCTGAAGGCCAATCATGAGTTCACCGAAAGGGGGAAACCTGCCCATTTACAATCACCTCTTGTGAAAGTGTCTGCCCCTCATTCGACCCCCAAAATCCGAGGTACCAGACGCGGGAGCAAACGTTTCTCACAGCTCAAAAGCACAATTTATGGAATCACACGAGTTGTACGGCTTCTGATCCGAATTTCGAGCAGCTCAGCAGCGCTAAAAATGCTCCTGTTTGTTTGTGCTCAGGAGACCCCTCTTCCCAGCACCTCAGGCTTTTGCCCGAGGGCATGCAAGGTGTGGGACCGTAAATTAACCTAAAAGCGAAAGGTTCTATTACTTTATTTTTTTCCTCTATTTTTGTTTATTATTCGTTCGGAGCGCGCAATATTGTTGGACGGGAGGGCAGGGGGTTAGGTAGGTACGGTTCATCCCGGCCTTCACAGCGATGGGCAGCAACACTGAATAGCAAGCTAGAAGCTTCATAGAGGAAAGCGTCGACAGAAAATAGCCCCCTTATGGAGTTACAACGGTACACATCACCCAATAACAGGATTGTGTTTAGAGGGCGCGAGGGTTGGAAAGAAAAAGAAGATCTGGTAGCGGTCGTGCGGACCATGAGCCGCCGCACAGAAGTCTACAGTGCTGTGCGTGTAAGCTGCGTGCCTGCGTGCCCCGGGGGGTTTGCTCCTATGAAACAGGAGCCTCCAGAGGCAGACAGAAATTAAATAGGCTCAATGGGAGTTACTTCCCCGGAAGATGGTGTGAAATATTCGCAGCCCCTGACAATACGTAAAAACAAACATTACATTATTAAGAAAGTTGTGGAAGGAGAGTAGTTACTGTTCGATAAAGGTGATAAAAAGGAAGTAAGGAAGAAAAAAATTTCAAAAACAAAATAGAATTAATGGCAAAGGTAACTACAGGAAAAAGAAATAAAGGAAAAAAATCGGTGTTATGCCATCTACAGGCCAACGTTATACTTGACAATCACATTTGAGTTACACATACACATAATGGGCACTTCCGTTAGCATGAGGAAGTTTTGCAGGGCATAAATCCCACGCACACACACACACAATGCGGGCGAAGATTAGAGGTTACTTGTGGATCAGCATTGCTATGTATTCCAGCGCTAGCATATATCTAGTCACGGTGATGGGGCACGCACTTCCAGTGGCTGGATCAGGGATCCCGTCCCCATATTCGTTTCCACCTTGCGGGGTGTTGTATTCCGCCTCACTAAGTGCTTCGAGGACGATTAATTCCATTTTCTCGGCATTACCCCTGACCTCTGCAAGCTGTGCGCCTGCCTTCTTCAACGACCGCAGCAGGGTTGCAGCCTCTTTAATGCCCTCACCCAGCGCCTCAGCACAGCTACTTTTGAACAATGCAACCTTAACATATACCTCTTCCAGTGATTGCGGCGTCACGTACGGTGCAGTTTCCATGCAAGACTTGGCCGCTTCCTGTCCTTCCTCCGTCGCTGCCTCAGAGCCCGCTTTCACCATCACGCTTTCCAATGGTGAAAGGTAGATGCCTCTTACCTTCATGATGGAGGCTGAACACTTTTCTACCTCGGTGGCAGCCTCCTCTGTCATACGAACCGCGTCAAGCACTTGGTTATATGCCCCTTGCGCACGGGCCACAGCTGCTGACCCTTCCTCGGTATTTTCAGCTGCTTCCAGCACTTGCTTAAGGGCATGCTCGCTCCGCCTCCGGGACGTAACGGTAAGGAGCGCTTCCTCTATTGCACGCGGCTTAATATCGAACACTGCCTTCTTCAAGCCCCTCAACTGCTCCGTCACGTCGCACAGCGCCAGTACCTGAGGTAATGTGAGATTCACCGTGGTACAGTCGACAAAATTGATAGCACACAACGCCACCATCAAAAGTAAAAGCATTATACCAATGCAGCAGGAGGAAAAAAAATGTTTGTATGAAGTCCTCCTATACCTGAAGTGCCGGCCTTTGGGGATCAGAGATAAATAATGAAAAACAGGGGCAGAACATATGATGACGAGTGAATGCAAGAGTAGAAAAATACAACAGTACACACAAGTGCTTCTCAACACTTACAACCCCCTTCAGAAAGAAGTAAACTGATGCGATACTTTACATTTGGAGCCACCACTTCCCCCTTCTGAACCATCACTTGCTTCCAAAGGGGGCATCTTTCTCACCCTTCCCCTACCATGCCATCGTAAAGTTGTGGACATCTAATATCTTTTTAGTGCCGTCGTGAACAATATTCACTGGAAACGAAAGGAAAACAAAACAACAAGAGCCGGTGTTGCGTTTCCGCAACTTCAAAATAGGCAGCAGAAAAAATGCCTCGAAAGAAGGTTAACAAGTGGAAAACAAGCAATATCGCTAACATGGCGTGGCTTATTCTCATTTCGCGAAAAGAAGGAACCCGCAGCAAGATAGACGAGCCGGAGAAACTTTGACTGGGGAAAAGGATAAATGGCATAAAAGCGTTTCCGAACGATACAAAGGCTGTTTTGGTAGGAAAATAGGTTAAAGTGTTACACCTCAGAGGGCGCATTGCCCGCGCCACGGGGAAACGGGGCGAGCAGTGCCATGGGGCAAGCGGGATCGAACAGCTTTCCAACGCACCTTGATACATAGTCCTGGACCATCCTCCGTTCCTCGGGATCTGTAACCGCTAGGAGGCGCTCCATGGGGTCGCCTGGTTCGTTGGTCCCATCAACACTTGCGAGGCATTTGCACACCTGCGTCAGAGATTCGAGCACCGCTGCACGAATGGCACACTTTGTTGCGGTATCTAATTCGCTGCACATCCCGGGCTTTGTCAAGGGATTGTTCGCATGACTAGGTTTATACTTTCCGGAGAGGTGCGTGATGTAACGGCGCCGAAGGGTGTCCAGCTCGTTCTTGAGGTTGTTCATCTCCACGTTCAGCGCCTCAAGGTGCCGTTTCGCTTCCACAGTTTCGAGAAGCAGGCCTTGTTCCTGTCCCTCGATCACGTTAGTAATGGTATTTGGTGACGCCGGAATTATTCCGGAGAGGTTCATATACGCTGGCGTGGGTGCGGCATTACTCGCCATGACGAGCAGCTGACCGTTGTTTCGCTTTACTTCTTCCGACAAGGTCTTCAGGTCGGCCTCAATCTGCTTTTGACGGCTAATACACAGCTGTTGTTTCTGCACCTCGAGGTCAATTAAGCGCTGCAGCGTGGCACGGCACTCGCCAATGGCTAACGTTTCCTTTTCAAGCACGGTAGACTTTCCTTGAACCTTCATCAACTCGGATATGAGCCGAGTCGTTTCCTCCTGTTGCGCCGCCTTGTCCTCCAACTCTTCTACTGAAAGCCTCCCCATCTCTGCCACACCTGCACCGAGGCGGGCAACCATTGACTGGAGCATCTCGTCCTGCTGACGCTTCGTCTCCTCTCGCATTTTCTGCATGCTCACAACATGCACCCCGTGGTCATGAAAGTATTGTTCTTGTGCATCGCTGCACATTTTGCAAAGCCTCTGCTTCTCCTCAAACGCCGCATTCACTTCGCTGTCCCCAACCGCCAGCGCCGTCACATCCTCCAGCGTGGCGCCCCACTTTTCGAAGAAGTCCTCAGCTTCTTCTTCCATTTCTTCTAGCAGCTGCACTTGTTCCTCAGCAAGGGCCTTCTTTAGGGCGAGAATGTTTGCCTTTGAACTCTCCCTGTCACGGTTATATTCCTCTTCCTCACTTTGCTTGAGGGATATAAAGCACTGCTCCTCGTCTTTCAGGCACTTGTGTGCGCTCATTTGTCTCTTCAGTTCATTTTCTGACATCACGAAGCGTTCACGAGCGCGTACAAAATCGTGATTCCTTTCGCGCAGCGTGAAAAAGTTCTTGTGGGCATCGGTCCCAATGTGTGATACTCTATCCGTCTTGAAGGCCGCACGCGTGGCATCCACGTGGGTTCCGTCGAGAAACGGCGGCTTGTCGTCCACCTCTTTGATGTAGTCCCACAACATATCCGCTTCGAGCTCGTCTGCTAGCGGCTCCGGCGCCACCAACTGTGGAGCGGTAACCTTTTTCCTCCCTTTTTTTACCATTTCCTTGCTGATGGCTGTGAGTAAAGGATTAAGATAATACACTTGCGGCGTTTGCATGCTGGTAAGAGCAGTGGAATTAAACAATTACCGGCACCGATGCGACCAATACAGCCGAGCGGCAAGAGAGCGAAAAGAAATGGGGTGAAGATAATTCACCGGAAGGTGTTTGCAAACGTTATACACCCGAAAGTTGGAATTTGCTGTATCTTAACAATCTAATGAGCAATAAATATCTACAAAGCAGCCTCCAGTGAGGCACAACTATTACTTTTCTTTTCCTTCCATTGACTTCACTCCACTCAGACTTTTGACATGTCGGTGCATGCAACGCCTAAAGTGGACGTGTGTGCATTTCACTCCAGTGATTCCATCTCCACAGCTTCGAACATCCCTCTCACAATCTCCTTACTCACCTTGTCAACAACTGGATGAAAAGATGGCAAGCTCTCTGCCTCCGAGTGCTGCCTCTGAAGTTGCCTCCGCAACCTATCATCGTAGAGATCATCATACACTCCTCTACCCGATTCCCTCGTCATCCGCGCCGCTCTCTCCGATATTAGCGGATGAAAACTTAGTATCTCTCCATCTGCGCAAACATCCCGTCGAGGCCGACGTTCGCCACAAGCAACATTAACCTGTTGTCCTATTGCATGTGCATAAAGTCTATCTGAAATGGAGGCTGACGAATTGGCTTGCCTCGCTTTGTGTGTGATAGCTGGCGATGAGCACGCCTCCTCCTCCTGTTTTTGCTTCTTGTAGTATTCAACGGCCTTCGCGCGGAGCAAAAGGTATTCGCCAGCGGGCATTCCCACGGTATTCTCCTTCCGGCGCTTTTCCTGTGCAATTCGAGCAGAGGCTGGTAATATTTTGGGATGAAAGGTGAGCTCCTCGTCTGAGTCTCGCGTATACTGCGAGGACCTTTGTAATCGCCTCTCGACACGCCCTGCCATAGTTCTTGTGCTATTTCCTGGAGCAGCAGCACCACCAGGGACGCCATCCCGAGCTGCATTGCCGCTGTGCGCCGGTTTCCCCGTTAGGGTGGTACTCCCGCTGCACTCCTTCCCGCAGGAAGGCCACTCTAACGGCGCGTGTCTTCCCGGCCCGTGCTTTTTTTCATCGGTAGTGGCCGCGGGCGCAGGGTGTGGAAGACTTATTCCCTTCTTCATGGGTTTCTCTTTTTGTACACCATGTCTGTGTTCGCAGGAGTTTATGATTAGACAGAGCAGGGACTGCCGGTCGCGTTCGTACGCCAGTTTCTGTTCATGCCGCCGCAGGTCCTCTTGTAAAACCCGGCGCGATAAAACGCTGTAAAGCTCCGTCATTCTTTTACCCAGTAAGAGACATCATGGGAGAAAAAGACTGAACAAATAAAGTGAGGTACCGCCATGCGTCAGCGTGCTCCAGCTGTGGCGAACAGCAACAGAAGCCAGAACGAGGCATGTGGAATAAGAAACGGAGAACGAGAAGGAAACACACCCGATAAGACAACATTATATAAATAAATGTGTCCATATATAAAAACATTATATATACGCACTTCAGGGGTGGAAAATTATTTCTGTTGATGAATATGATGGTCCGATGACTTGCACAGCGGATCACGCGGGATAGGCAGAAGGGGATGACACAGAAACACACGCGTACGTACTTCATTGGTTGCCTCAACATGACCGAATAACTTCGGCTCACAACACTCCATTTTTCCCCCTTTCCCACTTTTTCTCTATCCCTTTCTCTCTTGCTCCACGCCTTGCGCTGCTGCATTCGATATAGAGAAATCGTTTAAATTTGATCCCTTACAAAAGCGGAATATGAACGACTCAGGACCCTTCATACTCCGTCTCATTCCATCTGGCGCAAGTCGCTCGGCGTGCGGCATAGAGAAACGCCCTGTCCCCTTAGCTTCCCTATTCTTATCGTATTCTAGGAGGGATTTCGTTCGTGCTTTTTGAAAGGATTTGAACAAGTTTGGAAGCCTCTGGTTGTTGTTCGGCTCCTTTGTTACATCTTCAGATAATTCAGCTACTCCACGCGGTGCAACTGTTTTGACCGGTGGGATTTCTACTGAAGTAAGGCGATTCCTCATACTCTGCAGGCGACTGTACCGCGACCGATTGCGAGATATGAGGTGATGCAGTTCCCCTTCCAACTTCTCAGTTTTTTCGCGAATGTACTCGGTGGATGATACTCGTTTCAGCATGGGCGACCTCGGCCGAGAAGCGGAGAATTTCACTGCGGACTCACTCTTGAGCTGCCCAGTTGCATCATCAGTGCCGCGCATCAGTCTTACTAAAACGATGTACGCGGTGCCTCACCGGGGCAGTGAAACTAACGAAGGTAATGATGATGGTGGTAACCCGTAGCATTGAAGCGGGAAAGGTAATAAATAGGTGGAAATTGCCAACACAAATCACAAACACAGGTGCTAAAAACGGAAGGTTTCTCATCTGAATAGGGCCGTCATAATGTTCAGCAAGAAGTTAATAAATATGAGGAAGATGGCTCAAACAGGAATCCACACACAAAGTGCGCTGCTTGTGGGGTGTGGGGTGATTGCAACAACAACAACAAAAAAAAACGATGAGGGAGCAGGGTAGTGAACGCAAAACCCTTATGTTGTTAACACTGTAAATCTACACGTATACCACACACCGCTACTCCTAGAAGTTCCACATTGAGTTGTGTCTATGATTTCTATGGAAGAGGCCTTACCAATTAGTTTTCCATCGAACGTACGGGAATCACTCACATTACCGCCGGAGATAACCGCTGAACCATCGGCAGTGGAACTCATAATTCTTCCTTGTTCTGAAAACCTTTGAAGGGCTCTTTGGGCTCGCTGCACACACTCCTCAAACGTTACAACCCCACCAGTGCCTCTTAAAGACTCCCTGCTTTCAGGGGACAGCACCCTCCTTTCGCACCGCTGAGCACCAGCCGAAACAGATGTATTATCTCCGCTTACACCGCTGAGCTCGTGCGCTGCGTTGGACTGCTTTTCACCTTCGCCCGAAATCATGAGAGGGATCTGGTTCGTTCCTCCCGTCCCAACTTGAGAAACGTCGGCATTGCGCCCCGTGAAGTCTTCGTTCATGGTGATTTGCTTCACGAGGTCGGTGCTCTCGTGTTGGTCAGGTGCTCCAGGCACAAAGGGTAGGTCGAAAGAGTTTGAATTGGAAACCGAAGGCCCGCCTTCCACGTGCTGCAACGCGGGAACGTCAGCAACGTGAAGGGGTGCCGCTGAGTGGCAGTTAAACTTGTTTTTGCCATCGGTGATGCGCACCTTAGTACTCAGCTCTACCACAGCTCCTTCCACAACTGGCAGCACGATATTTCCAGGAACGACCGGTGGCGCCCCCGCTGGTTCACCGTAGTGTCCAACTAAAACCATTTGCGGTGCCTCACCTCTACTTTGACACTCATTCACTGTACGTGTAATGTCAGCAAAAGAGGCATGGTCAAGCGAGCCGCCTTTCCGCCCATCAACAACGACCACAGGCGCCATGCGGACTATTGCTCTGTATCTTTGTGCATCAAAAGCGCAGTCACCCGTCAGCGCTACTAGAGGAGTGTTATTGTGCAGCACAACAAACCCACTTGCACCGCTCCACGTGGATAATGCTGTAAACGCTGAGAGGGAAATTGATGGAAAATCGACCAGATGGTGGGGGGGCGACGGAGTACCCGGCTCAGCCGCCTTAAGTGCAATTAATTCGCATGCGTCACTTACCTCCGATGTGGTGGAGATTGCCCGTGGATGCACCTCAACCAACCGACGTTCCTTTAACTGCGTCATAACCGCCTCGCTAGCAATCACTCGAAGACGACGCCTGTTGTGGCTTTCAACACCAATCACAACCGGGAGCTCAGCCGCCACGTGAGAACGGTTGGAGAAAATCACGATGTTACTGGGAATGGTGCCAAAGTACCGAAGACACTGCCGCGTCACGCCATAGCCGGCGCCAAAAAGGATGATCGGTGTATCACCGGCACACAGTACGTATGCAGCACTGCAGTTACCACTGTACACCATTGACACACCTTTACCAGTGCCCAAACAAACAAGAGAGAAGCTGCCCTGATGCGACATATCTTTACCCGCACGGTGGCAACGTTAGTTTATGGACCTGCTTGCTCTCACTCAGGCGGCGTTAACCACACTACCCTTTTACACTTACGCAAACATATGGGTTGGGGTTGTTATGAGGTTCAAATTAGAAGCAAAAAACAATAATCAAGCGGAGTACAAGGAAGGGGAAGCGGGAAAAGAAAGTGCAGTTTCTTTCTTTCTTTTTCTTAACTTATTTGTTTATTATGGCAAGCAGCATGCCGCCGAGGCCAGCAAATGCCCATTGTGAGGCTTTGTGTGGCCACGGCACTCATCGTGGCGCGCTTTCTCTCATGTCCACGTCGGTTGCCGTTGATATAAAAGGGGGAACCACTCCCACAGAGCCAGCTGATTATTTGAAACGAAGAATAAAAACAATAGAACTGCAAGTTTGGTAATGCGAAACGCTGAAGTATATATATTGAAGAAAATAACAGGAATAATATCTCAACCATCAAACTAAGTTACGTCTTACGAAGGAGTATCACACCACACCAGATGCTTAAAAGTCACGCAGAAACTCATCCGGGTTGGGCCCATAGCGGTGATTTGCATCCATGCTGTCAATAGATTGCATATCCGCATCGCTCAAACTGAAATCGAATACCTCTGCATTCGCCTTGATGCGCTCTTCGTTAGAGGACTTTGGGATTGTGATGACACCACTCTGAATTCCCCAGCGCAGCATCACCTGAGCGCTTGTCTTGCCATACCTCCCACCAATGGCCTTTAGCCGTTCATCCTCGATAAGGTGACCCTGGCCCAATGGTGACCACGCCGTGACAGCAATGTTCTTTGACTTGCAGTAGTCGCGCAGCTTCTTTTGATTGAGAAGCGGGTGCATTTCAATCTGATTGACCATTGGAACCACTTTGCAGTGCTTCAACAACTCCTCAATATGATGCACGTGAAAGTTGGAGACTCCAACAGCGCGAACCTTCTTCTCGCTGTACAGCTTTTCAAAAGCCCTCCATGTGTCAACGTACTTGTCTTTTCCTGGCCAGTGAATAAGGTAGAGATCAACATACTCAAGACCGAGCCTCTTGAGGCTTTGATCGAATGCGCTCAATGTTTTTTCGTAGCCCTGATCACAATTCCATAGCTTTGTCGTGATGAATAGCTCCTCCCGCGGTACACCACACGCCGCAATCGCTTTACCAGCGCTTTCTTCATTTTCATATATCGCAGCGGTGTCAATGTGGCGATATCCGGCTTTAATGGCAATTGACACGGCATTCACAGCCTCCGCACCATTATTCAACCTCCACATGCCGAAGCCAAGCACCGGCATCGCAACTCCATTTGCAAGGGTGATGGACTGAGTGAGGGCCATACTGAGCGTAATACTGTAGAAGTTTCCTCGCCTGTTTCTCCTTCGTTAAATCTCTTTGCTTTTCTTTTTCTCTCTCTCGTGGTATTGACAGTTGTTTTTCTTTAACCTATGTTCGTATTCCTCCTTATTGTCGTGAGTGGTTTTACAGGAGTAGGGCAAGACGGACTCATATGCAAAGTAAACACCGACAAGCGTAATAAAAGTATCACAAAAGAAGAGCGAAATCTCCTCATCTACAACGTGATGGAATAAGGAAGCAACAACCAAAAAAAAAAAACGGCATATTAATAATAATAGTAATGGTGGTAATAACAATATTCTATTCGCTGTGGCAGGGAAAGGCATGAGTAGGCCAACCACTCTACAGCTACACTTGTTGAATATATTGTATGGCTTACACAGTAATCTCTACGTTGTCAGTTACCTCTTTGCTGAGTTCTGGTATCAGTGTATCTAACTCTTCGGACTTGCTTCTCTGCTGAAGGGAAAGTCTGCTGAAATCGTCTTTAACACTCTCCATGGCACACATATCAACACCACAATCCACTGAAACCCTCAGTGGTACCTTAAGTTTAACGCCTGGGAATGTTTTGGCCACGTATTTATCAACTTCTTCCATGATTTCGCGTGTTTCGCAAACACATGCTTCGAGTATACTCATGTGACAATCGAGCCACAGCGAATCATGTACAAAATTTATCATAAACGCCTTTTGCCCGTAGTAGTTTTTCTTCACGAACTGGCGGAATACGCGCCCGATCATCATCTGCGCCAGCTCGGCGCCAAAACTTTGAATGGGATAGTTCTTTACGGGTGGGAGATTCAACACCACGTCTCGTGTCTTGTAGCACACGCGAAGACCAGTAGGGAGCTCCACAATGAAATGTGTCGGTAGTCCCGGGTTGTTGGCCCGAAGAGCCACGGTACGAGCGAGCCGATGGAAACGTGAGATACCCGGGTACTCTTCTTCCTCCTTGCGGATGCACTCGTAGAGGTCCTGGATGGGAATACCGGTCGTCTTGTGAAGTAGTGGAACCCCAGCCCCGTACAGCCGCTGAAAGGAAAATGTTTTGGCTACCTTACGTAACTTGACAAACCTAGCCTCACCACTTTTATATCCCTTGTAGATTTCGTCATAAGATAAGCCACTGAAAAACGACGCCCGCTTCACGTGGAAGTCTACCCCATTGTTAAGGTCTGCAACCAGCCGTTCGTCTTCACAAAGGATGGCCATCACAACAATTTCCAATTGAGAGTAATCAATTTCCACACAGCGACCCTTTTCGCCAAAGCGGGACACGAAAAGGTGTCGAAGCGAGGACTTATCATCTTTTGGTATGTTCTGGCAGCTGGGGTAGCAGCTGATCGTGCGGGAGGTCGTTGTGGCGGTGAGGTCAATGAATTGTCGTACTTTGTTATCGCTGTGAAGGACCGAAAGCCTTCCGTCGGTGCCTGAGTGAAGAAAATTAGCAGAACCCCGTTCCAGCTGCAGTTTCTGGAGCAGAAGACCTGCCACATCTAGTTTGTGACGGTGCAATACGGCAAGTGTCGTCTCGTCCAAATGGCGTTTGCGGAGCTGTTCAATAACCTTTTTGTCTTGAATTGCCTCAAAACATGCTCCAGTCAGACTGACTGTGACACAATCCTTCCGTCTGTCCTGTGGGAGGAAGCATCCAACGCCTGGGTACAACACCAGCGTGCGTGCTGCATGGCTAAACACTGCCTCGCATTGCTTGACGGGATCCTTTCCGCCTAATCCGAGTGCATTGACGAGAACAAACCACAATAGTTTTGCGTCTGTGTCAGCGCGATGGAGATCACCTTCAGCCTCCACACGCAGCCCTTCAACAAGGGACGAAAGGCGAAGCGAGCTTGTCAATATTTCCAGTACGCCTCGGTCAACCTTTGAAACATCTTTGGCCCCCCGAAGCTCCTGCTTAAGGCCCTTGAGCAGAGTCAGCGAGTCACAGAAAAGAAGACTCTCTGCGTCAATGTTCTCAGAGCGAAAGGCGCGGCGAAGAAGCGGTTCGTCAAGAGAGAAAACATTGTGTCCAACAAGAACAGTCACTTCGTCCTCATCCCGTTGGGCATGAGTAAGACGCAAATACCGCGCAAAGGCCTGTGTTACCTCTGATATGTGTGGTGCTCCTTGCACCATGCTATCAGTGATGTGGTGAATGTCCATGGACTGCTGCGGAATCGGCCGCTGCGGGTTTACTAACGAACTGAATGATGTCCCCTCCACGGGGTCGAAGGCGGCAATCTCGATGATGGCGTCAGTCGCGGTGTTGAGTCCTGTGGACTCAATATCAAACACGACTAACCTATATTTGCGCCTACGGGTAGCCTCATCTGCATCGAGGAAGCGTCCAACGCGCTGTGGTAGACGTCCCGTGCCTCGCAGTCCCCTTTCAGACGCAAACCGCTGTAAATGCACGTCTGCCGACATCGTCGCAAGATTGCCATATTTATGACAAAGTTGAATTAGTTGGGTTGTCCAGGCCGATGAGTCGCGCGACATATCTGTGTAACCAAGAGTGATGCTACCGCCGTAAAAAAATGCCTGAAGATGTTGCAAGGACGTCCAGTCAAAGAATCGCTGCATGTCAAGGGGCACCTCATTGGGTACATACAAACTGAGTGACTTGTCAACAGTTAACAACCGGTTGCGAATAGCTTGCGCCTGCAGAGTCGCTTCCTTAGAATCAATGTGAATACCAGCTTTTTCAATGGAGGCCATTGCCAACATTGAATCCATCCTGTGGGCGATGCTTAGCAACTGGCTGTGGTGGCACGCCTTGTCAAGCTGCTGCTGAAAGATGTTGCACACGGCGTCCACGGCAGCCACTAAATAGTGTTGAAGGAAGGCAATGGGCAAATCGGGTGTGGCGACTCCAAGGATTGAAGACTGTGGGGTCAAAATACCGTATTTCATTGCCACGTCGTGGAGACTATTGCTACCCGATTGACATCTCTGAGCATCGAGCAGGTACTCGGCGAACATCGTACACCATATCCGTCCTCCGCGCTTAAGGAACCGTCGAAGCTCAGGATCATCCCACGTCAACAAAAGCAGCTGCTTCGTGTCATGACATACGAGCACGTCAAACCCATCGAGCGACGGCAGTTTGTATTCTCCTCGGGCGGTGTACTTGCACCAGGGCTCCACGACACGGCGGTGGTGGTCCATCATACTCGTCGCCACTACGTAGTTTGTTGGGGCGTGTGGATTCGCGGGCCGAGTATAGGCGGCATAGTCCGTTGCAATGAACGCTATAACAAGGAATTTTTCGTATTTGGACTTTTCTGCCTTTTCACGAGCAACACGCTTGTTCATTGTGAGAACGCTCAACCACTTTTCCACATCTGAATTCGTGACTGTTGGCACGTTTTCTTCTTCCTTCGGTGGAGGTTGTTTTTCTATGATATTCTCCCTCATACGCTTGTAGTGCTGGTTACGAATGTTGTTCCCCACAGCCGCATAAACCTCGAAACAGAAGTCCACATCGAGGCAACCTGTCACCTCGCACAACGATGCCCAGTAGCGTGCGGGGTCCGACTGGTACACTCCTCGGTACTTCTCTCCAATTTCTGATGCAAATATTAACTGACAATTGCGGCCCATTTTCGTGAGTGCCGTGCGACACCGCAAAAGTGTAGGGCGGTCTGTGCGGTTGGTAGGTAAGAATATTACTTGCTTCGCCTGTCTCTCCAATAGGCAGGCTAGCACGTCGGAGAGCATTCCCTTGGCACTGAATCGTTTTTTCTGCAGAGGTTCATAAAGCGACACGTTAAGACCGCGGGTACCGGCTCGCACCAGGTGGATGACGTAAACCGTGTAACGCGGCACCACAAGTCGATTCAAGGCGCTAATCGGATCCTCCTCACTAGCCTTGAATATCAGCGTTCGAAGGTGCACCCACTGTGCACGAAACCACTGTTCAGTGAGGTGCACAGGCGCAGCTGAGGAGGAGCGACCGTTAGTCGCCCTGGAAGCGGATGACATGTGGGGATCAAGCGTCTTTATAATTTCCAGACTGTCAACATGAAGCACAGGAATGATGCCTGAGCGCCTCAGATCATTACTTAGGCGCTGCAGGTGAGGGGAGAGGGCTGCACGTTCGCCTTCATCCGCGACAATGGGAAGCATAATTAACTGCGTCGCTCCCCGTGTGTGCTGCATGAGTTCATCCGCCAGAGCTGTATTCTCCGAGTCAGCCAATGACGGGGATCGAACCACATGGCGATCCTTCTCTACGGAAAAAATGTAAAAAACACCGGACTCATGGTCGTATGAAATAAGAAATACTGAAAGCTCATCGCC
Organism: Trypanosoma congolense; assembly: GCA_002287245.1. Lineage (NCBI taxonomy): Eukaryota > Euglenozoa > Kinetoplastea > Trypanosomatida > Trypanosomatidae > Trypanosoma > Trypanosoma congolense. Next base: position 514,525 of record NHOR01000454.1, on the reverse strand, counting down.
CACACGTTCCTCCTGTTCCTGAGCCCTCATCGCATAAGTGTCCTTTTGCTGGTTAATATCGCGCTGTACCCGGTCATAATGGCGGCGTACGCTCTCCTTCGCGCTAACTCCGGGTAGTGCAGGTACCCGGAAAAAATCAGCAAAACCTTTTGCGTCATCAGCAAGCGGCTTCGCGCCCTTTAGTGCCTCTTGAACCTTGACGAGGGAAGCAAACGTAGAGGCACGTCTAAGGTACGGCTTGAGAGACACCTCGCAGACATTGCTCGGCCAGTGGCGCCTCACCCACATGAGCCGAGTAACACAAACGCTCCTTCACTCACTTTCCTTCTATATAGTTGAGTCTATATCTATACCAGCAGGTGTGCAAATGTGTGTATGCACTTCACCTCGCAGCCCCTTCTTCAAAACAAATGAAACAATCAAAGGGAAGGATTTGAGCAGAGAGGTGGAACAGTTGTGTGTGTGTGTGTGTGCATCTGGCGGAATGCGATGAAGGAGGAGTTAGTGGTATGTTAGGAAATTCTGCTCAGTTGCTAGTGAAATTTAAAAACATACACGATGAAACGCGAACTGGTTCTTCTGCGCCGCGCAAGCCGAGTTGTGCAGCATCTCATCATGTATCAACGACACGCCTAACACTTTTACAGATGACTCCGATTGTCAGTAAAGTCGACAACAATCGTACAAAGAAGAAAGAAATGATTGACTTTTGGGGAAAAGAAAGGGGGGGAAGAACTTCTTCTATTTTCCTTTGAAGTCCCTTCAAAATACACCTCCCCCCAAATCTTTCCCTGACTTTAATTGCTCCCACACCAGCACACTGAGCTTATCACCCACGTACGGGGGAAACTGGGTTCGTTAGGCAACCTTTGGCGGCGCAATTTCGCACACGTGTGGTTTAAAACAACTGAAAAGTATCATCCAACAATAGAGTAATAATAATAATAACAGACAACAATAACAAGAAGAAAAAATAAGATCGATAGATAGATAAATAACCTCTCACCGGTGTGGTGCACAGTAGTTCACCGTGTTGAGGAAATAGAAGCCCCTGGCCCCTCATCTTTGCATTCGCAAAACACATCTTTCTTCTCACTCTTTACAGCTCTTCTTCCGCTGTATTATCAGGCGGCTACGACCCTTTCTTCGCGGCTGTTGCCGAATTCGTCTGCTCATCTGGTTGCGCTTTGTGCACCCCAATCTGCGTGGCATAGGCTGAACCCAATTTCTTGAGTCGTTCCACCTCCTGCATTGCCTCAGCGTACGCCTTCGCGTCTTCCCGCCGCCTGCGCTCCAGTAGAGCTGTCTGGGCATCCATACGCCTACGTAGTGTGAAGAGTTCCCTCTGTCTTTGATAACATTTACCCATGCCGTAAAGAGATCCCAGTGTGACAGAAAACCAGAAGAAAATGTACATTGTGTGTACAGAAGGCGGTAGATGAACGTAGGTCACCTCATCCACGCTGCGTCGCCATGGCCATGGGTGGCCACGCACCATGCGCTGGTCGTCACCCGAGTAGTTCTCAATCATCTCCAGGTAGTAGTGGTGTGTCCCGTGTTCCTCCACCGATTTATTCAAACTTTCCGACCCCCAGCGCCGCCCGTAGTAGTGCCTAATCATATTCCACGGTCGTATAACAAGCCACGAGAGGTCTGCAGCTACAGGCCCTTCGTTGTCCTTGTTCGGACCCCAAATAGGTGACGCTGACATGTACTCCTCACGTCGGAAAATACCGCGCACTTCGCCGGGCGCAAAGCCCTCTCCAATGTATTGTGCCAACAGCGTCCGGTGCTTACCCGCGTCAATGGGCACCCAGCCACGATTTACCATAACAAATTGTCCAGTGTGGGCAATTTCAAATGGCGTCATGACTAGAAATCCACCGGTGCTTTCATCATTGGACGCTGCGCCCTTGTACGAGGGGAGGGCGCGCGGGCCGACAAGCATGGAACCCTCATTGTCAAAAGAACCTTCGAAAACAGCTGGGAGAAACTCAAACTCATCGATCTCGGCGTCGTTAGGTGGAAGCTCGTGTATGGGGGGTTTACGTATGTTCTTGTGGTTCTCCATCAAGCGCCGCTTCTGACGGCGGCGGTGTATTTGCCACATTCCCGCATTGAAGGACATTACACTACTCGTTAGGAACATAACAGCCATGTAATCGGGCCTCATTTTTATCTATCGTTTGCTCTCCGTCAACCCTTTTACGTATCCCGCAGTCAGCAGTCAAGTGTACCTAAACGCCTTGCCCAACTCCTCCGGTGGACGTTTTGAAACAACTAGGATAGAAATCGATAACGCTACAAGGAAAGAAATGAAGATACAAGCACGGGTTATCCACGACTTGTCCCACCAACAGCGCATGAAATTAAATGTCTTCCACATTCCCACATCTCAAGCATACTGAAGCAACGAATACGACGGGAGCCATAAACAAAATTTTGTAAACTGACGCACGAGAGTGTGTGCACCGACCACCACGCCTTGGGATGCTCGGTCCACATCATCGACTTTGAGAAACGGAATTCTGGTTTTTCTATATAAAAAAAAAAAAACGCAGTCGCGCCACACCTCGTGGACAAACCCGCCCTCTTTTTTCTTTCCCTTTTTTTCGATGGGAAAAAATAATGAATGACGAGCACTAGGAAACCATGCCTACACCGGGCGCGCAGTAAGCAGCAAGTTTTTTTCATTCTTTTGATAAAGTGGTGCCCAATTTGCCAAAGAAAAAAAGCACTTCATGGCGTCTGTAAAAACATTACCATCAGCAATCGAGGCGAGACAACAATGTGCTCGTTTTAAAACAACAAGCGTTTTGCCAACATTGCACAGGCAGCACCACACCTTCCCAACTACGCTGAGCATCCATCGAGAATTTTGTTAAGCTCACTGTAGAGCCTCTTCATGTTGACAAAATTCCCCCTTGCGTCCTCTAAAGCATTGCCGTAAATAGCACACTGCTGCTCTGCCTTCAAAAGCTCGTCGTGGAGCCTCAGTATTGGAGCTTGTGGTTCGTGCTTTCGTATCTGAGCCCGATACGTTTCCACTTCCATCTGCTGTGGGCCAATGCCACTCCGCTCCCTCACGCACTGTGATTTCCGCAACGTCAATTTCTCCTTGAGCCCATTATTTTCCCTTCGCAGTTGTTCCACTTCCTGGCGGAGGAGCTCCAACTCAGACATGCCTTACCGCTGCTATTAAGGAGGGTGCCTAATCAGCCAGCTTTGCTGGTTAGCTGATATAATATGCATGAGAGCGAGAAAAAAAAAAAAAAAAACAGTGCAGTGGAAAAAAAAAGAAGATTTGATTAACGGTTTGAAAATACAGCAGCACACAGAAACCAACAGGAGATGCACAGTGACTGGGAGAATGCCGGAAGAAAGTACGGACAATAAGGCAGTTTTGGGGAAGAGAAGGGGGGGTGTTGCTAAAGGGAATCCAGCACCACCTCCAGTCACAGGCAACGATGCAATACGTTTGAGAGTAGAATTCTAACATGCAAACGAAAAACATATATACCCGAGCTTTTCGGGAGCGTATCCAGAGACTGATCTCCCTTCAAAATGAACTCGCACGCTGCTGTTCACCCACTTGTTATGCTACTGACTTTAAACAGACCCCACTCTGAGAGGTGCTCCTGCGTCACCACAGGCCACCCTCGGGTATTGTTAACTAAAAGCATTGCAGCAGAGGAAACTCAAATGTTCAACAGCATATATCACTGACTTATCGCCCTTTCGTATCAGTTCAACCAAGACAAAAAGAACCAGGTGGGACGGAAAACTCTAAAACAAAAAAAAACAACACCAAAGGAAGTGGCGCACACACACACATGTAAGTGTATATATATAATCATATCACAACACCCGAAACAATAGAAGTGAAAATAACTCCGACGACAAAACTGACGCTTTGAAAGCTTGGAGTGGCACATGAGAGCAGGGGAGAAACAAAGAATAATGGTGACTACAGAGAAAAAAACAAAAAACTAGCATGGTTGAGGCAACCTATCACCACCACACCGTTAGATTGACGGTAAAAGTAGCAGACAGCTATGGAAACAAACTTCAACATAAAGATCCCTGTTGATAAGTGAAAGTTGGGGAAAGCACCAACAGGAAACGTAAAAAATATATATACAAATATATTATTAATGACGCTCTATTCTTATTTTTTGTCCTTAAAAGTTACTGCGCAACAAATATGGTCACTCAGCTGTTCTCCAATATTTATTCTCTAGGGAAAAAAATTGGTGGATATTAATATACGTGCGCACATTCCTGTATGCGCGCTCGCACGATACAAAAGGAATGCCGTGAGTGTAAACACCGCTTTACTCCTTACTTCCGCCTCCCCTCATATCCACGCGGATAGTAATCAGGAATGAAATAGTAGCGCATCTAAACACATACCAGAATAACAATAACAATAAAAGCAGACACACGCAAACCAGCGCGCCCTCAGACTCACACATGCGCCACCCCTCAGTGGCCCCGCTATTTATTCTCCAATTCTTTACCATTCCCAGCTACCGCACGCTGCCGCAACATGCAGTTTTCTTTCTCTACTCGTTTCGCATAATCGCACACCAACTGCAAGTGGTCCGCCATTGCCTCGGCCATGTGCTGCTGTAGTGCTGAGTTGCTCACGTTACATTCGCAGCCGTAGGACGAGTACGGGCACAGGCCTTGCCTACCACTGGAGCTCTTGCTACCATCACACTTGCCGTCTTGCCCAACTGCATCGGTAGCCCCGCAACCTCCCGTCGCACTACCACTCCTGCTGCCACTGCAACTTGCACGACCAGCGTTTTCCTCAGCACAAATTCCCTCGCCTTCACACGTTAATGGTGTGGCAAAGAGATCTATAGGAGGCAGCAAGGTGTTTTTATTCAGTGGCTGCAAACACCTCCTTGATTCACGAAGTTGGATGGAGGATTTTGCACGCAACAACTCCTTGGTGTGGCTTGGCAGACAAATGGATGAGCGAGGCTTTCCCCGCTCACCGCAGTCCCTTATAAACGCCGGTGATGACCCAGGAGGCTCTGTAGGCTTCACTAGTGGTTTCTGCTTGCATAGCGGGTTCCTCACACATACCGTCGCGTGCGCGTCCACACAGCTCTTGCGAAAGTACTGTAAGCAGTAAGGGCAAGCAATTTTCATCATATTGCACACCGCTTCATGCCTGCTGAGTGAGTGTCGTGGAAACGGGTGACTGCAGTAACGGCACTTCTCCCTCTTTGCTCCACAGTCCAGCAACATGTGCTTCTCAAGACTGCACCGCATGACGTGGCACGTGCACGCAGGGCACCGAACAAGTGACCTCGAGCACCTGCGGTTATGGCGTGAAAGTTCACCACGCACCAGCAGTTCATTGCAGCGTTGACACCGTACAGGGAATTCGCTGCACCCGGCAATATGTAACTGCAGATCTTGCTTATCCACCGCCTGCTTACAGTGTGGACACCGGGTACACAGACGTACACACGTGTGCGATTTGTCTGGGTACACGGAACCCATACAGTTGGGGCACGACATGGGCACTTTGTAGCACGTGTCCTCGTTACCGTTGCTCCTAAGTTCACTGATGCGGTTGGCATAGCGCAAGGTGCTCAAAGTTTCCTCGCAGGATCTCTGAGAGGGCGAGATCGTGGCGATGATGCACGTCTTGCAGCTGCCAACAAAACTCTCGCGTAGCACTTGCGTTAGCTTTGAGGCACGAAACGGAATGTGACGTTTATTCAACGATATGGAGCGAATGCACTCCTTGAGAGCCAAGAGTGCCTTGTTTATTTCGGCTCCTTCATGCCTGGCCTTCGTGTCACTGCTCATTGTATCTTTGACCTTCTCACTGCCTGCTAAATCTACAAAAGTGACGCGTCCGCCCCTAGCACTAACATTTGTTTCCTCAGTGCAACGAATACTAATACGAAGCACCGCGTGTGACCGGGAACTAGCATCGTTTGCAAGCGTTTTTCCGGAGGAACGCAAGGTTTCACCTTTGGAAACAAGTTTACACAGCTGTTTCTCAGTAGTCACCACACTCTCTGACAGTCCCACAATATGCACGTTGTCCGAGTCGTCTTGCAGAATCTTCAGCTCCGCTCGAGCGTTCAGGAGATCAAAGAGCCGTGAGCCATATGTCTCGTAAAAACTAACAACGAGCTCACAGTCGGGTTCACAAGCAATCAGCTCCCTTACGGTGTAGGCGCACAGCCCCACAGCCTTGTTGCCGTGCCCCAGTAATGTGTGCGTCTTCCCGCTGCCTGTCTGCCCAAATGCAATCACCACCGCTTTGCCACCGGCTCTAACACCATCCAGCAGGGGCTGACAGCATCTTTCGTACACGTCACGGTTTGTTGCGGAGTCATCAAATACGTGGTCAAGTGTGAATGTCGAGGGTTCAATGATTGGCGTGAAGTCGGGACGTGTCTTGTGTTCACAGACTGAAATAGTGGTTGCACTCTCGCAGAGGACAACATCCTTTACAGACGTGTCATTCGTGCTTGGCAGAGGCCTCTTCCGCGCAGCAACGGTAATTGAACTCGTCGCGATAGCACCGTGACCGGTCATGCTTTTGGGTTTCCGCACCGGAGGGAGATGAACCCCCTCTCCACCACGTCACTAAATTAAGGGAAAAGAAACTACCGCTCGATAGAGGAACTAATTTATAGTGCTTTGTCCCTATATTTCCTTATAAAACACGGGAAACGTGATAGGTGGCACCGTGTAATTAGAATCAGCGACACCAGCACTGAAAGAACGGATGATTCAGCTGCTGTTGAGAAGATGAACAAAATCCAAACAGCAGCAAAGTTCACGTTTGCGAGAATCGCCACTGCAAAAAAAAATAAGGGTTCGGTCAACTAAGACTGTGGAAGACAAACGCCCGGTGGACGCTCAACCCTCCCCAAGCCCTCTCCCATATGTGCGCTTACATTCCCTCATCAAGACCTTACACAACAGCGGACGCACGTCACTTTGTCCTGTTCACTTCCTGAATAGACAACGATTACCGGCAGCCGATACCAACAGCAACGATAAACCGTGCACCCCACCACACACAGAATGAGAAAAGGAAAATATATATAAACCTCAGTGCACCCCTCCAGCTAGTTACTCGTCCTTTATGGTGTTCTTAGGCTTTGGACTTTTGGGCACTAAAAATTTATCAGTAAGTGCCCAGCGGCGCCGTGACCAGTACGGACGCTTCTCCTCGCGTAGCTTCACTTGGTCTGACACGAAGGCGCTGGAATCATACGTTGCAAACATGGTGTTCGCTTCCAACGTCTCCCCTTCGTGCCGATTGGCCACCTCATTCGGCGTATACGTTGGGTTTCCCATCCTCTCATCCACTAAGCGAGAGCACACCGAACTGGTTCCCGTTGGCCCAGCGGTGCTTGGTGGTGGTCTGCCGTGCTCGTCTACGTCATCGAGGAAGAGGGGTATAGCCGGGTCCCAGTTGCGCTGTTCCGCCGTGCCCGGGATGCGCGGAAGCAGCCCGTTGGCATCGTAGCGCTCCACGGTTGCCGCTGCACGTATCAGTTGCACAAGCAGGTTATCTTGGTGGTGTTTGAATGCAAAGCGGCGCCCACTGATGCTTGCTGGTGTGCCGTCTGCATACTCGAAATCAGCAATTTCGCGAGTTGGTCCGTACATACCATGACGCCCGCCATGACCATGATAATGCGTCCACTCAATGTGTGTCTTTCTCAAGAGGGGTTTCGGTAACTTTAGCTCCGACAGGGCGGCAGGGTAAGTTGGCTTTTCTCCAGGTTTAGGCCACGGAGGAGAGCTAGTCCCGTCATAGTTGGATCGCGCTTCGGAGTAGGCTCGCGTTGTTGATCCAGTGAATAGTAACACACGGACTGTGCAGCTGCGCATCTGGCTAAACGTCGATGAGGAAGGAGTAGGAATACCCGAATAACAGGATAACCCTACAGCAGCAGCGGCTACATGAGAAAGGTTGGGAAGACAAGGTGAACAAAGCGAGAGACCGAATACGCAAAGATAGGAGGAACATCCGCAAGTATACGATGCGACAGTCAAAAGGTAGGGAAGGAGACAGGTAACAAGAGTCGGGATAATGTTACATTCCAGTGAATGATGCGTCGGAGCCAGGCATTGTGTGCTTCAGGCTGCAGGATGCACTGCATGCAGGCGTCACAGTGACACTCGCCCCACATCCGGGCCTTTGTCGCTCCACCAGATTACTTAACTGCTCAAGGGCTGCCGCGCTGATTTCACATCGATGCTCAACATCCGCGATTTTGCTAAGCGAGCGAAATGCCGCCACCCCATCCGCCGGATCGAGATTGGTGTCACACCAATGTCGGTGCAGCTGGGCTCGATAGTATACAAAGGAGGCGTAATTCATGTAGTCCACGCGCAGCCCTCGGATGGACTGCTCGATGATACACATGGCATCCAGTGTGTTTAACAAGCAAGGCCCATTATCAGCTACGGCAAGTGAAAGTTGCAGGTACACTGGGGCGGTGCTGTGCTTCATTGAAACAGGTAGTGACGGCAGCAACTGTCGCCAAGCGTGCAGACGCAACGGCAGAGGTACCCGCTCACAACTGACGATACGTTCCATCACGGTGTTTGTTAATACGCCGTGTTCTGCCACTAAGCCTAGAGCGGACTCCCAGCACACTGGAAGCAAGACTGGTAGTACGCGGTGGACGGAGCCAGAGTCCCCCGGTGGGATTGTGCGCAGTGCCTCCAAGGCGTAGCGCCACGCCGTGGTTGGTAGCGTGCTGAGTACTAGTCGCACACATTTAACGTTGGGTGGGCAGCCGACCGACCTTTGTATCTGAAGAAGGTGTAGTGACTCTCGCCACCTGCGTGCACGATGAAGCATTGAGAAAGTAGAGCGGAACACTCGATGTGATGGAATTCCTCCAGAGAGAAGTACGTGCTCCCTCAACAACTGGAGTGCGTAGCACCATTGCTGGTCTGTGAAACGAGCGGAAGAGGAGTCGAGCGCAGCAAAAAAAACTCATCGCGCGCTGTGTTGAAACACCCGGAGCGTTCAATAACATTGGTGTCGTAACTGCTGTTGTTCCCACCGCTGCCTTTCCTGGACCGGGTTGAAGTTCCAAGTCCAATTAGGGTGTGAGAAACCCCATCTTTCCCAACTACGCGCTTATGAAACCACAACTGGACCACCTCAAGGGGCACGTTGGCAGAAGAACAACACGCCAGCAGTTCCGCAACCACAGCGTAGTGCAGTTTCACGCCCTCGGATACCATTTTATCAACTGTAAACAGGGCAGCTTTCCAACAGCCAGACAAGCGAGCAGCCCTGACTACTAGAGGGAAACACGCCATCCTGCGTTTCATTGCCGCCCCAGCAACCAGCCGTGCAGTCTCCTCCCACCTTCCACGTTGGGCAAGGAGTTCCAGTAGATCCCGTGTAGCACCCACTTTGGATGCACACGCGCAGGCCTCCACCCATCGCTTGCTTGCAACTAGTGTCCTGAGTCTCACTTTTGTCAAGGGAGCATCAGCAGCAGATGCAGTCGCGGTACATTTACCACCATACTCATGGCCATCGCCACAACTTGTAGAAACTGTGTCAAGACCAGTACTGCCGGCCAATAGACAAGTTAGGTGTGTGTTGATTTCCGCATACAATCGAGAATTCACTGAAACGCTCCTGGAAAAGCAGCGAACGTAACGCCTGCACAGCTCTGGCCTGGTCTTCAACCGCTCTGTTCCCATTGCAATAAGACGCAAGGCAACTTCCCACCTGTCGTCCATCTGTGTAGGAGAAGACGGTGGGTCCACATTCGCCCTTAGCCAAGTGAAGGTGTCGTCTTTCCACAGTAGTGCCATATCGAGCGCAAAGGGCTCGCCGCAACCTCCTGCGAGCGCCGTAAAGGCGGCTGACACATGACCGATGGTTGGGGCGGCCATACTTCCCACGCATCGTAGGGCCAATGCCCACTGCTGTGACTGTGGCAAAAGCGCACAGACATCGGCTAGGTGGGTCCCAGCTGAACTAGCCTCAAGCATATGCGAGAGAACATTAATGATCTCGTAGTTACAATGTATGTCATAATGCAGGACACGCTGTAACACTAAAGAAGCTGTATTTCGATTTTCCTTCAAGTTATCCAGAATAAACTTGCCCATAAATTTGTGGTCCTGACAATGCTGAACAATCCAATCGATAACGGGGATACACTTCTCGTCCTTGCACCTGTACAAAAGATTTTTAGCGCACGTGCCCGGGATATCGTCTACAGGTAAAGAAGATCCGCTTTTCTCAATGACCGCCTTGAACAGAGTTTCCAAGGCATCAGGGGAATGAGCAGCCTGAGCAACTAAAAGAGGAAAGGAATGCGGTGCGGTACGCGTTGGGAGGTCACTCAACCCCACTGCGTCACACACAGCTTTCCATGTAATTGCAGTGCTTACATGCTGTGGAATACATCGTCTCAGTTGTTGCCTCCACCACCAGTCACTCACAAGGGTCAGTGCAGAGTGATCGGAATTGATGATGGTGCTGCCGTTTAAGAGTTGAAATAGCAAGCCCAGGCACTCAACGGGCTCACTGGGACATCGGGGCGAGTCAATAACAACAGAGACAACGTCCTGAAGTTTTCGAACTGCAGAGACCTCCAACACGGACCCCTGCCCTCCTCCCGTAAACGTATAGCAGCCGTCACCCACCACGCTGCTGACGGGGCACAGGCGCCGTCGATACCCAAGCTACTGCCATGCGCTATGCAGCAGCGCAGTATCGCAATCGCATCGTCACGAAGTACTGCCACAGGAAGCATTCCTGCAATGACGCTTGGCATAGGAATTAATTTGATACAGCAGTAGGAAACAACTTCTCGAGAGAATGTTTGTGTTCGTGGTGAAGCGTCAGTTGCAAAGCAAAGCGTCCAAGGGCAAGTGTTCATCTGCTGTGCCGCATCTACACACCACCTCGCCACGAGACGGTCCACCTCCTCCCTGTCCACACTTTTACGTGTCTGCTCATAACACATCTCTTCGTTCCTCTCCGTTGTTCACACGGCAAAGCCATGGCGACGAACGGATCAAGGCCCGTGAGCTGCACAACATCGTCAAGTAGCCCTCCCTGCAGAAGCGCTTTGCGGTGCGTTGCCTCCCAAGCATGCGGCACCGCCTTCATTATGGTATGTAACGCCCAGCGTCCGTACAAATGCGAATCTCTCACCCTCATAAGATATCGAGCAAACCGCCGCGCAGCGTACAAACGATGGGTCATCAAAAGCGACCGAAGCACCGCCCTGCATGCGCTGGCTGCAGCATTCCATTCCTCGGATGTGGCGCCCACGCTTGGTGCAACGATATCCATCGCCAGGCGCCCTGCCACAAATCCACGAGGAGGGGGCTTCGAGGCCATACCCTCTAAGCTGCCACCGTTGCTGTTTTCTACATAGCCTGGCATTGCTTCAAGGATACACGCGATAGAATTATGGCGGTGGAAGAGCACCACCGTGCCATCCTGCCGTACGGACCTTGTTGCGAGAGCTTCAGCATAAATTTGCAGTGCTGCTGCCCAGCAGTTGGACCCCCCAACCTCAATGATTTTTGCTATTGTCCTTGCAGCCACACTCGAGGCAGAAGGAGTTGTTCGCCTCTGCTGAACTGTGGACGCACGGGTGTGTCTCCTCATCCAATCACTCGCGGCATTCCGCCCAACGTGCATGCACGTTAGCCGCAGTGAGAGGGCACCCCGAGCAACACAGAGCTGCACATTAAAGAACGGATACGAACAAAAATAAAGAGTGGAGATCACTGAAGATATATATGAAACAGCAAACAAAAGACGGAACCACTATCTTTAGAACCACTTTGTTCGGTCAATCCTACTTGATCAACACATTTTTTTCCTCAAGTTCTGCTTGCCTTTGTTGTGAAACGGTTCCATGTCACTCACAGCGGCCGTTAGCCTCGCTGCATGCTTCATGGTTACACGTGCCTCACTGTCACTGAACTGTGATTGCCAACGCATTGCACCACTAAGCTCGTGGCCCACCTGCGCCCTCGCTGAATCAGGGAAAACAAAAGAAGGCAGAGAGGCTGCAACACCAAAAACAGAAAAGCATCGTTACAAAAAACTGCATGCGGACGTCGCCTGCACCGGAAAGCAATAAAAGTTGCGAAAGAAATGTAATGACGAGGTGAGACGCACGGATTTCTCCGGTGTGTGCATGTGTTCCGACTAGCCTACGATGCACATACTGTTAGCGGGCAGTCTGAGTAGATCCGCAAGACATACTTCTCATCGGAGGGCTCAGCAGATGAAACTACCACGACATACTTGGTGTTGGCAGCCACCTTCACCGGCTCCAGAGAAACCCCAGAGAACTTGTAGGGTCCACTGGTGGCGATGGGCCCCAGTGACTCACCATCCGCTGCATGTAACACTGTCAGGTTGGTCGCTACATTTACTTCGCATTCCTTTGCTCCCTTCCCACTGCGCGGCGACGTCAGCAAAAGCAGCCGAGCTGTTAATGTACCACTCGTGGTAGCGACAATGGAGACAGTGCTGGTGTTGTGCATACACTCACCTGTCCTTGACATGACGCTTTTGACCGTCGCATCAGCCCCTCCCTGGAGCCTGCCGTGCACCACTGTTTCCTTCCAGCCGTCACCCTCGGGCGGTATCTCACGTAGTTGGTGTGGCTCTGTTGTCTCCACAGTCAATTCGAAGGAGGCCGGTATGCCTTTCTCCCACTGTGCAGGCACAACAGTATAGTCTCCAGCAGGGAGCGGTGGTAATGTCCCGGATGAAGTCGAGGCAACCTGCGTTTCCCATTGCTGTAGTGGTGACATCTGTGATTGCAGCGGTGGAGCAACGCATTGTGTTGCAGTGGGCTTGAAGCAGCTACGCAAACTTGTGTCAACAACAGCACCACCATGGGCATAAAGTGGTGCACATAAAACTAAACAACATTCAGCCACAGAGCCCACACGCGCCTCCCATGGCACATTCCTCTGCGCCCCTCTCCGCTCCTTCTGCATCACATAGACCTGAACACTTCCGTCATAATCGCAGCCACCGTCCAAGCATAGCCGCGCCGACAACATTGATGGACCGGATAACGAGAGCAGGTACTGTGGGTTGTACACGAAGGTTTGCAGCGCCCCCCTACCACCGCAGCTCACACCCTTCACCCACCGGCCACGGAGTTGTGTGCAGTGCTTGAGGGAACTGCGGGGAATCGCGTGCATATACACACCAGCGTTTCGCTGGGTTGGTTCCGTCAACACTAGCTGTGGCCATCCCGTGTGAAGTGTAAGCGAAAAACTGAATCCCTCCTTCACCGTTGACTGTAGTCGGCTAATGACTACGATGAAGTCATTTGTGCCGGCAGGACAGTTAAAACTTACGGTGTGAGCGGCCATGTTTCGGTAAGTGGTATCACTCAGGGGTTCAATATCTGCACTTAGTTCTGTGCCGTGCACAAGACGACGACAGTAACACATCCCAACGCTACAGCGAGCACCCGCGTGCTGTGCAATAGAAGGAAATTGTGTAACTCGATACACCTTCACGGAGATGTACGGTATGTTGGGGTGGTCACTCTCAAATTGTTGGGCGAATGCTGTCGCATCAGACATGTGACGCGAGAAAACAACGTGCATGCGAGATGGATTTGGCGTGCCAACCACTCCAATGTGAAATTGAGGTGACTGTCCAGTACTTGTCGTGTAGGGAAAGTGTGCATGACACGACAGGCGAGTGGGCCGCCGGGACATGCCGTCTAAGGACTTGAACAGCATGTACGGGTTCCAGCTGAGTGAGCAGCGGGAGAAGTGTCTGCAGAGGTCATCCCAAGTGATCCAGAACACGCCCTGCTCAGCCAGTGATGCCGTGTACTGCAACCTCGTGAGCAACTGAACGGCCTCCGGCCGCTTGTCGTTAACAGAATACCTCCCACTCCATGCAAGGCGGCCCCACGGGTTCATGAGTTTCAGGAGACGCACTCCCGATACTTCTCGCACGTCCAAAACAGCGTACGCATGTTCTGACGCGAGTAGAAGTTTTTTCTCCTCCGCCTCAGAAAGAGGAGGGGTGCTCACTGTCATGAGCAATGAGCCGTCTGTATATCTTTCCGAAAACCTTGCCCACTGCAAATTCTTATCAAAGCCTTTATTTTGCAAGTCAACACAATCCGGCAGCCAGCCACAGAGTTTGTAAAGATCACTGCTGCTACTACTGCCTGGAAAATCATAACTTCCTCCGCATACTTTTACAAAGGCCTTCTCCATTATCGAAACCCAAAGCTCCGACGCGTCACGACTGTAAGTGCAGAGAAACTCTCCAGTTTTGGGGTCTATGGGGAAACGGTCGTCAACGGTGATGAGGCGTGTAGCGCCGTTTACGAGCATCTTTACACAATATTTTCCTTTCGGATTGACCAGGGGATTTCCATCAACATCTTGGGGGAAAATGACGTTGCTAATTATCTTTGCCTTGGGGAACCGCTGCTGATATGATGCACAAATAATAAAACTGCAAACTACGGAGCAGTCGCCGACCACTGTCTGTTTCACATTTAGCGGGTCAGCAGAGCGGATGACACAGAACTGGGCGCCGGGTTTTGCCGACCCAACTCGTAAGTACCGCGCACCAGCGGAGAGCTGCAGCGGCGAGAGTCTCGGCGTGAAGGAGTCCTCCCAGTGACCCTCACATGGCATAAACACATTCTCGCTGCCATATCCTTCGTGCAGGTCGTCCCAAATTGGCAAGGTAAGTGTTTTGACGAAACCAGACTTCCGCAGAATTTCCAATTCACCTGGCAGCACCGGGTTGTCCTGGAGAAAGCGCGGCTTAAAATGCTTGTAATACTCCTGCCGCAGTAGAACGAGATGTTCTTCGACACATTTGAAGTTACGGGGCTTCACCCCTCGTCGACTGCCTACGTCGTAAGCGTGCTGTAAAACGTCAACCGCCCGCTTGAATTCCTTACGCTGAGCAAGAGTTGCGGCGACGTCAACGGCCCTAAGCACGAAGTCAGAGGCACGTGGAACGCTGCGTGAGTTGCTTAGTCCCTGCGGGGCTCCCGATGAGGGATCTGACCCTCCCACCTCCCTCGGTTTCATGACTCTCTCACTCGGTGCAGGCGCGGGGGGAGCCTTCACCTGCACAACATTGTCCAGGAAGCTGAGGTAGTCATTGTCACTCTCGCGGTCTGGCTGTGCTGTGGGCCACAGTGGACCACTCACGGAGGGCGTCGGGGATGAAAAAGTCACTGTCCCGCTACTGCACCGCATCAGATTCTCACGAATGCGTTGAATATGTCGTGTAGCGTCTTTAACATATTCAACAAGCAACAATCTCTGTGAATCATCAAGAGAAACCTCTTTCATGACCTTGTGCATGCCTCCAACACCTGAGGCAAGCAACTCTTCTGCCTCCGCTAGTCGTCCCTGTTTCTCAAGTGCAAGGCCATTCCGAATCATCTGAAGTGCTGAATCATCCATGCTTGCGCTTCTTCGCAGTTAGCGCTTCTAACCTGTGAGCAACAGTACGTTTAATACCGGAAAAAGGCTTCCCCTCATACCTTCATGGTACACATGTGAGTTAGCCAATAATAAGTAAATATATATGTAAGAAATGTGGGGAGAATGAGATAGAGCAATTGTGGTGCAAAGCAAGTGAAAGAGATACCAAATGCCTTCCATTCGCACTATAGCACAACAACCGATGATGCTTATTTTAAATGGAGGACGTCCTGCGTAGTTCTTGTTTAATCTGTACTCACAAGCAGCTGTGTGCATGCTGTGCCAACCCCATCTCCATTACCAAAGCCCCAGCCGCCCACTCCTTTCTTGTTTTGCTTTGCTCCGCTGGCATCCTCAACTCATAACTTTCACTCTACGTCGAGTGCCTTGTGCAGCACTGGAAAAAGTGAATCGTCAGTCAGAGGTTGGCCTGCTTCATAACCGTGTAGGGGCCCATGCGTGTCGCGAGATGTCCATGAATTCCTGAGTCCATCGAACAAACACCGACCAGGCATAAGCACCATGGAGTACTGATAAACACTGTTAACAGGCGACGACGTCGGCGGGGTGTAGTGGGCCGCCGGCCCGCACATTGTTGGTTGCACTGCACTAAGCGTATAGTGGTTAAGAAAAAGCACACTGCCCGGTTCAAGGGGTAGCAGCTGAAACACTGGCAATTCGTTCAACGGCTCAATGTCTCGAATCGCCCGCCCAACGTCGAACACACCGGCGCTGTGAAATTGACTAAAATCACGACCATCGTCGGTAAATTCCCGCACCACGTGATGGGAACCAGGTATAACAACATTTCGCATGTCATCGTGCAATGAGAGGCCAACGGAAACCGTCATGCTGCTGAGACTCCTAAAGTTAACCGAGTTCCCTAGAAAATGGAATGGTGTACTATTGAGAAATCTCTGATAGTCATGTACGGTGTCATCATAGAGACGAACGACGATTTCCCCGGAAAGAGCTGCGGCCGCCTGCCCAATTACGGCTCCCAAGTCACCGTGAAACAAAAGTTTCTGTAGCGTTTCTGACTCAGGCCACACACGGCACCAACACTTTGACCAGTTCTGTATGTGCTCTAGCGCCCGGTCAATGTGGTAGTCACGGCGAATCTCCATCTCCATCTTTCCACTATCCCGGTACTTCTCAAAGCTGCTCTTTAGGTCTTCATATGTATAGCTATTGCCTATTTCTCGCATACGGCGGTAACTCGCATCCCCGGACAGTTCCTCCTCCGGAGTGGCGAAGTTTTTTACGTCTTTGAACTTCATGTAGCGCTCGCGCTGAGCCACTAGTCGAGGTACACTCGATCCACTTGTCGCTGGTTGCGGCACTTCAACATTACCCTTTCATAGCGTCGCTCGATCTTCTGGGACTCATCCTGCTGGCGAAGACGTCGTTGAATCTCTGGGGGAGCCTCCTGGGTGCCCAGGTTGGCGGTTGGGCGCGGGGTTTCCCGCGCCTCAAAGTGGATCCGCCCGCTGTGAGCCTCGTCTATGCCTGGGAACACGCGATTCCCACGGGCTTTTGCGACATCAGTGCACGCTGAGGCAAGCGATGCGACAAGGTCTCCCGGGAGGAGGTTGCGCGCTATGACGAGGCCTGCTTGTCTGTACGTGCGTACTCCGGCGGGTGACAGCAATCCCGCAAGACCATCGACGTACAGCTGGTGAAGCTGCATGATAAGGACAGGTGACACCCGCAGGAACTTCTCTGTAGCGCCGGTCGGCCTTTTCCTAATTCACACTTCACACACACCGCTGTCGGGCGTGTCCTAAGCAGCTCAACGCTGTACCAGCAGCGCTTAAGTGGGAACTAAATAATGACAGGCGTTGAATAAAAATGAAAAATAGGTGTATTATTCGGAGGGTAAAGAGGCAAAGTATTGTTGCGGCGTGCCGGTGCAAATCACGTGTGGGGCCCTACTGCCACGTGTTGCTGGCATTCACACTGCGCTTGCTCGTACAAGGGTTATCATTCCATGAACGTCTGTGCATACAAACAAAAAAGTATATCCATACATTTTGCGTACTTAAGCATGTATATATATAGACAGATATAGATAGATATAAAGGTGAAGCTCATACACATTTTTGAAGACACGCAAATGCTGGCAGTGCTACTCAGGCCAGATACGCAGCACTTAGAAAGAAACAAGCAGGAGAACTAGGGATACACACATATATATATATATATATATTAGTAATGAGAAATTCAGCAAAAAGAAAGGGGTTGAGTAGAAAGATCAGGAATCCTACGTAGAAAAAAAAATTAAAAATTGATGATGTGCGTATAACGAAGCCTATGATAAAAGGAATAGCAAGCAAACCTCGTGGACAACAAAATGTAACACCGTTTCAGTGAGCAATTACAGTGACCCATTCCATGTACATGCGCTGTGTGCAACAGCATTGAAACCTCCTAGTGAGGCAAATATGAGGGGTGTGTCCAAAGGAACATAAAGGAAAAACGGAGGAGGGGGAAGAGAGGAAAAAACGAGGGCTAAAACGAAGTCTGACATGGAAGCAGGGAATGCCGACCGGCGCCGCCGCTTCACGCGGTGGTAGCATACGGCAGTCCAAACAAGGTAAAAGAAATCAATTCCCCCACCCCTAATAACCAAATAGCAACTTTTCCGCTCCTTTTCCGCACAGCAGCCTTTCCCTTGTACGACCTCTTGCGTTTCATTTCCCACTCCCCTCCCCTCTGTCTTCATGCCGCAGGTGGCACACACCTCCCTTCTCTGCTTGTCTTCTAACCACTCTCAGAAACCTTGTCACCTTTACCACACTCCTCTTCCACATCCTGTGCGACCCGAGGAGGATACATCACTCACGTGACACATCTTCTCCCTTTGTTTTCCTCCCTCTTTCGAACTTTATTCGCTGCAATCCTTCTATTTTTCACCTCATCTCCTTTTTTCTTCTTCTTCTTCCATAGTCTCCAACCTACTTAACACTTCCCCTCCCCCGCGATATTTCTCTCCTTGATGCTCTTTTCCCTCTGTCACTACGCCGCTCACGTTTATATTATGAGCCTCTCACCCTTCTGCAAACGGATGTCTCTCTCCCTTTATTTTTCTTCTTCTTGGTTATACCGTTCATTTACCTCTTCCAAATTTCCTTTCCTCCACATTTCATTTCTACTGCCTCCATGTATCCATCTATATGTGTACTTACACCCAACCCCTGCACGCATTTGTTTTTACCTACACGAACCCTCACGTCACACTACACACAGCAGCAGCTCATAATGGATCAAAACAAACAGTACGCTTCCAAATGGCCGTGTGACTAGGGGCAACACTCAGCACAACACAGGGAGTTTTTGGTGGGAAATAGGGAGAGTGAGAGGAGCTGAGAACACATCTCCAAAAAGAAAAACAAGAAGACAAGCAAAGAATGAAGGTAGAGCAAAAGAAAATAATAAACAATAGTAATAACAATAACAGTAATAAAGGTGGAAAATAATGTGAGGCAAATACTGCAATTGTTTGACAGTAGCATCACACCACTTTACCTCGATCCCTCCTTTCCTCATTTGCCACCACCATTATCAACAGCCACGTCCAACCAACACGGAAAGGTATTAGAGATCATACAAATTCGTACAGGAAATGCACCGCAAAAAAGCAAAGGGAAAGAAGAAAACAACAAAGAAAAATAACAGGGGGCAAACAGGCGGTGTACGGCCAAGTTGCGTGAGAGGAGCGTGAGAAGAGGAAGAAGAAGAAGAGGACGGATAAATCAAAAAAGGAAGGAAACCACGAACGTTGCTTCCACCCCTTCATATCACGGCCAAATCCTCCCTTCCTCTTTGCTGCACCCACACTTGATCCCTCACATCACCGTACACCCGCATTTGTTTTCTATTCCAGTCCTTAGAAAAGAAAAAAAAGGAATATAATATACATATATCATCCCCATCTGGCGTTCCCTCTACTCCTTTAAAAAGATTGCCCCTCCGTGGGGAGCGAAGAAGCAAAGGAAGAAAAAAAAAGAATGAACCATAACCCGGCGAAGAAACAAGGGAAGCAGAGCGAGAGTATTTTCTAAAGAAAAAAAAACAAAATGGTGCCACACATATTAACTGTAGGCTGCAAACATGACAAAAAACTGATACGCACCATTTACATCACATGCAGAAAGGGCAGAAAATACCAGACATGCTAAATAATAATAATAAAACACCATGCAAAGAACTGATGGAAAGATGATGTGAAATAGCGGATCATGACCATTAAGCGATGATAACAATCAAGGTAGGATGAGATTGTGAAAATTTAGAAGGCAAAGTCCTCCTTACATGATAAGCCCACAGTCCACCCCACACCCGCAGGCTCCGTAGACCGGAGGTAGTCGCCCAGAGACCCACCGCATCCCTCCGGCAATTTCCCCACCGGCAATTGTGATCATCCCACTATTGTCAGATGCACAAAAATGTTTACACCCAAATAATATTCAGAGAATGGCTTCACAGCCCTTGCATGAATGTTTAATATTGACAACACTGCCCTTCCTATCTTTTCACTTTCCCATCTCCACACGGCATCCCAACACCGTAATATGTTTCCAGTTCTCTTCTTTACAAACCAACAGAGAAGAAAAAACGACAACTCCCATAACAGTCATGATCTAGTAATTAAGAACAGCCATAAGCCTTCACATGTAGGAGTTAAGGAGAGAGAGGGGGGAATGTTGCGCGCCCCGCCCACGCCCCTGCCTCAACCAGTTCTACAAGCGCAGCTCTACTCGTTTCCTGCCCCTCCCTCTCTCCCTTGTGGGTTCAGTAACAAGCAGGCAATCGGACTGAATCAAATATTCGTGGTAATTTCTCATGTCTTTGCCTTCATGACTTCTTTAAGGACATTCTGGTAGTACGTGTATTTGGGTTCCAGCGTGGCACGCTTCATTACATCAATAACCGGCCCGAGGCACATCTCGAAGTGCCTACGGTTGAGCTTCGCGGCGAGAACATGCGTCTTGGCCACAACATCAGCAACGTTGGTGTGGTTGTTGATGAACTCAAGTTCCCCTATGTGATCACCATGCCTGAATTCCCACACCCTCTCTGGCTTCCCCTCGGTGTCGCGGCCAATCACCTCCACAACACCCTCCATGATTATGTACAACCACTCGCCTTCCTCACCGTAACGGATGACATAGTCCCCAGGTGCGAACTCGGAGGTGCTGAGGGCGTCCGCCAGCTGCAACTTTTCGTACTGGTCCAGTCCGCTGAGGAAAGGCACGTTGTTGAGGAACTGAATGTATGTTTCTCGGCGGCGGATGGCGGTACCCATCACAAGATAGCGATACGTATCGCGATCAAGTGCCCAGGCGATGAGTTCCGGTGTGCACACCTTCACTGTGGCCACGGTGGGGGTTTCGTACATGAGTTCGAGCTCACCTACCGCGGTGCCCTCCACCTTGAGGTAAACCTTCTGTCCCTCCTTTATGATGTCAGCTTTGCCGTCCTGGATAATGTATAGTTTGTCGCAAGTAGTCTCACCAGCTACCATGATGCAATCGCCTTGTTTGAATGTTACACGATACATAGCTTTCGCCACTGTGAGCAAGTCCTTGGAGTTCAGGAAGGAGAAGAGCACGTTGTGCGTTAGGAGCTTGGTGATAAGGGTGAGTTCCTCGTCAGTCTTCGGAAGGAGGCCGGAACGAACGACTTGGCCTTCTCAGGGTCGATACCCTCATTTCTTACCGTTTGCCGCCGGTTCTTTCCACCTCCAATGGCTGTCAAGTCCGCCGGTGTATGTGATGGAATCCACACGGCTCCCTCTCCAAAGGCACACTCCTCATCCGGCTCTGCTTGCGCCTCCCACAAAGCTATGGTGTTCTTCTCGCACTGCTGGGTAATGCGAGAGCGAAGCTCAAAGTCAACGCGGGTGTCCTTTAGCTCTACGCGACAGATTTTTTTGTTCGTCTGTACCAGCACAAGCAGCCTACGACCCGCATAGTTAGAAATGGGATTGTTACTTATGTCCAACGCATTAGCGGTTGGATGCACTTTATATAGCTCAACGATGCGATCTACCGTCTCATTGCCCTTAACACTGTCCTCGCTGAGATCGGTGTTGTACAGCTTCTGGTTCGAGCAGTTAAAAAAACGGAACGAGGGGAGTTGCCGTATCACATCGAGCACAGCAAGTATCCCGCGGTTGCCAATGTAGTTGTTGCTCAAATCTATTTCCTCAATTTCATACGGGTCTGGGAACTTACTGAAGAAGTCGATCAAGCGCGTGTTCGGCTGTTTCACACCTTCCTTCTTACAGGCGGCGAGGAAAATGTTTAAAGTTGACTCCCCGGAGGACATCACGTCAGCGGTCTCCCTTCTTATACGCGGTTTCCTTGATTTGCTGCCCCTTGACGAGTTCTGGTAGTTTAGACTTTAGATTATGGTATTTTCTTTCTTGTTTTTTTTTCGCTTGTTTATCCCTTTACTTCTAGAATTATTTGTTTGCCTACAGGTTAGCCCTTCTCTTTACCTATTGGTTCTCTTGTGAATGATTTAAAAGAGAGTACACTTTCCTTCAACAGTTGCTTGTCCAGGTTTGTGTGTATCAGAAAGGATATTTCAATCACAACTACTAGGTATTTTCCTTTTTCTTATCTTATCTTCCTTTTGGTTTACCCGTTCCTATTGTTGTGGTCGCTGCTGCAGCCAAACTGTTGCGACTTCGGGTTGGCAAGATGGAGTTAGGGAAGGGGGACTATGTGCTTGTGCATTTAAGTACGTGACTAGCGAGTGCACCTTCCGGGATTTGTATATTATTATTATTATTACTATAATTATATTCTCTCTCCCTCTCTTCATATATATATATATATATATATTACAAATCCCCGTTTCCCAGTGACGGCCGGCTAACTCGTCCGCCGACATCTTGCAGGAGAAAAAAAAAGAGCAAAATCTATGTGATGTGGCCGAGTCACTTAGTTGATCGCGTTGCTCCGGCGCCCAACTAAACGCTACGACGTCCAAACAAAGAAAAATAACTCTATGGAGCAATCGATAAACAAATCAGGCGTGTAAGGGCCCCGCACGCCACGTTGTTCGACGGCTTTCCAGAGGTAAAACCTTGCAGCTCACAATGCAACTCCACACCGCTCTGCGTGCAAAAGAAAAAGAGTTCTCTTTGGTCTTCGTACGTGTCTCTCATACAGGTGTTGCAAGAAAGGCAAATAAAGGACAAATCGTGACATAATAAACAGTTAATATGTATGGGCGCACCACCTGTAAGTACCCCTCCTAGAGTGTAGCTGACAACGGCCCTATGTGCAAGATGAGCTTACGCCACAGAAACGAGTAACTTCACCGCATATTGGGCTTCCGGTGACTCCTCGCCATAGTGGCTCGAGAGCGCCACAGACGCGCTATGCAGAAATGATTGGGCTCGGCTACGTTGGCCCAACTCGGCGGCGATGACCCCTTGCGCGAGCACCGCAGCTGCCCAGAGGGGGTGTTGAGGTCCAAGAAGCCGGCGACGGGTGCTCGCGACGACCTCCATCAGCAGCGCTGCTTCCTGCCGCTTTGGGCCGCCCATCAAACGGTACAGTAGTGCAACGTGCTCCATCGTCAACGCGAGCCGCAGGTCCGTTACGCCTGCCGCATCCTTGAAGCGGACGCGGATTTGCATTGAACGCATGTACGCTGTCAAGGCAGCAACATACCGCCCGAGCAATGAGAGGCACACACCGCTATTGTGAAGAACTTCTGCCAGCACCAAACGACTCACACCGCAGACATTCGTGAGAAATCGCTCTGCCTCCATCAGCAGTGCATGCGCCTTCTCCACAAGTAATATGTCACTACTCCCCGCTAGTCGGTAACCCTCCAGCATAAACACAGCCCTGTTGAGCCGAACGACAGCGGCTCCACTGTGTTGGGGTCCCAAGTGCTCATCCACATATCCGCTACACGTTGCAGCGTAGCGCTCAGCTGTTACCAAATCGCCCTCTGCAGCGCAGATATTCGCCATGAGCAACAGGGCCTCTGCAAATGGCTCGTGTTCGTTTGGTTGTGCAGCGTGGAGTGCAGCTTCTGTGGCGCCGCGCGCACTCCACGGGTCGCCAGCCTCATAGTGTGCTACAGCCTCGCGTAGGGAGCGCAGCGCTGACGACATGAGCTATGGGCGTTTCCCTATGACACACCTAAAGCACGAGATGTGCAAAGCATAGTACAGAAAGCAAGAACGTATAGTTTAAAAAATAGGGAGAAAGTGTTAGAGGTTCACATGAAGAAAATTGGAGCGGCTTCACCACACAAGATGGGGCGCGTGAAGGTATGGGAGTAGAAGGGGATTTTTCTCACGCTGATGTCAGAGATGAAGCCGGTCACTGTACGAAAACAGGGGGTGTTCTTTGATAGAAAGAAAAGTAGGAGAGACGGAGGAAATCATGCGAATTGCAGGTGCCACAAGCCATAATTAAATTAGACTAACCGCCCCCTTCTTTTTTTTCGTAGAAAAAAGAAAGAACCGTATCATTGGGTTCCTCTCGTACTTTCCGTGGCCTCTTCTCCCTAAACATTCTCTTTTTGCGTGCATTCATTCAACCATCCTTTTTTTTTTTAAAGAAAAACACATATGGACCAGTAGCCTGAAGCGCTCACCACCTCTAAATCGGGTGGTCACATGCGCATATCTTTTTTTTCATTTGATTGGTTAAAATTAGAGGGCCCACGGTTCTACACACACGCACGTGAGCCTTTACCAAGCACTGAGCAATACCATCGCTTCCCCTCATCCCTGAACACTTTCTTACATGCTGCTTTCTGTCGCAAACGAACCATGCGTAAAATCTGAGCCACAGCAAAGAAGGGGAAAAAGCAACAACGTTCTAGTCACATGAGCAACAACACCATCAGCAACGGGTGGGGCACTCTACCTTCCGCACACAGTTCATAGTGAGCGATGATGGTAGCCTTGAAAGGGAGGAGTAGAAATAGAAAAATAAGCACGTAAAAACACTGGACAGGACGTACAACGCGGAGGTTCCGGCGATAAACTAAGGGCAAAAATGAAGTAAAATAAAAAAAAAACAACGGCTCAATCGCAAACACGGAGCACTACGAGCGCACAACTCTGCTCGTCTCCGCTTCTCTCTGCTCCATATAAAGCCGAACCCGCTCGCATTGGAGAAACACAATAGATATTTACACAAGCCTTTATCTGCAACAACCAGACCCTTTTTTGTCATGGTCGGCTTTGGCGCCTAAAACGCCACCTCCGCGTACGGTATTGGTATTATTCGACGCTACCAATCTTTGCGCTATTTGCGTAAAAACCTCGCGCACACCACTACCATCCTTTGCACTGGCCTCACTGAATAATAGATTCAGTTCACGTGCGTACGTTGAGGCCTCATCAGTGCTCACGCAGCCCATGGTTGCACTACCGGAACCTCTCAAATCGCTTTTGTTACCTACGAGTATGACAATTGTCTCCGGCGAGTTAGCAGCTAACTCCCGCACCCAATGCTTCGCCCGCTCAAACGTCTCCCAGGAGGGAATCTCGTAGACGACGAGCGCGGCGGCAGCACCTCGGTAATACATGGAAGCCAGGCTTTTGTAGCGCTCCTGGC
Source organism: Trypanosoma congolense (assembly GCA_002287245.1). Classification (NCBI taxonomy): domain Eukaryota; phylum Euglenozoa; class Kinetoplastea; order Trypanosomatida; family Trypanosomatidae; genus Trypanosoma; species Trypanosoma congolense. The sequence continues at coordinate 489,428 of NHOR01000454.1, read as the reverse complement.
CGGCGGTGTCCCATATGTCAAAGTTGACGGTTGTGTCCCCTACGGAACAAACGTACCGCAGGAACGATGCACCCACAGTTGAGTTTTGATTTTCGCACCATTCGTTCTTTGCCAGACGCTGGACAAGAGACGACTTGCCGACGCCGCTATCGCCCAGCAACACGATTTTATATTTTTTCATCGGAGCAGAAGCGGGTTTGTTTGACATGTTGTAGAGGGGTGCAGTGAAAGTGAAGTATTTATTTCCCTTTACGATCCTAACACCACAAAGTTCCCTTGGTCACGGCCTCTTTTGAGCAAAAACGAGCTCCGCAGCCACTTCCGTGAAAGGAAAAAAAAATAAGTATTGCTTTCCCTCTTTCCTTGTTTTCTTTCTTCTTTCTCTTCCCTCTAGAAGTTGATGATGAGCAAATAAAGCAGGAAGAGAAGTAGGACAGCACAACGCACCAAAAAATATGCAAGCGCCCACAGGGTAAAGCAGTGCCACTGGTTTTATGAAATCATGACTCAAGCAGGGTGAATGGAAAATTCTCGGTACGAAGAATGCCGCGAAAACCTTTAAAAAAAGTAAAGTAGAGTAAAGAACTCCAGTGTAAATGTAAGCAAAATCATTGTGACAGTAGCAATAATGATGGCAATCAAAAGTAAAAAGAGGAAAAATTGCTGGAAATATTATTGATTTTTTCATTGTTAAAAGAAGGGAAAGAAACCGAACGCACTTGAGAAGCCTGTGCACTGGTCGTTTCTCCTTTGCGGTAATGTGAGAGCGCCAGGAAAGGTCCAAGTACGTCCGCGAGATCATTTGAAACGACATCGAAGACAGACACAAGATGAGGAAGGGTGAAGGTAAATAATTTTTCTCGTGCAAGGCAAAGAAGGACCTAAGCAAATAATAGTTGCACAACTTAGGCATTCCACTGCCGGACGACAGTCACTATGTGAAAAGGAAAAAATAAAGAGCATATGGAGTGGTAAACCGACCAACATTCCCACAGAATACTGGCCACTCTTAACTAAGCTTGGATGAACGAAAGCAGCATCATGCGCCACGCACAAAAGACTTTTCAGGGGCCTAGGTGGCCCCATGGCTCCGCCACACTCCTCAAGGTGCTGTAGTGGGGGCTCCCTCGAGCCTGACAACGCTGCCCGCAAAGTAATAGCGGGCGTTGCTAGGCGAAAACGCATTGATTCGTCGTCCACCGGGGTCCTGTGATCATCACCGCGCAACCGCTTCGACTGACTCCATCCCAGCGGAGTCAAGCTGTCAGTGGCACCTGCCAGAGCTCCTGGTGAAGAAAGCCAGCGAGACGCCGCCGGGGCACCGTGCGAAAACCCAGGCAATGCATTATCATGCTGCGGTGCTGCGCGCATCGAAGTGCCTTGTGCGCCTCCACCGTACGAGCCCAACACCTGACCAACGTTTTTACTCCCAATGCCCGATATGTCGGTGGAACGCTGGGAGGCGCGATGAAGCTGCTGTTGACTCTGTTGTTGGTGAGCACACAATTGCTCCTGCAGCCGTTTGATGGTGGTGACCAGTTCCTCTCGCTCTGCCTTAGCCGCGCTGATCTGGGAAGCCATTGTTCTGTTGCTTTGGTTAAGAGTCGCCACCAGTTCTCTCAGCCGTTGCAAAGCCTGCTGCTCCTGTCGTCGCTGGAAGTCAAGGGCCTGGGTGGCCAGCTGAAGGAGCTGCAGCGGGTCGTGCGTCACACGATCAGCGATTTCCTTTGGAAGATCCGGTCCTGCCTTTACCGCCCTGCAGGGCTTACTGCAGCGCGGGCACTGACCCGGAGGATACCGAGCAACGCAGCGTACGCAGAGAAAATGATGGCAACTTGTGAACAAACCACCTGCATCGCAGTCAGAACAGCACACGATGCAACTGGGCCTAAATGCCATCGACACAGCTAACCGTGACGGCTGAACTCTGATTGTTGCTATTTTTCCCCACCTCTTAGGAAAGCAATAGATCGGGGTAAATGGAGGTGCGGCGGAGCGGTTTAAACGCCGCCCTACTGTGAACGTATCGCTTTCTTTTTTTTTATAGGACTCCTGCACTCCCTTGGCTGTCATTGAGGGGAAGTTTGGGCCAAAGAATGCACAGCAAAGGGGTTGGTGAGAGAGAGAAAGAGGGAGGGAGGGAAGGAACTACGTGGTAAGGCGCAATAGGTCAGCACCATCAACAAAAACAAAGCGCATCAGGTAGCACCTCGTTTTGGAACACATAGAAGAGGACCAATAAACCAAAACTACTCTTGTTTTCTCTTCCAAATATTGTTACAGCACACAATTGAAATAATCTTGTGAAACCCATATCGCTTACACGTCTTCCAGCAGGGAAACAGTAGCGGATGCTCTTACCGAAGCCCCCCACCGCGCCACGGTGGGGGGCCAAATGCAAGGAGGAGCAGGAAAGCCGAGGAAGTGAAGGGGAACTTAAAGAAGAGGTCACACAAATCGTCAATGAACAAAGTTCCCACTTCGGCTCTATATCAACCTTACTCCAACGTTTCATGTAACAGCGCAACACTGACCTCTATTTGTGTGCACCAACACATGCGTATCGATTCCTCTCAAGCATCGTCATCCTTTGACAAGCGCGCCGCGGCCAGCTGCTGTTGTCGCTGGTGATGTGCCTCAATTACATCCTGAAATCACGCAAGCAGTCACCAATGACATGCAACTGGAATAGCACGTCTTCTGCTCGAGACTCGAACTTCCCGCGCCCCGAGTACGGCGCGGTCCACGATATACATCGGTCGTAAAGGTTTTTACATGCCATCCGGACGTGGCTGATCGTCCTCGAGGTGGTACTCCTTTGGTTGATACATCGCTCGAGTTCATCCTGCTTGATTTTGATATTCTTCTGGAGTGTCCCGTAGCTGGCCTGCAGTTCATTCAGCTGGTTCTGCAGCTCTACACTCTCGTTGTTCTTCCTTTGCCGTTTCACGTTCAGTGCGTTCTTATTTCTCAGAAGCTCCTCCTCTAATTGAGTTTTGCGCCGCTGCAGTACCTTCGTGTTCTCGTTGAGCGTGTTCCACCTCTGAATAATGTCACGTGGCCCTTGGTACTCGTCACTGTCGTTCCGTTGCAGCACCTCCTCCAGGTAACGCTGGTACCTCGAATAAACATCGTACATCGTCCTCATCTCTTCATTGCGCTTATTCAAGTTGTTCAGATCTTGTGTCAGTTCCTCAACCTGCTGCTCACGCTCCTTTCGGATACGCTCCTCTGTTGCTGCCTTCCGAGTGGCACGAGAGCGCTTCACTTCATTGTCCTGGATGAACTTGTAATACCGGACGAGCTTATCCTGCAACTTGGCACGACTCTCTGCAATTGATTCCTCCACCTCATGGGCACGGGCCATGCGTGTTAAGTACAGCTCCCGCTTGGAGTCCAGTTCCCGTTGCGCCTCCATTACTGCACGTCGCAGCTGGGTTGCTGCTGTGATGCTCTCGAGTGCATTTGACATTTTCTACCAAAAATAAACCCGCTAAATAAATGTTCCTGGCTCGACAACCCCGTTCAGCGATAACGTTCTCCCTCCACGATGTAATTACACGCTGTGCTATGCTGCTGCGATACCTTACACTAGGGATTGGAATAGCAAATAATAAAATAAGCAGCTACAGCTAAAACTCTAACCCTTTCCTCGAGAGTGACGATCACTCGAGTGGCCTTTCCAGCCTGTGCGACCGCCACCAAGCAAAAGGAAGAAAAGTTTTGGTGTTTTTTTTTCTGGTCTGCAAAGGGAGTTAATGTGGGACGCATACAGAATAATGGGCGCGAGGTAAACAAGAACAAAGGCACCAAAACACGGGAAGGGGGAAACGTGCTGACATTTTCCAAATGCCACTGGTGCTTAGGACCGACTGATAGGCGTGGAGTATGTCGCGGTGCATATCACGGGCAGGAAGATGAAGAAGCACACAAATGTGAAGAAAAGCATGAGCAATGCGGCACCTAACAGTACAAGGAAATAAACAGAATAGGTCAAAAAATGGGGAGTCAAAAAAAAAAGACATTGCACGCAAACACACACATATACGGCTGAATTAAACGGGTACAACAGCGCGTGTGTGGGTTAACGTTTTAAACTCTATTCATGGGATGTTGGCACTAAATCAAATTTGTTATCTAAGAAATAGCAGAATCTGTGTGCCCGTGCATCGGCGCACACATATCAGTCGCCCTATACAAGTGACTCTTCCATCCTTCAAATAAAACGGCAATGAAGTATTTGAAGTTCCTTTTTTCTCCGTGTCCCCAACAGCTCTAAATTACTCGTAACCTCCAAGAACACATACGTACTTTCTTTGCGCCCTCACCCCACACACACACTTCCAGTCTCCAAAAAGCACAAGCCCCGCATCTCCTTCACACTTATACAACACAAATCATACCTTCAGTTCCACTCTTATTTTCGGTGTCCTCTGCATCGAAACGCGTCGTGGCAGCCTGTCGTCTCGTCATATTAGCGTTACTCCGTCCTCATGCATGGTACGCAGGAACAAATACCACAGACTGATCTGTTTCCACAACAGCGAGCAATGAACCGTAGCTGTATCCATCGAACATTGCCATGTGCTCCACATTCATCTCCGCTGTTCCTACAGGGATAAGCGTGAAGACCCCACGGCAGCCGTAGTGCATGACCAGCAGATGACCAGTCTCTAACGCCACAAACAACCGTTTGCCGCTGCTTGCAATGCACCGCACAGCTCCACCTACACCACGGTGAATACCCGTGGAAATTAAGGAGATAACATGCACTCCCACAAAAGGATTAACGTGTGCAACAAATACACCTTCAACGCCCGCACAGTGAAGGAAAAAGTGATTAGGTCCAACTCCCTGGGCCCTCGCCATGCTCAACACCGGGGCGGCAGTGGGCACAGTAGTTCTAGCACAACTGGGGAACTGGAGTAGTATGACCACACTCGCACCACACACCATCCGCACGGCAAATGAATCGTCGTGTGCGAACAGGACATCCTGCGTAGCACCTTCCACAGACACGTTCTTCAGTAGCAGCGACCTTGACGGTTGCACCCGGATGTCGTGAAAGTGCAGTGCAGCATGTTCTGTGCTACCGCAAGCTACGTAACGGCCGTCACGGGAGGAGAATCGGACGCATGTCGTGACTACATTCTTCGTAGAGCGATAAAAGAGACAGCACGGCGCACCCTCACTTGCTGAACTTGTTCCTGCCTCTTTCACATGCCCTCCAGACCCAAATACGCCCCTCTTGGAGGGTTCTGAATTAAATGAAAGACTCCACAACAGCACACCACCACAACATCCAACCGCGAGCACGTCACGCGACAGTGGCTTCCATGCAAGACATCGGGAATGCCGCTGGAAGGCATGAGTAAGCGTGAACTCCTCTCTGCTTTCTCCCACGTCGTAAATAACGACTCGTGAACAGCCATTCTTCTCGTCTATAACGGCAGCAAGAATCATACGAGTCGGGTGAAATGCGATGGCAACGACGCGCTCGCAGCATTCTATGTGTATTTGGCGGCGGCTAGCAGGTTCTGGCACTGCAAAAGGAAACACTACACGCAGAAGGGGCAACAGTGATACCAAAGGCTGCAGTAGAATTTGCAGCTTACGCAACGGCTCCTGCGTCCACATCGATAGAAATGCGTTTCTTGTGGATCGCCACCTGCCGCCTGAAATGACGTTTCCATTTACGGGTCGCCAGATGGGATACACGGCGCCTCCTTGATCCTCGAAGGCAGCCCGGTCGCTTCCCCCGTAAAGAAACCCGGCCGCTTCACCAATGAGACGGTCCCCCACAACAGCGCACGAGGGACCATGTGACACCTCAAGCAGCGGCTGGTACATTCAAGACTGCTACAAAAAAAAAAGTTAGAAGAGCACCCGGAAGGTAAGAGTAATGGTTAGTTAAATGTCAGATGCAGGAATCCGGTGGCTGGTAACATTTCCAGATCGACTTACCCCTCTCCATGTTTCTGGTCAACGTAATTATGCACGACGGGAGTTGTGGCACGGATGATTACGCGCACGGGTGCGTGCATGTCACGTAGCGAAAAAAATAGTCAATTAAGGAAGGCAGAGGAAAATGAGAGGGAGAAAAGAAGACAGCTCAGAATCAAGCACTCATCAGTCTCAAAAAAAATGAAGGGAAAACATACTTGTCGGGTTGAAGGCGTACCATTCAGCACAATTAACAGACATGACCTCCAAATTCCCTCTCACATATTTGCGCCTGCATTTTAAAAGTCACTTTTTGCCTTTGACATGTTTACCATTCTTATGGTGCTGCTGGCGCTTTCCTTTTCCTGAGCCCCTCATATCTTCCTCCTCGAGCAGCTCCGCTGCAAGCTCCAGCTGTTCCTTCCGCTTGTCTACCGAGTTCTTCTTCTCCGACCGCTGCCCACCGGGTGGCGCGGTGGACCCGCCTGCTGCATCCGAGGCCACGTTCGGCTGGCGGATGAACTGCTTATTCTCCGTCACGTAAAAGCCTGTGTTTTCGCCCTTGAAGTAACGCTTCATATGGTACGCGTCCTCCTCGTCAACGTAGTACTTGCTCTCTACGTTGGCACAGCGGAATTTGAGCGTGTCCTGGTACAGGTGCAGCGCTGCATCGTTTGTCTTTCGAACATGAAGGGAACAGAAGTTGGCGCCGTACTGGTTATCCATCTCACGCAGGGCAGCGTTCATCACCCTAGAGGCAATGCCAAGTCGGCGGTGTGTACGCAGCACTGCGATACTCGTGATGTGGCCAAAAACCTTCTCCGGCCGCTCCTCTTCCTCCATCTTGGCGAGAACATAACCTACAACATTGCGGTTGTTATCCTCCTGAACGTACAGCAGTTGTGGCCAAGAAAGAATGTGGTAAAGGTAGTATCGCATGTTATAATTCTCTGGCAGACAACGCAGATTACAGTGCTGCATGAGGTACATGTCCTCCATCGTAGCACGGCGCACTTGCATTTTTGCTCAGGTGTCTTAGTGCTCCCTCTTTCTGCTGTTTTTCTTTTTTTTCTGCCTGTTAATGTCCCCTCCCACACCGTGGGCAACAGTAAATGCTATGTAATGGAGAAAAGAATAAGGAAGTTGGGGAAAGATAAGTTTATATGGTCACATCGCTCAAATTAGTGCACATACATGTACGGCACGGTCCACCATGTTGGCACGCGTACCGCATCATAAACAGTTCACTCAAAAGAAGTAAACACCACACTGATATTTGTACAGTTCTCTTCATGGAAATATTTGCTTCTAATGCGGGTGCAGCAGTAGTTCCGCGGCCATTGCTGTCATTAGCATACACAAAAAGAACTCCAACATTTGTGTTTATATGCACCCACAAGAACAAATAAAAGTTTCAGCAGCCGCAACAGTACACGAACGCATACTTGGAAGAGAAATAAACAAACCAACAACAGCAACAACAACAACAAAGAAATATACACACGACGTTTAAGTGGCGTCCTCTATAAGTCCATAATGTTCCAAGGGCCTTCGGGCGACAATACACAAAAATAACAGTTGACATATCTCATGGCACTCTTCTCCGGTTTGTTACCTTTGATTTCTGTAGAGACGTTGTCGCGAAACGGGCTCAGTCCTTCGTCACACGATTGGAGGATCTTCCGTGCGTTAATGACCAGCGAAGACGTGAGAAAGTTAACGGCTATTTCGCACGCCGTGCGACTCACAAGTCCACTAAGCAGAAGTTCACGTATAAGTTGGTCCTCTGTGATGCCCGGCGAGCTGTGAACGACACTGTACACAGCAAACAAAAACGATCGCCAGAAAAAATCGTGAAATGAACCATCGACATGATGAAAAACGCTGGGAAACTGTAGGGAGCATGGTGCTGCTTTGGCCGCCGTCTCGGTCGACTCGATCTTTACGTTGCGTGCCCTGTGCAACTGCTCCGGAGTGGGAGCTGGATCAACGGGAATATCTGCAAGGTCCAAGTAACGCAACCGTTTCCAGGGCCGTAGGAGGGAGCGGGCCGGGTAAAGCCCATCGGTCGAAGGGGCAGAGCTTCCATCCGGTAAACACGCCGCGTTCGTGGGATGTAAAGCACTGCTGGTGGTTGGAGTTCTCCCCACTGGCGTCGGTGTTACCTTTGCTGCTCGCTGTTCATCGACACTCCGGATGGGGGGCGCAAAACGAGGAATGCGAATCATTCCCAGCTCCGCAGCCTCTTGTCCGTTGCAAGAAAGCAACCGGAGGTCGAAGAAAGGTTGCTCAAGCAACCGCGGCTCATAATCTTGCAACGACTTATCAGGATGGAGGACAGGCGGGACACACCAACGCTGGCAATTGGACTGTGGCAGGAAGAGCAACAAACAGTCATGTTGTGAGCATAATCTAAACTGACGGCTCGAGATGGCGGTACCGTGTTATTGTACTTCATCGGAAGAAGCCTGCACATGGACGAAAGTTCTATATGCGGAAGCCTTCCACCGTTGGCCGAGCGGCTCCTGAAAGAGGGAAATGACAGTAAATATTCAACGCAGCGTTCAACTTCTCCATCTGAAAACTGCGAAAGTAAAGCCTTCGCCGCTACAGCATCGTAATGAATCTCATCACTCAGTAATATCATGCGCACAATATCTTGCAGCAGCTCTGGTGGATCATTGCGTTTCCCCGCCGATTTTGTCTTCTCCATAGACGAAGCAACTAATGGAGAACCCTTCATCTCATTTGCCCCGGGGGACGGTTGGGCGACGCCTACATTTACTTGGGTTTGTACTTCTGGTGCGGCCAGATCTGGAGAAACAACGGAAAGTACGGCCTTCTTCAGTGTTACTGACAGTTTACCTGTGGACGCCGCTTCCCGAGGCACTTTTACAGTGTTTGTGATACTCTCCACAATAGCCAGCATCCCGTTGTGAGCGCGATTCGAGTACGGATTATGCTCACCTTGGTTTGAGATCCTTCCCTGACGCGACAGTTTCGAATGAACTCGAACGAGACTGCTGTTTAGTCCACCCGATTGCAACCCATTTACAATAATGTCTGCCAAAGTAGCACCTGTTAATTCGAGCTTACGCCGATTGACTATCTTAGTAGAGAAACCCTGCCCGTCCTCTGCATTTCTTGCGCCTGCCCTGGAGCTTGCACGACCGTGCAACCGAGGATCAGGACCCTGCACACGTAGACGCCCCAGCCGTTGCAGGATGAATTCAGCTACAACGTTGAAATGGATGCGAAATTTGCGTGAAATGGCGAGAATCTGCGCATTGCTTACGTTGGGTTCCAACCTCACAACATCTCTAAAGAAGGCAGCTAACCACCTGCGTGGAGCAGTCACCATTGCAGCCCTTTCCCATTGCTTCTTCCAATACTGCATCACCGCTTTACACGTCTCCTGGGGTTTGGAGGCTTCGCCATTGGGAAAGAAGACATACTCCCGGGGGAGACGGTCCTGCACCATAAGCTCATCGTCACTTTGAACTTCCCACGGCTCAGCAATGGTACTTGCTAGCGAGATAAGCAACTCATCAGGTTTAATATGCATGTCAACATTAATTTTCTGATTGCACACTACAAGACCTGAAGATTGCAGAAGGCTTAAAGAATACGCTAGCGGCTGCAACGCCGAGTGCCTGCAGTGAACCTGCAGCGTGGGTGGGAGGCAATTTATTGAGGTGCCCCAAGTGCACTTCCCTTCGTTGATGTACGAGGCCAAGTCGACACCGCCAACGCCTACAACGATACAAAACGAACTCAGACTCATCTCCTGTAGTAAAAGATCCAGCGATAGGGTTGTATTTGGCTCAACGTTGAAGCGACACCAGAGGCGGCAAAGCTCCAAATGCAGCCGTGAGCGCCGAAGCACTTCCATACAACTAAAGCCGTTACGCATCATCGTAATTTTTGTGACAAGACGCACAGTTTGTGATGAACATTTGAATTTCATCAGTGTCCGCTTGAGCGCACTCTCATTATCCATTGGTGGGGGGATATGCTGCAGTTTAACAACAGAGTCTGTCGCTTTTGAACGACAAAAGAACTTGTTCATATACCGTTCCACTATCCCTGTACGATCTTCTTCTGTCAACTCCACACCAGCAGCAACCAATATTCCAACGCGCTTGCCGTGCGGTAGCGTCACGCCAGTTGTTGATAAAAGGCCTTCACTACGCAAGAAGGGCAAAAGACGACCCACCGTGCGACGGTCCACGACACTTCTTAGCTCCCGAAGCGATACTGCTCGCATCGGTGCTGAGTTGACCGCCTCCAACAGCGCCTTAACTGACCACTCCGACACACCTCTAGGCAGCGATTCGTCCCATCTCCGGTCGCCACAAGCATCAGACCGTTTATCCGACCACCCTATGGGTCGCAACAGGAGGGTAAATGACTTACCGTAACGAGACAACACAAGCGATTTCTCAATGGTTTTCCACCGCTTCTCATAAGAATGTGCAAACCCACTCAGTTCTTTGCCAATTCCTATGCGACTGCAGGCAAGAACATTGGGTACAACTGATTCTAGGGTAACAGGATACACCTCTGCCTGTTTCACCACCTGTAGGGGAAGAGGATAAGCAGGATCGGCAAAGAAGTGAGCCGGTGCCTCATGCTGAGGGTCAACCGGGGCCTCATCCAACTCCATATCACATTTCTCACCATCAACGCTATCGTTTCCATCTCTGCTCTCACCTGAATCCGATTTCACGCACCCATCATCACTAGAACCATCTTCGCTGTCTTTCCCATCGCCATCTCCGTCCCCCTCCTCAGGGCCATCACGTAATTCAGATGCACCTCCTGGCCCAGTCCTGCCATCCACGACCATCGGTACGCTGTGCGTTTTGCAGCCAGAAACTATAGAGGCTCTAACTATGCGCAATCCCGCTGCACGGAACATCCGTACAGCGCCCTTGCGCTGCCAGCCCTGGAGTCCCATTGGAAGGACACATCCTCTCGACGCGAATACGGCATGAACGGCATCAAGAAAAACAAGCCGATGCTCTGGGGTGGACAGAACTACTTGCCGTGCCTCACTTGCAGCAATATAGATTCTTCCCTTGTGCGCCTCTTCCCGTCGTCGTGCTATGTAGGACTGGAAGGGTGTCACGTACGTCTGCCCGTGCAAGACGGGGATGGCAAAGAAGGGCATCAAACACAATGCAAACATCTTAACCTCCTTGTCATAAACAAATACGTGTTTCAACCACTTCTCTTTCAACAGAACACGTGTGCCCATGCCTACCCCAGCTGCGTGAGCGCTCTGTCCCCCTACAACACTATTTTTCCTCGTGCCGCTCCGAGAAAATCCGTTTAGCATATTTTCACATGCATGATTCACTGCTGCTCGCACCGACACAGTGCGGAGACTGCAACCAACTGTTTTCTCCTGTAAAGACTGTGTAGGGTAGAAAACGCACTGCTCGTACGCCAATATGGCATTCGGAAGCTCTCCCACGGGAACAACGTCTCCGCGGTGCCTGACAGTGAAGCAGGTACTCCTGTGCTGGAGAAGGCCCATGACGGCTAGCTGCACATCTGTGTGGCCCCCAAGTCCATAGCGCGGAAGGATGTCCAAAGAAATAAATGACAGAAGTTCATCCCCCGTGCAGCCCTGACGCTCACTATGATACCCAATGAATTCCAAAGCATTGTCGAGCAATTCCTGGAACATGTTTCCAAGCCGAAGAGCGAAAAACAGTGAAGGGAAGGAGATCACACGATGCAGGGAGCTGGCCCCCTTAGGCACCAATGTTTCCTCTTTCAAGCGTTTTCTCTCGCTACACTGTGTGTATGTTATTCTACGCCTTAATGGAGGAAATCCCTTGCTTTTTTATTTATTTAAGCGCATTCAGAGAAGAAGCGAAAGGAAACAGCCCCTAATATTTACCAGTAGCATCGCAGCCTCAACTACAACAAATACATCGAGATGTACACACTTGAGTATTCGTAAAGCCGCTGCTGTTGCACTGTGGCTTACAGCCGGTCACATATGGGCAACAGCATCGACGTAAAGGCATTTCAACCATGTTATCACAACCACCATATTTGTGTTGCTCACCTTCCACAAAAGGAACTAATACCTTATAGTCATATGTATATATATATGTATTAAAAAAAAAAAAGAATAGCCCTATGTCCTTTGCTTTACCTACCTAACTCCAACACAAAAATATCCTGCCTGATCGCCTCACCAAAGACACATTCTTCACTCTCGGTTGCTTGCAACTGAGAGGACTCTAACGGCCACTGCTACACAACAGGCTTATCAGCACAAAGTTGAGGCAGCGTACGGTGTACCCAAGAGATAGAGCAAGAAGGGGGAAGCAAATATTGTGTTGAAAAGAGACGACGCAGCATTCGCATCATTGTGCCAAATCAATGAGGTGAAAGGAGAAGAAATTAAGATTTTTAGAAATGCATCCCGCATCTGCTTTCACAGGTCTTATCGGACCCATACAATCAAACCTCGATCCCCTCGACTAAGCCTTGATCAGTTATCACCAGCAGATGAACCGCTGGCTTCTCTATTTGCGCTCTCACTGTCGCTGTCTATATAGTCTATGTTCTGATTGTCGGAAACCGAGTGGGCTTCACTGCTTGCGCTATCAACTCCAGAAACACCATCGCTAGGAGTTGTGTAGCTCGCCCTTGGTCGTTTCCTTTTCTCACTTTTAAAGTCTGTTGTACTCAACTTCGTCGGTAAGCCGCTGGGGCAAAGGGAAACTGTACTCATACTTTCCCGTTCCATCGCCCGATTAAGGGCACTGAGCAGTAATTCCGTTGACTGAATTTTGCGGGAGGTCTGTGTGCCACTTGCCTCCTCAACTTCGTCCCACAGTGGACTCATATTCCGTATGAGTTCTCTTAATTGATCACATAATGCTTTGAAAGCCGTGTGCTGCGATCCATTACGTGAAGGTGTCGTCGTTTGGCGCAAGTTTCTTCGCTGTCGCCTCTGTTTCGCTGCTTGGAAGTTGTATACTGTGCCCAAGAAAGCGCGAAGATAGGTAATGCACAGTACGCCAAGGCTTCTCCACAAGTAAAGAGTCGTTTCTGTGCTTGTAATTGGTTCAACCGCTCCACTCAGCTCCAAACTGCAGGAATCCATGTCACCGCCTTCTTGTAAACGCGTCAGCTGGGCCTGTATAAGGTCAACACAAGACTTTCCATATAGATCAACCACCATTCGTCCACCGTCCAACAAATGAATAATATCGTCTTCCAATTCGTAAGGGAACTGTGCCAAAACAACAGCCAAGTGAGCGAGAAATGGTAACGGATTCGCCGCAGCACCCTTCAACTCTGTGTTTTCGGAGGGAGCACTGTCGGCACTGGCCGAGGGAGGGTGCTGTAGCATCCACTCGTTGATGCGAGTTTCCTGGTGAAAGTACCGCAACAATGATGAAATTATAGCGTGGCGTTGCCTTTTGCTCACACACTTGAATATGGGGGCGTATACACATGGTTCACTTCCTCCACTTCCCACCTGCTCATGTTTACCGTTGGATAAGGTAGCGCTGTTCACAACGTCAATTCCACATGCCTTGTGTAGGTCAAACGCCCTCACAATGCCGTCGGCAGCACTTGTTGCAATAATATCATGGTGGCGGTCATCATGTTCTGCAACGCAAGCAACAGCAGCTTTTCTCACAGCGCTGCTCTGAGGATCAGCACATAACACAATCAAACCAACCATATACTTGGACGGCGGGAGTAACCCACCTGACTGACACAGCTGCAGCACCTCCAACGCCAACTCGCGCACAGCCAACATGCGGCAACCGCATAGCAGAATTACAGGGTCGCAGAGTTGTTGTAATAACCACGTAGCCATACCACTGTTCTGCTCCTCCACCTGCACCTCCACGGGCACCCGAAGCTCCAGTGGACGTCGACTACCTGAAGCCTTGCGCGGCGCACCACGAGCAGAGCTGCTGGACAAGTCGGTTGGAGCAACTCGGCCGTCAAGTGAAGCTGCCTTCTCGATCCTGGCGTCCTCGTCACGCAGAAAGTCACGTATGAACATAAGGCCCTGTTGCTGTTGCTGTGCATCACTCGAAGAATGGATCGCGGAGCGAACGTACGGCTCGCAGAGATGCAAATAAACAGTGGGCTGTAACATGCAAAGGGACCCCATCACGCGTAGCGCCATGACCATTATCTTCATTCGCGCCATGTCAGGGCACTCCCTGAGCACACCTGTAGCAGGGCATATACATTTGCGCATATTCCATCACCGCGTGCAAGTTGGTTTGGAATAACTGCCCCACCCGTTGCAGAGAAAGAAGGGGCCGTAGCCGAAAGGTCGACCAGCTCTTGATGGTGGAACTTCCATCCCGGGTAGAGACGCAGGAACTCTGAAAGCAGAAAGAGAAAACGCAGCGTGTACGCAACGCTCTGTGGGTCAGTGCGAAGCGATGAACTAAGCGAAACCAAACGCACGTAGTACGTATTCATGAGTGAATAGCACATCACAAAGTATCTCGCATTCACCTGCTTGGAAAGCTTTCCCACTCCACAAGTAATGGTAGCTGTCAAAGCACCTGCGGCCGAGAGGAGAATTTGCTGCTGATAAGGTCCCACATAGCGCGAGAGCAAGGACGATAACGCGCACACCAATGGGTCCAATAATATTGGCGGTGGACGAGGTGCCAAAAGCACCGTGTGCATTATACGACACGAATGGAGTAACGTGACACCCATTGCCTCACTGCCTCCAGTTGTAGTAGGCGTTGCCGTCTGTTGTTGCATAATTGCTTGTTCAAGAGCTTCTATCACTGGATGCACCCATTCGCTGCAGGCCATTGAAAGTATGTGAATAGTCGCAAGGGGAGCTGCCGCCCCTGGTGCTGGGGTAAGCCGTTGCCACTCCTCCCACAGTACCTTGGCAACGCCAGACATAACCCCAGACAGTTCCTCCAGCTCCGTACTCGCCTTATGCTTTGTACCGCCCCGTCCCGTTTTGCCAGGGGATGCTGCAGCTGCCGCACGGTACATACCACACAACAGTGTAACGAGATGCATCGACTCAGAAACCTCGAAGGGATATTTAACCTCACTGCGAGCAAGACGAAGTAGTTCCGTCGCCACACGAACGTGGGTGTGGTGCTGCCCAAAGTCGCTTGGATTTTGCTTCACCCATCGACGGGTGAACAGGCGCTGCAACGCCTCCGCATGTCGGGGATCCGGGGCCTCCCCAAAACCATTGTGAGGCGCAACCATTGTGAGAAGCTTCATTTGTATAAATGTTAACGAGCTTTCCACTGCTGCCATTTGCTCGAACACTTGGGAGTATGGCTGCTCTGTTAGAATCGTGTCCAGCGCCGCTATCGATCGTGTAACTACTGCGGTGCTACGATCATTCAGTAAATGAAGCAAAATACTTAAAATATCTGTTATCATGTCCGGTACATCCGATTTGTATGGTAACCACCTCGTCGATCGCCACGGCAAACACTGGAAACGAGCGTTAAAAGCAGGGATACCGTCGCCTCGCGCACGCGTGATGCATCACTTTGTACACAGCGGCGGACTATGGGGCAAATCTTCTTTAACAGCGCCGGATGCATGACCAAAAGTTCGGCAATATGCGTGAGCACCTTCCTCTGAGCTAATTCTAACCCAACCACCTTATCATCTGAATCTTCAATTTGAAACACAGACAAAAGAAGTGATAAAAACCACTCCCTTGCTGCTACGTTCAAAATAGACTTTTCCTGCTCGGCACACAGCTGTGTAGAGCACACCCGAAGCATGGACCAGTCAACCACAGGACCGCCTTCAACAGTATGCCTGCTGCGCACGAGTCTATCAAGAGTAAGCTCAGAGAAGTCATGTTCATGTAAAGCCCATGTGAAAACGTGTGCCGCACGTGTGTAAAATGATACATCCCCCGCATCGGCGGAGGGCCCGTTGGCGCGAGGCGAAAGCGCCATGTACAACACTGCCCGGCGATCCTCCCCCGTAGCGACGGTGTCTCCACTTTCGTCAACTTTCCTTCTGATATTCCCTTTCCGTTGACCCTTTGAGGCCTTATCGAGACAAGTTAGCTGGTGCCACTGCTCCAGCTGGGCTTGTGACAGAAGCTGTGAAATCGGAGGCACAGACTCCTCCAACAACTTCTGCATTGAGCTACTGAAAGCGATGCGCGACACCCGGAAGACCGCATCCACGAAAAGCGGCAGTGGAGTGGCGTTGTCTGCCTGCCTTTTAGGATTGTTAGTGGAAGCGGTACTCATAGAGCTGCACTGCGCAAGCGAGGCCAGCAAAGATCGCAGAAGCAGGTCCGCTGCAGGGTACTCGGGAAGCCCCAGCATGTGTGCCAAATCTTCACAAAATTGAAGCACCGCTGTGCTAACCAGATCTCGGTCACCTTTACCTCTTTCTTTCAGCACAAAGTGCTGGGTAAACAATGCAGCCCACATCCGGCATTGTTGATTCAGGCGCTCAGCGTCACCCCACCTGACTATGTCTGTGCTAATATCCGACGACTGAGCAGCGGTCACAACCGCGACTGTGAGGGCCATGGCCATCTCTCCTGACGAAAGCTGATGTAATCGCAGAATTAAGTTCTCCGTAAGTGGGAGTTGCTGAAAAAATTGCTGCGCTATGGCATCCCGCTGATGACGCAGTCGATTCCATAGGCAGCAGTAGAGCTGCAGCGCGTGGCTCATCACATACGTAGCGTAGGTCACCGCTTCCTGTTTCTCACTGTTGCTGCTGGAAACGAATAAGGATTGAAAACAAAGACCCTCTAGCCGAATCAGGTCCCCAGAGGAGCATGTGTCTAGTCGCCTGTCAGTCAGCAGTAAAGAGAAACATCTGAACATCACACGCAAGCATTGAAGCTCCGTGCTCGACCCCCTTCTTTTTCCTGAAAGACTTGCACCACGCCCTGTAACGCTGCACAGGACTACAGCAAGTATTGTGATGAGGCGATCAATCAAGCCCTCTGAAAGAAGTGAAACATCGAAGGAAGGGTGTGAAATACACGAACAGCATGCAATCGCCTTCTCTATTAATCCCACTGGAACTGCCGACTCCAGACCGTTATCTCTTTTAGTTCTGTGTATGGGCACTGGCTGTTGCACCAAGCTTGAAACAAACGCTACAAGTGTACTCTTCTCAATATTCTTGAATGGTTGTGCCGAGCTGGAAAGCATGCCAAGCAGACTATCGAGCGACTTAGTGTCCGTTGAAGATTTGTTAATAATGTCTGATAAATCCGAGTCAAAGCATGTTTCAACCTTTAAATCGCCTCCCCTTGGCACTGGTTCTTTCTTGGCCGTGTTTTTCTTTTGCAGGGGGTCCCCGTTCACACATATCGGTTTCTGTGGCTTCGTATCATGCGCTGGCACTGCCGCACGGGGCCGCAAGGTCATCTGCTGGTGCAACGGGCGCTCCCACAACGAGGGTCTCGAGTGCCCTCCATGCCCCGTACATTCTGCACGCCATTGGCGGGCAAGCCACCCTCCAGCTCTGAAAGTCGTCCGTGAATGCGTTGTGCAAGCGGTGATAGTGCAGATGATGCATTTCCTGTTTTTAAACTGCCCCGATGGTTATTGCCGTCGCGCGAAATGGCTCTGTGCAGTTGCTCGTAGCTGCTGGAAGCAAACAACGTGGGAGCCGAATCCGAGATGGCGTCTATTATCATTTTTTCTCCCTCCTTGTCATTGCTGTGAAAGGACGTCGTTTCGGTAGCAGATTGTGCTTTGATGTGACAAGTAACTGTGGAGTTGGGAATGCTGCAAGGAGGTCCAATGACGGATTTACGGTGCAAAGAACTTCTAAAGGGAGCGGCGCCGCAGTAACGGGAACGGAAGACATCCACTATCACCTTTTCGTCTTCCCTTAACTTGGCCTCTCCTTTTTCTCTTCACACACAAGGAAGGGTAAAAAAAAGGAGGGAAAATATATCTTTTATAAAAACACATCAGTCATCAGAATCAAATACGCATCTTTCAAAGCAAGGAGGCGGAGGGAAATTGTGTGAGTGTACAGTCCTTACTATTATATGCACGACACATGGCTTTAGATACTAGTGTGGATAGCGATGTCACACACAATGAAGGTCGTATAAAACCCTCAAAAAATAAAGCAGCTACTCGTGCGCAATCATGTGCTCTGATGGCAATACTTTCACGTTAAAAGTCCAGCCAGAAACTGCGGGGGAAGCAACCGGCTGCAAGCCGTACGCAACTCCTCTGTAATGGAAGGATCAATGTGACAGAGGCCTTCAATGAACCTTTTTGTCCCCGCTTTCAACTTTTCATCTGTCGCGGTGGGAATACGAGGGATTAGGCTGCGTTCATACCATGTAAGGCAAGTGGTAGAACCTCCTCTACCATACGTCTGGAGAGAAAGTCTTTCGATAGTGAGAACAGTGCCTCGAGGCCACCAAGCGCTGCCATCACACCAGGTTTCGGTCTGACACTTTCGAGCGCTCGCCTCTCCGGTGCAGAGCGCTGCCTCATAAGGTTCGGGGTTGACACAGTAGCAACAGGCTCCGTGAGGATCGCCATGAAGGCAAGATATGCCTTGTACACGGTCCGTAGGTGACTGCGAACCAGGACAGGAGCAGAACCATCCTTCTCCCAAGAAAACACAGGTGGTGGGTCTTTGCTCCCAATCGAATTGCCGTCTCTCTGCCACCCCGCAGCCTCTGGAGTGGTAAGAAACACGGTAAGTCCACAAACCACAGCACGAATTGCATACGGTGCCACCGCGTCATTACGCGCACAGTAAGACATTAACATTTGCATTGCTTCGAGAACAGCAATCTGAAGAATTTTAACGCGGGGCTCCGAGGAAGTGGTCATGGAGTCCTGATCTTCGTCAAAGCCGCATTGTGGGACAGAGCGATTTAGCATCGCACTTAATTCGAAACAACTTGTGAGTACAGAGACGGCTGCGCGAGCGCCAGAGGCATCCTCTTGAAGTGTTGCACGGCGGCACCCATCATTCGCAACCTTTACACAGGAAGCTACAAAATCAGCAACCTTTGCCACCACCTCCACAGGAACATCGATAATCGGAGAAATATCTACGATCGCTTGAATCAAGCGCCGTTGCTCAGACACACATCCGACGGTCCTCTTGTGCGATGCAACAGGGAGCCTCTCCCGGATGAAGCTGATTCCACCGTGGAGCACGTTAGCAGCCGCTGTTCGAAGCTCCTCCTCTGTGACAGCACGCGCGGCCTCATCGGCAATTAAACTACTGCTCTCTAGGAAGAACGATAACGCATCCGACAAGCCTGCTGCTTTACTAAATGACTCAATGACTCGCATAGCCGTATCATGCACAATACCCGCAATCACTGCCTTTTCCAGCACAAGGTACAACACAAGAACAGTTAAGCGACGTACCGCTCGCTTTTGCATAATGTTTCGATTCCCACCAACCGCATAAAATGTCTGCACTGTGATCTCCAAAAATCTGAGAAGTGTCGCAGCAACGACGTGACGATGCTGCAGTTGCCGGCGTGTGCACAATTCCTCGTCCTCCGTTATGTTCCACAAGTGCGGTTTAGCTACAACGCTCCATAAGTGCTCAAAGGCACCGGACAGTATCAACTCTTCTACTCGGTGGCCCTCCCCTCGGGCCCCACCTCCACAGACGATGGGGCCGTCTGCTGAGGAACACAAATTTGCGTTGAACTGCCACACGACAAGACGGGTAAGGACATAAATGGTAGGTACGTGAAGGGCATACAGATCCCAGTCGGCCAATGTTGTGTCACAGTCATCCATGAACGCTTCCAGTCTTGTCGGACCCTCCGCCACCATACCAATGCTTGACGCAACACAATGGATAAATTCATCGACAACACCGCAAATACGACTGGTGTGGGTTCTAGACCCACAAAAATCCTCCACATCCATCTCAGTTCCCACAGTAAGAACACAATGATTGATTACACGGTTAAACTGAGCCGCATCACTAAAGAAAATAAAACGCGTCTCTTCACAACGCAACAGTGCTGATGAAAAGTGAAGTAACTCAACCTTGTGCAGATGCAGCAGCTGCATACGAAGCATGTTAACAATCCCCTCGTCCTTCAACAAACTCCGTGGAAAGCAACTCGTATCATCGATGACGCGCTCACCACTGAGATGAGCAAGATTCTGTAGCTGGAAACACGCTACAAGTAGCACCTGCACCAGTGGTGAAGATGCGGAGCTTGTTATAGCAGGAAGTGAAAGAACTTCAACGACTAATTGCAATAATGCTTTCACAACGGGAAACGCCATTTCTGTCGCAATCAACTCCTTCGGCGCGAACAAGTGACCCATGCTACGGCTTATGGGATCTATCGATTCTGTAAACCACCGCTCGTTGGCTTCACAAGTTGCAAGTGATGTCGTAAGTGAGAGACGTAGGAGCTCAACGGCTCCGACACGCGTGTCAACAGCGTCCACACCTTGACGCGCACGAACAAGGTATTTGGTGCATGCAGAAACAATTCCCGGCAAGCACAGTCTAACATTTTCACAGCCCGAAGCCTTTACCACCGCCACACATGCACTTAGGCTCTCAACCTGTAGCTGATGGTACCAATCTCGCCTGTCTCCTGTAAGCGCCCCAAGCATCTCCTGAATAAAAAAGGCTGCATTTGTGTGGTATGAATTACTTTGAAAGTATTTTCCGTGGTGCGCCGCACCTACAGTATGAAGCGCTCGTACAGCACGAACAATCAGAAGTCTTTCTTCATCCTTTGATGCCAATGAGGCCGCTGACTTGGACGAATCCGTACCGACACCAGAAGAGTGGAACAGCTTTACAAGCTGCTGCTGCAAAATCAGTATCATATCAAGGACATTATCAAACTTATCTGAGTTCTCAGCTAACCTACAAACCAGTGTTATCGTCTCAAGTGAGGTTGACTCAAGGGGCTCACTGAACCCGTTGCGTCAAACCGTTCCTCACCCATTTAGTTCTTCAGCGCGCTTTCTGATGATAGTGCCTTCTACCAGCGGGGGAGCACCTTAAAGCTGACGAGGACCTTATGAAATTGGAGTCCCTGTTACTTTCTTATCCGCAGCAGCATCATACGTAGAGGAGGGAAGGAGGACGGTAAAAGGTAGGCACGCAAACCATCACAGTGCACACCAGTGATCGGGGTGCATCCGATAAATGATCCGGGAAAGGTTGCAAGCAAAAATTTAACAGAAGCACACACCTGAAAGGAAATCTCCCCAGCGTATTGGCAGCAGATGGTGTTCCACCTTCCGACTTATGACAATTACGATAAAACGCAGCAAATTATACACAAATCCCCGGAATCAAAATGCCCCATCAAGGAAAAGACACGTACCAATAAGCAAGTATTCAACATTAAAAGAGGTCGTCATAGTCATCCACGGCATGACCAAAGAACTTTGGTGTCTCATCGTACATTGCATTGAAGTAGTGAATGTAGTGACTTTCCACCTTCTGTCTGGCGAACCCGTATTTGCATGTAATAAAACCGTTGGAAAGGGTACACTCTTCTATGAATGCAAACCGGCGTACATGTGACCGCGCTGGCAAGCCTTGCGACACGCGCCGAAGCTCCGCTCGAATACAATCGGCCTTCTCGCGCTCACTCACAATGGGCACACCATCACGCCTCTCAACCTTACGCAAATGCACAGCAATGGCCTTCGCGTTTGGAACCACCAGCGCACTAAGATAAGGCCGGTCTTGTCCGTAGACAAATATTTGTCTTATAAAGGGACTCTTGACAAGAGTGCTTTCCACCTCCACAGGATCTACCACCGCGCCATTTTGTAGTGTGATGAGAACATCTTTGTTTCCCTTGATCGTTAGCCACCCTCCAGTCATTGAACCGTAGTCTCCAGTACGCACAAAGGTCCTGCCACCGTATGCAACAAGGAGTTCTTGGCTTCCTCAGGATCAATATGTACGTCGAAGTAACCCTGCATAGCATGCGGGGCCTCAACAAGTATCTCGCCAACACTCCCAGGTGTTATAATTTCATTTTTATCATTCACAACACGTATTTCAATACCTGGGAGCGCCTTCAAGCGAAGCGGAACATCAAGATCGGTAGCTATTAATCCACCAACCTCCAGGCAACCGTATGTGCTGACAGTGAATATATCCAAGTCAGCAAATAGCTCCATTTGATCTCTTGTTAACTGACTACCGATGATAACTGCCATGCGAAGTTCTGAACCAAATTGCGCCTTGAATTTTCCAAGTAAAATGTCAGATGCCGTGCGCAAGATGGAGCCCGGCTTCTGCATCATCAGACGATTCTCTGTAATGCGACCCAATGTGAACCTCGTTAAATCTTTCGTTAGGGCACCGCGGTTCATGATATTGTCGACAATATTGGCATAGGCCCGCTGAAACGGCTGGGCCACCGTAACGATAACGCTGGGTTGGACAAGTGGAAGATCCTGGAACCCTTCAACCTGTTCGGGTGGAATACAAATACATGCACCTTTACAAATCGCCTGGTATAACTCCGCTGTTAGTGCACCCGCAACACACCAGGAACACAGCGACATGAACATATCCGTATGTGTGAGAGCTTCGCCCAGGTGTGCATATATGGAGCTGATGTTTGCTACCAGATTTTTGTGTGAAAGCATCACACCCCTCGGTGGCCCTGTGGTTCCAGCCGTAAACATGATCATGGCGGTGTCCTCCGAAGTGATGTCTTTCCGTGCTGGTGGTTTTTCCGGTACATCAGCGGCCAGATTGATGGCTACCGCGTAGCTGGCCTCGCCTACTTGGTCCTCAAAGCAAATAATATGCTCCAGTTGACCAACCTCACCAACCCAGCCCTTCACGGCACCGTATGCGGAGATCGACTCAACAAACAACACTCTAGCCTGTGTACTCTTCAGCACCTGTTTTGCTTCCTTCGGAGTGATGTTAGTGGGCAATACCACTAATTGGGCACCCAACTGCAAGGTTGCAATGTGCACCACCACCCATTCGTAGCGGTTCTCGCTCACGACTACAACCCGACCACCCTTTTCTATTCCCATCTGCTTCAGGAGGGTACGCATAGAAGATGCCTCCTGTTCAATGGACTCATAAGTAGACCATATATAGCCCAGTTGTCCACGGACCCATGCCTTCGCCCCTAGGAACCGTCGTGTTGGCCACGCTTTGATAGCCTGCGCCCACAAATCCACAAGTGTACTCTGAGGTTTGATCACTATCCCTAATCGTATTTCATTATTCATGGAGACACCAGGAGCAACGTCTGACTCAGAGTAAAACGTTCCAGCAACACTAGTTCCCAAACGGTAGGCAAAGTGAATAACGTGACAACCGCCATATGGCACTGTTACCCCACCAAGTAATCGTTTCATTCTGGCCTGGATTCCTAACGGCGTTAATAGTGCTCAGGTCTACCTTATGCCACCACACTTCACTCCAAAAGTAAATTGAACTGTGGCATGGTACCACGCCCCGCGTTCCGCGTGCATGTGGAGTTTAAAGAAAGTACAAGAGGAGTGGGGAACTAAGAGCATACACAAGGTATGAAAGTTTGGAAAGCAAAAGAAAGGCCACCACCACTGGTTGCCCCTGGCTAGTACTTTCATCGAAGAGAGAGTGTACTCACAGTACGAGACTTCACACATAATTTCAGCTACGGGTACAAGATAAAGTATAAAAATCTACGAAAGGAAAGGGGAAACAATACCCAGCAAACCGCTATAAAAATAAGACCCATTTTTTCTAAACGTTGTTATCAGGCAAGCAAGGGGGAAGGGAAATGCTGCAGCCTTAATGTAAATATTCCTCGACCACATTAAGCTTCTTCCATAATCCCTTCACTTCCCAAGAGTCATGGAGTGCTGCAAAACTAACAACAGACTGCACAAACAACCCTATCAGCGCAGCGTTAAAAATATTTACATTGCTTCTTCCTCATCTCCCTCATCTTCTGAATCAGGCTCCGGCAGGTCTTCACCACGGCGCGCTAGCTTCTCCATCGCTGGTGTTGGGTCATCTGCTTCTGTGATATCCGCACATTCCAGAATAACTGGTGGCGCAAGCGCCGGTGTAAAACTGAGGTCTGTCTTTTTGAGACCATTACCAAAGTAAGCGCAGCCCCACTTCTTACCACCTTCCGCGGCGAAAGCGATGGCACCAGGCCATCGCAGGGATTTCATCACTACCACACGATGCATTTTGCTGTTATTGTTCACAGTGCGTACTGTCCAAGCAGGAATCTTTATTCTTGTTGGATCATCGTCGGGGATCTCGTCCTCTGTAAAAGGCTTTTGTGGGGAATCGTTTACTTCTTCCGCGGTGGGCTCTGCGGCCTCCTCCGCCTCGAATTCTTCCTCTTCGTCTTCTTCTTCGTCTTCGATCCTTGGCGCCTCTGGAACGTTTACAACTGCGTAGAGGTAATCAGTGTTTATTGGGGTAAAAAGCTCTTTCTCCTCCTCCTCCTGTTGTTGTTCATCCTCCTCTTCCTCCTCTTCCATCTTTTGAAGCTCTTCATCTTCCTCTTCTTCCTCCTGCCTCTCTGGCACCTTAGTCTGCCGTCCATTTTCGTATATGTAGCCCTCAGAGTGTACCCACTGGCTTAGTTTTGCCCACTGCGTAACATCGCTCTCTTCAACAGCAAAATCCTTTACCGCCACTGTCAGGGGACGATACTTTGTTTCTTTCGGCTTATTCGCCATCTCATCATCATATTCATCTTCGTCTTCATCCATATCTTCCTCAGGCTCTTCCAGGGCCCCCACAGGAGAAATATACGTGCCGCTTACTATACGACTTAGTTGAACACGCAGGTAGACTGACTCATTCCATTCAAACGGGGGGCTACATACAACGGGCGCATCAAGGTTGCCGCTAAAGAGCCGCTTAATTCGTCGTCCTGCGCATATTTGCTGCGGCGTGACGTCAGGAAGTAAATTCCACTTGGCAGAAGGATTCGACGTCACCCAAAAAGAAAGACGATTTACACCAACAAAACCAGGTTCGGGCTGCACTGGAACCTCCAAGTTTCGCCGCGCTGGCCGGGGCATGGTATTAACTTCTTTGTACACCTTCTCCCCCTCCTGTACATAGCGCCGGCTGGACACAACGTAATAGTTCCCTTGTGTACCAAATATTTTCCCGACAAAACGCACCTCTTCGAGATTCTTTTCCATTGCCAGCAATGTGATAGACCTGTCCAATAAAAAGGCCTCCTCCTCAGCCATGCCACATCCAGCCCATGACCAGTAGAGGTTATTCTGCTCAACGGAGTCATACGAAGGGGCGGTGCGTGGAACAACACGTGTTGTTGTTACAGTTGTGTAGGGATCAGGCTGCTCTATGGTGGTCTGGATCTCGGGCGGGGCACGTTCAAACAACCGCTCGTTTTCCGCCAGGCGCGTTAGCTCAGATGGTGGAATAGGGCACGGCTCGTTACACGCTTGGGTACTTTCACCATCCACAAAGCTATGCCTCTGAAGGAGGGCAAATAACTCATTGAATTTGGATGGATCGTTGGCAATATCATGCGGATTCCGATCTAATATTTGCTCCATCATGCGTGTTAGTTGGTCATAAACACTGACACCATCCTTATTGGCACACATGAGGTATGCTTTTGCCCTGGAAAACATCTCCTCCAAGGTGACGTCGGTCGGTTTCTCCAACGTCATTGCGCCTTACAAATCTTGGGCTGGATAGTTGCAAAGGTTCCTGCTAACTGATAACCTTTTATATATTTGACCCTCTCGTTTTGTGCGGAAAAGAAAGAGTAAGGAATATAAATTAACATGCGCCGTATAGGCAAAGATTTATTCACATGTCATTTTATCTTTTCCACTGGAAAATTGTTGCTATCGTTGTGATATGTATAAGAGGGTGCAGAAATCTATTACTGATGCTACTACGCGCGTTTTATTGTGCATTCTCTTACTAACAATGTTACTCTCAGAATGACCGTATAAGCTTTCCATGGATGAGTCACGGAGAAATCCTTTGCTTTATGCGCTCTATGTACTTTGTAGTGGATGGATCAGCTTCACACAGACCGCCTTCCTCCAACTGCTTGATTGTACTTTCTAAGCCAAGAGCCAAAAACCTAGCCCTACAATCCTCATATGCGCAGAAGGAACCGACTGTTATGAGAGCTATTTTTCGCAAAGGAAACTTATCTTTCTTTAGCATATGGAAGAGAATTTCAATGGCATTATTCTCCATTAAAATTGCAGTAAGAGCACTACTATTGCGCACAAAATTGCTCACAGTGCCTGCAGCGTTTTGCCTCGTTTTTTCGTCATTGCTAGTCAAGAGCTTCACTATTGCTGGAACTGAAGGTCTAAGCTTTTCGTAGAGCGAGTCATTGTGGAACGCAGCGTTACCGGCAGCAAATGCCGCAAACTTTTGCGTTGTTGGATCCTTATCAGAGCACCTCTCAACCAACACATCGATTATGTTACACCTCGCCAGGGGTTCGTACAGGTATGGTGAGTGCTTGCACATATTGCCGATTAAATTACATGTCTTGCCTCGGATCCCAGGATCACTATGTCGAAGAAGGTCTAAGAGTACACCATATAAGTTCGCGTTGTGGATGGGCAAATAAAAGTCCTTTGACAATCTGGCCAACTGCGAAAGGACGTTAAGACCATCTGACACAAGACCGAAACTTGCCTTTGTAGAATCTAATACTTGAGTATCCGCTCAGGTTGTAAGCCTCCTCCATCAACGAAAGCCTTAGCGAACGGTGGTGAACCAACAGCCAATTTTGTGACCAGGGTAAATGGGAGACCCCAGTAAGCAACTTGAGTATGGTCAAGAGCAGCAATGAGCATCTCCATAAGCCCCTCCTTGTAGAATATCTGCTGTAGAGGAGCAACGGTCTCATCACTTGCATTTGGTTGCTGCTTCGTTGTCTGAAGTGCTGCCAGCAGTATCTGAACAACTACAGTAATGTGGGCATTTACACCTACCGTACCGCCCCCACTATGCTCGGGCCACAGTCTTAGTTGCTGAAGGTAGTTTGCGCGTAACTGATGACAAACTATGGAAGCAACAGACACTGTGCCATCACCATCATTGTGATAGCCATTTAACCGTTCCAAAAGAAGATTTGTAGACCTTCCATCTTTCCTTTGGTGCTCAAAAGCCTGTTGCACACAGCGAAGAGCCGCTACGACGCCATTAGGAGACAATTCAGTTTTGGTATCGCTATCACGAAGAAGTTCCACAGCGATCCGTAGCAATCCCCTCCGGTCGATATCGAGATACAAACGTGATGCTGAACCGTCTCGATCCCGATATACCATGGATTTCGGGTCTGAAAACATTATTGAAAACATATGAACAACGCCATCCAAAAACCCGTAGTCGGGATAACCGTAACTGTTGCCCAATGTCCGTGTTACACTGCAACGATCAGCAATTCCTTTGACGCTCTTAACTATCGCGCATAAACCATCCAGGAGCACTGCATCCGGTTCAAACACTATCGTATCCTTCATCTCACGATGAACAAATGCCACCAGTAACGCTGCGGCGGCTGCAGAATTAAGAGCGTGCATGTCCGAACATTTCGACAGGTCGTAGAAACACACAGCTGATAGTCCAATGGAAACAAACGCCGAAACTTTATGGGCATTTATTTGATCAGGAGCAGACAGTTTTATATGGGGGATCATCGTTGACACGGCGTGAAACGCAAGGGCCGTGTATGTATGAAAATGACTACCTTCCCCCACCGAATCGAGTAAAGAAATCCAAAATACAGGGAACGACTTTAATTGAGCTAAAACAGAACCGAAGCCTGTCCCCCATTTAACACATTGAAAGATTATTTTGACACAATCTTCTCGAAGATCATGACGATCCTCGATAATTTCTCTCACGAGAAACTCAAGTGCTTCACGGGGTTTTTCAACTAGTTCCAAAGCAACCTGCTGTCGTATAAGGAGGCCTATAGGTGGTAAGTCACTGGACTGCCGTAATGTCTCTAGTGTCCCTGGAAGGGGTCTCTGTGATGGAAATGATAATACAACTCCTTTTTCGGGGAAAACAAGCGCTTTGATTATTTGCACGGCGAGCCGCCTCACTTCAATTTGCTTGGCACAAAAGTGTCGCACTATAGGCCCCAAAATGCCAGCACGTAAAATTCGTTCTATCAAATGAGTATTCTGAAGAGGAGATGACGTCAGTGCTCCAACCCTTACAAGTAAGCTGCGCAAGCCCTCCACTAGCTCCCCAGTGTCCGTGGAGGAAAAAATCCACTTGATAGAGGAAGGCGAAAATATGTCAGCTTCCTTTGAATTTGGCTGCGTCTCCCACTTACTTCTAATGGAGTTGCTTGAACTAGTGGTACCGCACTCTGGGACCCTACTCGGTTGAGCATGTATCCTGAGGCATTCTAATCGCTCCATGCGCTCCTTCATTTTTATATCATGATGTTTAATTGCCATTAGCCACTTGCCGTCATTTTCTGTGATAGCAACAAACGGATGATTTAACAAATGCGGCCAATTTAACCTTTCCGAAAAAGACTTGGTTAGAAGGCCCTTCAGCAAGGATTTAAAGTCCGGAGATATTGGTTCTTCGAACTTTACAGGGTCATTGACAATTTGGTTAATCAGCTTATACAAATGATTCGTATAAAATGGTGGCTTACCATACAACAACTCATATAGAATGCATCCAAGCGACCAAAGATCAGCTGAATGATTATACGGCTGCTCCTGTACAAGCTCCGGTGCCATATAGAGTGGGGTTCCTTTTATACTGGTTAAAACCATTGTATTGTAACTCATAGTTCTTGCAAAACCAAAATCCGCCAGTTTTACTGACCCATTCTGGCCAATCAAAATGTTTTGCGGCTTCATGTCACGGTGCATGATTCGGTTTGAATGCAGGTAATGAAGCGCCTGTAGCAGTTGCTTCGCTATGCGCTGAACAACCTCTTCGGGTAACTTCTTGTCATCTTCGAGTATTTCGAATAGCTCACCCTGAGCGTATTCCATAACTACAACAAACTCTTGCTGAGTTTCAAAAGCATCAAAAAGCGTGATTATGTTGTCATGATTCAATTTGGTCATAATCTCAATTTCGCTACGAAGATTAAGGAGTTCTTTATCATTTTTCCCTTTTTTGACGATGAACTTCATCGCAACAATGTGACCTGTGCCCTTCCGCCTTGCTTTGTAGACCTTACCGAAAGACCCTTCTCCAATAAGTTCAACTATTGAATAGTTCTCCATCTTCGTTCGTCTGTTTCCCACCCACACCCTTCCCTACAACTACTCTAATGGGCAAATGCTTAGTAGGATATACAAGAAATGAAAGTTTCACTCATGTGACGCACGAAGAAGAAATGCTAATAAGGCCATAGCGGGGTTCTTAAAGCTGAGAGAGATATGGTTTTTTCTCTTTAAACAACCTGACACAGCGTCCAACATGGGCTACCCTTTATTAGCGTATTTCTGCCATATTTGCTGCTTCTAAAACCATTCGTCCCTTTCACCATTTTCTATTCGCTCAAAAAGAGATATGAATAGAAAACACAAAGAAACAACATTCTTCACTTATTTTTTTTTTCCACTGTTACATTATTCCCTTCCTTTTTTCTTCTGTGCCCCTTTACTTTGCTCATTACGCTGCTTTCCTTCCTTCCTCATTTTTTTTCCTTCTCAAGTTTTTTTGCTTCACGAGCCTTCTGTTGTTCCTGATAGTTTTCGTCGAAACTGCTGGATTTTGCGACGACAATTTCAATCTTCTCGATCGGCGTAGGTTTTGCGCCATCACCCCCACCTCGAGAAGTGCTGATTTTCTTGACAACAATCATCTGCTGATCCTTTAACATTTCCACAACAGATACAGCCTCGTTAATTGCACTCCCAAGAGCAGATATATACACCTCCTTTTCGCCGTCGTGCAATAAATGTTTCGTGATATCGACATAAAGGAATTTGGTTCCACGGAGGCCAACACGTACAGCGTTCCTAGGACGGTCGCTCTTCTCAGCGGTCATCTTCAAATATATAGCTTCCTCTTGATTGTGTCTGTTATTTATTAGGTGCTACTTGCAGGTATTCTGCTTAATATTGTGATAGCTTTCGTTTTTCGACTAGAATCTGCGAAAAAGAATCGTAAAGAACAAATTGAGGAACAACACAATTTTTTGGCAAAAACAACATGTACATTGCCACAGTTCGCTAGAAGTACCAACAAGGCAAGAACGAAGCTGTTAGTAGCACAACCCTAACGACAAAATAAGGGCATCCTAGCCTTATTCGACCTATTTCTACAATTTTGCTCGGCCTTACCACATTTCCACGTATATACAGGAAAGACGTTAACGTAAAATTTTATCAAAAGTATAGCACCCAACATATAGTTTACCGCTCCGTTATTCAGTTTCCACACGCATTTTATTTATTTATTATTATTATTCATTATTAACTTGTACATGGAGTCAGCACCAGTGATTTTAAGAGCCAGTAGCTCAATTCACTTGTATACAGATGAAGATGAATAATAATGATAATCAGTCATCGTAATGGTGCACTTTCTTCTTATAGTCAAAACGGCATTGCACTTTTTTCTTCCAAAACTCTTAAGGGCAAAGCATCATAAAAAGCAACGCAACCATAGCATCATTGGCGACCTCCGACTTCTTTTTTTTCTAGGGGCAACGCCTGAGGGAACAAAAAAGAAAAAAAGAAATCTAAGGGTTCCCTCCGACACGAACATGAAATGGGCTTTCGCCATCTCTCCTGTTCGGATTAATGAAGGTTTGAGAAGGCGCATAGGTGAAAAAAGCACAAAGCCCATCAACTAACAGCTACTATTTGTGAAATTGTCGGAATGAAGGGTGGTGCGCACGAGAGTATAAGGGAAAAACCTATGATTATAGAAATAGAAAAAAAAGCTAAACAGTAGTAAACATCAACATATTCACAACAAATGGAATATGTGTAACAAACACCTACAAAAGTACATTACAGAATGTTCTAGCGCGATCTCAGATGCTGTTTTTCAGATGCCAATGAAGGTAGATAATCCTTCACTCACAAACAGCATTTCCAGTGCATCACGCTTCGCCTTCTGTTGCCAAATGCAACTGGCAGTGTAATCCACAAATCTTCCAAAGTACAACAGCGATGAAAACGGCTTCTCCATAAAAGTTTTTAAAATAAGAAAGAAGAGTAAAGTAAGAATAAAAAAATAAGCAATATGGAAACACATGTAAGTGTCACGGTATTTTATCGTGGTAAAGGCACTTTAAGGAAGAGAAACAGTGACAAACGGTGTCACCAATCATATGGTGATGAACTTCAAATTTCTAGCCTCCGCGCAATCTGCTAAAGCCTTCAGGGGCCGAGTATTCGTGACATGTTGTGGTGCACCATTGCTCATTTGATCATGAAAATTTTCTCCGCTCACTGATAGTACCGGTAACCAACGCTCAGCTTAACCCAGATCCAGCGGGTCGTTTCATAGAGCGGTGTAGTCGCCTCGTACGTTGCACGCGCGATTGAAGCACAAGAGAAGTCTCAAATAACCGCGTATAAATGCCAAGAAACGAAACCGGCTTTGGAATTAATGCAATGCTGTTTTTCTTCCAGTTATCGAGTACGTTCTGGTCAAGGATATTGAGAAACGTACAATTTATCGACTAACAACAGCGCTGTAGCGCAAGAACTCAGTTGTAATATTCGGTAGTTCAGCGTGACGTCTGGAACCGACCCCAAAGAGTGGCTTTAACCTGGAGAGAAAACTGCACATCAATATGGTGACTCTGTCTTTCGCGCGCCAGATACCTCCCGCTTCTGAAGAAAGCCGCACATCGAATATTGGCGTACGCCCTGCTATAAGGCCGGTGGAAACTCCGAGCAGATGATGGACACAATGCGTGGAATCTATAATGTACTGAAATAGTGCAGAGGCCAACCCAACAACCGGTCCAAGGCAGATTGTGAACTGAGCGTAGTGACGAGAGGAAGGACAGGGCGACACCTCGGGCGTTGCAATCAGTAATACCTCCAACAAGCGCCTCCACTCCAGCAACCAGGCTACAACCTCTATGAAAACAGTGTGCGAAAGGAAAAGCAGGGTTCTGGGGGTGGAAAGTAGTCAACACGCGAACGCATCTATGAAGGCTTTCCCGTTGTGCCCGTCGCGGCTAGAAAAGGCTACCGACGTGCAAAAGGCAGCGTTCAAACAATCTTTTTTTTGCCATACGTAGCGAGAGCCAGGTTAACCTGAGCGGATCAGGTAGCGCTCAAGGGCGACGGAAGTTTTGTGCACGCAGGAGACCTACTCTGCAATGTATGGAAGCAATACCCAAAACGCGGACAGAACAAATCCGTACTGAAGGAAGAAAGGAAGATTCCTCGGTATCCGGGTGGTGGCACGTGAGCTCGATGCTACAGCCGGTACTTATGTGTTTGCGGACAAGGAAGGTGGAGCATGACACCACCACCCGCACACCAGCCGGGTTTCATTCCCCTCTTTGTAGCAAGACATATTGGCATCTGGAGGACCCAGTCAGAACTGGCCCATAATGAGTTTCTAAGGTGCACTCCACGCACGACTTCGGTAGGGTTGGAGTACTGCCCACACAAAGGGGAAACAGAGCCACACCACTTACCCCGTTCGTTACTTTACCCCTTCTGCGATACGCAACTTCTTGATTTTGATTGGCAGCTCCTCTAAAAGGTGAAAACCGCACCTTGGATATTATTTAAGGAAAGGGAGGGAGCACAGGTTATGGCTAGGGTGTAAAACGGCAGTCAAGCTGCCAGAAACGAGAAGGGAAGATAGGAAATATAAAGAAGCACCGTCCTTCGTGACGTGAGGGAATTACCGGGAAAATGACGCTGGGCAACGAGTCGCAGCGAGTTTCAACAACCCCAGTGAATGGATCACAAAATACATTTATGCGTTTGAAGACACTACTGTGCGATACTTCCAGGACACTGAGTTTGACATATCCACGACGGTGAACAATCACGATGTCCTCAAACACATTGTCGTTCATTTGCCTGTGATAACGAACACCGGATCTTTAAAATACGCAGTAAAAAAGGTGTGAGGGTCTGTGAAACCTTTGCAATGGTCCAAGGTATAGCGGTATTAGTGCAGAATCGTGAAACACTATGTTTGTTAACCACCAGCGTCTTTCACTCTCCCACAGGAAGATATATCAACCACAAAAAGCAATGCCGGAAGATAAGTCACCTCAACGGCTCCCGTGCCAGGGGGGCTCGTCCGCTCTGCTCGTCCACTTCTTAGACGATATACCATAGCTAATCGACACACGGTTTTTTTAAGTGGCACGAATATATTCACTTGTTTAGGAACGTGATTAATGCCGGAAACACTTGCCACATAAGAAGAAAAACTCTGGCAATACTATTTTAGTCAGCTACCAAAAGCGTGCGCTTTCCAAGAGGTGGGGTGTCGTAGTGAGAGTGCTGCCGGAGTGTATGGGGTTAGGGATGGCTACTGTTCTTTTTTGTCTATTTAACTTGCAAGTGCTTTGGCGGTTATTTTGCCAACTCTCTTCTTATGCCATATGGGACTTTGCTGTTCGCTGGTGTCCTACCCGCCTAGTTTTTCCACCGCGAACCTCTTCACCGACGCCTTACAACTGGCTGCTGACTCCGTTCCCTCTGTTACGCAAAAGCTCCTTTCCTGTTTCCAAGGAGCATCATTTTTGTCGCTTATCACGCCCGGGTGCAAACCACAGCATTTGAGGATGTTGTGCAAGTTACCCTTCCCTCTTCCCCCTCGGATTTGTGTACACAACTGACTGAGGATCAGCCACGATGTGTTGCTCCAAATTCTTCAGATTAAACACTTGATGCGGGAAGCGTGCCAGACTCCTGCGAAGCAATAAACCTTTACTCGCAGTGCCATCTGCATCACATTCTTAACGCACCGCTGTTAACGCTTGGCAGTTTAACAAGCTAAAGGAGAGTTCCTAACCCTCCACCTGGGCATTCTTCGTTGCTTTTCTGATTTATAACGGTGTGCGCATGTGTTTGGTGGGAGACCGTCTTTCGTCTCACTTCTTGGGGTGACGTGAGAGTCAGGAGGCCCTCGCAGTTGGTTCAGCCACTAAGCAAGTGGAATCACTTATGGTTCCTTTCATCGTACTCGTCCCCAAGTACCTAGCATTCCTGTGTTTTAGGCGTTCCTGTAGGCCCAAGTGCTTCACATCGCATCGTCAGCGTCCGAACCGTGTTTTATCACTTCCTGTTTTGGAACGTTTGTATTTTTAATGGACTTCTTAGGAGGCGCCTTTCTTTGCCCTTTGCATCCCTATTTCTGCATCCTTTGCCCCACTCATTCGACAGGATTTATCAGCTTTTCCCCCTTCTCTTCGCCACAAAAGCGGCCATTGCTCCTCCGGGTTGCTCAGTATGGGACCGCTCCTTTCCCCTTCGGCGTCCAACCCAAATACATTCGCTTCCTGCATAGGAGACATTGAATCTTCTGCTCTTGAATCATTACTGACCCCCACCATTGTGAATACTCTTCCCCACATGACACCCTTCTATCTTTCGTCCCTCTTCCGTTTACATTTCCCCACTACACGTCGGGCGCCGCAACAGTTCCCCGTCCTCTCGTAGTGTTGCTTCCCGGATGGCTTCCGTTGCCACAGCGTTACCAGCATGTGCCAAATGTGCGCCTTGCGTATGATTGTGGAGATATTTTGTGAAATGATATGTTTTGGGGCAAAGCAGGTATTTTGCCATTGGTCCGTTATCCCTTGACGTCTACCCTCTCGCGCTCTTTCTCCACGATGTGGCACACTGAGAGTAAGCTAAGCCCTGCAATGACATATGGTCCAACAGTGACTTTTCTGCTCAAATTCCATATATTTTTCTAGACTAAGGTAACCTCGCATATTGTAGGTTCCTTAACGGTACGCTTGGTCACTTTTGTTGTTTTTCGCTTGTCTTACCGACATATCCTCATCATTTAATAACTGTCACCTATCGGAGGACTACTAGAGTGTTACCAACTGAGCACGCCGCACGGTCTCCGTATCGAGATACTCTTGGCAGCGGTAGCGGTTCCGGAAGAATTTGCGGGACGCCATGATTCCTTTCATGCGCTCCATAAGTTGCATCGGCTTCAGCTGTCGGCCAGAGCCATCCGCACACCGTTTTATCATTTCTTTTTCTGAACGCTGTTACAAATCAGCCAAAGTGTTTTGATGTTCCCTTCTGAAACTGTGACAAAATACTTTCTCCCCTTCTGCCGAAGAAGACCTTCATTGGTGTTGCCCGGATGTGGCAAGCAAGTTTACTTCTCTGGGCATTGGTGTTAGGCTCTTCTAAGAGCTTTCACAACTCTTCGTTTCTCTTTCATCTCGTCACGCCTGTGACAACGTCAGTCTTCCACGTTGGGCCTAACTGCGGTATGAAATTATCTCTCTTGGCTTTGGGGTCCATCTGATTATTTGCTCTAAAATGGGAAAACACATCAAAAGTTTAGATTTACTTCAGGCCACATTGGTACAGCCCCGTGTCCACACAATTCGCCTCAAAATACCTTCGTTCATATTCATTGGATTTTTCTTCAAAGCAAATCGAAGGAAATTGACTCTGTGAACACTATTGCCATTCTTCGCTTAGAGGAGACTCCTTATGATGGAGTAAGTGCTCCAATTGCAGTTTCCATTAATACATTCTCTGCCCGATAGCTCTATATTATTTTCCTTGAAACCTTGACAATGTCTCTCCATGTTCCTTCCCCCTCTTCAAATGCTAGCTTTGCGAATCTAGACGAATTATCCACCATCGCTGATCCAACTGTCCATATCTAGTAGTTGCCCTTTTGAGGCTTTTTTACTCTTTTCGGTGTTTTTATTCGCCTCTCATCTACGGAAAAGAAAAACATTCAGTTCACAGAGCGCTGTGCAATCAAAATGAGGCTTCTTTGATCGCATGAAATAGTCAGCGTTACGGGGTTAATTGCGCCTGTCAAGTTTATCGCACGAAGCCCCAACAATGCGAGTTCACTGTGCCGCTAGGTGCTCAGGTGAGCATGACATCTCCTGAGGTTTTCCTGAAGATTAACCCTTCCCTCCGAAAAGAGAGGCATAGGTGTAACGCACAGTTCAGTGCGGTGTTGGCTACCAGTATCAGTCGGACTTTCTCCATTATAATCTTCCTATTCGCCGCTTTGGAACGCCAGCAATAGTGTGCGTCGCTTTCCCAAGATACACCTCAATGCATCGTGGTCCGATGGCGCGGCGGCACGGAATCATACAGAAGTGCTGCGACAGGTCTTCGCCTGCTTAGTGCGGTGTGAAACGAACCAAGTGTTTCCCTTCTCGGCATCCATTCAGAGAAGGAATATTGCCCTCAATTTCACACAAACCTCTAATTCAATTATTTCATTGACCA
This sequence comes from Trypanosoma congolense, assembly GCA_002287245.1. Classification (NCBI taxonomy): domain Eukaryota; phylum Euglenozoa; class Kinetoplastea; order Trypanosomatida; family Trypanosomatidae; genus Trypanosoma; species Trypanosoma congolense. Next base: position 453,096 of record NHOR01000454.1, on the reverse strand, counting down.
TTCTGCATGCCTCGCAACTCCTTCAACTTGCTCAAGTCTCAACGCCAGTAGTTACCGGTTCCTTGTTCCTGAGAGCTTATTGCCGTTGATATGGAAGCTGAGGGTGTTTGGCCTCCTAACCCCGATACACGTGCACACCGCTCTCTCCGCTGATGCTTCCATGTAATGCCCTCTTAACCGCTGAGAAGCGCAGTCAGCTTCGTAGTAAACTTTCATGGTCCTTTCCTTCCCCACCTACGCGGGTTATTTTTAGATCGACTGCTAAGAGGCTGTGTCGGATACCAGTTACATTGCTCAGTTTCCGGCTGAGGGATTCCGTGGCGCTGAGGAGCGGGGTGAATCAGAAACAGGTCCCCTGTGGCACTCCGTATGTCAAGGATGTTACTCCGGACCATGTGTTGCTCACTGCCACTTTGTCCTCACGGTGGGAGAACAGTCATCCCACCCATCTTGTTAAAAAGCCTCGGTACTTCAACCCAATGCGGTGGTTACGCCATGGTGGTCTACGGAACCAAATGTATGTGCATAATCCACGAGGGCACTCATTGTCTTTTCCCTTTTGCCTTCGTACCTGACAGCACCGACTAACTGGACGCTGGCATCAGCAGTGAAACGTGTGAATTCGAATCCCTACTGTCGCGAATACAGCCGTTGATCCTCATAATTCATTGGTCCTCGAGCCACCATTTGCTCCATCAGCTTATGGTGTGTGTTCGCTCACATCACAGGTCCGAATGATACCGTCTCCGTTGCTCACACGTCTGACCTCAAGAGAGGAGTGATAATATCTCTACGCTAATAATTCGGAATTTTGATATGGGACATGCAGTATTTACGTAACTCTCAACAGGTAGGCACACTTTTCCCTCTCGGGTCTCTTTAGCTCCTCTCAGCGCATGTTATCGTCGCCAAGAGCAGCGCCGATGGTCAATTTACCTAAAGCCAGTTCAAATCCTGCCGTGGTGAACGATATGGGTTTAGGCTTTTGCATTCCCAGTAGTGTCATCTGTGCCGCTGACGCCACATTCGTGGATTTGCTTTTGCCCATTTCTGTAAGTTCACCAGTCTGTTTCCTTTTTATTCAGTGAGTGCCCATTGACGTCCAAAGCCTGTGTGCGCTCAGTTGTCGAGGTGTGCACTTCACATTCAAGCCCCAGTTCGCTCCCTCATTCACTTTGAGTTTTGGTGCGTTTTGCACTCATCTTTTAAGGCCTGTTTCCCCGACAACCTCGTTAAACGTGCATACTTCCGCAACTTTTCCTTTTTGTTGTTTTACATTCTCCGACTTTCCTTTCCAGATTTGCCAGTTCCGGTGCCCAGAAAGGTGTCAATCTATTTATCTTCTGTGTTGCCCTCCTTGACGCAATGCGAACGACAGACGAAAATATGTCATTCACTTCATCTTCATTCCTCAGGGAATTTTTCGAACCACTCTTTCAACTTCCGGACGCAGGGGTGTAGAAATATCCCGGGTTCGCCCTATTCTGCTTAGAGAGTATGGTACGGTGTGTGCAGGAATGCACCTCATCAGCTCCTACGCTCACGGTTGTCTTGAAAGCAATCAGATTGCTGTTGCTCGTGGACCTCGTTTCCGACAGCCGGCCTGACACTTCACATGCTCCACGCATCGCTAAACCCAACGCGGTGGCAAAAATAGAAAAGCGGAAATCATCTTGAAGCCCTTTCAGCGTTAGAAAGTCTCAGTTTCCTATTTGAACACAGCTGTACAATGCGTTCGCCGGCGCCATCTGGTTGGACGAACATATCCACATCCGACCGCGCAGGCCAAAATCCTCACCAATTACCGATGGCCCGTCCACCGAGAGCAGCGAGTCCGCTGTATATCTTTTGATGCCCGACTTCTCCAATAAATATGCAAACCGAATGCGACACGTGGGCCCTGTCCGAGTAGCAGCGTTGGTGATACCCTTCCGGCCGCTCCAGAGACTTCCAGACCTTGAGCGGCACAGATGCTGTTCCTCGCCGGGAGGGACACTCCTGTGGAAGGTGAGGTTGCACCTATACGCCGACAGAAAGCTACGAGGCTGTGCCTCGTCTCCTTGGTGAGCGAATGTATCTTGTTCAGGATAAAGAAGTTAATATTGCCTTTGTGAAGATGCTTTGCCGAGGTTGGTTGCTTTGACTGGGAGAATCTCTAAGTGTCCCATTCCGATCCACGTGTTGATGAGACCGGGGTTTTGCCATGCACCCCACTTCAAAAGCCGCGGGGTTTGGCAGTAACCCAAAGAGGCACGTTTTTCGGTGAAGGCGGACAAATTCATGCTACTTCCCGCTCCAAAAAATCAATGGCATTGCTCCCCGCCGTTTCCCTGGTTGCAGGAATCCCGTTGCCGCTACCAATCGTTGAGGACCATGATGGGCACAGTTGCTTGGCTTCCCCACCATGGAGGCTTTGAACCCTCACACCGTAATGTGGTGGCCGGCGCTATCGGGTTATTCGCGTTGTAGACACGAAGAAGTGGTTTTCCTTTTGGTTCCTGAAATGCCGTCTGAGAACTCCCGGCTATATTGAACGTGGTGTGATCGGAATGCTCCCAATCGAAAGGCCACTGCATTCTGCTTTGAAGAAGAGTTGTAGCTCATGGGATTGCCACCAGTGTTGAGGCTTTCCGCCGTTTTGCGAACCGGAAAGGCACCTGGGCCACGAAGCCAGGGGTCTGTAGCTCTCTACACAGTAAGGCCGGGATCGTTACCTCAATTACCGACGGGTGCCGTACTTCCCGCCTAGCGTGTCGTCAGGACGTCTTTGAGACGTGAGTGCGTGAAATTTGGGTGATATACGTGGTGGTGAGCGTTACCTCCGGCGGCGTTTATTACCCAGTTGGGGTTGCTATTTATGTGGGTGTGATGCGTGGCTATTAGTGGGTCAGCCTTGTACGTTGTGTTCCCCGCGTGGCGGCTAGCGATCCGGGCGAGACGTATGTGCTGCCAGGTAGCTTAGTCTAACTTTTTTGCCTGAGTTTCACGTCGTTTCACAGTTCGGTTGCTACAGAAAATATCGAACACTTGTTCAGTATTTAAATGATTCTATGCTGCGCCCAGCGCCCCGGGTCCTTTTCGCAGTCTTGGTCTGGGGCACCAGGGGATGAAGGACGGCAGGGGCTCTGCCTCGTCACGATTTCTACCGCCACATGGTTTTGCTGCTTCTGGGTCCTTTATCTTCATTTGAGTCGAAGGCGTTAGGTAATTAATTCCCCACGTTTAAGCAGTGACACATGAGCGCGAAAAGAGTCCGAAATAGTTTTCCCCCTATAGTGTGTACATTCACCAAACAGCCGGGGAGGTGCACATCAAATATGTTGCTGGTTCAAATGATCCAGAATATACGTAGCTAGTGACACGGATTGGTATGTTTTTCTACAGATCACTGCTATTGGTGCTTTCGAGTTGTGTGATTTTTCAAGCTTGTTTGGGGCTTGATTATGGACAAATACGGCAACTTTACGGGCTGTTGTCTGGAATGTTATTTTATTTGTGGAGGATCTCTTCCGTTAGTTTTTTTTGTTTGTGGATTGCAGCCTAACTCCTCGTTCATTTGCCGAGTCCTCTGATTATATCTGGTGGTTTACTCTTATCATTCCGGTATTTGGAGATTTTAGTGTAATACTATACCTCAAACAAATTTGAGGGATTCGAATAAGTGTTGGTTAAGCGGGCACAGTTTTACCTGTTTATGGTGTAAACGACCTCATTTAATAATACACATACAGCCTTAGGTGCATTCGTATTTAGGTATTTCACCTCCGCATTAGAGTAACAACCCCAGGAAAATTATTTGTGGTTTATTATTTAAGCGACACAGATTTGCGAAAGGAACTTCGTGTATTTGTAGAGTTTAGCACGTTGTTCTATGCTTGTTTCTATATATGTGCTTAGTACGTCTTCCACTTCTGGACCATGCCTTAAAATTATCGTTGAGTTTTTTTAAATATACATTACTTGGCACACGATTCTGGGGAGGGCACTGCTGATAATATCCGCTCTATGTGTCATAGTTGAGTATGTTTTATGGGATATATTCTATAGTGCCACAGTTAGGGATACACCGTGTTCCCCATGAATCAACTGAGAGAGTTTGTAACAATTTTATCTTTATTTCATGACCATAGGCTTCAACATGCTTTTTCCTGGGTGAGACAAGCGTATCTATATGTGGGAAGCTCACTATGCTTAGTTTGTTTACGTGAAGGGTGATTCGGAGATGGGGACATAATCTTCAAATTTTAAAAATAAATGTGTTTCTTACGTAGGGTATGCCTTGCTCTTCGGTTTACCAAAAAAAGCTGTTTTAAATTGCTTTCAATGCTGGACTAACACAATTCTAACCCATAGAGTGGTTGGAGCTTGTCGTTGACATATGCAAGCACTTGCTCGTGCACTTATATAATGACCGTACACGTGAGTGTGCCTTGTTTTTTCTGTTTTGGGTAGTGGCGGACAGAGTTAATCGTATCAATGGAGGTTGGCTTAATAGTGGTGGGATGTGGGATTGCCTGAAGTATTCTTGTTAGAGAACTCTTCATCTAACCCGGCGGAAAGTGTTTGTGGCAAATCTCAAAGCCTTTTTTCTCATCTGAAAAAGGTGATTAAATTGATCTTATACAGTATGAGCTTGCATGCTATGTTGTCGTGTAATTTGCCTTATTATTACCATTGTTTTCGAATAAATAATACACTGTAAGAGTAGATAGAGTAGAAAGCAGTATTGTTGGCAATGGAAGACAAGCTTTTGCCTCAGATGCCGCGCGAAACGGATGTCTTGTCCCATGCACTAAGATTTGTTTTCATGGGGTGCTTCAACATAATTGTCGCGGTTTTTGGACTTTCAACTTGGTTTAAGGCGGACTTATTTACCGTCCTAGGGCCATATCCGAGTGGGTGGGCGGGATACGATGTTAGGAGTTTAGTCGGACTACTTCTGTTTACCATTTTCTTCCCTCCTGGTATTATACTTGTGTATGTGGGTATAACCACTGTTGCGTCTTTTAAGAGTCACATGCAGAGTTTGGCCTTGCTTACAGCTCTTGGTTTTGTGCTTATTGCCGTAGGGAGTATTGGCGTGGTTTGGGGAAGTGAAACGTTGAAGTGTTTTATTATCCTTTGCCCTGGTACCACTGAGCACAATGAAGCCGTTTACAGACCAGAAGCAGGAGTTGCCTTCCGCTCCGGTCTTGGGTTGGCGCTTTTATTCTCTCTCGTACCGTGTGGCACTCTGCTTCTTGTCAAGGCTGGTCGTCGGGCGTTTGGTGATAATGCTTCTAACGGTACTCAGAGTGATCGACGAAGTTGCTGGAGCTCTCCTATTTCATGGACATATTTATTATCGCTTACTTTCATCGTGTTCTGGTTTATTATATCGCTATACATGCCCAACTCCTTGGAGTCCTTTTTACCGATGCGAATTGCAAAAAATGCTATGATAATTAGCTCTCATAATTATACGTTATGCCGCACTGAGCCCCACAGATACACTTGTCCTGACTTTCCGTGGTCTTGGGTATATACCAGAAACTTGATATGGAACGATTCGCTCGTCCTGAAGCTATATCCTAGCAATATTTTTTTCTATGGCTACATGCTCCTACTGCTAACCGTCGCTGCGCTTGCTCGTTGTTATGCTATCGGGAGAAAATTCACGAAGAGTAGAAACAGAACTTTTCGCGGCTTTACTCATGGTGAAATGGGTTTTCTCTTTCTCACTGCTGCGATGCTTGTAATGTTTTTTTTATATTGGGTACGAGGACATAACTACAAAGGTAGATATAACGATATATCTGATAACACGATATTATCTGAGCAGTGGTTTCGTTCTTTTGGTCAATTATCTATTGCTTTCCTTTCACTTTGTATATTACCCGTGAGCCGATATTCAATTATGCACCTGATTTTGGGAACTTCGTGGGAGTCTTCTATCTGGGCACACAAACTTTTTGGTTACGGGGTATTGACAGGGACGATTGGACACATAGTGGGGTGGTTCATACGTTGTGGCGAGGTGGGCTCATTTCCTCAATGTGCTTTTACTGTTCCTGTAGTTGAATCAATTGTTTATCGAGACGACTACACGATTCCCCTGATAACTGTGATAAGTTTGATTTTTCTTATTTCTATGGGCGTGCTCTCCGTGGAACCTTTGCGACGCCGCTGCTACGAACTCTTCTACTATCCACACATTACTGGTTTCTACGTTATGACACCCGTTGTCCTTTGGCATGCAGCTGCTGCTTGGGAGTTCTTCTTACCTGGACTAACACTGTGGCTTGTGGACTGGATGATGCGGTTATACCGGCGTGGGTCACCAGCGGAGGTTGTATCTGCAGTTACGTGCGGCCCGTTTGTGGAGATATGTTTTCGTCAGGCGTCGTTGAGAGCGTCCCCCGGACAGTACGTGTTTGTGAACGTCCCCGATTTGTCATTACTACAGTGGCATCCCTTTAGCGTAAAATGTGAAGAGAAAGGATACTACACACTCTACGTTAAATCTATGGGGGAAAATACCTGGACAGAGGGACTTTTAAGTCTGGTAAAAGAGCGCGGGTGGAGATTCACAATAAATGTTGAAGGGCCATGTGGACATATTTTCAAATTAGACGACTACAAAAACATAATATTCGTTGCTGGAGGCATTGGTATAACACCTTGCGCTTCTTTATACAGCTATATACAAGATCAGGCGACAGTGAATCCGCGGGGTCCGACCGTAAAGCTGCTTTGGTCCTTACGAGATGCCGAGTTGTTAACCATGATGTCATATCTCTTCTGCGAAATTGATGCAGTAGAAAACTATATTACCTCTGCTGTTGAAGAACTGCCCTTTGAATCCATCGAATTGTTTTTTACGGGTAACGATAGGGTAAGGTGCATGTCAACGAGCGTTGTCGTTGTTCATGAGCGGCTAGATGTTTCAACCAGGGTACCACAGCTCATCAGAAAGGAGGACGCTAGAGATACCCTTATCTTCGTATGCGGACCTCCAGCTCTTGTGGAAGTAACAGGAAATGTTGCCAATTCTATGGGAGTTAACTTTCACGAAGAAGTGTTCCTTTTGTAACGAAAAAACTTAAAAATATATATCAATTATCACAACTCTCAAGCACCCAGCGAAGCGGCTTGGTTGTGGTGAATCAACGTGTGCAGAGTTTGATCAGGAAAATAAACAATTCTTCAGCCAACTATAGTAGTCAACTTTTATCTAACTCCTTCTTCTTCTTCTGGTTTCAACTCCGTCGGCAGTGTCATAACTGCAGGGGAAAACTTTCTTCCGCCTTTTTTTATTTCTTTTTATTTTATTTTGACCAATCCTGATATATCTCCGTAGTGGCTAAGCATTCATTTCACGATACCTGGAGAATACTTCCCATACCGGATATAAACGAGCTAATTTTTCAAGCAGAGAAGGTGATGATTTGTCTTCCTGGAGTATGTGTCGCACGTTTTTTTCTTCTGTTATCGATTGTGGTAGGCGTTGCCTCTACCTTTGTTTTGTCTATGGGGGAGGTGGGGCGGGAATGAGAGGTGAATTTGTACGCTATGACATTCTTACATGTAGTGAACGTTGCTGTTATTTTCCTTTTGTGTTTTCAGGGTCTGGGCTGGTTTTGCTCCTGATTATCCGTTTTCTTGGCTCTGTATGGCATTGAGCTACGGTGGCCCTCGAGGGGTGCCCTTCTCTATCATCACAAGCGTGCTTACTTTTTGTTCATGGTACGTAAGTTTTGACCCAGCAATATGAAGCAAAGTATGCTGCGGCTCTTTCAGAAGTGTACAATCCCTTTTACCACAGACTAACTGCTGCTGGATCACCTGAACCAGGCGTTACTTTATATAATATTACTAACTCTTCCTTCATGTGTTTCCTAACAGATAACTACCTGGTTACATTCCTTCAGGAGCAATTCCTGAGGTTGAAGAGTAGGTACATTCAGAGCAGGGATCGTAATAAAAGGAATTTCAGTAGTTCTGGGGCATTTTTATTTATTTATTTTCCACTTGCTCCTAATGTTACTTCTAGCTGTTGCGCCTATTTATGTGCCATATAGTGATCAGGGATTTAAGAGATCAAGCTATCTCTCGAATTGGCATTTTTTCTTCTGAAAGAAAATGTTGCATCGGTGAGAAAAAATATGACATAATTACTTTTGGTATGCGTCCATGTGGAGAAAGGAACTATTACTAACTGTACTAGCGAAGTAGCTAATGTTTCGGTTCATTTGGTGTTGATATACGATTACTTTTTACTACTGATATCCCTTGAACTGTGCTGTAACATTTAGTACTGCCTAAATTTGTGCTGGGGATGAGTGCTATTTTTTTTCCCCCTTATCCCCTTTTTATCTTTTGCAACGATATGAAACGATTATTTTATCAGCTGCCATATTGTGCCAAGCTAAGAGTGTGTTTAGTGCAATCTGTGCATACTAGAATCAGACGAGAAAAAAAGGTGTGATAAAAGGGAATACGGCAGCAAGCGGAGCTAGCTAATGGAAGCGAACGATAACACCCAAATAGCGAATGTGAGCCTGTGTGTCGAGGTTCTTCGTGGACGTAATTACCCACAGTCGGATGATGATCCCTGCGCGTGTTCGACATATGTGCGGGCTAAATTATACGACAATATTATGAGGGAAGTAATTGGTGCGCCCTTCGAGACACCACTACAAGAAGGCTCGAACGCACCGTTCTACAACACTAGCGCTTGCTTTGAGGTCCCAGCTAACATGGAAACGGTTGTCCTGGTTGTGCAGGTTGTAGAATCATCCAGACGCCAGGAGCCCTATGTGATGTTCCACGGTAGCTATCGTATGGTGGCAGTAAAACCAGGGAAAAGTGATGGAATAGTATTCCTTATTCAAACTGACCCGATTGAACACCCAGAGAAAGCGGAGGCAGAGGTAAATCAGGCCAAGTGCGAGGGGCTTCCTTGCCCTACTCTCTCTATTCGATACCAGATAAAGCGGCAAGGAGCTTCTCAAATCAAAGAGGAGGATAATTCGGATGTCTTTCTTAGCAGCGCCCCCGTTCTTGACGGCTCGTGCCAAATTGTCCCAAAAAATTCACAGTACGTTTGGTTTAATATAGCGTCAGATAGGCAGTGGAATGCAACTTTCAGCAATGCTCTTGTAGCCGCGTGGCGTAGGCACTCAATACCATCCGATGGAACAACATCAGGTCACGACAGCCCCACAAAACCCAATGCCCTGGTAAGAGTAAAGAAATTACCAAGAGAGAACCCTTGCTACCTTTAAATATCAATACTGTTGCCGACGTTGTTTTCACACAGTGGAACTGCTGTAGATTGCATCAAGTTTTGTCGTGGCTGCGGCTCTCTGGTGAAGCATATATACAGCGCCAGAAAATGTGTAAATTTTCCAAGGAGGATGTATTGAACTTCCGTCGGGAGCGTAAAAAACAGATATACTTGTTACAAGATATGGCAATTTCGTCCCTGCTTTCGGTTGGTGAGTCTAAGCTCCGCGACACCATTGAGCATTTGTGGGTTTATTATATCACTGGTGTGAGCAACGATATTTCAAGTGGAACTGTTCTTCCTTATGAGACGAGGAAGCGAATGAAGGAGGCGAAGTTCGAGTATGTTGATAAATTAGTTATACAATCGGAATTCTTGAACTTCCTTATCCCTTCCCTCTCCCGGGAGCAGTGTGACCGTTTGGTCGCGGCCGATTTGGATGCTGCTGCGAAGGAGGGCGAATCACATGACGTCCTGGATAAGTATAGTTCAGTACAATCTGGAAGTCTTCACACGTCCACGAGCGAGATAAGGTTCACCGCAGCGCTGCTGGAGTGTGTCGGGGCTATGCTCGACACACTCACAGAAACAGAGATATCACAGGCACTGGTGTTGTTTAAGCCATGTGTTGTTGCTGCCCATCAACGCATGAAAACTGTTGTCAGGGACAAATTGAGGGTCAACGCAATTCCTGAACACGAACGTTTCACATACAGGATCGGTAGTGGGATCAAGTTTGCCCACCTTGACAGACTCGGTCGCAGGAAGAAGGAAATAAACCTGCGGTAGCCGTTGTGGAGGAGGCGCACTTTCCCCTCACTGAAGGTATATACTTCTCGAGGTAAATGTAATCTTGCACAGTTTATACACCTTTTGTTGGGATGAACGCCCCGAGGGAACGACGGCACAGTGTAATGGACCATATAGGGGGTTACAAATGGCAGTCAGATACGCTACACAGCATCTCTCCTACATATTTTTTTTACATTTATTACCATTTTAGGGAAGAGTATTATCTCGCTGTGGGTTTGCTTGTTGGTTTCCTTTTCCAATCGTTGCATATATGCATACAAAACCCTCGAAGTCCTCTAGATAAGAGGGGTGAAGTAGCAGTAAGCAGTGGATGTACCTAATTGTGAGTGGTTATAAATATAGTGATTGTTTTCCCATCTTCCCTGGTAGCGGGACACTAGACACTGGAGATGTGTTTTACGGTTCTACAAAGGTGGGCACTATCCTCGTCGGCCTTTGCGTGCGAAAACTTTGCCAAAGTGTCAAAAAACGATGCTTAAGGAGGGCACAGGCAAGTATATTCGGATGTGGTCGAAGATATTGTTATACTTTATATTTAGATTGGTCTGTACGAAAGGATGAATAAAAACTAACGAAGGACGTTATAGTTGAAGGTATGTGGGGACATTTCCCTTTTTAATTCGTGGAGATATACTTTTCTATCCGCGCAAATATTGGTGTACATGCCGACAGTTGATCTGTAAGCTCCCCTCATGATTTCTTAACTAGGGGAAGCGGATGGAGAATTTGACAGTGTTTCTCTTTTTTTTTTGTTCCTTCAAGATGTGGTGGGGTAGAAAGGGATTATTTAACCCAATTGTTTTGCCTTGCAGTTGTTTGAGAATCTACCACCTTTTCCATAAAAGTTTGCTGTTGTACTTTTTTTATATGTTTGAGTACTTTTTTTTTCAATGTTATCCTCTGTGTCGTCCGGCCTGTGCTTTTGAAAATCGTTTCATAAACTAACATGTAGGTGGGGAACAAGCAGTGGAAAACTGGTGGTATTTTTGCTGGAATAAAGAGATAAAGTGGTTTACGGTAGTTGATATCACAACCCGCAAATATGATGATAGGGTGGCAAACGTACGAGAGACGGGATAAGAGATACGGATAAAGGCGGCACATTTTAGGTGTGATCAGTCGCTTCCCTTTCCGGTCCATATAATGGTCACGCGATCAGTTCTGAATAGTGAGATAAATAATTTTTTTCTTCCTCTTGGGTGTGGGAGCGCGAGGAAGATGACATACATGTACCTGTTGTTTGCGGTCATTAACTACTCATCCACCTCCTGTCGGAAAAATAAGAAACCCAAAATTCAGTACGTTTTTCCTGTTATTGTACTACTTGTGCCACGAGATGCCGGTACACGATTTGCCAATACTTTTTGCTGCTCTTACTTTGTAATCTCTTTTATAGAATGCTAAGATCCTTGTAGACTGCGGGTTAGGGGGCGCTTGACAACTAAGATAGTTCGAGTTACTTTTTTGTAACTCAGTCGAAGATAGCTCTTATTATTAGTGATGCTTTCCTCTAGTTTGGGATACTGTGTTGCTGACCCCCACGTCATGGTTCCAATCGCTTCTTGCTGTGCCGTGCTTCCACGGTGTCACTAGCAGCGGTAAAATCAGTAAACCCTATGTGAGGGTCGTTACAGCGCACCAGTTATAATATGTTCCGTTTTAAAAAATGCTACTGACTCTTGCAGGCCAATATCCTGTCTTGTGAAACAACATTCACATTTTCATTTTGCAATATTGCTTCACCATCTCATCTTTCTACAGCCGTGGAAATCCAGCTGCTGAAATTCCCTAAATGTGTCCCAAATTACCACTTCCTACTCTCCGACTTATTTTCTACAGGTTTCCCTGCGAACACCTTGTTCTTTTTTGCAAGTGTTTGTTGTGGCTTAATTAGTATGATTGGCTCTTGGCTGACGGAGATACAACGGAAGCTCGATACTGTCTCTGGCTTAACTGGGGTGCGTGAAGGCTTTGATGATGCCCGTTACGAAAATGACAATCGATGTGGGGGTGCTGCACAACTTGCACATGATGAACTTACCGGAGTGAATATAGAAAATAGCCTTCCCCAGCAGGATGCATGTATGGGGTGCACGGACAGTACCGGCCACAATGACATTTCTCAGAGCAACTTCACGAGTAACACCGCGAATTCTCCCGGTCAGGAAGGTATAATGTCTACTTTAGCAGTTGTCAAGCCTTCCAATACGGATGTGCATTTAACAAAGCAGAAACTTGAGGAAGCGGGGCTAAGGAAGAGAACCCTTGCCACACTAACGGAAGAATGTGGTGCCTACACGCCTCCTGAACCCTCTCAGTCACCGTTGTCGTTGTCAGGTGGACACAGTTTGAGCATGGCTTCCCCTGATGCTGAAATTGCACGCTTTAAATTATGTACTGACGTTGTAGTTGATTCTAATGAGGGGCACCAGGTGGCGGGCACGTCAGGTGATGGTGGGGATGATGAAGTCTCTCAGGGAGGAGATCTAGGTGTCAGCACATTCCCTGCCAGCAAATGCGGCGCGGAGGGTCAGTTACTCCGACTTCAACAGTTGCTAGCCGTAGAAATGGAATCATCTCGTCGCCTGCGTGAAGAGAACGAAAGCCTTGCACAGAGTCTGGTTGTTTTGCAGAAAGAGACCGACACTCTTCGTCGGAGTGGGCTGAGTTCACATGACCGCGAGAAATTGGCATCTCTTGAGCGGGAGGGACTGCAGCTCTCCGAGCAGTTGGGAAGAGAACGAGAGAGGACTAAACTTCTGCTGGAGGAAAAGACAAGGTTGGGTGTACAAGTGGCATTGCAGGAGAAACGACTCGAGGAGGAGATAGCACGCTACAATGAACTGCAAAAGCGTCTGGACTCGGAGCAGTGTGAACGTGGGGTTGCGCAGCAGAGGGTGATTGAACTCACTTTCCAACTGGGGGAGAAAGACTGTCGTATTAAAGGGTTGGAAAAAGAACTGTCACGCTACATATCGGAGCTTGATGACCATCGCCTCAACGCAAATGACGTAATGGAGTCTCTCAAGCAGGAGAAGGACGCGTTCATGACGTCGCTACAGCGAAGTCGGGTCGAATATAAGCTCCAAATTAAACAGCTGGAGGAGAAACTTGGTCATGCAGAGTACCGTGCCGATCAAGCAGAGACTCGGCTTGCCGAGCACGAGCGTGACACCCTGGGGTCCTTGAGAGAGCTACGAGCCGCATTGGACGATACAGAGCACCAGAAGAGGCAATTGTTACAGCAGATGGCGCGCACAGCCGAAGAATGTGCAGCCCTAAGACGTGACCACATTGCAGACATGGAAATGCTTCAACAAAAGCTCTTTGAAGTTCAAGGTGAGCTGCAGGGGGTACAGGACGAGAAAAAGGAGTCTATACAGGAGCTGTTGCTATGGAAAGGTAAGTATTTGCAAGCAACGAAGGAGTTGGACGAGGCCGTCAAACGTGCAACGCATGCTGAGGTGGTCAATGAACAGTTGAAGCCGAAGGTGCAGCAACCTAAGCAACAGAATGATGACATCGGAAGCAGCGCTTCGGATAACACTGTTTCCCAGCGCTCTCCGGCGCCGGCGCCGAGAGACCCCTTTCGCGGGTTGTCGCAGTTTATGATGCCAAACCACGTCTGTGAAGCTAATACAGGCGTTTCTTTAGTTCATTTTGGCGGTGATGTCTCCAGTAATGATATCCCTCGTGGTAGTCGTGAGCGAATAGAGCGGGAGTTAGTGCGCCAAGCAGTGGAAATAGAAGACCTCCGCCGCTATAAAGATGAGGCTGAGGAAGCGAAGAAAAGCTTGGCAGCCCTTGCTGCGCAGCATGATTTGCTGATGCAAATGTATGGACAACTGCAGGAAGAGCTCCACGAACAAAACCGCGTCCCAATTTAATTAGTGCAGTATGCTCGTCTGTTACACCGAGTAGATATTGTTCTCTAACTTCAGTTTGCTCTCGGTTGTGGGGCATTCTTCCTATGGGAAGTTTATTGCTGGTTAGTGTCAATACAGCGCATGCTCCACTCCCTATCACCGCGTAAGAACAAAGGTAAGTAAAAAGAAAAACATGCATACGAGCAACCATTACCCTGCGGCAGACACTATTTCTTTCTAACTTCGCCTGCTACCACTTTACGCAGGCACACTAACGTAAGTTTGCAGTAATGTGGTATTATTTCATTCTTCTGCGCTTGCGGAAAATTGGCCTCTTTTTTCTTCTCCTTTCTTTTCATCGTCTTTCATCGATTGCAGTGATCCATCGTGGAATTTAGCCATTGTCTTCTGCTTCAGCTGTGCGCCACCACCGCACTTGGGGTGGGGTTCGCACTACTCCTCTGGTTCACTATTGCTGGGCAGCGTAAACGTACAAACGTGCTGGACGACTGTCCACCAGATGAAGGTGCGACACCAAACGCAGTGGGTTCCGTTTGTTTCGTGACGTCCGTGCAACAGACGCTGGCCTCTAAGCAGCGGTCAAAGAGTGGTCGGGTGGAGCAACCGGACGGATTTCGTGATGAGCTGCTGCTGCTCCGCCACGGGGAGAGGCTCGATCACGTGGATCGTTCATGGAAGGCTAGTGCTGGTGTTCCGTTGTCGTTGTTACCTGGGACCGATCCTCCTCTCTCTGTTACGGGCCGACGGCAGGCGCTGGAAACCGGGCTCCTGTTTTTGCAGCGGAGGCGGCACGCAAGGGTACGGCAGCGTGCACTGGGGATGTTGTCCATGTTGATTGTGTCCCCCTTTCATCGTTGTATCGAGACAGCCATCATCATCAACATTACGGGGTTTGACGGCAGACTTGCCTTGTTCGTAGACCCCCTACTATCAGACTGGTATTCCTCGAAGATTTATTCATACTGTCCTCAGCTTGGTGGAAGATATGATTTCGATGGGACTCGTGTTGTGTTTCGTCCGCATTGGGAGTCTGTGCGTGCTTCGCTGACGTCATTCTTTCGTTCTGTGAGAGTGCCATCTACGCTAGCCAGGAAATGTGGTATTAGCGGAGAGCCGGATGCTGCGAGGTGGATTTTGGCTCTTGAGAGACTTTACGATCAGGGCCGCGGAATTCCCTTGTGGACATCTCCCTCTCTTCACAAGGTCCTGCATAAAGCTCTTGCTTGTCGTAACTTCCTTGTTACTGATTCTCACTGCAGGAGAGGAGCAGGTTCTAGTGCTGCTGCCGGTGACGACATTGGAGGAGTTATCGGCTACCCTGAGGGCCAAGGTTCGCTGGTGTGCCGCGCTGCCGAGACCATCCAGGCCCACTTTAGAAATACTGTAGAGGGAGCTAGCGTTGTACCTCAGTGCATTTGGGAGGCAGCACAGTGGGAGGCGAGGTTGTTGCCTCGCAGCCTGGAGGGACGTTTCCCATTAATCGAAACGCCGACGGCAGACCTGGCTTCACTACCACGGAGGGGTAGGGCACTGCTCCCGCCCACTCGGGTCATGATGGTGACGCATGCGGATGTTGTCTCCGCGCTACTGAATCACTGTTGCCCCATGCACCGCGCCACTGCTCAGGGGTTTTCCGTACCATATTGCAGTATTACCTGCCTCTCGCGTCCTAATGATTTTTACAGCGGCGACAATGGTGATAGTGTCGCCAGGGATGACAGTGGGTTCGCTGGCGGGAGACCGACAGGAAAGGGTTCACGTTTCCACGTGAGTGGTAGTGAGCCGTGGAGTGTAGACCTGGTTGGGTCAACTAGCCACTTACATTCTGCTGTTGTTCTGCAGTTCAGCTAGCGACGCCTGGGCGTAGTGTGAAGCATGGCGCCGCGCCTTACAACCTCCTGTGGCCGCCGCCTTCATCCCCCATGAACGAGATGTCTCCAAGGTGCGCTACACTTTTACGTACACTTGATGCAACTAAAAGAAATATAAGCAACATTGCTGTGTGCCTGGTGGCGTGCATTTTTCTTGTTTAGTTTCTGTGTGTTGGGTGTCTACACTGTACAACAACGCTGTGTCTGTAGTGCTCGTACAATGTGCATCACGTTGACCACTTCTAACACCGCGTAGCGCGGAATTTGAGGATGCTTTGCTGCCGCCAGACCCGTAATTATGACACAGTACAGGTTTCTATCGTTTATTGAACGTGCCAAGAAGGTGTGCCACACTCACATTCGTCAGTCGTTTTTCTCTCCCGTATCATATTATATTTGTTCATAGTTACACTGCAGTGGTTAGCATGCAGAAGGTGGTTGCAACAGCTTACCTGTTCTAGCATATGGCACTGCTTCTTCCTTTTTTCTTTCTCTGTTGATCCTTTTCTTCTCATGCCTGTGCACGTACAGACATACCCGCACCACATTCAGCTTTAAGAATTGGGGGGGGCATGCCCCTGCGTGGTAGATGTTTCCAATGTAAGGCATACGACGAAGGTGCTGAAGATCCACAAGACCGACGGTGGTACTGCATTGGCTGCTGGGCTGCTTACAACGGCGAGGGGAAAGGGCTGCAGGTAGAGAAGAGGAAGTATGACAATAACAACCACTGTGCCGCCTCTAGAAGTGGGGCGAGAGACGGCAAGGCCGAAGGTCAGCGCAGTAAAGACAGAGTTAGCACCACCAGAAGTGAGGGTAAGCACGTGGAAAAACGTGAATGTGACAAAGCAAAAAGAACGACAACGCGTGGGGATTGCAGTGGTATGACAAGTTGGTATTATACGGCACAATATGCTGTAGACCGCTTGGAGAACATGTTTGCCTCCTGTTCGCGTTTTCAACATTCTTTGGAGCGGCTGGCACACGGTACGACAAGCCTTGTAGATGACCTCGAAGCGCTTTATGGAGCAGCTATGCCCACGGCTGATAGCCAGGGCAGTGTCTCGAGGCAGCCGCGTACATGTTCCTTTGTTGGGGAGTTTATGCATCAACAGCAGTCAATTGCTGTTGTTACTCACTCTGGCGAGCCATTGTCTCCTCGTGGCGATCGCGTTGGGGGTGTAATCCGCTCTGACTACATAGAAAAGAATAAAGTATCACTAGACGTGTTGTTGTCTAGCGTCGATGATATTGTGTCACAGGTGTACGTTAATTTTGATGAAGATATGACTCGGATTATTTTGAATGCGCTTGACAAGGTTACAGCGTGTGAAACTGAGAAGAAGCGTGATGCGATGCGAACTCGTTACACCCATGAGCTTTTGCAGACATTGGGAGAACATCATTGCGAACTGCTGCAGTGTATAATGCACCGCCCGCGCGATATTTTTCTCCGACTTTTGGAGGAGTTTTGCACCCTCGAAGGTGAAGAGGATGATGTGTCGAAAACTGACTCTTCTGTAGCACCTCACCATGGTCTTACCGTACGCTTTGTAAGAACCGCAAAGCAGCGCTCAGCAGCGCGTGGATTAGCAGATGGCCTCTGCATTTGGGATGGGGATCAACAATGGCTTTCCCACATGACACAGCGTTATCGCCAACTGATGCAGGAGTCAGAGTTGGATCAGTTCTTCAGACGTGACCTAAGCATCGACCCTTCTTCCTTTGGAGGTGGCACCACGATACTGCAAGAAGAGGATCACATACGAGTCCATGTACCCCCGCCTGAGTGCAAAGTCCTCCCAGAGGAGGAGCGTGTCTGCATCGCCACGACGCTGCCCGAGTGGACACATGCTGCATTTTTGAAGATCACTCACTTGAACACAATACAGTCCACCTTATTCAGAACTGCTTTCCACACATCGCAAAATATGCTTGTATGTGCACCCACAGGGGCTGGTAAGACGGTTTGTGGATTGCTAGTTATGCTGCGGTGCATTGAGGAACACCTTGAGAATGGTGTACTGGATCGAAACTTCAAAATAATTTTTATTGCCCCTATGAAGGCGCTGGCTCAGGAAATGGTGGATAACTTTTCTCAACGCCTAGCACCCTTTGCATTGGAAGTACGGGAGCTCACAGGGGACATGCAGCTCACAAAACGTGAGATGACACAGACGCAGGTACTTGTTACCACACCGGAAAAGTGGGACGTTATTACACGGAAACAGTCTAACGAGGAGCTGGCTCTACAGGTTCGGCTTATTATTATTGACGAAATTCACTTACTGAACGAGGACCGTGGACCTGTGCTTGAGGCCATTGTTGCACGCACACTTCGACAGAACGAGCTGAATGCGGACCGCCAACGTCCCACGCGACTCGTCGGTCTCTCTGCAACGCTTCCAAACCATAAAGATGTGGCGAACTTCTTGCGTGTGGACCTTGCTGAAGGTCTTAAGGTGTTTGGTGCGGATTACCGCCCTGTGCCCCTGGAGCAGTCATTCATTGGACTCCGTGCGGGGTTGAAAGACAAGGAGCGGCGAATGGACCAACTTGCGTACGAGGAGGCCGTACGCAACGTACGAGAAGGCTATCAAGTGATGGTTTTTGTTCACTCACGCAAGCAGACCGTCTCCCTTGCGCGTTTTTTCGTGGAGGAAGCGAAGCTACACGGTCACGAGTCTCTCTTCAAGCAAAGTGAGACATTACCAAAAGAGGTGGAGAAGTTGGGATTTTGCTTGCAGGGACGGGACCTTAGCAGTCTTTTTGCTGCGGGTTTTGGTGTCCATCATGCCGGCCTCGTACGCCACGATCGCACCAGTACGGAGAATTTGTTTCGCGGGGGTTATATAAAAGTTCTTGTGTGTACTAGCACGTTGGCATGGGGTGTCAACTTACCCGCTCATACTGTAGTAATTCGTGGAACTAACCTCTACGATGCAAAGAAAGGTGGCCTTGTGCCCATATCCGTTCTTGACGTCATGCAAATATTTGGCCGTGCTGGGAGGCCGCAATATGACACTAGTGGCCACGGAATTATCATATCTGACGAGAGGGATGTTGGGCGCTATCTTCGACTCTTAGCGAACGCCCTTCCTATAGAAAGTCGTTTGCAGGAGGGTCTCTGTGATCATCTCAATGCTGAGATCCATGCAGGGACAATATCCTCCATAGCGGAAGGTTCCAGATGGTTGGAGTATACCTACCTGTGGCAACGCGTGCGTGTAAATCCTCTACTGTACGGTCTGAAGATTGCTGATGTGCGGCGGGACCCACGGCTAAAGACAGCACGTTATGAGATCGTTAGCAGGGCAGCGGAGGAGTTAGCGGAGGCCGGCATGATACGCTACAACCCTGAGACAGGGTCCGTCGACACTACGGACTTGGGACGCATCGCTAGTCATTATTATGTTTCCCACAAGTCCATAGGAACGTTTAACATCAAAATGAGAAGATCGGATGAATCCTGGATCGACACGCTTGACATGGGTGCCGCTATGAATGTCGTGGCGTGTGCAGCGGAGTTTTCTCAACTTCGTGTGAGGCAGGAGGAACTTGATGAGCTCAAAATGTTGCACGCCAAACTCCCCAAACAGGTGCAGCGCTACGACATTGTTGGCGAAAGTGCTGATGAGACTTCTGTGGAGTGGAAGGTGACAACCCTCATGAAGGCGTATATCAGCCGCATTCCTGTGGAAATGCATTCCCTCACGTCTGACTCGAATTATGTGATACAAAATGCGCCTCGAATCTCACGAGCACTCTTTGAGATTGAGATGCAGCGCAGTCATCCGCTTACAACAGCCGTTTTTCTTTCCTTGTGCAAGTGCTTAGAGCAGCGGCGGTGGGAGTTTGAGCACCCTCTACTGCAATTCGACGTGGACTTAACGGATGCTGTTTACAGAAATATTGAGAAGAAGCGGCCTAGCATGTCATTGCTCCAGGAAATGACGGCGCGTGATATAGGATCGCTTGTTCAAAATCAACGTTTTGGTGGAGTGATATCCAACCTCGTGTCGGCGTTTCCGTCTGTATCACTTGCCGTTGATGTGCAACCTATTACGTGTACTATTCTTCGCGTTAAGGTGACAATAAAAGGCACTTTCACCTGGAATAACCGCTACCACGGTTCTGTGGAGCCTTTTTGGTTGTTCGTGGAGGATCAAGGAAACCACTTCATCCTACATCACGAGGCTGTTTCATTGAAGCGGAAGGATGTTGAAGCTGGCATTCCACAGATCGTGAATCTCTCCGTTCCAATTTTGCCTGAGTTCGACATGTACTCTGTCCGACTATACAGCGACCGATGGTTGGGATCTCAAGAGGACTACACGTTTTCCATGGCCACCTGCATTTGCCTGACGATTCGCGTAAGTCAACGCCGTTGCTAGCACTCGCGCCGCTTCGTCGTGAGGTGATTCCTGAGAAATATCACCCAATTTATGATCAGTTCCCACAGTTCAACCCAGTGCAGTCGCAAGTCTTCCATGCCATGTTCCACACTGACAGCAGCATCTTCCTTGGAGCTCCAACTGGAAGTGGTAAAACGGTAGCCGCCGAGATGGCAATTCTTCGCGTTTTTGAGCAATGCCCCTCTGGGTCAAAGGTTGTTTATATTGCACCCCTTAAGGCGTTAGTCAAGGAGCGCTTAAAGGACTGGTCCGAGCGATTCGCCCGTCTTGGACGGCATGTCTTGGAACTGTCCGGCGATGTTACACCAGATATTGCAGCACTCGCCCAGGCGGATATTTTGTGTACGACACCCGAAAAATGGGATGGCCTCTCTCGTAGCTGGCAGATTAGGCGTTACGTCACGTCTGTACGCCTTGTTATTTTTGATGAAATTCATATGCTGGGCTCCGATCGTGGTCCGATTCTTGAGGTGATTGTGAGTCGTATGCGTTACATTGGCTGGCATCAAAATACGCCCGTTCGTCTCGTTGGTCTCTCCACCGCCGTCGCGAATCCAGCGGATCTCAGCTCGTGGCTGGGTGTATCACAGAAGTGGGCCGTGTTTAATTTTGAGCCATCTGTGCGGCCGGTACCTATGCGGGTTCACATCGCTGGTTATCATGGGAGAAACTACTGCCCGCGGATGGCCACCATGAATAAACCTGTGTACAATGCTATTTGCGAGAAGAGTCCCAACAAGCCCGTCATTGTTTTCGTATCCTCTCGTAGACAAACAAGGCTTACAGCAATGGCGCTTATTGGGTATCTGTTGATGGAGCAAAACACAGCAAAATTTGTTCGGATGGATGTGGATGAGGTCACAAAGCTTGTGGAAAAGTTGAGTGACCCTTATGTAAAGCACTGCATTCAATTTGGCGTTGGAGTGCATCATGCTGGTTTGCTGGAGGGTGACCGAGCGGCTGTGGAGGCGGCTTTTCTTGGGGGCAAGCTACAAGTCCTTGTGGCCACATCCACGCTTGCGTGGGGTGTCAACTTCCCGGCGCACATGGTGGTTGTGAAGGGTACTGAATACTATGACGGGAAAACGAAAACGTACGTGGACTACCCAATTACCGACGTGCTGCAAATGATCGGCCGCGCTGGACGGCCACAGTACGATACTGAGGGCGTAGCGCAGGTATTATGTCATGAGCCGAAAAAGGGATTCTATCGTAAGTTCTTGTATGATCCTTTTCCTGTTGAGAGTGCACTCCACAGACAGCTGCACGCTCACATCAATGCTGAGATTGTGGCGGGCACTATAAAGACACGTCAGGATGCTGTTGATTACCTCACATGGACCTACATGTTCCGGCGAATTGTGAAGAACCCGTCGTACTATGGCCTAGCAGACCGCTCGCCGAAGTCGGTGACAATATTTTTGTCGTCTCTTGTGGCTAACGTCCTTGACGAGCTTCAAGCCTGCGGATGTGTGGAGCCCGCTGATGGTGACGATAACGGAGATGATGTTGATTCCAACGCCTTATCGTACACTGTGCTTGGTAAGCTTTGCTCATATTACTATTTGTCCCACAAAACAGTCTACTACTTCGATACAAACATTGATGCAGACAGCTCGCAGGTCGATGTGCTGAGAATCATGTGTGAGGCTGATGAGTTTGGCGAACTCCCTGTTCGACACAATGAAGACAAACTGAACCTGGCGCTCAGTCAGACCCTGCCGCTTTCCATCAAAGCACAAGACGCAGACTCACCGCATGCGAAGGCGTTCCTACTCTTCCAGGCCCATTTTGAACGCAGCAGCTTGCCGATATCTGACTACTACACAGACCTTAAGTCGACACTGGACAATTCCGTGCGTGTTGTACAGGCGATGATTGATGTAACGGCGAATAATGGTCACCTCCACGCCTCACTGCGCTGCATGACTCTTTTGCAGTGTATTGTGCAAGGCTTGTGGTGGCATTCCAACACACTTCTGCAAATCCCCCATGTTACGGAGACTATGCTTCCAATAATAGCAGAGCACTGTGGTGGTGTTCAGCATGTGGCGGAGTTGGTGAACAGCCCCCTTTCAACGCTCACTCAACTACACGAGTGTTTGAGTGAAAAATGCGGTCTGAGCGCATCGGAGGTCAGAGATGCAATGGAAGCTGTGCGTGGCTTCCCTCTCATTGATGTTCATTTGTGTCTCTCTCGCGTATTTACAGACAATTGTGAGGGAGATGTCTATGATCCCGGCACCTCTGGTCATGTGCGCTCAAATGGCGATGAGGGTGAACGTATTGTGAGTGAGGAGGGGGAAGACGCTTATGAGTTAACAGTTTTTCTTACAAGATTATCCGTGCCGACTCGGCATGTTGTTGCTCCGCGATTCACGAAAGCTAAAGATGAACAATACTGGGTAGTTGTTGGCAATGAGCACACAGGTGAGCTGGTTGCGATGAAGCGCGTGAGTCGGCTGAGGGGCCATAGAACATCGGCGACGACGTTAAAATTCGAGTGGGACGATGATTGGGCGGAGTTTGCTCACGACGGAACCGTTTCCCTTGATCTTTACATCATTTGTGATTCGTACATTGGATTGGATCAGCAATACAGCTTTAAGGTTCCGCAGCCATCAGCGAGATGAGTGAACCCCGAAAGGGTTGCCTGAGGGGAAGAGACCAGAGGTAGTCGTGTTACATATTGCAGTTGGTGGTCACCAGCGCTTGTTGTGACGGATCTTTCTGGAGGAAAAAAAAGATTTAAGTGAGCGGTTGCCGTGTACAGAGGTCTGTTGATGTGCAAACCGCTAATAATGTGTGACTGCGGTTGGTTTTACATGTCTCTATGGGTTTGTCTTCTATAAGGGAAGTAAAATTTCTACAGTAAAAGAAGAAAAAAAAAGCAGCAACGACGCTGTTTGGATGTGGTTATTGATGCTGCCTAACCCTTTGGAAGCAGAGGAAGAACAGAAAAGACCTCTGTGCTGCTTCCATTCCTCCACTGATTTCTTTCCCTCTTCTTTACCTCCAGCTTTGGTTGCTGCTGCCCTAGGGTTCGGGGCACGGGTGCCGATGCGCGCCCCGTTAACGCTTAGTGGCCGCTGTTACTGGGGAAGGCGAACCGGTGAGGCTGGCCAGTTCGTGTATTCTGCTGTCCTGAACACTGCCGGTGGCAAGTGTGCCAGTAACACACCGCTCACCTTTGTTGGGAACAGTTACTATGAGCGGCGCTTTGATAAGAAGGCGTCCTCCGCCTCACCGTCGCTTCCGCCACTACACGCAGGGGACGTTGTTCTCAAGAGCAGCCTTGCGGTCCCTGCACACTTGCGCTCCCGCCGTACTGTTGATGTGACGGGTATACAAACCAGCTACTTCGATGCGTCGGAGCGTAACCGTCGTGCGTTGTGTGCTGTGGGCAGTGTGATTCAATCCATGCACCTTTATGATGGCCACGAGGTTCCAGAGCTACGGCGTGGGAATGTGGCTTTAGGGAAGGTGGTGGCTCTCTGTGCGTATGCAACGAGTGGTGCAAGCGCTTCATCACCTGCAGTTCCATCGCTGGTTTTGCTGGAAAATGTCGCAAGGGCGCTGATAAAGCGACGCTCTTTGCTTTACTACAGTGAGGCTGATGGAGTGCAATTGGTGCGTGTTATTGCAGAGGGCTGCCGTGCTGCTGCAGAACAGGGGATTCACATTCAACCTGTTATGCGTGACGGTTGTGTGGTTGCCGTACGCTTGGATTGCTGAAGTGAGATGCTGTACGATTTTTTGGTGTACGTACAGCGGAGGTTTTTGATGGGTTCTTGTCAAGAATCTGTGTGCACGAATTCCGTTAGTTTCTGCAAGAGAAAACCGTCACTGCGTGCGACTACCTCTTCTCTGCCATATTTCTTCAGAAAGACGAATTAAGCACTCGTAATGCCTAGTGGTCCCAAGTCTAACAAGTACATGAATCGCCACGCAGCGGAAGCACGTGAACGAGATCAGGAACGAAGGGACCAGGAGAAGGCACGACGTCAACAAGAGACTGAAGATGCCCTGTGGGCTGATAACGATGCGAAAACAGCAAAGAAACAAGCTAAGCAGCGTGAAGCCGAGGAGAAAGCGCAACGACAAGCTGAGCAGCGTGCGTTGAAGAAGGAACTTCTGCTTCAGGAGGAAAGGGAACTTAGCTCAAAGGTACCCGTCAAAGTAACGCGTCGTCAAATGCAGAAGGATTTGTCTAAGATGCTTGCTGACTACGATAAAGACAAGCGATCAGAGCGGGGTCAAGGCGATAAGGCAGATGTGCTGAAAGGTTCTGGTGTTGTTCCACCAAGAAACGATGCAAATGCGTCGTCGTATAGAGAGAAAAACGCCGAGCGTGAGGGTCCGCTGAATGAGGCTCTCTCTGCACTGCAGTTACACCAGGCGACTGACCAGGCCGCAATAAATAACCGACATATCGGCAAGCGTGCACGCGTCTTGTACCGCATCTTCTGCGATGAGCAACTTCCCGCACTTCGGGAAGAGAAACCCGGTTTGAGGCGTTCACAGTACAATGATCTACTTTGGGAGATGTGGCAGAAGAGCCCATCAAATCCGTTCGTACAGCGTAGCGAAAGGCAGTCGGCGGAGCGCCTTGAGCAGGAGCGACGGTGGCTGGAGGGAGACGACGAGGAAGGCGAGGAAGGGGAAGATGAGGCTCAAGAGTAGCAAGAGGGCGAGGGACGAAGCCACGAGGCAGCCGAAGTGATTTTGGTTGTTATTTTATGCGAGTCAAATGCAAGAAGAAATTACTAGAACCGTGACATTGATTGTGAAATGGACAACTACAGCGGGATGGGATTAAGTATTCCAATAATTACTTTATGATTGTTCCAACTCCTCCGCTTGCTTTCGCTTTTGAAGGGAAATGATACCACTTTTATATTGCAAATCGTGGTTGCTTCTGGTGTGCCGTCGCGGAGGCTGAAACTTCTGCGTGGGTTCATGCTCCTGATCATCCATGATTATTGTCCAAAACCTGGGTTCGTGTTTTACTCCCTTTAATTCACTAGGTTCGTTCAGTGCTTTTTTATATCTTGCAAACCGTCACTTTATGGGAACTTCTTTTGTGTTTTCTTGCAAGACCACCTATTCTTTGAGGTGTGCGTGTGTGGTTAGGTAAAGGAACTTTGGAGGTAGAGGAAGTAAAAGACGTGGATAAAATAGTTTTCATCCCTCTCTCTCATACACAGCGATGCAAACTAGAATATCTCCCCATTCTGCACGGCGCCATCGAACCACCACGCCGGAAAGCGGCCGGCGCACCAGCCAAAATCCCAGTGATGTTGTCGTATCCACATTTGCAAATGTGGATTTGCGTGTCACCAAGGCGGCCATGAATGACTATGCGCGTAGTTGTGAGGCAATGGCACTCGAAAATGAGAAGCTACGCATTGAGCTACAGCGCCAAGAGGAGGAGTCTATCAAAGTAGTGGAACATCTTAAGGAACAGCTCGAGGAGGCGCAAAGTAAGGTGATGAAACAACAGGATGAGATCAACCGACTCCAGCGCGAAATCAATGAATCAACGGAAGAGATTCGACAACAGTACACTCGTATGATAGAGGAACGTGATGAACAAGTCTCGCAGTACGCCTTGTTGGTTCATAGGCTGCAAAACGAGATGCGCGCGGGAGCACAGAGCATCCATCTTCGCCAAGAGCACCTCTTAGAAGTTCAGCGCCTTGAGGATCGAATCGAAGAAATGAAAACCGAACACGAGTGTGAGCTCTCTGCTCTTCGCTTCCAAACGGTAGACCGGAAGATGCGCTTGCTTGCGCTGGAAGAGACAATGCGTGAGTCATTCCAAGCGAAGGTTGAGCAAGAGTCCTCTGTAATGCTGGAAAAGAAGTCACATGAACTTCTGAAAAACTACAGGGAGCTGCAGGAAGAGCGCTCTCGTCTTGTTAAAGATATTAACGAACTCATGCAATTAGCAACAGTGAAGGCTGCAGAATTCGCGGACGAGCGGAGGAAGGGTAATTTGCGCCAACATGCCTGTGAGGAGGCACTGAGGCGCATCGCCCACAGTAACAAGCGTTCGCGGGACATGCAAATGAAGACACAGCGGCTTGAACAGCACGTGAAGGACTTGTTGCAGGAGAAGAAATCTGTTCGGGAGGAACTTTCTCGTCAGTATGAGGGTAAAATTAGTACATTGGAGAAGGCACTGGCTGAAACACAGAGCTCTCTGAGATCACATCGCGCTGAGCTCCAGCGAATGCGGTACGCCGCTTCGAAGGTTGTAGAACAGCGCTCAGACCTCGAGAAGTTCTTCTACGTTGCACTGGACGACGTCCGCAAGATGCGCACTCGCCTATCAAAGCCCAAAGGATCCGTGGCGCACTCAGCGAGAATGACATCACCGAGCCCATCACTGCATTCATCTGGGGCATTGAGACAATACAACAATTGCAACACTCGGCTACCTCATCTTCCACCATCATATAAGCAACAGCAAATGGATGGTGGTGGTGCAAGTGTGGTGAACTCAGCAGCTTCACCACATTCGGCAGGCGAAGCAAAGACACCAGCCCTTGCTCCGTGCGCGCCCGAACCTCAACCTCACGATCAATACCCCCCTGTTGTGTCGGGTGCGGGAAAACGTACTCAACAGGAACGTTCTGCTTCACAGCGTCGTGCTCATAGCGATAATGTAAAATCTGCAATTGAGGGATCTGTTAAAGGAAATCTGGAAAACAAGGACAACAGGCTTAACATCGACCTTGGCGAGGATGGAAAAGGAATGTACTTAAATGACATGTCGTGGGAGGATAAAGAAAAGATTATTAAGGCGCTTCTTTTTTTCATTAATCAGACTTGCTACCAGCCTGTTTCCAAGACTGGAAGTGACTCACAAGAAGAACTAGGGAAAGTTGTGGCGAGCTAAACCACAGGAGCACTTTAGTTCGTGGTTCCGCTTCGGCAATCACCACCAGGAGGGGATTTTTTTTTTTTTGAAAAAAACTCAGTTTGTTCGCTGGTGTCACTGGTGTACTTTTCTACCCCACCTTTTATGGCGTTGTGCACCGAAATAGGTTAGTGCAGTGTTGGTAGCTTTGACCTTTTGAAGATGCTGCTTCCTCCTTTGAAAGGACTGACGCCCTCTTCCCTGTCTGCCACTTTCCAGTTTGCCCCCTTAGACTTCTTTCAAAATTATTTATCAGTGACGCTTCTTCGTTATATCATGTTACAGGAGGTATGACTTCCGGTTTGAAACTGCTTTCTTTTTTTTTTCTTCTTTTTCTTGTTTCGACACTCCTCTTTGTATTATCACTAACATGTACACTACAGCACTAACCTCCAGTGGTGCTTCTTTTTCTCGCTTGGTGTTTTTTAAGTTGTCTGGGTGTGGAGGAAGACAGAAGAAGAGAGGTGACGATGTGTGCGTGTGTGTGGAAATGTAAATATGACATTTTCCATCGTTTGTTATAACTGGGGGCACGGATGTACCTAACGGCCACGCTGTGCGTGGAGAGAGAGTGTGACTCCTTCTTTCTGTTGTTCAGTGTGTATTAGGATCGTTAAGCGCCTAGCGTTATATTTTTCATCACTTTCCGCGGGCTTTGCGCTGTGGGAAACTGTAGTAAATGCTTTCACGTGGGTGTGTCTTGGATGGCTGAGTTCCCTTTTTTTCTACTCACGCAGCGCTGCTGCCATTATGGATGAGTTTTTAGTTGCCAAACAGACATAGCTACCGGATGCCGAACAACACGTGGGGGCCCCCTTAGCGCTAAAAGGTCATCTTCTGGGATATGCAGCTATCCTCACTTCCAACTTTTCCCATCCGATTTCCCGGTGCACTTCCAGCGGGACAAGTATTGCCACATCTTACATTTGTGTATGTGTATGCTTTTGGCACCATTCTTCTACTTTCTCTTTTCTAATTCGCTGTCTCTGCTTCACGTTACGGACCAGAATGGGTAGACAATGAACGTTGATGACCTATTTGCGGATGACTTGAAGTCGCTGGATACTTTTATGGCACAGGTGTCGAAACCGCCTGGAAAACCCATCAGTGCACCAGCGACATCGTCCCTTGGTATACCCGATGAGCCAGCGCCTATCGGTGGCCTCTCTTTCGATGATAGCGAGCGGGTGGGTAGGCGCGCGGGACGGCGGCAGCAGGGGCTCGGACAAGAACGGAGACCGCGGAACCAGTAAAAACGCCTGCGGTGGACGTTTTACCATGGGAATTGGACGATGACGCCCCCCCGCCCCCGCTGCGAAGGCCGAACCCGCCCCAGCGCCATCGTTGGCAGTTGCGACTGGCAGGCGGAGCGGCGCACCGAGAGCGACGGCAACAGCGACAACGCCAGCACCACAAGCAAAAGCCTCATCGGGTCTGCCGTGGGATGATGACGACGACTACAACAACGGTAACACGGCTGTTGGTGGTCGAAATAATAATAGTGATGATCCATTTAGCTTACTTGAAGGACCCGCTTCTTCTACGAATAGGCCGTTGGCAGATGTTGGAACGGAGCCCGTAAGTGCCACTCCATGGGACAAGGGGAGCGAGGAGGCAAAGCGTAGAACGGAGCAAAGGGACCTCTTAAGTTCACTCGATGCTGTGGATATTGAACTGCAGGAGACAAACAGAGCCATAGACTTGCTTCAGATAAAATCAGACGCTGAGCTAACAGAGCTGGAGACGTCGTTGATCAAGAAGCAGATGGAACTTGAATCCGCTGAAGCGACTGCGGCTTCTGAACAACTACTGTTTGAAGAGCAACATCGGCGAAGTATAGAATCACTCCAGGAAAGTACAAAGCGCTTACTGAAGCAGCAAGCCGACGAGGTTTCTGCCTCGACCAATGAATTGTATGAGGGACAGCTTTGCTCATTTGTGGCGAATGTTGAGGGGGTTCGAGGGAGAATAGAACGCCTACAGCAGCAGCGTGAGCTGCTTTTACAAAACCATAGATTTGATGAAAAGGGTATTTTGGTTGCTCTTATTGATGAAGAAGAGAATTCTCCTGCAAGCAATAGCGCCAGTGATGGTGCTAGCGCAGGGGCGGGTCTAGAGGCGAAAATGAGCGCAGCCCTTCGAATTTTTCAGCAATGGAGCAATGAACAACTTTGTGCAATTGCGCAGGACGTTGTGGAGCACTTGCATAAGGAGACGAGCGACGTTGTGTATGAAATACGGAGAAACCGTGAATTGGCTTTCTTACAGAATGCAGCTGATAGAAAAGAGATGTTTAATGAATTTCTGCGAGAAATGATCTCAGATTACCGCGACTTCTTTGAAAACAGAGCCCAGCAGAAAGTTAAGAATGCTGCAGTCTTACGCGAAGGGCTCCGCGAAGCGTCGCAAAAGCTCCGTGAGCTTTCAGAGCAGCGTCTGCAGTCTCGTATGCACGAGGCAACAGCAAAAGCTGCCGAATCTTCGAGGCGCTTTCAGTCATTAACTTTGGAAGCAGTTGACTGCGCGCAACGGAAAAACGCCGCGCTGCGCGAGAGCGACGGCAGCGTAGCAAGGAGCCAGTACGTTGAGCAACAACAACGATGCGAAATGGAGTTAAGTGTTCTCGAGAAACTCCACAAATCCGAGCGGGGCACCCTTAAAGAACAGTTAGATCGCCTTCGTAAGGCTGGGTTGGAAGATACAAATGAGCAGAAGCAGATCAAAAGCTTGTGCACTGCCAAGGCTGAGCTCGTGGTTGCTGCAGTCCGAGAATTGGAAAACTCCGTAAAAGAGCAACTTGGAAGCCAGTCGCGGCGCACTGTGTCGCTGTGCCCAGAGCCAGAGGGCGTCATGAGATTAGTAGATGATGAGATGGCTGATGTGTGCATGGCGGTGCAGGAAAAAGAGGCTGTCATTGCATCGCTTATTGGTGATGCGCAAAAGCGCCAGAACGAGCTTTGCCGCACACGACTCCGCTGTGACGAGCTCAGGGAACAAATCACCGAAAAAATTCAAGATGCCGTACATTACGCGCGGCAGCACCGTGCTTCTCACGAATCATATCTTTCTAGCGTTGACCTTCTGCGCACGGCGTGGGAACACGAACAAAGGGAGCTGCTTCACTGGGGCTATGAGGTGCTCCCACTCCAGAATGTAATTGGTGACTGCGACGTAACGGACGCGTGCGGGAGTCTCTCGGAGGTGGGTCGTACACAGTTTCCCATGGCTTCAACGAATATGTGCGCCTTGCGATACATTGCGGACAGAAGTCGTGCGTTCGTTTCGCAACGGAAAAAATTGGTTGCCCGGCGGCGTCAAATTTATAATACCATAGAGCAGGAAAGCGCACGCCTTGCGGCTGCGCGGCGGGGTAATGACAAAAATTGGGTACAACTTTTGGAGGAGCTGCTCGTGCTGATGGGTGAGCAAGAGAAAGCGGCCTCCCAGCACATGAGTATGGCATCAAGCATAGCGAAATTGGAGGGAGCAAAATTAATCCTGGACCACGATATAGAGCTATTTAAAAAGCGCCGCGCTGATGTGCAGGAGACGTTGAACAGCCTCAAGCAAGAGGTGCAGCTGACGTCGCAACAGAGGAATTCTCTCGCTTTGCTTCAGAAGGATTTACAGGGGCGGGTGACAGTGTCGCGGGACAACCACCGCTTCAGCGAAAATCTGTCTCCAATGACATCAGTGTAGTGTCAGTGTTCGCCTGGAGGGTTGATCATGCCCATTATCGCCTACGAATGATGTGAATCGCGCTAGGAGTTTCTTCGGGTGGCTTCACCACAACGCCCGGACCCTGTGACTGGCCTGGGGCGAACAGATGCGTTAGTGTATTAGACGTGGAGTTTGTATTCATAACAGTCGGAGACAGCCACTTCTCTTCACAGGAATTGGCTTCAGTAACTTCCTACGCGCTTTAGTTTTTCTAATATCAACAGACGATATCGATTTTACTCAGTCAAAACTGTCGGTGTGGATTTGTGTCCATTACCGAAAAGCAGCGGTGCTTTATTCGCACTTTTTTTGTGTGTATGGGCAAGGTACCGTGCCTTGTGTGTTGTGCAGCTTCAGGACGCTTGTGTATTTAGGGGGGAGGCCGGATAAGCGTTGGGCCATTGTGCACAGGTTTGGTGTGACCCCATTGTCACGTGGCGAATTCTTTCTCTAAGCGGGAGAAGAAAGTGGAAACAGGAACAGTTGTTTCTTTGCGGTGACTGAGCTGGGGGGCTGTATTGGACTACTTTGGGGCTGTGTAACGGTGTATTTTGATGCCTAATGGACTGGTCAAGAGGCTTTGTATACATTCTCGCAGTCTCAAACCTCCTTCGCAGACATATTCTACCACATTTTTTTTCTTCCTCCACCCCTCTTTAACGCTCCGGCAGTCGACGCGTTCTTCATAAACATATATTTCGTGGTGTTCTATTTCTCCATGTACCTGCTCCCTTTTATTCATTACGGCGACAGCGCTAGTGTACTTCAGCGTCTCCATGGAACAGCCTGCCTCGCTGAGTGTTAATGCTCCGCCAGCACCCGTGATAAAGCGACCGCCAGCACCGAAGCTGACATACGAAGAGGTACGGCGCATGGCGAGGGTTTCTGTTCTGGAGGACTTTTATAGGCAAAAGGAGTACCATCGGCGAGTGGAACGAGCGCACATTGCGGGGACCGATGTGCATGTGATTCCTGCTGCTGCTGCTGCGATGAGTGGGGCAGCACTATCGAAGGAGGGTGACACGAGACTCCTAAAGGAGCACACCAGCGCCTCATGGGGCGTTCATTTCTATCAATGGAGCCTTTTTGGCCTTACCGGCGTCTCTTCTGTTTCTTCTGCAATGGGCTTTTATCTCACAATTTACCACAATCGCATGTTCTTGCCAGTCGGCCCGATGATGGCTGTTGTAGCGTGGCGGTTCTGGAATGCGTTAGAATCCGCATGGGAAGAGCAGAGGTTCATTGATAACGCAGCGCGCATACGTGACTCTCGTAAAGGAAACCCAATGAATCTTGTCGTGAAGCGGGCTGCTAAGGGTAGCGCTGATTCTGTAGAGCCAGTGGAAGGTTTGTCTTAGAGCCTTCGCGAAGATGAATCAAATCTTGCAGCTGTAATGCTTCATATATTTTTTTCTTCATATTCAATGTTAAGTTTTTAGGCACTTCCGTGTTATTTATTTTTTGTCATTTAAACCGTTGCGTACGTTTGATGTGAACCTCATTTCTATGGGCGCTTTTATCACCTATCTTGTGAGCTTGCATTTGCTTTTCATGACGTGTACATATATATATATCTTCCGCACATCTTCATAGGAGTTTGTGTTTTCTGGTGGAACGAACACATTTTCACTGCGCCGCAACGGTCGGGCAGGAGGTCTCTAAAGCGGCCCCGGGTGGTTGCCGATGGGGTGAGTCGTGGGTGTATTTTTTTTTTTTTTCTCTTGCCTTGCGTTGAATATATTTATACACGTTTTTTATGTGTGGATATAGAATCATGATGGTACGGCATCCGCGGTGTTTCTTGGCTCTCGCTTTCTTCGTTCACACACTTTCCCTTATTTATTTCTTGTATTGTTTAATCGTTTCTTTTGTTACTGTTCACACATTTTTCTTCTTTTTCACTGGTTGGAATTTACATTGTCCCATTTGCGTCAGTTAGCTTTCCGCTGCGCAGATAGGGTTAGTAGCTGCCGTTTTCGCGGGCAGCGGGCGGAGTGTTAAAAACAACAACAACAACAAAGGATGGAGAAGATCGTTCGTACAGTGTACAAACAGCTCTACAAGAAGGCTTTGCAGGTGGAGAGGGACATTGCGATGCGTTCAGCACTTACATGCGCTCCGCAGCGCGCCTACGATCACCGCCGTGGAGAGTGGGTGTCAATAGATGTTGCGAAGCGGGCTGGGTGGCATGAATCTCGAATCTTCGTTGACGGTCTCGTACGACGACTGAACAATGGAAGAGAGTTTTTTCTTCCCACGGCGCAACATGACGCCACCTCGGACGCTGAGAAGAGCGATGGAAGCAACACCGAGGCTTCCTCTACATCCTTAGTCCGCATTCTGCGACACAGCTTCGAGAGCACACCGTTTACACCCACCCAGATTGGCAATGCCTTCGCTGCGCTAAAGGAGTTGTCCAGTGTTACTGATACTGCTGCCGAGTACTCTTCCTCTGTGGCTTTGCCACCTGAGGAGGTGAAGGACATCCCCGTGCCTAAACTTACCGTGTCTACTAGAATCGAGGAAATGCACCACATTTCGCTTACTAGAGGGCTTTCGGAAGCATTGGAGGGGGTTTCTTGCGAGGAAAGTGGTATGAGCCGCACCACGGAGGAGGGGGAGGTGTTCACCAGTGAGAAGTGTGGCACAAGCGAATCGGATGAGAAGAAGCTGGAAGAAGCTAAGGCGCCAAGCAATGGGGAGAATGTGAAAAAAACTACATTTAGCACTCCAAAGAAAGCACAACTTTTGTTGGCACATCCGCAGCTGTACGACTTCTTCCGTTATACTGTAATGATAGTTGTGCGTGTAACTCCTAACGAATCCGCTGCACTAGTCCTGAATAAACCCCTTGAAAATGATAAGGGCATGCTCATGCCTGTTAGTATGACTATGAGATTGAACAACTTACATCCACTGTTTTGCAAGCACCTTTGTAATCACACCGTCTTGATTGGCGGACCAGTCAGCCGAGGCACCTTCGATGCGAGTGTGTTGCTACTTCACCGCATCCCCGACGTCGATGATGCTATTCCACTATCACATTCGTTATGGGTGGATGGTAATTACGACGTTCTGCAGCAGAAAATAGAAAATGGCACGGCAGACCCGAAGGATATTGTAGTAATTTGTGGTTTTAGTGGTTGGGGTGTGCAACAACTGGAGGGGGAGCTGCAATCCGGCACGTGGGTTGTTGTTGAGGGGGATACTGAGGACCGTGCATTGGATAATTTTGTGTTTACCATCGCTCGTCTTGCGGGGGTACAGCCGCATGGTCCCGCCTCGTCATCGGTTGAAAACGCAGACGGGAAACAGGCCCCGTTGTCAATGGAGGAGAGGAACCGTCAGCATCGGGCTTCTCTGTGGTCCTGGGCGTATAGTGCTCTGGGCCAGCCATTCGCCTCGATGGCTCTCAACCAAAAGCCATTCACGCATGGACCACAAGAAAATTAACGCTCATTAAATATATCAGGTGAAATGGAGAGCGTCAGGTGACGTTACGAAAGTCCTTGCCCTGGTGGGAAGAAGGGTGTGTGGTGGAGGAAAGGGGGATGTGAGCTGGGGTCGTTTGAAGTGCGATAATGATGAGGGAGAGTAAGATTAAACATTAATATAAGTAAGGAACGATATGTAAGTGAGCATGATGTGGGAGATGTGTTGGGCGGTGATGAGGCTTTTGCTCATTCTGAGCTTGGTAGGGTTAGGCGTCATGATAAAATGTTCATCTGCGAATAATCAAGGATATAAAAAAGGGTGTAGTCATGCATTATTTCTCACAGATAAATAATGCTGATCACAAAAGTATCTCTGTTGTGTTGTTTATCCACTGTCTGCAAATCAATAACTTCTATATTAGGAATACGGTAGGAACAATGACTGCGGGTTCGCTGCCACCATGCAACCTGTACCTCTTATCGGCACCAGTTTCGCTGTTTTTTTGTTTTTTTTAATAGAAAAAGGAAAAACCGCATAGTTCGTGAGTAGTGATGATTGTACCCTTGTGGTATTATTTTTGCTATGCATGTACTTCAGATGGTTTTACGTGTGCTTTTGGCGGCCGCACTGTGCTATCCAGAGGAGAGAGAGGAAACTGTTGGTATCTTTTTTTTTTCCCTCCTGGCATACACATTCTGTGTCTTTGCGCAATTGGGCATGCGTGTCGCTTTTCGTTCCAAAACTGTATATTTTCTGTAGTCCGAACTTCTCCTCATTCTTATTGTCTACTTTTTCTTTTATTTTTACCCCTATCAATTTGAATAACGTTCTCGACAACTAACAGTGGTTCTGTGTGCATTGTCTGAAACATACGGCCTGTTAATCACTGTTAGTGAATCGGTCAAACAATGGGCGTAGACCTCACCGGTGTGCAGAAGAGAAAGCGGGTGGTGCGCTACCACACCTACTCGACAAACCCGTACATCAAACTTCTCATCAAGCTGTACAAGTTTCTCAGGCAGCGTACGAACTCGTCGTTCAACAAATTGATTCACAGGCGTCTGCTTAAGAGTCGTAGTAACCGCGCACCCATCTCGCTAAGCCGCATTGCTGTTTGCATGAAACGCCGATCTGTGTTCCTTGCCAAGGGAAAGAAGGCACCGATTGCCGTCATTGTCGGTGATGTGCTCGATGATGTCCGTATGACTCGCATTCCAGCCATGCGCATTTGCGCCCTGCGTTTCTCTAAAAGCGCTCGCGAGCGCATCACAGGTGCCGGCGGCCAGTGCTTGACATTTGACCAGCTCGCTATGGTGGCCCCCACCGGAAAGAACACAATGCTGCTGCGTGGCCGCAAGGCTGGACGCGAATCGGTGAAGCACTTTGGAGCTGCAGGTGTTCCTGGAAGTCACGCCAAGCCGCATGTGTCGTCGATTGGAAAGGAAAGGCAGCGGTCGAGCAAGCGCCGCCACGCATTCCGCCACAAGTAACGAGGGCCGACGCAGGTGCCGTTATGCGGTGTGTGTTGATGGAACAAATGTGTTTTCGGTTTGTGAATCCCCATGCGCGCAGAACACCATATTTTGTTTTGATTGTTTTTTTATTTCGACCGGCATTTTTCTTTGCCTCCTGCGCGCCTATGGACAGATGTCTAAGGTTTGTTACGTGGGGGCTTTGAAAAAGACATTGGGCATACGCATTTTGAGATGGTGATGGAAGAGAGTAATCCTGTCCTTTTTCCATTACGCCTGACCAGTTACTTTACCTCTCTTTTTTCTTCCTTTGTTTTTAAAAAATATATAAATACAATCATGCAATGTTTGTTTAGATTCATTTTTCCACAAAGTAGGCATCCGATAAGCGATGGCAGAGGGGGTATCGCTAACAGTTGAGGTTCCTAAGCCGGCGATGGTTGATGTGGTCGCGGATGGAATGCCAGAAGACATCGAAGCCGCTCTCGGAATCGTGATCCGGAAGGCTCGTGAGGCAAACGGTCTCATCTGTGGACTGACAGAAGTTACACAGGCCCTCAACCGCCGTGTCGTGCACCTTTGCGTGCTTGCAGAGGATTGCGATGATGAGGACTACAAAAAACTTGTCACGGCGCTCTCAAGCCAAAGTCAGGTTGATCTGATCAGCGTCAAGGAGCGGGAGAAGCTCGCTCAGTGGGCGGGGCTGACGAAGGTGGCTGCCGATGGTACCGTGCGTAAGACGATGAAGTGTTCTTGTCTCGCAGTAAGGGACTTTGGTGAGCGTTCAGAAGCCCTCGGCTTCCTCCTCTCGCGGTTGCATTAGGTAGTAGTCGTGGGCAATCCAACTGTAAGCATATGTTATTAGTGTTGAAATGATTCGTGATTATATAAGGGGACGTAACGAAACGCTTCAGAACGTGGTGAGCATAATTGTAGTGGCGTAATACTGAAGTGGTTTGGAAACCTACGCGAAGGAGTGTTGCTCCTTGCCCTAAGGCTCTCTTCGAATACATGCCCCTACGCTGAAGGACATAAGCTCTAGCTTTTCTGTTTTATTTTTTGGCCTCCACCTTCTCAGGCTCACGTATCGTTTTTTGCGTTTGATGGAGCTGTCTTGTGGTGGTGGGGAATCTTATTAACATTAACAATGACTATTATTATTATTTCGTATCCGCTTGGTTGACAAGCAAACACATACATACAAGCACATGCGCATGCAGAACCACGTCAACAAAAAAAACTTTATTGTCCCATAAGTACCTTAAGGATGTCAGTTTTCATGGTTATTCTCTCGAGGTATTTTCAAATTTTTACGATGACGCCGCTTTCATTGCCTCTCTTTGTTGACTTTTCTTACACAGCCTTCCATTTCGGCGGCAACCGTCGCTTGGGGCCCATATTGAATAAGGAAAAATAAAAGAATAAAAGAGGGTCTCGGTGGTTGAGTGGTGAGTCACTTACCCTGAGACTTTTAGTGCTCCCTCCGTATCAAATATTACAAGCCGAACCACTGCTTTGGCCATCTGACGCTCGCGTGGAAGTTCAGCTCACGCATTATAGTGTCAAAACGCACTGCCGGATTGCTCTGAGGGCCGTATTTTAGTGTGCCGAAGGGAGGTTTTGGGGTCTTTAGCTTCCAGGGAAGGCTTACCTAAAAAAAAGCCGAAAAACAAAGGGCTGTGCGTTAGGGCTAGGGCAGACTGCTAAAGGAGCCGGAAATTGAGGGAAGGAGTCGGAGCGCAACAGGAAGTGGTGCGTGTTCGGCGAGAGAGTCTGCATTGGATAGCAACTGCTAGTGTAATTTGTTTAGTAGTGTGTCGTGTTTGAGCTGTGGAAGACGGAACGCGTAGATAGCCCTGTTTTTTTTTCTTATCAAAGGCTTAAGGGGGAAAACAATATATATAAGTATTGAATTGTCGCTGGCGATATTACTCAGAGCGCTTGTGTGGCCATAAAGAAAATCAAAGCCAAAAGGTTTGTGGGGAACTAGTACCGAGGAGAGGAAGTGGAATATAAGAGAGAAGAAAAGACTTGGGGTTGTTGCTGCCGCCAACTTCTTGTTTACGAGGTGGAGGGAGAGTATCACATTGTATCACCACAAAAACGTGCGTGCAGTGTTTAGCGGCAAAGCGTGGGGTAGGGGACTTCGATTTTGTGTCTTTGTACAAGTGGGCTTGAGGGCTAAAAAGTGCTTCACCAGCTACAACATTTAGAGCCGTTGTTTGTGTTTGCACGTATTTGCCACTCGCCTACATTGCTTTTTGATCTGCCACGGGTTAGGGTACTCATTGGCCCTGATACTTCGTTTCAAAATAACTACAAGGGGTGGGGAATCGTAAGTGGACGGGCTGGTGGACGTTTTTTTTCCCTTCCTGACGAAAGGAAAGATAGGCGCCCCTTCGTGTTGATGAGTGGCGCTCCGTTTATTCCCGAGCTGTCGCTTGGATCCGTTGAGACCGGGGGCGGTTGGGGTGTTGGCGAACAGTTTGCACGACTTCCCCCAGCCGCACTGCAAGCGCAGTCTCGGTTGCAAGTTTACACCGTAGCGGCTGCGGC
The DNA here is from genome assembly GCA_002287245.1 of Trypanosoma congolense. NCBI lineage: Eukaryota > Euglenozoa > Kinetoplastea > Trypanosomatida > Trypanosomatidae > Trypanosoma > Trypanosoma congolense. The sequence goes on along the minus strand of NHOR01000454.1, from coordinate 414,734 downwards.
CGATGGGGAGCAGGACAGGGACCAGGAGTCTGAGGAGAGCCTTGTGGACAGCTGCTCAAGTCTCGACGACGGGTCGAGAAGCCACGACAATGAAACCAACAGCGTCGCAGGAGGACCCGCCAAGTTCAATGAGGGTGCCGGGGAACCCCCTGCCGCGGAGAATTCGGTTCCGACTACGCACTACGCAACTGTGTCAGCCGATGATGATGACACATTCGTGGATCACGGAAGCTCTGTGCACCTCCCGCCGCGGCAGCGGGAGGTTTCTAACGATGTTAGTAGTGTTAAGAATGCAGTGAAAACTACTGTCATCCCGCCGCCAGCTCCAGAACACGTCAAGTTCTTGCACCCTGTTTCGCGCATGTCCTTCACACAAGTTGTGCGGGCGATGGTAGTTGCGCCGGATAATGCATCGTTGTTTGTGGCTGTTGACGATGATCCCGTAACCTTGCTTGATTTCAAAGGCGCGCAACTGGAGGTTAATCGCGAATTAGATGTAACGCATGTACATGCAATGGCAGTCGTGCGGGTTCCAGCAGCAAAGTTAGTCACATTTAAAACGTCGCCAAAGCACCGGAATGCTCGTAATCATCCAGCGGCATCCACTGCTGCGAAGGCGCAAGCGGATAACGGTGTGGAAGGTGAGGACACTTATGTCCTCTGGTGTGGTGTGAGCCGCGGTACCGTTGTTATTGTCGATCTTTCAGACTACAGTGTTGCTGGTGTTCTGCGCAATGCACACTCGCAAACGATAACGGGAGTGTGGTATCTCGGTTGTGGCAAAGTTGTAACAGCTGGAAAGGATAAAGCGTTGAAGGTGTGGGACCCTCAGGCCAGACGCTGCACTAAGAGCCGCAATATTGCAACTATTATTTCTAGTGTTGTGTACGTTAGCACCCGTAAACACGTGTGGGCGATTAGCAATGACAATTACATACGGGTATTTGACTCTGCTGGAAACAATGTCCGTGTGCACAACCAGTCAAACGATAAGGGTGAGAATATGATCTCTATGAAAGGAGAAATGCGTTTCATCAAATATTATGAGGCTGGGGACCTTATTTATGTTGCCATGCCACGTACTCTTGCTGTTGTTGACCCTGGAACGGGTGCCGTCTCTAGCTTCGTTGAACTGAACTTGAGCAGCATGTCTTTTTTAGATAACAGGGCACTTGTGACCGGTTATGGAGGATTACTGCAGTGCAATAGAGAAACCATCGCCCTTCTAGATCTCAGTGACCCCTTAGCGCCATCCGTACTGTTTCGTGGTGTAGGGTTGAATGGGAGCGTAACGTCTGCTAGGGCGCAACTACTGACAGGGGTTCCCTTCGCTGTTATTTCCCAGAAAGAGGGGCGCTCTGATAGGTATCTCTCCGTGTTCAACTATGAGGACACTAAGGCATTATGCAAGAATGGGCAGCCTGTGGTCATACCACAGCAACGCAAAGTTACCGTGGAGGCGCCAAGCAATCGTCGACAGCAGGTTGTCACAGCGCAAAACGTTGCTGTCCCTCTTCCTCCTCCTTCGGTGTCCTCACCGAGTGCGGCGGCGCCTAATAATCAGAGTTTTATGTCTTATTGTAATCCCGTCGTGTTTGCAACTGACAAGCGAGCCGCATTGGTGCGTGAGGAAAGTAGTTCAAGTAATGCCTGCAACCAACGCCCCTCGGCAGTTGTGCCATCGCGTGTGGAGTCTAGCGGATTCTACAATGGTAGCCATGTTCACAGCAACGTGTACGCGGGAAACATCAGCAGGAGTGGTAATGACTACAATGCTGCCAACAGAGCCCCTCCTATGCTGATGACAACACCACCAGAGCTTATGGCCTCGTTATCAAATATCGAAAAGCAAACTGAGGACTTGAAGGCACTTTTTGCCCACTCGCGTACATCACGACCCCTGCTGGACGACCTCTCCAAGCTCCATAATTTGGTGTCCCGCCTTGCTATTAATGACCAACTGGGACCACCGATAGATAGTGCCACTCTCAACTCTATTGAACGGGAGTACCAGAGCCATGAAGGCCGCGTTATCGCTACTGCTGTAGAACGACTAAGGCTCAGTATCATAGCTGCTGCTGGAGAGCGAGCGGGAAGCTCGTCGTACGGGAGGCGTCAAGGTGCCTCACGCGGCCCTGCCAACACCGTTTCAGCTGTTAGTGGTCGGCCAAGTCCATCGCCGCGTCTCGACCTTGAGAAGCTTCGTGAGTCGGTACGGGATTCGAGCAACAGCTACAGTAGGACGGAAGATCCTACGAGCGTCAGTTGCTCCGAACTCCAGTCAGAGTCACTACTACGGTGGGTTGTGCAGCTCACCCGCTCGGGCCAAGGGGAGCGTGACTCCCACAGGCGCCAACTTGAGAGCCTTGAACGACACAATGCGCGTATTGTTGAGCGGAATGCTGCTTTTGTTAGCGGAATTGCACGTATGGAGCAGGCGCTTCGTACACAAACACAACGTTTGTTGGAGGAAATAGATGCTAGTACAGCCTATACGGCAGAAACTGGTTGGGATTCATCCAATCCGACCTTTTCCAATTGTCATATTCAATCGCTCAATCAAGCACTGCAGAAGGTGCGGCAGGTGTCTATGTCGAGTTCCCCAAAGGAAATCGTGGATGCAATAGGGGATCTAATAGAACTTAATTCGCGACTTTTGTCGGCGCAGCAGTACGCACACGAAGAAGGTGGTAGACGAAGTGTGCGGCCCGATACCGCGAGTTGTGTGGCTAGTGAGCGTGACAATTATGGGTCACCAACACGTGCTAGCTGTAGCAGGGACCGCTTCCGTAACAACGCTGCATCGACGTGTGTTACAACTTGCACAAGGTCTCCTCCCTCCAACTCACCTTTTGTGGCGCTACGACCGCAACGGGTGATGGCGATGATAGACGAAGAGGTTGCTGCTGTTGAGACTTTTGTTAAGGAGGTCGGGAAGTTTTGGTGCTGCCTTGGGGAGACGCAGAAGGTCATATATTTGCCCTATGAAGACGGGCAGAAGCCCGACCTTTCCCAGGACTTCATGCAGTACGCGGTTTTGTGGCACCTTCGCAGATCACAAGTTATGATCGATGTTTGCCGTAAGGAGTCGATTATTGTAATTGCGGAGGCATTGTTCGCCGACTTTAATGACTGCCAAGATCCTGCCGACAAAAGTGGAGGTGATACAGGTGGCTTGTCGCTAAGGGGCGAAAGATTAAATGGCCCGTCCGGGTCCCTTGGTAATAGTGGGGTGCGGAAGGGAAACGCAGCCACGGAATTTTCTTCAGTGAACAGCTCGGTGAGGTGTAATACCGCCTCGCTGGTCAGCATCAGCCTTGAATTGGAGTCAGTAGCGTCGCGCATGCGAAATTCGCGTGAGTATCTTCAGTGGACACTTCCCAGTGGTGTGTGTAAGGAGGCTGCCGGGGGCTTTTCCGTCATATCAGAGGAGAAATTCTACCTACATCTTACCAAGCTTCATGGGTTTTTATTTTGGAGTCGTGTAGCGTTGCACTTGCTGTTTGAATGTCTGGGATGTTTGAATGATTTGGTGTTTCACAGTGATGAGCAGCCCCGCTCATTCCATAAGGATAACTTTAAAGCTATGGAACAGCAGGTTGATGACTGGTACTCCTTTTTACGAGAGCTGGATAACGAATATGCGCAGTTGTGCTCCGTCTTAACTGTGTCACAGCGGGATGGTGTGTCCAACCACACGACTCGTCCGTTGTCACAAAGGCTTAGTGAGCAGGCAGGGACTTCTTACCCTCGGGAACGGAGTCAAGCCGGAGACGGTCTCGTTCCCACTGGCGTGGAGCGCCGCATGCAGTGGCTCATACTTTTTGGTATTTACATTCAGCGTGCCGGGCGTGGGGACACAATACCACCGCTTCTCGTTTCAAATGACAACAGGGGTTCGATGAACGCCCCTGACTACGACCTCATGTCCGTTTTGGATGAAATTGCCCAACGTGCGGAGGCTATGCGGACGAAGACGACAACACTTTTGTGCTACTGTCGAAAGATACAAAGCCGCTTCGTGCGGTTAGTTGAGGAAGCGGTCGTGAACGAGGAGGTGGGCCAGGTGTTTATTCCGCTGTGGCGTGGCGGTCCAATAGCCGAGCGCAACTCCAAGATTTTCTCTCAGAACAAGGAGTGATGTGTGCCAATAAGTGATGACCACGACCCGTTGCTGAAAGATGTGCGTAGCTGATTGCTTTTTCAAAAAAACACTCATTCAAGACAGATTCCTCTCTGGATTGAGATGTTGTGAAGCCACGTGCACGTGATATATTGTTGTTAAGTGCAGGGAAAGGATAGAAGGAGGAGTGGTAATGAACAGAGGTGTAGGCGGAGCATTGACAATGGGAGGATCATGAGTGGGCGCAGTATGCAAGCGGGAGAGGAAGAGGAGGGCAAACCCGGGAAAAATTGATTTTCTCTTTGTTATACTAATGTGCAGAAGAGCCGGCGCTCAGCTCTGTTTTTTTTTTTTTTTTGCGGTAGTGGTAACGGTAGAACGGCCAGGCGTGTCTCTGTTGTGGCCATGTGGTAAACATGCAATTCGCACACCCTTTGTTCTTTTTTTAAAAAAAGAAGTAATAAAATATTTGTTCCTTCTCTTTCATTTATGTGCCTAAGTGTATTGCTGCGTGGGTAGACATGAGGTGATGGGGGTGGTGTGCATCTGCGGCACTGTGTTGTAGTCCCGAAGAAACCTTGACATCAGCAGCCGGCTGTGGTTTTCTCATTTTTGTTTACGCTCACCTTGGCTAAATACGTATATATATACATATATAGGCTTTTTTCTTCTTTATTGAATTTCTGCTTCAAGCGTCACTTATTTTCTTTGCCCATACACTGGTTTGCCCTCCCGGCCAGTAATGGGGGCATTTTGAACGAACCTCCTTTCGCTCCTCCTCGTTTTTCTTCTGTTCCTCGGGTGGAGTGTCTGTGCCGTGGCCACCATGTTTGTGCGGGGGAAGGGGGTGATTCTGAGGAGATGGGGAGGGTTCATGTACGATTTTAAAAAGAAAATGTTCTCTCCCTTACACCCCTTTGTTGTTGTTAACTTTTGGCCCTTTAATATTCAAGAATCAGAAAGGAAAAGAAAAATCCCATAAATCTTGCACTCATGAACCTTTTACCAGTGCTGGTCGCAGGGGCCCTGCCCTTTACGTTAGCAAAACTCACGCCGGGATGTAGCTCGGGATGACCTTCGAGGATCGTGGAAGTCCATCGGGGGAATTAGACGTGGAGAACAGGGGAAGTAAATGTTGGACGTTTCCTTTACGAGAGATAGAAAAGAAAAGAAAGAAAAACGGCTTCTTTTCCTCTGTACTTGTGAAAGAGATGGTGGAGAGCGCATTGTGTTGTTGTTCCAAAAAAAAAAAAATGGTTGAAAAAGAAAAATTCTGCGGTAGGCCCTCAAAGGCCCGTGCCCCTCTTTTTACTATTCTTGCTTGTCTGTCACCCCTTTCCTATGTATTCGTGAGCGTTTATCTTTTGATGCGGGTGTACGAACGTATCTAGTTACAAATAACCTGTAGGTGCGTCGTGTATTTTCCACTCGTTGTTCCATGATACTTCTGCTGCCTCTTCTCTTTCCTGTTTATGCTGTTAGCCAGGTGGTGGCATTAGTTGACACACGGGCAAGGGGAAAATCATACAGGTACACGCCACTACCGAGCTCCTCGTTTGTTTGTGCATATACGCACGTGTGTCAGGTTAATACCCATCGGCAAAGTGGCCACAAAAGGCACGCGGAGTGTGCCCTGGTGATATGCTGGGGTTGGACCGATTCTGTATTATGTTTTACCAAATAAACCCAAGCGACTACCCAGAGTACATGAAGTGTGAGCGTGTCAGCGAACAGCCAGGCACTGTTCTGATGGAGTCTAGGGCTATGCAGGGAATTCGGCGTACTGTCCCCATTGGTTATCTTCTCTCCGTCCTCTATTTTTACGGATACCACAGACCGCGACTTTCCTTCGCCGATCGTGAAATCTCCAAGCTTCACCACTACTTTTATCCGAGTGCGGGTTACACCACCCCCCTTGGAATCGCTGGAGGCATCGCTTACGCCTGTTACTTTGACGGTTTTTGCAACTGCTCCAGGGAAAATGTTGCCAGTGCAGCGAATAAGGAGCGATCGAGGGCTTTGGCGGCATGGAAGCAACATCAAGACCTGTGGGAGCTTCAGCAGGCGAGTCAGTGCTGGTATTCCTGGCGAAGGTTACTTTCTTTCGGGCGGTATCGTCAGGGTTTCGGCGGTGGTGATGACGGCGAGGATTGTAGGGCGACGTATGAGGAATTTTTGGATCCACATGGCATTATTGGTGTTGGGAAGCAAGTCCCAGAGGTGAACGATCCCAGTTTTTATCAGTATTATAACAAGCAGCAGGTGGATGCGTTAGTCAGCGCTGCCATGCGGCTTCGAAGGTCTCCCGAGGAGGAGCGGTGGATCCAAACATGTGGGCGATTAGGCGGCTATGGTTCCATTGGGATGCTGCTTACGTGGAATAGCAGGGGGATGTTTTTTCGGCTCTTTATGGGCCTGGGGCTTGGGGTGGTGTGCGGGGGTTTTATTTCTGCTGCTAAACTGGATTCGTGAGGAAAATGCGGAGGGTCCTTCTTTTCGTTCTTGTGGTGGTTTCTTCACCCCGCTGTGGAAGCAAAATCGTGATGGCAAGGAGTGTATATGTGCGCCTTTTCTTTTCCTCTTGCGCAACGACGTAGTTTTCCATCTGCTTTATGGTGTATAATAACTGGAATTGCTTTGTTGCGCGTATCTTATCAACTTGAGAACCTATTGGCAACACAACATACATCTTAATTGTATTTCCCTTGACCCGTTTTGTTTGATTTCTAACATGTAGATGAGGCGAGTTGTCAGTACCCTCGCTGGGCGATGTGAAGGTCCTGCCACGAGACACTTCCCTGCTGGCTATTATCCTTTAGCTCATCTTGAGCAGCGTGTGTGCTGTAGCACTGCGAAGGGCGGTGAGGAGCGCACCATTTCTAAGGACGGTGACGGGAATTGCCTTAGTTTATTCCTCAAAGTCAGCTGACGAGGACATCGCTACCGTTGTATCATTCCCGAGCCACGTCGGAGGCACCCTCGTCTTTGAATGTTGCAGTAATCGCAGATGTAGATGCCTTCAACCGGCTCGTTGAGAGCGTCTTCGCAAGCAACGAGAAAGGGGTCAACAGTGTTATTCGTGATTTGAAGGATGCGTGGAGGTATCAAATTGAGGCCATCGCGCCTAAAGTTGTCGCAAAACATCGTATTGACGACCATATTAATAACATTTATGCACCATTGCTACGTTATATGATTGCTGTCTTATTGGTCGGGCAGTTCATCGTGTTCTTTCACTGGGTTTTCGTGGTATTCGACTGGAACTTGGTTGAACCCATTACTTACTTCATTGGTTACACTACGGTGTGGATTAGCCTGGTGCTTCACTGCTATTCACCTCGAGGACTCTCGTTGGAAGCAGTGCTGGCTGAGAGACGTCGTGGGGTGCTTTATAAACGAGCACACATCGATGGAAAGCGAGTTGAACGACATCTGAAACACCTTTCGGATGTGGAGTCGCAGCTGAGGCGTTACGGGAAAGTGTGATGTCACGTTGCTTGTGACTCAAGAGTACGTTGAGAGTTGGAGGGTACGTTAAAAATTCCCCTCTTCACTCTCTTCCATGTGCTCCTTGGTTTCATGTATCCTTTGGTTCATCACTTTTCTCATTATTTTGGTGGTGCTGTGCTGTTGTGCATATCTGTGGTACTTCAACTAAAATGTAGGGCAGTTGGCTTCGCATTGGGACAAATGGACGGCAACATTTGTCATACGTTTCTCTGGTCTTCTTGACATTTTTTTTGTAAGAAAGAAAAAAATATCTATGTGGCTCCGGTGTGCAGAAGCTTCGGACCACTCCAACTCAACAACTACCCGTTCATTATGCCATTACGTTAATAAGTGGCCATGATGTAGACATATGTTTGATGGATTTATGTTTTTCTGTTGTTCCTATGCTTGTATATATATATATATATATATATATGTCATTTGTGTAACAAATATCTTTTCTCTGCGTGCTTAATAAATTTGTTTTTTTTCCTATAAAAAGTTATACATAGAGCCTTGTTTGCACCTTTCTATGCAACAACCGTTTGGTCTGACAGTTCAGGGCCTTCACACTCGCTCCAGAGAAGAGCGAGTGGTCCAGCAGCGGGTCGTGAAGCGGCAGAGCTCCTCTGTGTCAACGCCTTCTGCATCGTCGTCCAGGCCAGCCACGACGTCAGCTGTAGTTTTAGCCAACGGGGAGGGAGCCGATGTGCTGAGGTGCTCTTCCTCTCCCTCGCCTCCCTTCGCTTCTCCGCCACCGTACTCCGGTGCCTCTCAGGAGACAGCGCTGATGGCGATGGAAGGCCCGCTTCCCGCTGAGGTGCGACAGATTATCCACAGCAGTTGTTCTGGAAGTGACGCTGAGTTGGCTGAGAGGCACGCGCGCCGTTTGCTTAGCACAGGTCGGCGTGTGAATGTTTACCGCGCCGAATTACAAAGTGCCATTGAGGAAGTGAATGACGTAGATCAGTTAGTAAAGCAACACCAGATTGTTCAAGCTGCCCTCCGCACGGAGTTGAGTGATCTGGACGCTCGTATTGAGAAGCTGATGAAGGAGCGGCAGCTTTGTGAATATCAACTACGCCAGCAGGAGACAGAAGCAGAACGAAAGATGGCAAAACTGACGGAAGCAAACATGAGGGTAGATAAACTGTCTTCAACGATAGATAGCATGACACACGAGTCGCTTGCTGGGTACGTTCTTCTGCAGAAGCTCGTGCCCAATTTGCATGTGAATAACTACCTAACATAGATAGCTAGAGGTGAATAAGGGAATGACTGTTGTTGTTATTAGCGGTGGTGTGTGTTTGTGTGTGCGGAGTGAAACACTGTTCAAAACAGATCGGCGCTTTGGGTTAATAGTGCCGGCAGCCACGCTAGAAATGTGCGTGTGACGGACCGTTGGATTTAATTCATCTTCATTTCTGCACTTTACTTATTCCTTCCTCTTATGCGCAGTGCGAGAGGGTAATGAGATCCCTAGGTGTTTTCCCAGCGTTGATGGCAATCATTGTGTGCGATTGGCACTCTTATTATTTCTTTTCCCCTTGTCGTTGCAGTTACCCTGTGGCGATGTCGGTGGCTTACATTTACCCGGTGCATTCGGTGCGTAAAACGTTCCTAACATCACGTGGAATGTGTTTCCAACGATCATTGTGATCCATAGGGGAATGATAGACTCAACTGGAGTTTCGTTTTTTTCTTTCTTCTCTGCATCTTTTCATTATCTTTCCTCCGATAATATTTCATAAATGCATTTAAGCATCTGGATATGATTTTCTACTGCAGCGCTTTACTCGTTTCCTTTTCTAGTTGGTTGATTTCGTTTTCCCCTAGTCGCTTCCTTTTTTTTTTAAAAGGAAAAACAACACGTTTTAGTGTTTTTTCTTTGCTATTCGCACACCTGTATTACTTTTCCACACTTTCAAGTGGATGAGTCATAGTGATTTCAACAGTGTGGAGCTGGAGCTTCGCAAGATTGAGCAAGACTTTGCATCGGGTAATATGGGTCTATTTGGGATTCCAGCAACACGTGAGGGATTCGTGCGGGAGCTGGGTAAAATCTCTGATATCGAAACACAGATATATTACAGGACCTGTAGTTTGCTTAATGCGGAGACATCGGGTGACCATAAACTGCGTGCCATGATGTACAGCACCACGGACTCGCCTCGCAGCACAGACAACAACAGCAGCTTCAACAACAGCGGGGTGGCTGATACCCCCGGCGGTCAGGGGTCACGCCAACAGGGAATGGACGCTAGTGGTGGCGGCATGGACTTCGACAGGAACGTGCCGTTAAGAGGAGGCAACGAGGCTAGCGAAGCCATGAGGCACTCGGCGGCAGTTCCGCCGCTGCACCGTGTCAGTGGTGGGAACGGTGGTGACGGACCCACAGCGTCAGAGTTTGACCCCACGGCGGCAAAGCATCAGCCGCAGATGTGGAAGAGTGACGCCAGCCTCACGGAGCGACCCTTCCAGGATATTTCAAAGCACTTTAAAGTTTTGGAGGGAGAATTCAATGTAATTGGGGAGCATATGCGGCAGATATCTACGCACCTTCTCCGGCTGAACGAGATTGCGGAGCAAGGGAGAGACAGTGGTGTGGGGATTGGCTCATAGTGTTGTTGTGTGTCTGCGGGTTGCCAATACATCTTTGAGCGCCCTTGCTTATATCCTTACCTTCGCTTTCATGGGTGGCATGCCCCTTCTATTTGAGCATTCCTCGTTCTTTCTGCCTTGTTTTTTTTTTTCGGTGCGCATCGTTCTTATGAGTTTTCCCAAAGAATGTGGAGTAAATATTATCGTCGAACACTTGTCGAATGCTTTAGTGACTTGTGAAGTGAAACAACACAATATACTGACACGTTTAGTGTGCAGATTGCCAACCATTAAAAAAACACTGCTTGTGTACACTACCTCCATGCACCCACATCTTCCCTCCCCTTGCTCTTTTGACCCACGTTCTGCGTTCGATTTTTCCCTTTGTTCCCTCGCGCGCAGAGTACGTTAGTGGGCAAGAGTGACAAATACAGATTTATTACATATATATATATTTCCTTTCGGCATTAAATACTGGAGAAATGACGTCTTTAGCCAGCAAGGAGCTAACAGCAATATTCACGGCCACGCTTTCAGCGGACAAAGTTGTGAGAAATCAAGCAGAGTCCACCCTAACGAACCTTTCTGCTGATCCCAACTTTGTCCCACACCTGATTAAGTTTTCATGTCATGACTTGCATGATGCTGGTGTGGCCGCGCAAAATGCCCAGCACGCTGCCGCTATCCGTGTGCGTAATGTCTTGAGCAACAGCAACTGGAATGATAATCAATATTTTACCGAGGAAGTTAAGGTCGCCGTCCGTGAGTGTATCGTACCATTGCAGTGCTCTTCTCACGTGCCAGATGCTGTCCGGCGGCAGCTGCTCGCTGCCACTCAAGATATCATTTCATATGACTACCCGGATCGATGGCCCACGTTGATGTTACAGCCGATGACAATTCTTCAGGGGTGCATAAATATTCTTAGCTCTGGTGGAGATAGTCCATCAACGCCTTTGTACACAACGGCGGTGACTCAGCTGCGGGCAGTGTTGGGTGTTTTTCTTGCCTGTTGTAAGCATCACGACAACCCTATAAATGTTGATGCGGAAGCTGTGGACGGCTTCGCTGATGTCGCCGTGCCATTGCTCATTCCCCTTGTTGAGCTTCTAGGGCGTTTGTGGACACAAGAGACATTCGGCAGTCGCAGGGAAGCGATGCATGCACATTCGAGATATCTCCACAACACACAGTGCTCTTCGAGTGCCTCCATATCGTATTCAAATGTCTCTACACCCTCACTTCATCGCGCTGGCCCCGTTTTCTTTGCAAAATACCCGAAATGGAACGTTTTTGCCGTATTTGTGTGGTACAGCCATTAGGTGCAGTGCATAATACTTTACTGCCACTATACCGTCAGCGTATATCTATCGGTATCGATGATATTGATGGCAGGGAGGGCGAACTTTTCGCTGAAACAAATGAATCCCCCGTGTGGAGGTTTCTAAAATGGTTGATGAAACTCTCGCTTCAGTTGGTACAAGACCTCATGTTCCCTAAAAGGTGTGAGACACGTGTAAGGAATGCAGCGAAATACTTTTGTTCTCACATTCTTCCGTGTATCGTGCAGCAGTCATTCCAATTGGTTCGGTGGCACGCTACCCCTCGTCATGTCACATCAAAGGCGTATATTATTGGGCTTGAGATAATCACAGCAGCGGTCGAGCACCGAGCGACTTATTCTGACATCGTTGCACCGAACACTGAGGAGCTGCTTACGCAGCTGCTATTTCCACGTTTTGCCTTCTCTCTTGCGGATGAAGAACTGTGGTCGGCGAACCCCGTTGAGTACGTGCGACGGCAGGCAGATCCTGCAGGTGATCTCTACAGCGCCCGCATCGTGTCCGCCAATCTCATGCTTGCCCTTACGGCTTCCACCCATTCGTTCAGTGACACGACGACGATGGCACATTTCATGCAGTTTATCCTGCAGCAGCTCTCCACCCACTCTAGCGGAGCTGCGTGTGGTGATGCTGCAGCTACTCGTGTAGTGGATGCTTCACTCTTTGCCATTTTTCAGTTCGCGGGCGTTTTGGACGTGGCTGAGTTCGGGAGTGACAAGATCGAGTGGTTGTTAATGGAATACGTTGTACCAGCAACCACTTACCCTGCTGGTGTCCTTCGAGCGCGTGGTGTGCTTGTGCTCAGTGCGTATTCACGAAGGGTAAAGTGGAGCAGCCCCCAGGCGTACCAGCGTGTCGTCGGTGCAGTACTTCCGTTGCTGCAGGACGCTGACGTGCCGGTGCGTATCCAGGCATGCACAGTCCTCGCCCCACTTATATGCCACCCATCCGCACTGGAGGTTGTCACGCCTTGCATTGCCGAAGTGATCCAGCATTACTTTACCGCGATGCGGGTAATGGACAACGAGAGCGTTGTCCGTACGCTGCGTAAGACAATCGCGTACTACCGCGGCACTCTCTCACAGTGGGCGCTAGAGTTGGTGGATATGCTCGTTCAGTGTTTCGAAGGGTTATACGGACGTACGGCTTCAACAGAGCACGCTGACGCTGTTCTGGATTCACTTGACGCTGAAGCTGGCAAGAAGCGGTCAAAGGCATTCAGTTTGAGCGAGGGAGATGTTACGGATACAATCATGGCCGCCGACGAGGTGTTGGATACACTTATCACAGTGGTGCGGTCGCTTCCACAGGAACAAGGGACCAGTACTATGGTGGACCCCGCGAGCAACTTACTTTTGCGAATTCAACATCGTATAGCTCCCATTCTTTATTCTGTGTTAGCTCAGGAGAGCGGCAGCAGCTTCGGTTTTATGGACGCTGCGCTGATGCTCCTGACCACCACCCTTTCCAAGAGCACTTCAATTTCCCCAGGTACATGGACGCTTTTGTTGTGTCTTCACCGGCTGATATCACTGGGCTCGGCGGATTACTTTAGCCAGATGCTTCCTCCACTTGACAACTTTGTGTGTGTCGCTCCGCAGTTATTTTTGTCCACTCCAATGAGTGAATTGTGTGAAGTGCCACCGTTTGCCGCAGGCTTCGCCCACTTGACCCCTGCACAAGTTGTCAGCATAATGTGTGATGCTGTGCTCAGTGGGGGTAGCGATCTGCGCTTGTGTGAGCTCGCTGCGGTGCCGAAAATTTATGACTCACTCTTGCAGAACCTCTGGGCAGTGAAGAGGAAGGAGGAATGCGCTTCTCGGGTTTCCGTGGCAAATGGCCTTGCACAGTACGTGACACAGACGGCGGTTCGTGTTTTGGGTGATGAAATGTGTCGGAAGAAACCTCGTTCCGCCTTCGTCGTTCTCTTCGTTAACAGCATTTTCTCAGCAATTCTTGCTGATACGGAACTCACTGTATCGTCCCTTCATTCTGCGGGGGCCCTTACCCCATTGATTGAAAATTATATTGGACTAGTCCGGAGGAAGGAAGTGAGTAATATGTTACGCTCGTATGACCGTCGACTCTTTGTTTTGGCAATGACGTCACTCACAGAAATTGCGTTAACACTGGACTCACAGCTTTCGGCCTGCGTGGGTGAGTTGCTTTGCGGTATTTTTCAAAGTTCCGTGTTGATGGACTACAGCGTGGCAGAGAGCACAATGATAATGCAAGAGGTAGAAAAGCGGAAGTCCGGTGAGATTGACGAGGATGAGTGGAGCGATGGCTTTGACGACGATGACGATGACAGTGCTCTCGTTTGTGGAGAAGACGAAGAAGACGATGATGAAAGTGATGTGAGTGAGGAGGGTTATGGCGACAGCGATAATTCCAGTAATGACGGCTCCCCATTCCAAAAAGATGAGCACCTGAAGAGTCTGTTGATGGCGGCCGCAGCAGCGCGAGGTGATGCAGTCGGCGATGACGGCGAGGATGATGACGATGCACACCTCTTTGACGAGGGGGACTTTGTCAGTCCCATTGATGTGTGCAATCCATGGATGCTTCTGCTGGATGCTGTCAACCACATTGCTTCTTCGGGCCAGGCACCTAACCCATTATTTCAGACAATGAAGAATAGTGCGGTGCAACAACAACTACAGCGTATTCATAAGGTAAGTGATATGATGGTGGAGCTCATGGCACTACGGGAAGCCTCTACCCGAAAGGGCTGACATGGGGTTATTATTTTTTGTTGTTGACCTCTATCCTGCGAGAAGAAAAAAAATATAAGTGCTTGAAAGACTTTCCCCTGATTATCTTTGATCTGCTTAACGATTTCGCTCACTACGTGTAAGAATAATAAAAACTCGTATAATCATCGTCTCCGAAGACTATAACTTTAAGGTGGGGGCTGTTTCCCATTTTTGTTCTCTTGCTGCCTGAAAACTCTTTTGCATGCTTGCGTGTCATGTAATTTTCCTATGTTCTTCCTTTCTTTTTTTTCTTTTCTTTATGTCTCGTATATGCGCTTTCTTCGTTTCTATGTTGTAAGGATGTTGAGTCGTAGCCTTTGGTGTCCCACTTGGCTCTCCACCCGGTACTTCGCAAAGCGATATCTTGGTTTTGGGATAACTCTATTTTTGCTGATATCGTGTAACCTGATTACCGTAGTCCGCCTTCATCTCATCGTTCTGTTCGACAATCCTGCTTGGTATGACATCTGTCTTACCGTTCTATTTGCGGTGCTGCTGCTCCTCACGTTCTTGACGTTTGGCCTTTGCTCCTTCGTCAACCCCGGCCGTACCCCTGCGTGGCTGGCGGAGTCACGTGTGGAGGGCTTCGTTCGGAGCCTACTCCTTGAGCTGCTGCGCCTGAGAAATGGGGAAGCGAGCAGTGACCAGTGCTGTTTGAGATCTGCTCAGCAGCTGGCGGTGAACGAGGCACTCGCCCAATTTAAAGATCGGTGGTGCTGTACTGAAGGCTCCACCTCAGTCGTTGTGAATGACAGCGACGCGGACGAACTCGATGAGCATGAAAGCCTTTTAACTCACTCACAGAGGGGAAGCCAAATCTCCTCGACGCTGAATGGCGTGCGTCGTAGAGATTCCCCCCGGACGATGAATTTGCGGGCCACTTACGTGGAGAAATTTATGTGTGTTGTTTCGGAAGCACTCGGCGCCCTGGACAGCACCCCTGAGAATTTTCAACAGGAGATGTCTTTTTTGTTAGGTGGAGCGAGGTGGTGTCGCTTTTGCCTGTTGTATAAATTAGAGGAAACACATCACTGCTCCACCTGCGGTAGCTGTGTATACCATATGGATCATCACTGTCCATGGATTGGCCAGTGCGTAGGGAGGGGAAACCGCAAATTCTTCTTGCTCTTCGTGGGAAACCTTGCTTTACTATCGACGGTGATAGTAGTGCATGTGGTGTGTGCCAGTAGGACACATAGGATCGATATTTTAGCGCACAAAGGGTCAGTTTTGCTTTTGATTTCATTTATCATATGTGTTTCAACAGCAGCGGTTATGGCACTCTTCCTTGCCTTCGAGCTTCAGGGATTGTCTAGGGGTCAAAGTAAGCTGCGTGTCATGCTGCAAGAAAGGCGCAGGACACCTGGTTCCCTGCGCCGCGGAAAGTATTCCAAGTTGGCGAGTAGAGGGGCAAACGGCACAAACCACCGCAGTACGCTGGACAACCTACGCTTAGTGTTTGGAGTGGGAGACGTCTTCCCCTGCTGGCTGTTGCCCACGTATCCTCAGTGGCCTCCACTCGAGGAACTTGAGGTCAAATTTTGGGAAGAGTTGGGGGAGACTGTTCTCAGGCAGGTGAGATATGTGGTGGACAAGGAGCTGGAGGAATGTGCCCCGAGCGGAGCTTGATACTCTCGTAGTTTGTGCCGTTGATACTTACCAATCCCATGTTTGTCGTGCACATCTGAGTTATTGTACATATTGTTTTCAAGAAAAATATGATTCTTTCACTGTGGATCCATGTGAGGGATCCCATGGGTTGCTTCCTTGGCTTAGGGTTTTGCCTCTCCCTTTCAGGTATGCCGTAACATGTTGCTGATGAGTCTCGTTTGGACGCATTTACGTACCCCCTTCCTTTTCACTTGGTTGACCTCAAGCAAGTATGCTTCTTCACATTTATTAGCATGCGCTTGTGGCTGTACGAATGGATGGAAGTGTGGCCCCTTGTAGCTCGTCGTTTGTGTTCTGCTGGGGGCCTTTTCTCGGTGTGCGGGCGCAGTTTTTTTCCATTGTGTATGTGCGTGCCGAAGTTGGGGTTTTCTTTCCTCGATTTTAGGGTCTTGTATTATATTGAACTAAGATTTGGTCACTTAGCAGCAAAGAAGGACTTTTGTACCAGTACATAGCCGTTGTTTTAGATGGACATTGCTCATCCGTGCCATCTGCGTTTGCCACCCCTTTCAACCCCTTCCACGTACTTCTCATCGCTCCCACAGACATGCGTTACTCTCTTTTTTCTATTTTATTTTTGAATTTATGTACGAGCGGAGTTGCGCTTGTCATGTCACAACCGAATGAGTTTCGTTAGCGCCGGGATTCATGCTTGCACATCACGCCTTTTTTTCATTTTATACATTATTCCCTAAGTGGAAGGCGTGACTTCCTTTTTGCTTTAGATTCACTCACTTCAGGCTTCCGAGACAGCCATACTCCCGTATAAGTTGATACGCGGCGGGTTAGGGCGTGATGTGTTTCATAAGCCATGAGGAATTTGCGATAGTTTTCAGTAGCCATCCCTGTCATGACCCCATGGGTCTTTGCTGTCGTGGCGCTGAAAACTTTCGCTTATCTACTTTTGGAAGATTATTGGTTTTAAGCCTTGTTTGTCTTTCTTTTCGCGCTGGTAGAGTTCATATTTGTGGAGGCAAATGGTACAGGTAAAGCACAAGGATAGTAAAATAACTGTGCGTAATATAATCTCGCGGGGCGCTTCATAGTGCTTCGCCAACAAAACATCATTTATGTTTTTTTTTCGTGTTATTACTGCCACTACGATTATTTACTATTTTAGAGGATAAGAAGCACTAATTAGTAATTTTGGGGAAAAGAGCGCACATTCCAAAGAGGAGAGAAGAAGTGTGGAGAGCTTATTATTATTTAAACTCATTCGTCGGTCGTGGCAGTGGTATCGCCTCTGTCGAGTACACAAGTGGCCGGAATATTTTGCCTTAAATTAAAGGGAGGACAGTAAAGACTAAGGGGGAGACCACGGGATAATGTCAGGGAACGGAGCCATCGCGTCCCTCATTGCGCAGAACCCCGAGGATGTATCCATTTCTGTGCTTTCATGCGTCGTTGCCAGTCTTTCAGCGCCTGGAGTGGCGCAGGATGTCGTTGAGAAGGATCGGCCTGTTTGCTGCAAACTGATGGAACGACTCGTCATGGCTGCGAACGACAGCACTAAGAACGCCGGTCTGCGGCGCATGGCGATAGAATGCCTTTACGCTCTCTCCAACGTCCCCAATGACGAATTCCGACGTGGGGATTTGTGGGGAGCTGTGCAGAAGCTGAACGAATCCTTCGAAGCATTCCTGGAGTCGCAAGGGGTTGGGGAAGATGGTGGAGATGACTCCCAGCATGAAATGTTAACTGTGTTGCTGCTCCGCTGCGGTGGGTACGGGCGACTGAGCGCCGGTGATTTGCTTCAACAGATATTCGCCGGAGACGTTACGCGATTTATGGCTACGCTGCAGGTAATCATTAAGAATCGCTCACTAGAATGGGATATTCTGCATGCCTGCATGCGGTGCATGTATCAGCTTTCAACGCCTTCAAGTTATTTTGTTGCACCGGATGGTAACCAGCCCATTGAAACGACGAAAATCAGTGATTTCCAAGACAAGATTGCGTCGCTGCTGGTTCACCTCTGTCAGCAAAACGCACTGCAGGAGGTGTTTGCAGAGATTACTGCGCGGTGGGAGGCTGCTGTGCGTGAGCATCAATTCGATTTGATTATAAACGGGAAGAATACCCTGTCCGCGTCCGCAGCCAGCGGTGTTGTTATGAATTACGTGTTAATATTCCGTTACATCTCGGTGATGTTGCTTAATGTTGCAGACTTCTGCGAGCGGATGGATCTTGTGCACAGCTACCAGAGCTCTCTAACGAGCAAACACCAAGGTTTCTTAGTAAACCCTGTTATTCCCTTCATTCGTCTTGCCATACGCGCCTGGGAGGTCACACGTGACCCCACGGCCCCAGCAGACTCTCAGGAAAATCCATACATGAATGCTGCCGTGTTGGCACTTCGACTTCTACGTTTTGCCTTCTACCACACAGCGCCAATGACGCTGCAGGAACCCCTGGTCCTGGCACTTGCTTCACTAACAGAGCAGGTGCACCTCATGGAGCCGTTGCTTCGGACGGAGTATGTCGGTATGCTTGTGCTTGTACTTACAACGGAGGTCTTATGTAATGTGAATGCTTCCACTGTTCCCGCGCTATCCAAACACTTTACGTCATTTGTAACTCTCCTGGTGGAGGACAGAAGCCCACTTCGACCTGGGGCTCAATTCACCACTGCGCAGGCTTTCGCATACTGCATTGCGAACGATACTTCCACCTACTGTGTGAATGAGAACGAGTCCGTCTCCTTTTTGCGAGAGAAACTGCGAAGCGATGAAACCGTCGCAATTGGGGAGGCGACAATGGCCATTCGTGCCCTTGAGGAACAGCTTACAATGTTGCAGTCGCTCATGATGGAGCTAGCAATTGGACAGCTGCTGGGGGATCTCTGTCTGCTTGTCCCCGAGGGTGAGGAAGGTAGGCGAGGACTCGCTGGCTGGGCTAGTGCGATGCAACTTTCCAACGCTGCCGCAGCGGGAAAGGAGACTGGTGGTGAAAGGAAACGGAATCAGGGCGAGAAAAAGCGGAAGCACCCACAGGAGTACGTCTGTATGCTGACCAAGAAGCTCATGCGGGAGCCTGTTGTGCTAAGCAACGGAAACCGTTATGAGTTTGATGCCCTACAGAAAGTGGCGGATCGCGTTGGTCATGTGGATCCTCTGACCGGGGAAGCCTTCAACGAGGAGATCCTTGTCGATGTGGGGCTACAGCAGGAAATTGCACGCTACAGGGTGGAGATGGCTGCGCGCGGCGACAAGAACGCAATACCATGATGTGGTGCTTACAGCACTTTGCCCGAGTAGTCACCCCAATGTGGTGTTGGAAATGAGGGTTGAGAAAGACGACGAAAATTTTCTTGAAACTGTACCGAGCAGTTAGGGAAAAGCCCTGTTCGAATGCGTTTGCACGTGGAGGGCATAAATAGAAACCATTGGCAATACTTCTGTGTTCCGTTGTTTTGCTTATAGCGGTAGAGCGACATAACATGTCGCGCGTTGAGGTGATATTATTGCCTGGTTGTGTGGAGCGTTTTCCTGAAGGCGAAGGGGAACAGCAGCAATGAGACAAAGCGAAAGGCATTAACCGGCGCAGCGAACCCGGCCGCAAAAAGCGGTTTAGGATATTTCAGGAAAAGTTTAAAAGAATACGAATAGTAAGAGGTGTGCTTATACATCAGTGCAGAGTGGTGGTAAACCATTTATATAGATTAAAATGGGGAAGTTCGGTGATACAGCGGTAACAAAATCTCCGTGTCTATCGCGCTACATTGAGTAGAATGATACGCTTCGCTCGTACGTGACAGTTGTGGGGGTACGCGGCTGATGACAGTGACATTTACTGATGTAATGGTTGGTGGATAAGCTGATCAATTGAGTGCGTGGAGACAAAGGGATCGCTGGCTTTCCGACTCGGTTGATGCGTTTGCTGCAGCCCTTATTACTGAAAGGGGGTGAGTCCCGGTGTTGTGGTGTGGACTAAGCGCAAGGTGAAGCGTCGTGGTCGCTCAAAATTAGAATCGAAGGATCCCTTGCAATGTGAAGTTGTGTGACAAACATCATCCTGCAAAAATGTCCCTGTGCACACGCATACCTCGTGGTTCAAACCGTTGCGCACACTTAATCGTTGAGTTTGGGAGCGGGATGAGCCATCGCCAGCTAATGTTCAACAAATTGCACTGTTGCTGCACCACAGGCGAAGCGTGCACGGGAAACTTTTGGCCGGAATGTGACGCGCATAGAGCGGAATGTCCCCAGTGTATTATGAGAAGAGGGAGAGTAAGCTCATTTTCCATAACCCCGACTGTGCTGAGTCCGCGATGTGATGATGCAACGTCACTTTTACGTCGAAGACGAAGTGGCACCTCACTCAAATTGGGACACGCGAGGACATGCTGCGACGACCAAGCAACGTCTCTTCTGCGCGGAAACACTATGATCAACCCTTATTCAGAGCTGATTTCCGCTCTGTCGTGCGTACTTCAACGTCCCGGACTTCTCTGCGGAGGCTCTTATAGAATGTACGAAAAGGAAGAAGAAAAATAATAAGAACAAGCCGTACGAGTGAATGTACAGGCTATTTGTTCACGATTATTTTTATGTTTAAGAGAAACAGCATGAGTGAAGGACAATATATATATATATATATGATTGCTTATTCTTTATTTATTTATTGGTCATGTGTCTGGTTTTATTGATTGCCCTTGTTTCGATCCATTGTGGTAGTTCTCTTCTTTTAATGCAGGTGTTCTCTCTCTCTTTCTCTCCGTGTGCCCCTTATTTTTACTCTGCTATGAGTCGTTCTCACTCTTCTGCTTCCCTCGTGTTTGTGTGTGCGTCTCTCGTTCATGAATAAATTTATTCATTGTGAACGTGATCTGCATTTAACGTTGAGACGCGTGATTGAGTCAAGGGTAAATACATAAGTTTTTTTTTTTTGCATGGACCACTGCCTATTTCTCCTGTGCTTGAAGGTGGGTATATTTTTTTGGCCATGCGAATGGCGCTCGTTCAACAACTGTGCCTTGATTCCTCTTCCACAAATGCGGGGGCTTACCATGTTTTGAAAGAAAAGTTTCGCTTCTTCTCTTTGCCATTGCTTGGATCACAATGTTGCCGCTGGTTTGGTCACTGTTCTTTCATGTGGTCAACCGTTCAATACATTCCATCGAAAAGTAATAGCCGGGTGTTAGTTTCAATCTTAATTAGG
Organism: Trypanosoma congolense; assembly: GCA_002287245.1. Classification (NCBI taxonomy): domain Eukaryota; phylum Euglenozoa; class Kinetoplastea; order Trypanosomatida; family Trypanosomatidae; genus Trypanosoma; species Trypanosoma congolense. Next base: position 393,591 of record NHOR01000454.1, on the reverse strand, counting down.
GGAAAAACGCCTTATAGCACATAAGCCACTTGGGGAAAAGCGGGGCGTGCGCAGGTTTGATCCACTGTGCAGTTGTGTCGTAATTGTACCGCATCGGCACTACCAGGGACAGAACCAAGGGTTGAGCCTCCCTCAGTCTAACCATGCATTTTTGTTCTTGGTTTGCGACTTGTGGAGAAAAGAGAGATAGTGCGGGGACGGCATTAATTAACAACAAATCGCACTCAGCGTTCCGACGAGCACTGTGTTTTCCATCAGCACATGCACTTTTTCTTGTTATGTTTCTGACGCTTGTTGCCACGGTAGGCGCGGTCGAAAGCCCAGAGATGACGGAAGCCCAAATGCAGCGCACCATGGGTAAAGTAATTGGACATCACTCCTTTACACCGCCGTTGCTTCGCAACTATTACGGTGGTGAGGGACTGGACCATTGGCTAATCGGTGGATCAGCAGTGATTACCGATAAGCACGTCAGACTCACAGGGGATTTCCGCAATCAGAATGGTTTTCTATGGAACAGGGAATCACTGGACCTGCCGTCGTTTGAGATCATTGTCGGGTTTCATCTGCACAGCTCCAGGCGCACGGCAGCGGACGGCATAGGACTGTGGCTCACCTCCACGTCACACAATGCGACGGGTCCTTTGATGGGGCATCCAATGGAGTTTGAAGGTGTTGGCATCCTCCTGGATACTTTTGACAACGACGGGATGGGTAACAACCCGGCGGTTTACGTTATCCATAACAAAGCCGGCGACCAAAAGACGTACACCCCACTGAATGACTTCAAAGATGAGCACATAGGGAGCTGCGAGCACGCATACCGTCAGACGTCATCAAAAGTATCGACAATACGTATAGTGTATGATGATGGAACACTTCAGGTGTTTTTGTCATCATCCGCTGAGGAGAACGAAAAATTGTGTACTACTGTTAACTTGAATTTGGACACAAGTAACACGGAGTACTATATTGGACTAACCGCCGCTACGGGTGACATTACTGACAATCATGACATTATATTTGTACACACCCTGCCCATTGAAGGTAAGACATATGACCACGATGTGTACTCCATGGAAACTCCAGTTAATGAGGAGGAAGAGCGGCATTCCTCTCACGAGACACCAAAGGAATCCCATGATGCTGAAGAGCATAAGGATCCGTCGCATGAACATGAACAGGAACCCAAAACCTCAGGAGAGGAGGAGGTACCAGCGAAGGATAAAAAGGCGGGGAGCGCTCACGGGAGCAATGAAGAACACGCTAATGAAGCAAAGACCAATAAACATGCCACTGGGAATTCTCGCAGGGGGAAATCTAAAGGGAAGCAGTTGCACGGGAAGGTAGACCACTCAGCAAAGGGGGAACACCACAAGGAAGACCACCAATCAGAAGATCAGCATGAGGAGGTACACCGGGAAGAGGACAACCACGAGGAGGACGATCACACTGCTGACGAGGGGCATGAAGATGATTATGATCAATCCGCCGATGAAGAGTATTGGGAAGAAGGAGAAGAAGGAGACGATGCCGATGATAACGACGAAAATGAGGACAGTGAGCATGAAGCTGATGAAAAGAGCCATGAGGAAGGTGGCAGCACTGATAATAGCAACAAAAATAAGGATGATGAGTATCCTGCCGATGAGAAACGCAAAGGGAAAGGAGGGAACGCCGAGGAGAAGGGCAGAGACAAACATAAGCCCTCTGATCTCAAAGAAAAACCCCACGAGAGCCGCAGGAGGAGAGAGGAACCGGGGTCTACGAAACACACCTCAGCGTCAGGGAGCAGCGGAAAGGAGACGAGAAATGCAGACGAAAAGCACAGCACCGGTAGGGCTAGGGGGAACCCTGCGGCCCATGATGAGAGCCACCGCTCCAGGGGTAATGCACGTGGTTCAGACGGCAAGGGTCATGCAAATAAACATTCCACAAAGGACAAACCCCACGAGGAGGATCACAAAGACAAGCACCACCGCGCCACACGTCATCGAGAACGTCAGCCCCGCGGGAGAAAGCAATAAGCGCTCACGGACGAGCCGTTAGTTGTGATTATAAATCTAACCGGATCACCGGGGAAAGGTTGTAAATATTATAGTTTATAGTTGAATGTGGAGGTTTATTATTGTTATTATTATTATTATCCCGGAATTGTGGACGAATAAAACGAAGCAGAAAATTATTTGGATGTTGTTGTTACCGCCAACCCATAAAAAGGGTATGGGACATACGCCGATGGAGTTGTGGTGAAGTTGGGATGATGAAAGATAGTGGAAAGGTGGACGAGCAACTTGGGCTTTGCAAACAGCTTTGTTACATGCTCTCGGAGCCGGGAGCAAGCGTGTCGAGGTTTGCTGTTGGTTTCCTTCGACTTTAACCCACTGAGGGTGTAACGTAACTCACTTTTCGTTTTCTTTTCTTTTTTCTTTTTACCAGTATTTACGTCTGTGATCTGGGCGCACCGTGAAAAGATAACAACCAATCCTGTTGATCAACGTGCCCCAAAATGTGGAATAAATGGTATGGATCAGAGTTAATGCGGAAAATATGATGACAATACATTTTACACTGGAGAGTTAGGATCTAAGTGTTGCCATTGTGCACAGTGTAGGTATGCCTGGATGTTTCTGTGGTGCATTTTTCATTCCTTTTGTTGAGCTTGTTGCATGCCTCCCCTTCTCCGAAGCCTTTCAGTTTATCCTTCTTATCTTTGCTCCATTGTCCCTCCTCCCTTTTTTTGGCCATCTGTTCTCTTCTCCCTTGGTATTTAGTTGCCTCTTTGTGCGCTCGTGACCACCTGTGATTTTTTGGAATGTTCACGCTATTTTTCTTTACTTTTATTTTAAACATTTTTACTACTCGCTTCCCGTCTTATAGCATTTGAAGTATAACGTGAGAGCGATGGGTCGTGGGTACAGCAACAGTCGTAGTAGGAGCGCGAGGCCCACGCTAGGAATGAAGAGGAATCGTTCCATGTCTCTTCAGAAACAGTTAACAACCGCTGTGAAAACCAGTGGGGTGACGAGAGACGGAAAAGCTTTTGAGTCCGCCAAGCCAACAGCGAGGAGTTCTGTGAGGAAAAGCGTAGATAAATCGCCCGCGGCGGATTCTCGAAGCAAAACATTATCGCGTGGCCGATCTGCCTCGACCATACGGCAGAGGGTGGCTGACATGGAGAGGGAACTTTCGGACCAGCTGGAGGGTGAGGAAAAGAAGAACGAAACAATAAACAACCCCGATGTTATGACGAAGTACAAATTTGCAGGCAGAGCTGTGGACGAAGTTATGGGACTCGTCGCCGCCGCATGTGTGCCAGGTGCGGATTGCAGTAAGCTGTGCCAACTCGGTGATACGGAGCTGCTGCAGCGTATTGGTGAAGTGTTTAAGAGGCGGGATGAAAACAAGAACCTTCGTCCACGCGGGCTCTCGTACCCAACTAACATTTCCGTCAATCAAATACTTTGTAACTATGCACCTTTGGATGACTCACCAGCCACTATCCTTCGCGGTGGCGATGTGGTGAAGATTCATATGGGTTGCCACTTGGACGGTTATCCTGTTTGTGCAGCGCGTACCATTATTGTGCCGTTTGATTTCAGTGTTAGCAGTAAAGGTGATATCGAAGGTGATACGGCTGTTTCATCTTCACGGGATTTCGCGGCAAAGCGCGGTGCCACACCCCATTCGGCACCAGGGACGACTTTTCGGTCGCTCACCCAAGGGGGAAGCAATGCCATCGAAGCTGCTCGCGTGGCACTACATGGCATAATTCACCTCATGCATCCAGGAAGCGTGAACAGGGACATCACCGACTTCATCCATCGCGTAGGAAACTACTACGATGTACAGGCCCTCGAGGGTGTGCTTTCGAATCGAACTAAACGCTGGGTGCCCGATGGGATGGACTGCATCATCACGCGTCGTGTTGTTGCTGAGGCCCCACAACAGGACGTTGCTGATTGCACCGTGGACTCCAATCAAGTTTGGACGCTGGATGTCGCCTTCACAGATCACGAGTCGTACAAGGTCCGTGCCGATGATGATGCTCCAACAACTCTATTCCGGCGTACGGAGGTGGATGTTTCCACCGACTTCCGCTTGACCTCAGTGAACAGCACTCTCAAGGAGATTGCTGAAAAACACCACTGCTTCCCCTTCAATTTGAGGTACATGAGTAGCGTGCCAAAGGCACGACTGGCGCTGTCCGTGCTTCGAAACAATAGCATAGTCGACCCACTCCCTGTTTTACGCATTAAAGGGGAGCGTCACATAACGGCTCGATTCTCAGCAACAGTTGCTGTTTCGAGGAAGAGGATTACGGTGTTGTGTGGGATGCCGCCGCAGGAGCCTCTTGTGGTGCCCGACAACCTGCGACCCGCACCCATTCCTGACGACATTGCTCTTGTTTTGTCCAAGCCGCTTGAATTTGGGCAGGATGATCAACCAGCCCGCAAGAAGGCGAAAACAGAAGCAGTGCAGCAGAAATAACGGCAGTAAGCTACGCCTCCAGTCGATAACAGCGCTTTAAACGGGGACATAAAAGAAGGATGAGTAGGGGGAATTAACGAACGAATGCAGTGGTGAAAAATGGGAAGATCCGTAATCTGTGTGATTGGTTGAAACATAAGAATCGAAGAAGACACCGTCATGAGAAGGGAAATAAAACGTTATATCTCGGTTATTATTTTATTTTATGAATACACTTTTTTCTTCACATCCTTTTCTCTTTTTCTTACTTGTTTTTTTCTTTTTATAGAAAAAAAGAGAATGGTACGGCTCGAGTTTAGTGGTGTAGTTGTGGAAGCTGTTGGGTTACTTAATCGTCAGTAGTGTCAGAAATCAGATGAGGGAGGAGGGATTGGGACGCCAATTTTTGTTCTAGCGGGACAGCAGTATCGGCACATATGTTACAGCACATGTTAAAATGGGGGAAAGGTGGAGTAGGTAAAGTCGCAATGAATGATGATTGTGACGGCGAACATGTTGCGAGTGATGTTGGATAAGTGCGTGCTGAATGCAGGGAATGAGGGTGGGGTACGGTTTCAATAGCATATATGTTTCTAAAAACTAACAGAAATTCCGCGAACGTCAGAAAGGAACGATTGTGGTTAGTCGAAATAGTTTAAGCGATATGTGGAACAGGGAATAATTAACCTTAATGGAGTTCATTGTCACATCGTAATTGTGTCGCTAGTGATAACAACAGCATGAATTATAGTCTCCGCCCTGAGGGTAGAAGGGACATGCATGCTCAGCTGGAATATCCCGCCCCATTTGTTCCCCCCCTACTTCGCCCTGCGGGCCTTCTGGGAACTTGTGAAAGGAAGTATGACTGCTGATGATTTGTATCGGCAGAGTACATCTTGGAATCTTTTAATTACGTTTCCCTTGGTTTCCTGATAAATGACGTAGGGAGTAAAAGTTTGCAGGCCGAACCCTTATGGTGGAAGTAGTGGTGGGTAGCCTCTGATGCCCCTTTCCCCCCTTCTTCTTTTACTTTCCTAACCATGTCCCTGACCCTAACCCACGACGCAGAGAGATCTCGCAAGGGAGAGGAACCCGTGGATCTTCTACTTTGTGAGTGGTTCGACTGGCTCCTCGGCAGGTAGGGGTGTAACTATCTGTTCTGATATGCATATCATTATGTGCAGATGTTTTGAATGCATAATCTTTAGTGTTGTATTCCACCGATGTTTATTGCGGGTGACTCCTTCTTTGCCTTTGTGCTGATGACGCTAGAAGGCACGCGCAACAGCCGTTAGGGCAGGGACTGGCTAATATTACGGAGAAATGTGAAGGGCTTTGACAGTTTGGAGAGGTGCCAGTTGGTTGGAAGGGAGGTGTACAGTAATATTTATTATGTGTGTATGAAGGAGTGCCATGGAGGGCGTGGTCGAGCTCGTTTTAGGAGTGCTTTACTTTATTAAGACTGGTGGTTGGGCATTTGCACCCTGCTAAAGCTGTCAGGGGTTCCTCCAGGCCCCAGGAAAGGCATAGGGAGTTGAATAGCTGGAAAGGATGTTAATATGTTTGAGATGGTGATGATAAGGTAGGGAATATAGCTTGCCTTGCTTGACTGTCAGGGAAGTGTTATCTCTCACTCCGTTGTCTTTTTCCTTTTGCTTGCTCGCTTGTTTGATGCTAGAAAGTGGAGTTTCTGTTGTTCAAAGAAAGGGAAAACATACATACACTAAGGGAGGCGGCAAGAAGAAGCAGTATTGGGGGAAAACAAGTGTTATAACAGCGTACGCGTGTCACTTCTGCTGTTTACACTTGGTCCTCTTTCTTTCTTTCGTTTTATACATAAAACCAAAGGATCGATTGTTGTGTCGAGCTGGCTTTGCCCGTACGTGCCCACCCCCGTCTTCATTATATATATACTTACGGGGGCAATTGTGTGTTTCTTAATATAAAAGGAAAACACCATTGAAGCGAGCGATCAGGAATGTTGAGTGGAAGCAGGGAAGGACACCTCGCGATGCAGAGCAAGCCAAGTACTCCTCACGGCCTCACATCTGGTGCTATTAATTTTTTTATGGCAGCGAGCGAGGGCAGTTGCCATACCTACTTGGATTCGATCTCTTCCATGGGATCCTTCGCCATGCAGCCTGGTCCAACGCAGCCCGTGTATGGCCCAAGCAAGGTCCCACGCCACCAGCAGTTTGTGGACCTAGTGACAGACAGCAGCCTGACAAGTTCATTTGTTCCCATTAACGGCAAGCAGCAGCAACAGCAACCAGCAACAGAGCCTCACTACCAACAGCAGCAACGTTTCGGCTCCCGTGGACAATACGTATTTGTCAATGCAGGGTGTACCAGAGGCAGAGATGCAGAACCACATGATGTACTACCAGCATCCCATGGTTACCCTGCAAACACCGGACAACCTCGAAAAGCCCCAGTTACTGAGGCAGATTTCAGTTGGTGCCCCAACCCCTTCTTCTGGCATGGGTATGACGGCCTCACCATCCACTGTGTGCCGCTACATTACACATACGACGCCAGGTAGCGCACTTTTCGATGAGACATGCACCCGGACGTACCTTCGTAAAGTTCCGGGAAGCTACGCCCATGCTGTCGGTGTTCCCGCTGATGGAGCGATGAACATGGTTATGAATTCAAGTCTTACAGCGGTTCCAGCTATGCCGCAATCAACGAAAGCCGCACTGGATGATAATCCCACTTCTCTCGCCAGTGAGTTGGAGCAGGCTTACGAGGAGCAGGTACACGAATACAACTGCAACATGGTTGTTACGCCAAACAGGATAGGTATGAAAGTCAATGCCACGGAGGGCGATAACGCCCCAATGGCAGGTTCAAGGGAGGTCAACGGGGAGGCACTCAACAAAGAAGGTGGGGAGTGTGAAAAACGCCGCGGAAAGGATCGGCGCCACGCACGTGGTAAGAACAAACAAAAGGGGGATAACTGCAGCAGTAATAACGCCGCTACCATTCATGGTGGTGCTGCATTTCACAATGGTTTCCCGGTGCTTCAGTCGGAGTATGAAGTGCATTCAGAGTTCGGTGGTAAGCAGTTCGTTCATACACTGTGCTGCCACGGCGGTCGTGAGACCGTGTGCATTTTCTCTGGATGTGTCCCCAAAGGCAAACATGTGATCTTCGAGGCTGATCGCGGCGTTGACCTTGGCGAGGTGGTTTCCGTCAAGGAGTTTTCCGCAGAGTCCGGTGATGCCTCGTCAATTCCTCTCGTTGTGCGTTGCGCCCGCCCCGAAGAGGTTGCCGACTGGAAGGGGGCCCTTCTAGCTAAGGAAGACGAAGCGCTTGCTGAGTGCCGGCTTGTGTGCAAGCAACTCAACCTTACAATCCACGTGGTGGGGGCCGCCTACCAGTTTGATCGACAGAAGTTAACATTTATCTACGAAAGTGAAGAGCGTGTCGACTTCCGCTCTTTGCTGCAGGTGATGTTCTCGAAATTCCGTTGTCGTATTTGGATGGAGCGCCGCTCAGCATCCTTCACAGGGGTAACATCGCTTCCGGAGGAGTAACGGGGCCAATGATTCGATGATGCGGAAGGAATATTTGATTTCCATCACGCATACAACTGAGTTTAAGCCCTCCTTCTCAACCACCATTAACATCAACTCAGCACGTTTAACGTAAGGCTGAAGGATTATCGTGATGTCGATGGCGATACCAAGGGGCTCAAACAGCTCTAAGTGCGAACCCAACCCGCAGTGGGAGAAGGACCGAGTTGGACGTTACTAGGGGGAGAGCTTCCGCCAATCATAGAGGACAGTAATGGGACCTGTTTCCCAGAATATATGTGTTTCCCTTTGTTTCATTTATACTCAGTTTATTGCCTTACTACTGTTTTTGCCCAAACTGTAATCCTCCACTGTTCTCATCCCATTTCTTTCCCCCCTCGCACCTCGTTTCCCTGCCGCTCCACCGCTGCGGTTGGGTGAACCGGAGAGTGAGAGGAGAAAGATTCAAATGAAAGTGAGTTGTTATTCAAGCCAAACTGCATGGAAGTATCCTCATAAGATATATTTATCTTTAGAGAGAAAATGAAGCTTGGCTGGGTAATTGATAGAAAACTATTCGAGCAGGAAAGTAATGGATAACACAAGGTCCAAGCACTAATTTTTGGAGCGATGTGGGGTATGACGGAGAGGATGGCAAAACAAATCATAGAAAAACACCGCTGCACAAGTTCCCCCCTTTCCCTTGGCATTCTCTCGCGCAGAACGCGAAGAAATCGGCAAAAAATTTCCCCCCTCTCCTTGTTCCTCCCTTTTTCTGTTTTCTTTCTTCCTTCGCTCCCTTCTCTCTCTTTCTATATATATATCTGTTGTTGTCGTTTCCGCCACAGCCGCAGACCCTTCGGTTCTTTCTTTCTTTTTTTTTTTTGAGAAAAAACTTGGTTTATAGAGAAAATGGTCTTTGATGGATGTATAAAGAGGAGTAAGGTTGTGAAACGTATTTGGTTCCCCTCCTTTGGACCCATGCCTTAATGTGCTTGTGCGATTATTGCTCCGTCGCCGGGAGCGGCACATGAGCGGGTTTGTGTGTGTGTATGTGTGCTAAAAAAAAAAAGTATTTTAATGGAATGTTTTTGTGTGCGATACCTTTAAAGAGGGTTAGGGCCAGGGGTTAACCTTGTGTTGTGACAGGACTGAGAGTATAATACAAAAGGAAGCAAAAGGAAACTGAGTTGATACCCGTACACGTAATTATATATATTTTGTGTACTTTTGTGTGTTTATTGCGCTACGCCTGCTAATTGTCGTGTGCCGAGAGTACCTTGGTGTCCGCGGTGTTAGCAACAAGTCAATCAATTATTTAGTACATGGTTAGTAATTATGATATCAGCGATTGCAAGAAGAGGAAGAAGAGTAAAAAAGTAAAGCGGTTATTAATGACCCACAGATGAACATTTATGCACCAGTGGATGTGAGCACCACCCGCTTTGGGGGACGCGTGTGGAGTGAGGGAAGAAGTAAGGGAGGCTCTTAAAGGGGAGTCATGGGGCACATTTTTTTTTGTTCTTAAATCTATCATTTTCCTTGCGTGCCGTTCTTACCCTAACCCTGCTCCTGTTTGAGTACCCGGCCCGCTTCTTCGACTTTTTAATGTTGACTTGATTCTCTTTCTTTTTCTTTTTCCTAGAGGGATTTTTTTCTTTTACTTTTAGACAATACCCGTATCATCTTTTTTCTCCTAACTCCCCTCCTTGTGTCATTATATTTGTGCAATGTTGACACATGGCAGGCATGTGCGATGTACTGGTGATGCAAGGTGGCGACGATATCTCGGACTGTGCGTGCTCAGACGTCTCTGTCGGTCAGGCTGCCAAACCTTATGAACCGTGTTGTATCAATCGTCTTGTTTTTTTTTTTTGCTTTTACCACGTTACGTCGCCCCTTGTGTCCTTGTACACGATCATGTTGTTTCGCCTTTTGACTTATTGTCTTTATTGCCACGCAAACATAGAATTGGAAGGGATACACATGTCCACGGTCATTTTTATGATATATATGTTTTCCTTGTCTTCTTTTACTTGTGCATGCTTTTTTCGATAACTTTCTGCTTTGGACAGTAACTTGGGGCATGTTTACTGCCCACTTTATGACATCCCTTCACACTGCTGCTGTTCGGGTTCTTGAGTTTTTTTTCAGCGCGTCTCTTCCGCACCCTTTGATCGGGTGTTGCACAAGCGCACGTATTTCGTTTTCTTTCCTCCTTTTTTTTTTTTTCAGAAGCGCGTTCATAGTTTGGTGGCAGATGGCGTGTCGTGTTAGGTCGGTACAAGCGACGTGCTTTGTCTTCGCGGTGGCTGCGTTGCAGGGAGCTAGATGCAATTCTCATTTGATAGCCCTGTGAAGCAGCAACGCATCAGTGGGGGTCCAATGTGTTGTGGACTTGTGCTGCGGATGATTACTTGGTGGAAGCCTTCAGCTAAGAGCTTATTCAACTCTCGCGTTGTGCTGGGAAATTTTCATCCTTTGGCCAGGCTTGTGGAAGATATTTTTGACATGTACGCATTGCTCCGCATTGTACGGGCTACAGGTCAGTGAAAATTCATGAACTCGCATGAAACTCTGGAGGGGGTGCCATTCGTGGGCAACCAAAGCTGTATTCAGCTTTGGGTGTCATAAATTGTTAGTGCTTCCTGTTTCAGTGGTGGCGGGGAGATGGAATTTGCTTACAGTTGCAGCACTCTTTGCGTAAGGCGGGAGCACAAACCAAAGGTGTTCTGCCTTTGGCAAAAGCAATCGTCTTACTGCCTAATGCTGCTTCGCGCTGACTTCGGTCCGCCATCTGAGGGACACTTATCCCCTCCTGATGAGGATATGGCACGTGGATTGGAATTATTCGATGTTTTTTGAAAAGAAAATACTTTACACTCCCCCACGCCGCTTATTGGTGCATCTCATTGCTGCTTTCCCTCCTTTACCTGAAACTTTGACCGCAATACACAACGAATACCAATTCGGGTGACCAGCGGGCACACTCAAGTACCACGGTACTCCAAAAAGGGAGGGGAGCGTTGAGTTTGCCGTTCCTTCAGCGCTGGTAGTAGCATGGGGAATGAGAAATATGCCCGGATCGTTAGGGGGTTACGTCTAGCGAGTGGGAACTCTCAGGACTATTTAGCTGATATCTCTGACGCGGTGAATTACACATTCTTTAGACCCGAATATGGTTGTACGGCACCAGTAACTGGCAGCATCTTTCTGACGAGCGCTGCCGCAGCTGAAAGCGGTAACTTAACTGAGAAGATGCTCTTTCGCGGGGGCGCTTCTTCACCTGAGTCTACCACTTCCGATTCGTCCGCTGCATCCAATGCGATCAGTGATCGCTGGATCCGGGGAGTGGTAGTTGCTTCTGACACGCTACAAATGCCTCAGGAGTCCGTGTTCCTACACGAGGGCACCAATGGGCGGTTGCTGTTCTGCCACGTTCCGTAGATGCGGATGAGGTTGTGTGTTGTCGGTGTACCGCTTCCTTCATACGTGGCAGGATGCAAGCACGGTTTTCCGCAGGAATCAGTCATGGGTGAGCACCGAAAAACCCTTGAGGAACGCGAACGAAGCTTCCTACGTGATCTTCAGTGGTGCTTGCTATCCTTAATGGGTGGATGGCTTACTGACAAGGAAACTGGTGCTGGGGGACATAGTTTAAAGGACGGGAGCGCCGGGGACACACGTGACAGTGACGTTGATTCCACTTTAAAGGAAGCGTGCCCCTCCGACAACGGAGACGTCCTTACGCTCACAGTTCCCATCTATTACCTACACCTCTGTATCAGGGACAATGCCTCATCACGGATAGGCGAATACGATAAGGTTGCCACGAACTTTATGCAGCTGATAATTGATGGTGTGGCGTCTGTTGTGAGGAGGACAACCGCTATTCTGCAAGGCCTTGTGTTTATATCAAATATGATGCAGTCAGTTAAACCGGCTTCTTCCATGGAAGTGAAATCGGAACTGCAAAAGATAGTGCACGACGCACTTGCTGCGCTACACCACTGTACGGAGCTTCTACTACGGGAAGGAGGCGAGGAGCAGAGGGATGGCAAAGATTTGCTGCACTCCACGTTTAGTCTCGCGTCGATTGTGGCTTTAGTAGATACTGAGTTTGAAAAGTACTCTTTCCTTGCCAATGTTTCTTGTTCACTGCCCAGTGTGTTGGTGCACTGTCTGAAGGGCGTCTCGCGTAGCCCAAGTATTGTTATGGCATTTTATATGCGCACGTGCGCGGAGAAATTTTACATGCTTTCAAAGGTTTTAAAGGGTCTTGAAGGGGCGACTTCTGATGCAGATGCGTTACAGAGTTCTAATATTTCTAGTGATGACATCTACGTCTTTTCGTTTCCACACCTCCTACAGTGTTTGAGGAGGGCGCGGCCCGTTGTGAATCCGCAGATATGTTTTCTCGCAGAACTGCGGTCGATGTGGATGGAGATATGCAGAGGGCAGGAGGGAACGATGGAGCATTGATGGAAGGTTAGATGCACGATACACGGTGAGAGGCCCTTATTATTATTATTGTTATTGTTATTCTCCAAGCCACGTACCGGAAAAGGTGGAATGAGAAAAGGCCTAATCTTCCGTTACCCTCATTTCTCCCTAAATTGTTTTACGGAGGGTGTGTGAAGGTTATTTGCTGTGCTCGCTTGAAGTTTCCTTCACGGTAGCAGGCTTTGTTACCACAGTTGGTGCTCGTTTGGTGAGGTCCATCACTATGGAGGATAAAAAAGAGGGTTTTATGTGTTGGTGACCCATGGCATGTATCGTGACGTGGTGCTTGCGCGGTACAGTGTCTGAGCTAACTTCGTGATAGCCGCTTTCTCCTGCGCCCATGTATCGTTACACACGACAGAGTGTTGTAGCAAGGAGGTCATCATTCTTTTTTGTTTTCTTCTTGCACACTGCTTGTCTTTTTGTTTTTGTTTTGCGATTGGCGAACTTTGCCCACTGCTCAGTGTTTGCTTTTGCCGGCACACTGCCCGCGTTGGCTGTGATATTCTGCGTGTGTCCACACGAGAGGAAGGGTTAGGTAACTCTGGAAGGAAACTGTTCCTGGTGCGGAGGAGAATATAAGAAAAAGGCACACCTGAACTACCGTTTTCCAAGTTTAGCTAAATAAAAATAAGAATTGTATTTAAGGTTACGCATGGCGACGTTGAAAGTGACTGTCCATGAGGCGCGAGACCTCCCCGTTATGGACCGGACTACCGGCCTTGCCGACACGTACGTAGTTGTGAAGCTTAACGATATTGATTACACCACAGAAATCGTTCACATGACTTGTAATCCGGTCTGGAACAGAGTGTTCCGTCTGGACACACCTGATCTTCTCATCCTACAGGAGGACCCGCTGGAGGTACGCGTGTACGACCACGATATTTTCAGTCGTGATGATATTGTGGGCCATACCTTCGTGGACTGTAACTCTATGGTTCTTAAGAGCACTCCCTCCATTAGCGGGTGGTTTCCTCTCTTTGACACCAGCACAGCAGGTATTCGAGGTGAAATTCGCTTAACGCTCAGGATAAAGTTCTATACAGCCGAGAACCCTTTAGCGCCGCGGTTACCGAAGCGATGTGTTTGGCAGATGCAACCACAGCGGGATACAAAGAGTACTCACAATGCAAACACCACCTGCTCCCCTAATCCCTTGCCTCCTTCAGTTTACCCCTGTACCTTAAGCGACTTGGAACCCCTGCCTGCAACTCGGGGGAACCATCCATCTCTAACCACGGAGGAAGAGGGAATTCTTATTTTTTCTGTTTGGCGGCTTGACCCATCGGTGTATCGTGTGGAGTCCATGCTTTCAATGGTTGAAGAGCTCATTGTTAAGGCTGACCCGGAACATTCTAAGCTCACAAATCTTCGTAGCACGCGATCCACGAACGAGGCGCGCATCATTCAGTTGTATAAATTGAGTGGGAAAGTTCGCCGCCAGTTGGCTCGCAAGGTTGTAGAAATGCATTGCAACGCCGTCCTTGGTTATGTTGAAGAGTTTGATATGGAGTCTAATGGCATCATCGTTCGTGCATACGGCACCCCGTGTGTTCTTTCTGTTGTAACAGTTGTCAATCCTGATAAAAAGGGCTCCCTATCTTCCAGACACGCGGGCGCTGTGAAAGCAAATAATCGGATTTGTGACTCTCCAGTGACGAGGGACTCCACCCTTCCCACTCCCTTGCAGATGCCATTGAGCGTTGCCGGCAGCGACCTGGCACCGCAGAATTTAGCCCCAGTGAGTCCGCAGATCCCCAGCGGGGAGGGTATTTTCACACAGCATCAACAACAGGCAGGTGTGGCAAGCGTTCCCCACCAAACACCTAACAACCATAGCACTATGATCCCTGCAACCTCAGCGCACGAGAACAATTCTTTTGGCGTGGCGAAGTTGGAAAACACCGCGGCGGATACCCAAATGCCGTCGGCAGCCGCCGGAACTCGGACAACAGTGCTTATATTAACAGTGAAGGATCTTCCGTGCGGAATGATTAAGCATATTGGCGGTCATATCAGTGCCATGTCCGTAAAAATAGTGGCCAAGATGAAATCGCGGCACCTCATATCGCAAGAGCGTGATGCATGGTGGAGGGAGCTTCGAGAGGAGCTGAAAGCTAATGCACTGGCATTCCACTGTAATGCCATAATGGGGTATGAGGAGACAGTTCTTTACCACGAGGATGTCGCAGTGCTCTCGCTTTTTGGAACGGCTGTTATGCTTGACATGACGCTTCATCCCCTTCGGTCTGGACCAGAGTTGCTTTACCAGCTGTTTAGGAAAAGATTTTCATCTACGAGGGCGTGTTCATTACTCCATGCTTATGCTCGAGTGGCACGTTACAGGGATACGAAGGGAGAACGCGATGGTCAATTCCTATGCAACGTATGCCATTCAAAATTAGTACCAGAAGTGTTGCTAACGTCCTGTGCAATGCCGCAAGAACTCACCTACACTGGGAATCCGCGACTAGTGCAGGCTGTAGTTACAAAGGAAAAGAGCGCAGTTCGTGGCGTTGGCCTCGCCCTTGCAGTATCGCAAGCGTTACCCTACATTGAGTACTCGTTGCATAAGCAACTCTTGTTCAGCCTTAAGGTACAAAAACTAAATGCCGTCTTCGGGATTCGTGTTAGCATCAGTATTTCACACAACACCATTATTGGTACATTAACAGGGACTGGCTGTTGTCTTGCTGGCCTTCCAGTGCCATCGCCACCGCGCGTGCAAGTTTCGGACCCCGCGCTACGAAATAACGATGCCGTAGTCCAGCTCAAAGCCATTGCCGAGCAGCGGTCCCGTTCACGCCACGGACACTCGGTCGGTGCGGCAACAACCAGTTGTCCTCGATCTGTGGAAAGCAACGTTCGGGGCTCTTTTTCTTCACGTGAGCTTTCAGAAGAGCGTGGAGATGACTTTAATACCTCTACGAACTGGTGCGACACCGAGTCTCCTAATAGCTCTTGTAGTTTCCACGAAGCGTGTGGCGTCACAAGGCCCGAAAAAACCTCTGACTACATTGTCAGGATTGACGACGAGGAGGAGGCGGAAATGATGCTTGGAATGAGCGAAGATCTTTCCTTTGAGGATAGTTTGTTGGTCACCGTGCCCTACTTGCCTGAGTCCACGAACGTATATTGTTCTCAGGGGCGTATTGTTCTAAACACCCGATTCACGCTCCCGCAAAGCCACAATGGTGTCACATCAATTGGGACCGTTAGCCAGTGTTTTGCCGACGCGAAGCGCTCATATGCTCAGACTGTGTCCCGTGCAGCCCTGCGGCGTTCGGACCGCTCCCAATTGAGGAACATGTGCGTGACCAGTTACGCATGCGACTGCTTTTTTGAGCCTAACTCGGGTGATATGCATATCCGAATGGAAGGATGCCTCATGACGTGCACAACCGCGCAACTCGCCCGCTTGACAGAGCTTGGGGAACGTTCCATTAGGGAGTGTACCCGACGCATGGAATTGCATCCGCGACCGGCTTCGCGTAGCCCTAGTACCCTTTCAACAACATCTAAGGTAGAGGGTTACTGCTCTACAGGGGTGGGACCAAGCAATAGCACCGGGAAGTGTTTCCTGCACCTGGAGCCGAAGATTTTTTCCATGAGCAATGCACCGTACACGTTTCCCTATGTCTTTAGGACGGACGCGCCACCGGCCGGGCAGTGGTGGGACGAGGCCAACACGACGAGCATCTCTGCCCCGTCGAGTGTGTTTGAATTCTATAGGGATAGCACTACTCGACGCACTGTACTGGAGCGCAAGCTAAAGTCTGCTTTCTCAGTCGTTACTGGCTTTATTAGTGGCATCATCAAACCTTCACAGGCTCGGGCTAATCGGCGAGCGAGAGCAGAGGCTGAGCGGCGTGGTGCTGCCGGAGTCTCAGACAAAAAGAGAAGTGATGGCTACTTGCTTCATCAAGTCACACAAAGAATACCTGCAAACTTGAGCAGTTTCGAAACAAGCGATCCGGTCGTTGTGTTTACTTCTCAGGACTTCGTCGCTGGGCAGGCTATAAAGCGATACGTTGGACGGCTTTCGCAGCACTTCATCCGTGAGGCATACGAAGTGGACAACTCGAAGGACCTTGGTATCTTTTTTCAGCAGACAGAGATTGAGATACAGTGCATGGTTCAGGCAATGGTTATACTCATGGGAGGGAACGCCTTACTTAAGCATCGTGTGACGTACCATGAGGTGTGGGATTCGGACGGATCTGGCTGTGCCTCGCTGTTTGCCACTGTCACGGGAGATGTTGTGGAGACGTGTGCAGTCCCTCTAGTGCAGCTCGTGTCGGAAAAAGATTTTGGGAAGGGCGGAGAGTCTCCATGTGGAGACACATAATATTGTCCCCGTTGATTGCTGTTGTTGGCGCACCTCGGTGTTGCGGGCGTGGGTGTTCTGGGAATTAAGTGCCACATACGCATATATACGTCTGCGTATTTGCATGTTTGTCCCGCTGTTAGTTTTCCTTACTCCTGCTTTATCCCGTCAATGATCCTACAAATTCACTTTCTCCGATGATTCTCCTGTGTTTTCCGATCGGTGCGTGATTTCCTCACCACGTGTAAGCCTCGAAGGGTGGGATGCAAGTCCTGGACATGGAAGACGGCGGACTATGCGCATTGTCACCAAATCAAAGTTTGCTTGCAATAGTCAAGAAGGGATTGGACGTCGTCTTCATTGATTATATTCGTCGTACCAGCCAGCTGCGGAAGGCTTGTGCTGCTCGTGGCTTCGAAAACGTGGACACTACGCCCAATGCACATCGCTCCGATGCGATCATTTTCAAATACACTGCTCTCGATGAGATAAGTGAACTCCGGTGGTCCCCTGATAGTACACTTGTGGCGCTGCTGCTTTCACAAAGGGGTGCTATAGAAATTGTGAGCGTATACGGCAGGAGCTGTGTGGCGCGTGTGGACGCAGGAATTCTGGGGCTTCGTGCACTGTGTTGGCACCCATCGTCTCGTGCGATTTATTGGGTGAGTCTCTTCGATGCACATGTGTTTTCCCTTCTGGACGGCCATGTAATGCAACTCCTCGGCGGTGTGAAGTACTCCCTTCAGGCAGCGCTGAGGTACATGTCCACACCGCCTTCAATTGGTGCACGTGGATTGCTTCCACGTCCTGGCACTTCAATCGTGCGTGGCAGGAGCAGTAAAAAGGCCACCGGGACGAGTAGGGTGGAGCAACCGCTTAGCGAGGCGGCCTTATTACGCTTTTCTACGTGTAGGCGTTTCTTATTTTACGTAACGACTAAGCGCGTCTTTTCACCACTCTGTGGAACCAATGATGGGGAAAATCCGGTGCGTCATCCTTCGGTAAGCGATTCGGCGGTGTTGAACCCTGCGCCTGTACCGCAGGACGGTGACAGAGGCTGCTCACAACGGCGGAGTGAATGGCTTGTTGTTCTCTCAGCGACGACACACGAGGGATTGTATGCCTTTCCAACGACTCGGTTTGTTTCGTGTGTGTCTGAATGTATTGCTGTTCAGAGTGGCATCGTTCTCATTGATTACACCCAAGGATGCCTGGCGCTCACAACGTTTGACGGTGCACGTGCCATGCACTGTGAGCCGACGGGCGTCCATAATGTGTCAGTTTCAAAATGTGGTGGTATACTTTTCATGGTGTTTGGCGATGGGTGCCGCACTGTGCTTGTGTCGAAGAAGCGCGTTGTATCCCTGCGGCACGTGTCTTTTGCCGCGGATGTGGCCCTTCCCCTGAGAATTGGAGAAATCGATTTGTTGGAAGAACCACAATCAATGAAGAAATGTTGTGAGGAATTTTTGCAGGTAAGGAGGGGAGGCTGGTCTAGTGGTGGTGTTTTCACCCAACCTGAGAGTTCCAACAACTGGTTGGAGGTAACAGGTCAAAATCCATGTGATCGCATTGGGCAATCTGCTATCAGTGCTTCAGGGAGGTTTGTGGCTGTTACATTGGCTCGGTGGCCCACGATAGTTTTTATCATGGATATCGTGCAACAACGGGTGTTGTCCGTATTGCGCCACAGGGCGCGAGTCGTGACACTCTGCTGGGCTCCAGCATCCCATTCTGCGTTCTGGCGGTTTCAGTGGCGTCACTACATGCAGCGGCCGGAGGAAGGAGAAACGGAGGACAACAATAGCATCGTGAGCAATAGCAACGATTCCAATCATAGAAGTAGTAATCCTGCCGTTATTACACACAGCGGGCTGGAAGAGCCTCTGCTAATAACCACGGACAACCACGAGTCCAAGGTTTTTTTTTGGCTGGTCGATCGTGCCATCTGTTTCCTTCCAGTGCAACAAGCCGGTGTCGGTAGTATTGACAACATCGCCTGTTGGCGTCCGGGGGAGAAGGAATCGCACAAGCAACGCTCCAAGGACGGACTGAGGCTTCGGATCAATCGCGGTATGTTTGGGGAGGATGCGGCTGGCGTCGTGTTGGTGGACGATCAACAGGAGGTCGCCCTCATGGCTGCTTTTGATCACGAGCCGGACGACACCTGATAAAACTGAGCATTGTGCTCTTTTCCACACACTCATATTGTTGACTGCTGGCTGCACTGTTAAGTTCGGTGTGGGGCGGCTTGTGTGTCTGTTGCCGCGCGTGCTTCGGCCTTCTTGGCAATGAGACGGTAGTGGCCTCTGACATGTGTGTGCGGCAGGTTCGGTAACGGGAAACGTGCATTCGTTACCGGATTATTTGTGATCTACGCATCGAGAGAAATCAAGGTTATTGGGGTATTGAAGCAGGTGTTTGGCAGGGTGATCTTTGCTCTCTTGTCTATTTCGATTGTTGGTGTAAGTTCGATCCGTTGTATATTCGATTTGCTGTATGTTCGTGGTGCTCTGCATGTGCGACGCGACACCACTGCCCTCTAACCTTTGCTTCTTCCCCCGCCACATTTTCCAACAATCATGGGGCGGGCAAAGGCAGCATGTCGGTAGATTTTCGCGGGGCTTTGGTGCGGCGAAGTGCGGTTGCCAAAGTGCTCCATCGATGTTCGGCTTGCATCTCCGGGATGTCCTTGGAAAGACGCTGCAGCACCGCAAGGAGTGGGGGGACTGCCCGTGCTACACCGGAGGATCGTCGGCGTATAGCACAGAGCTGGGAAAACGCCTTTCTTGGCCGCGTGCATTACGAGCCAGGCATGCACGAAAATTTCCAGGCGGTCACAAACTTGGAAGAAGAGGAAAGGAAGGTAGGTCTCCAAGGGGATGGTGGTGGCGATCAGGCGTTCAACTGGCCGGACGATGAAGAGGCACCTCTGCATGAATTTTTACAATTACCGGACGACTTGAAGCGGCGTTACATCATTAGGCGGCTAGTCATGGGGGAGCGCCGTATTACGCACGCGCCATATTACGGCAGCCTTCTCATGATGCAGCATTTGAACATTGGAGAGATGATGATCAATGAGGCTGATAACTTGCTGCGGGAGTGTGGTTGGATGAACGAGGCTGTTGCCTCTAAGATTAAGGAGGTGCGCAGCCGCGCTGCAAAGGTGAAGTTCGAGCATGACCTTGACTAGCTGAAGAAACCTCGACTCTCAAAGATTTTTCGCAGCAGCACTGCAACCTCCTCTTCCTTGTCTCTGCCTTTTCCCTCTTCCCGTTATTGACGTGCAGTGGTGCTGCGAAGCCATACACCCTTAACCGATACATTGGGAATTTTTTCCTTACATTTTTTTCCCACTTTCTTCGATCATCACTACTCTAACGGACAACCCCATAACAACGGCTACGCCAGACTGTAAAAGAAGAATTAGTAAAACTGAATATAAACTGCCAAGGGAAGCAGGTTGTGGGAAAAAATGCGTCTTAATATAACCGGTGCAAGGGAAGAGCATAGAATTAATAATCTAGAGGTTGACCTGGAGGACGGCGTTGAAGGCCTGCGCCGTCGCGTCGCTGAGCGGCTTGAAGTGTCCCCTCGACGAATACGGCTCATCCACCGGGGCTATCTAATTGATGGCTCGCGTCCGCTAGATTCGTTCTTGGAAGAAGGTGTCACTGTACACGTTGTGGTCTCACCTCTGTCGGCATCGGGTCGACCCTCTGGGGGTAGTGGTGAACACACTGGGGGCAGCTCGGAATCACACGCAGCAGAGGGCCTTCCTTCCGCAGCCGTTGGGGAGCTTCTGGCGACGTGGCTTGGGCGCCTGGACTTTGGCGTCCGTGGCGGTGTGGATAGGGAGGGTGTTCATCAAGACACGCCGGTTGCACGAGCCACCGGCCCCGGGGCTCGAGAGGAGGGAAGCCCCCGGGAGACCAGGTCCCGCACGCGCTTACCACAACTAACGTCCATCCATTTGCTCAGCGAAGTGGTGCGACCTACGATGCACACGGCTCTCCACAACACCAGGCCCGCACAGCAGATTCTACCACGGTGCATGTTCACGTGCACGTAACACTGGACGAGCTCGACGAACTTCCCCAACGCCTCGAGCGCTTCAGGAGACGTCTTAACACACCAGCGGAAAGCGTGCGAAATACCAGCGTACATGAGCCACCCGGCACCCAGGGCGCGACTGTGGAAACCCGGGGGTCCGTGGCGTCGTCGGGGACTCCCCGACGACGCCACACGGGCGACGACCGCGGCAGCGTCGGTGCTAATCAGGAGGAGGGGCTGAGCGATGAAGCGCTTATGGAAATGTTGGGCCGTTTCCTTACTCGGGGGCCCCACGCGTCGCAGGGTGGAGTCGACGGGGCCACCGAAGAGGAGCCAGACTCTTTGGTCCGCACGCTGGTGAGGGAAAACTGGGAAGCCCTCGTTCACGCTTGTGCGGGAGACCGGTCACGGCTGTTGGAGAAACGAGCTGCCATCGTGGAGACGACGAGGCTTTGGATTGGGAGGGGCCACCCGGTGGAGGCAATGACACCGGAGAGCAGGCGCCGTCGCGCTGAAGAGGATGCGGCCATGCTGGCCAACCGCTTGTGGAGAGATGCGGCGATGCAGCGGGCCTTCGAAGAGGAGAAGCAACCCGACGTCGACGTAGCAGGCGAGATGAAGAAACTTTACATCTATGCCCATGGAAAGTTCGTTGAAGCCATCTTCAACTCAGAGGTGGATGAGGAGGCGTGGGCAAATGGTGTTGAGGCTGCGCTTTTAGAGGCTGGGAAGATCGCAGTGAGCCGCGCCCCAACGTGGTTCAGGGAAGGCGTTGCGAGCTTGGGTCGTCTTCTGGCGTTGTCAGCTCAAACGTCGTTTCTGCGGGCTATGCCGCCCAACTTTCCCGTCGCGCAATTTGCCCCCCTTTTGAACCAGATGACCCTTCCCTTACTTCAGCAGTTGCAGGAGGTTCTGCAGTATTCCTCGTCGTGGAGTGCCCCCGACATATTCGAGGAGACCGCCCAAACATCACAAGAACCACCACACCAGTCAGATGACGAAGGACCAGTCAACGGGGGCAGCCCTGGCTCGAGTGCCCCATAACAGGTGGCGAACGGCGGCACTAACAGGGATTCGGTAGGCGTGACCGCGGCTAACGTGCGGAGGGCTTTTCAGCATCGATCCGGATGATTGGAGACCGAACATGGTTCAAGTGACCCGAAATATTCTTCAATGCGGCGGTTCGAGGGAAATGAACCCGAATCTGTCGTAGGAGAGCGACGTTTACGTTAAAAAAAATACGTTTGCGGCCGCCTACCCCCACCGCTTCATAGCTTTTCCTTCCCTTCATTTACCTTCTGCTTGCTTATCCGTAACCGTCCAGTTTCTGCCGAAGCCGAATTGTGAGAGGGCTCGAGTGCGCGCCGTTAATCGACTCTCGGCGGGCATGAATACCAGCGACGAGCTTTGCGCCGATGAAGCGAAAAAGCATGGTGGGTGTTTGTCCCGCCGTGAAAAACACATACCTACCGAGTTTCAACATCTTGTGCATCTGCTGTGCGATCGTCTTTCCTCCCAAACTTGCTCGTCCTTTTTCTCTGCTGAGAATCGATAATAGATTTTAGCGTCGCCCGCGGACTTGGGAGAATTCTCTGTAGGCACAGCGCCGCGTCAGATGTTGGCGGGCGCGAGTAGTGGTAGTAGTCATCTCCCTGCATTGTTTATTGTACTGTCCCTGTTCGGCCTTCTGGCAAAAGTCCGGGAGGGTTCCCTGCACATGGTCCTGGACAATGCGAAGGTCCGCGTCGCGGGGGTTTCGCCGGTCCTGCCCCAAGGGTGTGTCGCCCTGGGAGCCATCCCCCGGCTACGCGTTGTGGTCTTTTGTGGTCGAGTTAACGTACGTGGCACCGTTGCCCGCCATCCTTTTAAGGGCCTCAGTGCCGGCCTGGCCGTCGTACGGTGGAATTGTATACTGCCGGATCTCTTGCCGTGTCAGCGCCCGCCGCGTCGGCTATAAGTGTTTTCCATCAGCGGGCCACCGCACAGGGGCAAACGTAACCGCTGGGGCGTCACAGTCTCACGAAAAAGCAGTGGCAACAGTACGGGGGGGACCCCGTTTGCAATGGGAGAACCGCAGATCATTCGCACGCTCCCGCCGCCGATCACATTTGAGACTGAGGTCCACTGGTCGCGGTAAACACCACAGCGTCTCGTTGTTCCCCGACAGCGGGGAACCTCTTGGGGGATCTTCCGGCGCGGGTCGTTTTCCCGGGCGCAACGCGTCGTCAACCCCACCCCGTTTCAGACGGATTGCTTAGACTTTTTTATAGAATACCCAAGAGGGTTCTGTAGGAGTCCATAGTGGGCGTATATGAGGTGAGTCGGGTTGTTCAGGAGAGAAAGTCCCGGCCTTAGCGTAGCCAGACGCCGGGCCCAGAGGCAGAACAAACCCGGGCGGTTCAACACTAACACGAGGATAAATGGTGGGTGCGGGCCCCGGTCTTGTCTGTCTAGTGCCACCTTCGGGCTTGAGCGCGAGACAAGTCAGGACATGAAAAAAAACTAGGGACGCCCACAACGTGGCGCCTCGACCCGCCCGCAACAATAAAGCGGGGGGAGGGTCAGTGTTATAACCCTCTTATCTTATTCACCTTGTTGTAAAGTGCGAAAGTCCACGTCTCTGGCGTCAACCCGCCGTCGCACATACTGGCGCTCGACTGCCGGTGTTTTGCCTTCTTCCCCAACAAGTTCCTGCATTCGGCCCGCCAGGGATTCGAATGCGCTGAGTACGCCAGACGTGACGCCCCCCTCCCCAGGCGGCGCCATGCCGTCACTAATGTCCGCTTCCTTCCGTTGCTTTTCGTAGATATCACTGATGAGCTGAAAGCACGCGGCGCACGCGAAACGCAGACGGCCGCTGGGGAACGTCATCTGATTTTCGCTTGAACCCGCGGTGGGGCACCCACATGCAATGCAAAGGGGCCGGACACGTGCATCTGCCTCCGCCGAAGCGTCGACGGCACACGAGTGGTGGGGCGGCCTCCTTTTCTTTAACCGCTCGCGGTGGTGCTGCGCCGCCTTGCCTGTGATCACGCGCTTCGTCTGCTTAGGCTTCCTTTCCTGATGTTTTTGATCCCCCTCCTCTCCAGCATGCAAGTCTACCTCCAGGAGGTCCCCGTCATCCTCGACGTCAAGCTTGGTTACCGTGTTCAACACGTTGAAAACGGATGTGCGGTACGTGCAAAGCATGTTGTTGAAAAAAACCTCCAGCGTACGATCCAGCGAGCGGAGAGCAGTAAGGGTGGAGAGGCTTGGTGTGAAACTTGCCTCGATACCATTCAATCTGCAGTAAATGACGGCCTCGCGAGGAATGAGCGCCCGCAACGGCCGCATTACCAGACATTGTCCGACCCATCCCCGGTACCCAGCTAAGTGTGCGATGCGTTTGCCCTCGCTGCCGCTCAACACTTCGCGGAGCGCCGCCACGCAGCAGTTAAGGGCGTTTTCACCTGTTAATACGTGGTACCAACCGCTCGTCGACTGGCGGACACGTCTCCATGCATTTATGCAATCGGCTGCCGCGAGTGCGAGGACACGCCCGCGAAGTCTTGTGTGCAACAATTCCCGCTGCGAAAGCGGGAGGCGCGGGTGGTGTAAAACTTCACGGACCGCACTCATCTCGAAGGGGGAAAGGTAATCGCTGTACTGCACAACTTGCAACTCGTTTGCTGTGAACAGTGGCTCGCTGGCGAACTCCCACTGCACACAACACGTGCGTATCAAGGACTTAAGGTTTTCGAACTGCTCCGCCATCATCGAAGCGATGCGGCGCAGTTCACCATTCTCCTGGCCGTCACTATCTGCCACCGTACCTGCGGCAGATGGTTTACCGGGTACGATAAGTTCCGCTTCGCAAAGGTGCATCGGTATAAGTTCAAACGCCACGCGACCCTCGCCACGGCGGATGTTGTTCTGCGCACGAAGCACACCAAGCTGGTGGAGAAGCATCATGGAGGTGTAGCCCCCAGAGACAGCGACAACGATCGGTTCGTCACACGGCATGCCACAATTACGGAAGAGTGAATCTCGAGTGAGACGCGTGCAAAAGTCAGTAAACAACATAAGCAGTAGCTTTTCTGCGGCCCGTCTCGACCACACACAACCGCTGGTGCCGACCGGCATTTGAAGCAAGCAGTCATGACAGGCGTACCAGTCGTACCGGTTTTCTAGATGGCGCAAGAGGTGCTAGAACGCGATGAGGGACGGTATTGTGCGATCTTCTGATCCGCTTTTATTCTGTAACCCCTTGCCGAAGATCCTTCCACAAGCAAATAATATGCACATGCACATATAAACATTTAGAGGGGCGGAGAGAAACAACGGTTTGGGACAATCAAAGCGATGTAGTAAATCAAACTTGCGCCGCAAACTAGGGGGACGCTAAACGCGGCGTGGTTTTCTCATAGTGTGGAGGACATGGTGGTAATATAAAGTGTTCTCGGTGAGTTAAACGGCTGAAGTGTGAACTAAAAGTGCAACCAGCCTTCAAAGCGCTTGGAGGCGGAGGTGTCAAAGCAACACACATTTTGATGTTACGAACTAGATGAGCACAGAAAGTGCCTGTTCCACACGCATACAATATACAAAGCCGTACAACATTAACACCGCAGTGGAAAGGGGGAAAATAGAGTGAACAAACGCACGGAAAGTGGAAAGAAAGGCGAAACACACCGCACCACCGCGGAGCACAAGACGACGGTGGAGGGGCATATGAGCGGGCTGTGTAGTGCAACCGCAGAGCATAAAGAAGGGGTAAGAAACCCGCATATCATGCGGTATTCTGAAGGACGTTGGTCCCACTTTTAGTATAGAAATTCCGCTCCGTTGATTCATTGCCGCTGTTAGCGGCAATGAAGAGACTCTTCCGTTTTCAATTTTGTTTTTGTACATTTGGCATCGAGATCACCACTGCGATCTCCTTGCCCGGCCCGTCCAACGGATTTGACTCAACGTACTGGCGCTTGCATGAGTAACAACCCCATCACGCCCGACCAAAGGGCGATAGCAGGGCAGTGCTTGACGCATTCTTCTGCCCCCCCGCGCGCTCAAGCTTAATTGATACACTAGCAAGAAATACCATTACCGGAATTAATCCGGTAAAACAATACTGCGCACCGCAAGTCAATTGAAATCATCTAAGGTCCTGCGTACTCACAGTCCCGTGTTTGCTCAATTTTATTGTGGACACTCTTCTACGGTCTATCGCTCTTCCACCCGTTACGATCAGCAACCACCATTTCATCACATTTTCCCTCGTCCTTCAAAAGGTATCATTTCAGCCACAGTCCCGTCCACTCAGATCTCCTCCCGCTACCCCCACCCGCATGGCAACTCGATAGGAGGTGGTGCACCACCTGGTCAGTCTCTTTTCCCGCACCTACCGCCACTGCGGGGCAAGTTAGTGTCTCTACCGTCCACTAAGGAACTATTCACTACTAGTTCAGGGGGGTCACAAACAGCAGCATTGCCTATCGCTTCTGCCTTCCGTCTTGAGCTATTTGGCCCGGTTCCCTCGCGCCCGCTGCCAACACGGGGCCTTTCGCTTCCTCCTTCCTTGCCCTTGGGGGGCTGGGGCGTGACGACGCAAGGATACTTTGTTCCCCTCGTAGTGCTACTGAGCCTTCCACTCTCTTCCACCAGTGACGGTGCCTTGCCCTCTCCTGCGGGAATTTTGCGCGTCGATTTCTTTTCCCTTTTTTGTGGACTTTCCGATGTATCCGCTGCTCGGCTAACCGGTTTCTTCGTCTCACCAATCGTCTTTCCACGGGACTCCACTGCTTTTTTCGCATTTTCACCCTTTTTGCTGTGCTTTCGGTCACGACGCGCACGAGCCTGATTCATCATTCGTCGCTCCTCCAAATACCGTTTACGCTGGAGGGCTGCGATGGGGTCCTCAACGTCGTGTATCGCGTGCCGGCAGTGCAGGTGAGCCACAGTTTCCATCAGTTCCCCTGGTTTTGGCCACACAATGGTGGACAGCGTCCACTGGAGGAGAGTCCACTCGCGGTCGGACGACTCACTGATGTACTGTGGCCGTGCCCTCCACGGTAAAACCACACCGGAGATCCGAGAGGCCGATCTAAGTATTTTTTGGGAGGCCCACATGATTAACTGAGAAGTGTCTTAGTCAATCGAAAGTGCGCGTGATGTTATTGTGATAAAACGGACCTGTTCTTTTGCAGTGAGAAATTGTTCGTATTCGACTCGTAGCAGCTGTGTGGTAAGTTTTTTTTCTTTTTTTGCTGATGCGTTTGTGTGAATACAGGTGCTTTGATTTCCAATCTATTTGTGTGTGCGTGAGTATGCTTTTATGTGTCTGTTGTAATATTATACACGTGTATTCGTGGAATTTCTACAAGATGCCGCAGGACACCTTGGGTGAATATCCGTAAACCTGAAGGGTGAAGGAGGTAGCTTTTGTGGACAAGAAACAAAGTTGATGTACGTGACACGGCCCCAGAGATCCGGCGGCTTCTGTTGCAGCTGTGGTCACCCCCGGCCTTTTTACCCACGCGTGCACGCCACACAGAGTCCTTGTCACCTCGGTGGTGCAACGTCTTTCTACGCGCACTGGCGGGAAGTGTGCCGATTGCTTTCTAATTAATGTGAAAAAGCAGAAGAGTGGAAGGGGGATTGTTGGTCCTGCTGTCTCAATAATATAATGTGTTACAATGCAGTCATCAGCGTGCTGCTGGTGCAGCGTTCGCATGGAGTCTTGCGAGGGAGCAGCAGAGATGCAGCTAAAGGAAAAAAAAGGAAAGCGTATGTGTATATATGCACGAATATAAATACTTATTCATTCATTCGACCCTCCCCTCTGGTTATTCTTTCACTCAATTCTTCCCACACGGAGGTCCGTCGAAGCGAAACCCTTATTTTCGCCAAAACCGCCTCCCATCGAAGTGCGTAGTGCGTCTATGAGGAAGGAGTTATGGAGAGGCGGGAGCTGAAAACGAAAAGAGGGGAATAAAAACAACAATAGAAAGAAGGCTATGAGCACGAGAGGGCCACAAAACAAAACTGGAAGCATGAGGGAGTAAATCCACTACGCACTGTTCTCATGTGTTGGTGAGTTTTAAACACGAAAGTAGAGCGCATGAGGGGGAAATAGTGTGAAACAGCAACAGCAACAGTGAAAAAGGGAAATGGACAGGGACCTCGGCTCGCGTTTGTATGTGTTAAAGTGTGTTTGAGGGGGTCATGTTCCGCCCCACACACAGAAAAGCAGTTCCACAACGCTATGCAGAAGAAAATGTCGAAACGAATTCAATGTAGGAGAGCGGCAGCTACAACACATTAAATGACCTCCCTTACATAAAAGTCGAGTGGCGGGCACATGAAGAAACTGCCTTACGGAGGATGCCAGTTATAACACAGGAGGGGAGGAAAAATATCTGTGTGCACACCAAAGCACACATCCCCCTTCACACGCCCTTACCTCACACAGTGTAGGCGAGTACCGCTGTAGCAAAATGGAACGGTGGTGAACAAGTGAGAAGAAGATGAATTCTGGTGATCTACCGAGTCAACTGAGAGAGTATGAAGCGATAGTAGTGGTATCACCAATCAGTAAACATGTTTGTATGTGTAAGGGAGCATGCCGCGAGTCAAAACTGTGGGAGTGTCTTAAGTATGTCGAAACAATCGTTCACCTCTCTCTCTTTCGTTTCTTTTCGTTGCCAACCTTTCACCCGCAGAAACTCTCCGCCTCCTCCCCACACCGGGTAACACTTCCTAATTCCTTCAACAACATGGTCATCACTTCCCTATCCCGGAAGAGAAGCCGATGCTGACAATATGGTTGCATCACAAACACAAGCAGCATGATGAGAAACTAGAGAGCGATAGGAATAATTAGGTAAAGAGAAAAACAGAACCGGGCAAGAAAGCGCCACAAAGAAAAGCAAATAATGACTCCACTCGGCCTCGGTGATACCTTGGCATACACGCCCAAACACGACACACCACTGCAACTGCCCAATAAACCCAACCAGTAAGTTGCTCGAGCTATGCACCTCACCACCGCTTTTGCTACCGATTCGCTTCCTCAATTTATTCTTGTCCTCCATGTATACACACTCTTTTGGGTTGCTCCCAAGAATTCATCGCACCTGGACATTTTGCTTCACTATACCTTCTGATTCATCACGTGGGCACGACCTCATTCAATCAGCCGAAACTATCCAGTGAAACGTGCCACATTGCACAACTACTCTACCAGGTGGTTGCTTAACGCATTCCAAGGGTTGCATGCGATTGAGTAATCTCATCGGAGAGTAGCGTCAACATATATAACTAATTATGTACATAACCATATGGGAATTCACGTTTGCAAGGGTGTTCGCACTCCATCTCATCACTTTTCCACTCCACACACACACACACACCTAGATACCCACGGCTCAGAACTGGAAAAGAACAACACACACGCCCTCACATTTACTATAAAGGGGAGGATTGTGGTCTTCCACATTTAAGGGGTTAGACACCCCTTAGACATCAAAACAATCAAGATATATATTATATATATCTTTTTCAAAAACATAAATAACTAAATACAACAGAAAAACACATGGCAAAGACACGTCAACCGGAGATAGAAGAGATGGATGGAATGAAATATCATTTCGCCCCGTCAGCCTAGATTACCCTCCACCAACCTAAGCGGTGACAGCGAGATCCTCACACACATCCAAATCAAGCTTCAAACCAACCAGGCAGCGCGCTAATCGCTCACTAAGAGCAATAAAAAACCCGCTCGGATAAACCAACGAAAAGCAATCCTCATTTTTCTTGTTTTCCCCTTTGCTATCGTGAGGGGAGGTTGAGCCCATAACTAACCGTGGCCGCATTCGCTCTGTGACATCCGCCGCTACACCGTTCACATCTGTTAAAGACTCCAGCGTGACTGAAGAACTCATTTGGGCTGGCGAGCTACTTCCCATGGACTTTATGGTGCTCTCCAGCCGCGCTTTCCAGGAGATGAAGCTGTCGTCGCTTGCTTCTGTAGGAGTCGGCTGTTTGCCAGTAGGCTTAGCCTTCTTCAAGGCGTCATTGCTCTTCGCCTTCTGAGGGCTGTGCCAGATAGAAAGAGCGTCGATGAGGCTAAGCAGTTCGTAAACAAATAGGGCTTGACGCTGTTGTGCGTTCAGCCTGCTCGAATTCCTGCTCAGTGAGTCTACCTCCACCGCATCCTCAGCACCCTCTAGCGCCCCTAACTTTGATAGCGTCGCCTGCAACACGAAGTATATGCCCGCTCCTATAAGGAAAGTTGGCGCATCCTCAAGAACGGACAGTGTTGGGAAGCATTGGTACAGGAAGTTTTCTACAAATTCATATGTCTCACGGCAGTGTCGCTCAAAGTCAGGATCATTTGGATCCAGTGAACGTTTCGGGTTCCATATACGTCCGACGAAGTTAAGGTCGGCGGAAGCCTCTCGCAGCCATTCAGCCTCGGAGCGGACACAATAGCACGCGAGAATCATGCGATTCCTTTGCTCTACACGCTCCAGTCGTGCTTCTTGTTCTTCCCTAGTGCTGAGCATTCGCTGCTTGTAATCATCGTGTGGCGTGTGACTGAAAATAAGCTTCCACGCATATAGCGCCCCTGCTGTGAATATCCGCTGCTGAAGAGAATGCACAATACTCCAGTGCTCAAACGGCCGTGGAAGGGACTTTTGTACTGGCTCCGGAAAGCGCAGTTCGTTTGAATCAATGAAACTATCCACGCGAATGGAGAGGGGATGCTTTGAAAGTATTCCTGGTGGCTGATCGCAGATGGCAGCACTGCCATCAGCTGCCCCTTCACCTCTCTGTAAATGCGGGTAGCAGGCAACGCTAAATTTTTTTATCTCCATTTCCACGTTTTCCTCTTCACCGCTGCATTTGGAATCATCGTTGTCTTCGCGCGCTACGCTGCCACTCTTGCTCGCGCTAGAAAACTTTCCTGCCGTATCTTCCATCGTGCTCTCCTTTTCCCCATCTCCACCTGTGTGTTCGGGAGTGCAATAGTCCCCTCTTTCTTTCGTGGATTTCCAGCCACACCTGGACAGCACATCATACGCAGATTCCGGTCGCGACTCATACCCACTACACATCACGCGCAAGGCGTATACGAGGGCCTTCGGCGCACGCAGCAGGCGATGCAACATGCCAACCTTAAGATTAACTGCCTCAGGATGGTAATTCTCCACGTAAAATGTGGACAACCCGGACGACTTTAGGAGCAACCGTGGGACACACACTGCTTTCGCAGCGACTTGTTTCTTTGTAGATGCTGTTGACTGCTGAGTCTTGCCCTTGCTGCCCTTGGTGGGAGTACATGGACCTGCCTTCACCGAGTTGCCGCTGCGTGTGGAACTCCCCTCCATCTTATCATGATGATCACGAAGGGACTTCCGCTTTTCTCGCGTGCGGTCAAACTTCTCACGCATAGTCGATACTGGAGAGTTGCCATTTTCCCTAATGTTTGTCTTCTGTCTAATAGACGGAAGGGTCGTGGTTTTGTCGGGTGCGGAGCTTGCCACTGCAACTTTCTGTTCGCTTTCTTGCGTCCGCTGGATCAGTCGGCGACGCCTGCGCACCGCTATACTGATTACGAAGAAGCTTTGAAGGCGTGCAGCCATTACTGTTCTATATTGGTTCTCCTGCTGCCGCTTTTGCTCTTCCCTCAGTTGGCTCCTTCGTTGCCCGATTTCCTTGCGATTCCTGTACCGCCGCCAGCAAGTGGCAATAAGAACGGCTGATTCATTACACAACTTCGTGTTGTACGAAGCATACTTGTCGGCAGAGGCTCGAGACACTACCTCCAACGCTGTAGGCTCCGCATCCTTCTGGACGGAATATCCCTCCTCTTTTTCCCCTGCTTCATTATTTACAAATAACCTGCGCTTTGCAGCGCGACGCATGAAACGAGTCACTATTCGAGCTGCGTCATCCTCTCGCATTCCTCCACCTACTGAAGAAGGGGATGGATGCTGATTGGTTGCACTTTCACCGTCGGTTTGTCGGATGGCTTTCGTCTCAGATGTGCTCGAATCACCTAGTCTTCCGGATCTAGTTCCTACGCCAATTATGTCTTCAACGCTTTTAACTACCTGCTCAACCCATTGCGAACCATGCGTGCTGCAATCCGCGCTGATAGCCCCATTTTTCTCCACACAGGAATCTGCAGCATTGGATGGAGAGGAGCCACCCGCGATACTGCTCGCCGAGGTGAGCCCTACCAGCCCCTGAATCGTTGCCCAAATTGTCTTCGCTTGCATGATCTGTGCCGCAGTGACAGAATCTTCATTAATACGGGGAAGAACTTTCTTCCCTGCTCTCGCCCTTAATCGTTTAAAGGCACTTGAAGGGGAACTATCTGTGGTGGACTTAACCACTGATTTCTTCCTGTTGCCTCCTACAGGAACGGTGGATTTGGCTCTGCATAATTTGTTAGCAGGGACCGCATTGGCTGAAAAAGAGGAGCGAGTGAGCTTCTCAGTGACGGTGTCGAGTGAAAGCCGGCGCCTACCTCCGCCA
This sequence comes from Trypanosoma congolense, assembly GCA_002287245.1. Classification (NCBI taxonomy): domain Eukaryota; phylum Euglenozoa; class Kinetoplastea; order Trypanosomatida; family Trypanosomatidae; genus Trypanosoma; species Trypanosoma congolense. The sequence goes on along the minus strand of NHOR01000454.1, from coordinate 361,191 downwards.
ATAATAAGCCGCGGGCTGCGTGAGTGTTGGTCGTGATTTTCATTATTGTCACTGCGGAAAGCACTCTCTTTTTCCTCATCACTAGTTTTGTCCATCTCTGCGAACGCGACACCAACAAATGGCAGGTGTACATCGGATGTCGGCATGGTGTTTCCTCCAGGCCCAACGCTCCTTTGGCTATCACCGCATTTGCTCATGCTGCTGTTACCCTCGAAATTCTTCGTGATACTGGAAAAACGCGAGAGCACCCTGCTAGCAGGTGCTGAGGAGGAGTAAAGGGCACGGCGTGCTACATTAACAGAACTCCCAGCCTTGAGCTGATTCGTTTGCTCATAAAGTTTTGCGTCTTTGGGGACGGTGCTCACGCACGCGGGTCCCGACCACGTTGATGGAATGAACAATGGGGTCTCTAAAAGTCCCTCATCAGCTGTAGTGATGCCCGAGCCTTGGGCGAGAGCCGCGCGGACCTCTGTGCACATGTCCGAGAGCTGCTGCACAATAGCACGCTCCTCTGAGCGAAGGAAATTGAGGTAGCCAATAGGAGTGCCTCCGAGCGCACCGGATAGTGGTGCCGGAAGTGACCCTACCACCTTTGGAATATTCTGAATCCTTGGTATCGGAGACACCCCGTGCCCCTTTACTACCTGTTGCTGTTGTTGCTCGCCAGAGGGGTTCAAGGTGTCACTGCCGACAGAACCTAAGGGTCGCCGAATTTCACAGGACAACTCAGAGAGGCATAGGAGTAGTGCTACACTGCAACGTTGAAGGTCCTTTAGGCCGCATGTCAAAGAATTGGCCCGCGACTCTAGAGCGGTAATCGCCGAAATTCTAGAATTGTTTAGATCGGGCTCTTCACATTGTTCTTGTGTTTCTTTTTCGTGTGTGGCGTCCTGCTCCTTGCCGCACATGCCGAGGAAGCAACTCAGCGATTCCTTTAATTCATGCCGTCGCTGCTTGAGCTGTCCTATCTTCTTACTGTACAAGCGAAGGTGCTCACACTGCGCAATCATCTGCCGCAGGGACTCATCACGAGATAGCGATGCCCCAGGCGCGCCTGTGCTATATCTTGTCGCTGCGGGTACCGGCGGCTTTACACTTGAATAGCTGTTATATTTTGGCATACTTCTGCTTCTCTGCAAATTGTCACCCACTGAATGGGATTTTACATATATTGACGAGTTACTCATCAACCGCCTTACTGAACGATTGGCACTTCGGCTGCTGCTACCATCAGCCGCCGCGGGTCGGCAGGCAACATTCTTGCAAGTGTTCGAGTCGCTAACGGCGTCACTATTTTCTGCCAGAACTGCCGCGACCAGTGATTCTTGCGGTGCATGCCCAACTTCTTCACAGAGCTTCATGTAACAGCTTACAACTTCCTTCCTTGCCTCTTCGTTGTTATTAGGGGACAAACCACACAGTTTCATCCTCATCATGCGGGACTGTGCACTCTGCTTTGCGTCGAGTACAATTGGTGGCCGCGCGGTCCCAAGTGAGCCCTTTACAGGTGATGAAAAGCGCTGATGCTGCCCACTAACACTGCTGTTAGCACTATGCAAACTTAGCAGCGGGCCGCGCCTCACGTCTTGCGTAATATGTCTGAGCGAGTTGGTTCTTCCCAGATCCTCAAAAGACTGCCCGATGCCTTTCGCGCGAGTTCGCTCCCCACGACCACGCGGCGCGGCTGACGGCAGGCGATGGAGCGGTGCCGTTGTTGTAATGGAACGGCGCTTCAGCGTACGACGTGGTGCTGGTGAAGGATCTGCGCGCTGTTCAACCATTTCCCGCCATAGAGTTGATGCGGCAGCTGAACCAAACTTGGGAGACGCGGCTCGCTCAGGAACTGAGGGGGGTCGGCGACGGATGTGCGCCCCAGAAGCAGCCGAAATCGATTGTCGCGGGGCAGAAGCGCGCGAATTCGCAGTGTTTTTGATAGTAACTGCATCATGTACCTTCGGCTTTGGTGACAAATTGACTCCCTCGTTGCCCACACTTTTCCTTTCTGCAGTTTGAACATCAGACCCCTGCGACGCTCCCGCCGCTGCCACATTGACCGTGGTCGCAGTGTTTGACGTTGGGCCTCCACCTGTCGCCTTCTGCGGTGTGTGTTGTGCAGTCTTTTTGCCAGGCCTGTGCTGCAATGGCATTGGTTCCATCCTGATAGGAACAGTGATTTGTTTCTATGCTGATTACGTGCGCGATATATAGCAGTTATGTGCAGTTGTAAAGGAATATAATGAGCCAACCAGTTGTCCTGTGCCCCAACGAGTTTTACGACTATTATTGTGCTCTGTTGTTGTCTTTGTTGTCCTTAGGATTCCGGTGCCCCTGCGATTTTTACGGTAGCGTAAATAAACAAACGAGAACGGTACTGAGACGTATGCCGTACGCAGCAACCTACTTCCCCTCGGCAACCACTCTCCTGTGCCGGAGGAAAGGAAATAAAAACAGAGGCACACAGGCAATGAATGAGGAGGCTTTGCTCTCCCTCTCTCTTTCTATTTGGTTGTGTCTGAGATTTCTTTTATCAATGAAAGTAATTCCCTCTCCGCAAAACAAACACAATCAATAGGATGAAGAAAGCGAAGCAAATACGCGCGAGCTTTTCCTTTGCACTGCCCCTTCACTTGTTAACTGCCCCGTCCCCAACTGTCAACACGGCGTCTTTTTCTCCTAGGTGGTTTACTCCCTTTCCCTTTGGAATATATGTATATGTGTACGCGTGTGTAATAGAAAAACGCCTTCCTCAGAGCCCGCAAGGTTTCCAATGCCTTCCCCTTTTCACCGCCTTTTCCTTCTCCGCTTAATGCCGATTTGTTCACCTATTCCCCTTGGCTCCTTTAGCCTATTTTCTACCAATAATCTCCTCTTGGATATATATATATATCTTCTTCCGGTGGCTCTGAATCCTCACGAAGACCTTACTTATTCAAATTATGTCACCTGCCCTTTCTTTCTTGCTTGCTTTTCCCCTTACCCGCGTGGTGTATTGGACTGACAACCCGGCTGAGGCCTCCAGTTAACACTGCAACCGCTCCTTCCTTGATGTGTTCAGTCGCTGCGCAGGGGCGGCACGAGACAGTCGTAACATGCGTTTGCACGTGTACGTAGAAGAATAGGAGGAGGGGTTATTTGAAATAAAGGAGCACAAAATGCAGAATGCGGAGCATTAGCAAATACCGCACTGACAACATTCGGGTGGAAGAATAAAATAAAAAAAGGGTCTTAAGTAACAGCCCCAGACACTGCGGTAATCGTGAAAGAAAATGAAACTGTAAAACTTATCGCACAATATTACATAATACCGACAACCATAACCCATTATCAGTTAGCGATAAGAGCACCAAATTATGTCAATATCCACATCCCACCATTTTTTTTTCTTCCTCTGGGAAAATTTGCCGCTAAGTTTCCCGTGTGCTTGTACGATACTTCTTTTTGCAATGGCATTTCTCACCGAAACTATAAACAAACGCGTATACCTGTTGTCTCCGGTAACTGGTACGCCTTACAATGAAAAACCTGGCTCGTGCTGCTTCATTTGCACCGCGTGGCTGCGAAGTTTGCGCATCGTTTCCTTTTGCTCTTCTGTCAGCAATCGCTGTTCCTCAGCCGTCATATCCCGCGAGGTTTGCCCTGCCGACAGCTGCATCGCGTAGGAGTACCATGACTCGTAGAAGATGCGTGCATGTTTCTCTGGCGCATCAATGTGCCGCTGGAATTCGGCTTGTATGAAGCGATCGCCGAACTCACGCTGAACCGGTTGCAACTTCGTTACGTGCAGCTTGTACAGCGTGCGATACATATGACACATAGCGCCGCGCCACTCCTCACTACGGAATAGGGTGGAACTCAGCTCAGTCGGGTGGGGCAGCGCTCGCAGTCCGCTACGGCAGCCGCCACCCGTTGTGTTGGCTTGTGCGGAGAAAGAGACGCAGCTGACTGACTGCAGGAGAAGTTGCTTAACACCACGACACGTCCCTCTCGATCTACCATGACATAAATCCAATCGCATGCTTACTAGTGTGCGACTCACCGTACCACACTGCCGCTTCTTTTGTCTTGTCTCTAATTCCCTTCTTAAAAAGTGTCAGCAGCACCAGTAGCCACCACTTTCTCACGCTCGCTATTATAGTATGTGGTGCGGTTTAGTTACTTTCGTCTATCGCCATGAGAACGTCAGAAGCAGACAAGGGGAAATCAAGAGCATCCTTCACCTCACATAGCAAAGCTGTAGTATCATTGGGCCACTCGTTCTTGTAACACAGAAAGGGATAAGTCTCTCAACTGTGTACGCTGTTCATTGCACATCGGCGCAGCGCGGGGTGCCGAATCTCAACTTTCCGTCCTTTACGTCATTGAACCCAAGGCACATTCGCGTCCTCCAACTACTAACAGAAATAACAGTAGTAATAGTGGTGAAGCGAGGGAGGGGCGGCTTGCACGGCGAATTGTCACAACATCAAATGGCTACATGTGTCATAGGTACCAATATATGAGGTATTTAATGGAATGACACCCCATACTTCTAATTTCATGAGTAAATGTACCCGATATAATCTGTGATAAAATACATGCACGCACACAAAAAAACATATACATATGTGAAGTTGGTGAGTGTTCGTCATTTCCCTGCGCCCCGATTGCTCCTTCAATGCGACAACAACAAGCTTGCGGGCGCTGCCATGTCATTGTTCAACTTTCTGCAATATACTAAAAAACATTTCATACACCTGTCATCTGCTCATCCACCCTTTTGCCCCATACGGTTGATGATGTGGCACTCACTGGTGCGCGGTGTTGCACCAGCAGAGACCGGCGAATTGGAAGGACTCGCCGCTACGTCCAAAGTTGTGTCGGAAATACCTAGCGCGCTTGACTCTCTCCTCGGACTACTGCCATCTCTGTTCTGTAGGTGGTTGTCACCGGCTGCGCTACCCACTGGAAAAGGATTGAAGCCTTCTTTCCGGCGGTACCATGTGATCCGTAGGAAATGAGTGTGAGGCGAGGAGGAAGTGCTGGTGTGCCATAACCTTCGTAAATATTTATTTGCGTTGCTTTCCATATACGGTAGACGTCACGAGCGTTATCTAGCCTTTGCCGCCGCGCTGCCGTGCGCTCAACGGTTATTCTATACACCTCCTCCGCAATCTTGTTCACCCTGCGTTGCACGGGGAGATCCATCAGCTTCATGTCCATGCCTGCCTCCTGCAGCGCAGCGGCTGAACGTTCTCCGAGCAAACGCTGACGGTACATGAGGTTGATAAGCGAGAAGTTTAGTAAAGCAATGTGACGTTGATGCTTTTTCTCACGGTTATACTTATCCCTTACCTGCTGCCATAATTCGGTTGATGCCTCCGTGTTCAGCACCATCAGCGCACAAAGCTTCCGGAGCGCTGAGCCAACGGCTGGCCGCTTGAGTTGTGGAACCGCGTGCTTGCGAGTGACGTAGTGGTGCGCAGCGACGTAAAGCTCATTCATAGCAGCCACTTCCTCACAAATTGACCCCAGACGTTCCTCACCGTAGCGTGCCCGCAGCATGATACGAAACGGTTCGTTGGTGTTGCGCAACTTCAGTGGCCAAGGATGGTATCCGTGAGCGTATTCTGTAGTAAGCATGGGACCAATTAAGCTACTGGCTGCTGTGATGACATCCTGGAGGGCAGAATATGAAGAATAGAGTCTGTCGTTGTCACGCAGGGAAGAGTCAACAACTGTGGCTCGATTCAACACGTTGTCCATGGCTTGGTACAAGTACCGCCACAGTTCGTCCATGATTTTCGTCACCGATCGACGAACGTGGCGGTACGATTCCTTCAGCTCTCTTATTTGGTCTTTCAAGAACTTCTCTACGTACACCTTGTCCGCTGCATTCCTCAACCTCGTGAGTTCCTTCTCCTTGTCGTTTAACTCGACTACCATCTTGTTTCGGTTTTGAATGTAACTTTCCTTCATCTTCCGTTGAACAAGTTGGAACTCCTTAAGCGCTTTCCTGTCCGCTGTTACCGGATCAGCAACCATAACCCTGGCGATGTTTTCCAGATTGACATTCCTTGCTTTGGATGTTCCTGCCGGGAGGACTTCATCGTTTTCAACTGCCAGCAGGACGAGATCAAGGAGGCTTTGGATGGCTACACAATCAACGGACAGAGTGCCACGTGCAACGTTCCCCACCTTGCCTCCTGAAACCTGGCGAGATTGACCCGAACCGAAATTTTTCAGTGCACCACTACTGCCACCGCACTCAGGCAGGGGCTCATCGAACGACAAGGCATCTTCACGCTCCTCTGAAATGACGCCGCGCTTGCTAACTGGCGACCCGAAGTGCTTCAGCCGATGGGGCGCATCGTTTGTACTTCCATTTGGTATACGAGTGCTTTCCATTGCCCCAGACCGTGGCAAACCGGAGGACATCGGGCGCACGCTTTCCCATCGCGACAGGCTACTGGCCGTTCTTCTGTCCGATGAGTGGGTATTAGTCATCGCATGGCCATATGGAACTCTCCCTTGCCCCGGCGTCCCTTGCAGTTGCATCTGTCGCTCCTTTATGATCGCCTGGTACTTGAGTTGCTTCTGCTGTTCAAGGGAGAGCTGTGCACGCAGCGCGGAACATTCTTTGTAGAGGGTGTCGCGCAGGTACTCAACTACCTTTTTCTTTCGCGACGTATATGCGAGTTCTTCGTCTAATTTACCCTGCAACACGGCGATGTCGTGCTTCTTTTCCTCGATCTCCACGTGAAGACTTTCAACATAGCTAAGGAGCTCTTCATACTTTTCGTACGTCACTGTTGTACCACTATTTTCATCAGTAACTGTACCAACGGACACGCGTTGCGTTACCCAGTGACGCTTTGCAACCTCTGATAGTTCCCCTTGTTTGCCCGCGGTCCATTGCTTCGGGCATCGTATGTCATGCTTTGTTCCGCACTGACACCTGGACATTGAGGTCGAAGGGGAGACCTCGGACAATCTGTCATCGCCAGTCACGTTACACGAGTGCCTGACTCCCTCCGGCCATGAAAAATCGTCTGCCTCCGGGCACCTTGGCGATACTGAAGGCACCTTACCATAACCACCGCCGCTGCTCACATTGCTATTATTGGGCTTGTGGCCACCCCCGGGTATCACTGTTTTCTGAGTAACTCGGCTGCTTTTCCCATAGCTTTCTGGAAGCGGGGCTGCACTGCTCCTTGCTGACTGGGGGAGCTTGCGCGCCGCCGAACCTACCCAGGTTCCCGCTAGCGGAACCGTCCCGCTTGGTGGTCCTACGTCAGGCAACATTACCTTCGCCTGCTCCGTGGCTTCCGTCATGGATGCTACCCCGCTAACCCCCGGCACCGCTGGATTATTTCCCACAACACACACATCTCCCGTGCACGCGAGAACACGTCCCGATGTCGGATCCCGTATGTAGCAAGCGTTTGGCAGCACAGCAGGCTGGTTGCGGAACTCCTGGTAAAGCTCCTGCAACCGCATAGGTGTGAGCAATCGTTCTCCATCACCCTGGAACTGCGAGTAAGACGGTATTTCCTTTAGAAGGCGATCTAACATTGAACGACATTCAAAGACTTGGCAGAGGCACGACTTGATAGAGCCTACACGAGCAACTTTAAGCTTTTCCATTATGGTGTTGGTCACTTCCTCAACAATGAGACACAACGTTTTGGGGCACGGCTGTCGTGCAAGCATTTCTCCTTCATCTCCATCTTCACTCTTTGATGCGGCGGATAATATGAGTCGTTCCCCCACGCTTGACGTGGGCGTCTTGCGTTTCGACGTTGGCTGTATTTCAGCAACATGTTGTGTTGGAGGAGATGCAGTCGAAAGCGACTTACCAGTGTCCTCCTGATCAAATTCGCTCTTCCCATTTGCATGAGCTCCCTTTCCGTCGATCAAACCAAGACGCACAGCCAGCGGCGCGGCGTTAGGGACTCCGTAGTTGGCACGATATTGCAGTCGTCGCATCACACGGTGGTAAACACTCTCCAGTCGCGGGTGTATCTCTTGCGCTGGCGACGATTCTCCAAGCTTCTTTAATTTATGGTAGGTATTTTTATCACACGACTCCACTATCTTCTCCTCATCGCTGTCATCGATTGTGACACCTTCACCGGCGTTTTCCGGCCGCTTAGGAACATTTGGAAGGGTAACGGTGGCAACGCGAGTGTTTTGGTTGTTGACAAAAACACGCGTGTCGGCGCTGGCGCCCCCCCTCGAAGCAGCTTGCCTCATTCTTTTTTTTTTTTTCTTGCGTGGCTGAATATACGGAGAGAGAGAGAGATAGAGCGCGTAACACGGCATTAAAATGGCAGAAACAGCATTAGTAGTGCTAATGTTAACGTCAGCTATGGCAGTAGGTTATACACGACCAAAAACAGCAAAAAAACACCGAAATACCGGGCCTGAAGCCCCTCCACGTTCACAGAGGAGAAAAAAAAAAAAAATAACGCAAGTCAGTGCACCACCCAAATAAACGACGTTGGGCAAGGGGACTGTGGAGCATATCACGAGGGGGGAACGGTATTGGACGTGACGATAATTTCCCTCCCTCATCGCGGTGCACCACGTCAAGCATGATCATAGGTACATAAGACAGGAGGAGGACTAATTCCCCGGACGAGAAGCACAAAGCCACATAATAGGCAAAAACAAAACAAAATGAAATGCTCTTGATATGGAAAGAGCTATGGAAACTGCCGCTTCACCCTCAAAAGGAAACGTTAAAACCGCGCAACAGAACACATCCAACACAACGGGCGTGAAGTCGTGGTGATGGCCACTAGCCAAACTGAGCAGCAGAAATCCGAGGGTAAGCGCGTTGCATAGCGAAGCAAACCGTAGGAACGCCTCATGAGCATACACGGTTCCCGCAGCCACAACTGTCACAGTCGCACTGTCTGTTACCTTATCCCATCCAAGCGATGACTTGATAACTTATTTTATTGCAGTGTTTCTAAAAGACTGATCTCCTGCCGCAATATTTGCATTATGCGCAAAACGCCGCACTAAACAAACTGTGTCAACAACGGAGTTCTTGCCATGACGTTACCTCACTTTGTCTTGTGTGACGAAATACGGAAACCCCAACGGGCCTCAGTAATGCAAAAAACGTCTGAGTTGACGAGGCAAAGGAAGAAGGAAGAGATGGTGTGCTGTAATATTCAGTTTAAGACATCATTCATTCCCGAATGGCGACTAAACCAATAGACCCACATAAAGTGCAGTGAGTAGCCAAAAATTGCACCCAAGAGATTCACATCATAAAGGGACGGAGCAGAAGGTTCAACGCTTGCAAGTGAGGGTTGTGCACAAGAGACAAAAAAAGAAAGGAAGAAAGAAAGCCTATATTCGTGCACCCAACTCCCTTGAAGGTGAGAAATGGGAGATAAATTTCTTCATCTAGTTCGTGACAAATTTAACACAAACGCTGCTGCCAACACCATTTCGGGAATCTCAAGATATACGCACATGCGCCCAACCGAAACGTGTGTACGTTCCCTTCAAAGGTCACTCGCACGCAAAGCGAAAGGAACCAGTACAAGGTATAAAGGGACGACCACACCGTGCCATAAAGATTACAAGTAATGTGGAATAATACATATATATTAAAAATACTTCCCCCCCTGCAGAACCAACAGAAATGTGTGTCGGCGCTGATTGAACAAATAAAACATATTAAAGGGGAAGGAACAAGCCCTTGTGCTGACATTCCCAGCCGCACCATATACATGCAACATGCAGCATTACCTACTGCTTTTTAGTACTTCTTAATACATGTAATCATTGGCAGAGGCACATCCCACGCGCTTTCAAAAGTATTGCGTAAAAGGTAGGCAAAATAGAACAATGACAGGTACAAATGAAGGAAGAGATGTGAGAAGTGCGGAAACAAACATCAACAGGACAACTTAGGAATTGTCCTCATAACTTTCGCAAAAACAAAAAGAAAACAAAATCCACCACCAACTCAAATGGGCTTCCTTTGCCCTTTGTCGGCTGAAACATCAGGGCGAACACAGTAACAAAAAAAAGGAAAAGAAGGTTCAGAGTAGGCTGAAAGCACTGGGCACCAGCCTCCCGGTGAGCCAAACGTAACAATACAGCGGCACCGATAGTGTTTGAACCACAAAGCAACGCCTAGTACAATTTTTTACACTTTGTCCAGTGAATCATGTTGGGTAAGGGTTTTGCCTCGCCAAGGTCAAACTTTCGTAGGTAACTAAGTCGTGATGTTTCGTAGGGAAGTAAGTATTCAGGCATCCAGCTTGACCCAAGAAGCTCCACAGTATCAGACAACAGATTGGGGCGTGGCTTCAGGAAGTAGTCGCTGTCGTGTAGCTGGGCTAGAGCAACGGATGGAAGTAGTAGCTCCCTGTTATGTGCTGTTGGCGGTTGACGGTCATCCATGGGAACCTCGCCAACGGTTTCCTTAAGAGGCGAAAAATGTTGTCGTTGACAAGAGAGTTTGTCTGTGACCTCTGCAGATGCGTTAGGTCCATCGCTTGTAGTTCCTGTTCCCAACTGCGCTTGTGGAGGTAGTTCGGAAAACCCTGACGCGGTTGTAGGCAAAGATATATTTGCCGTAAAACCCAAAACCACACGGTCGGCGTGATCTGTAAACATGACCGAGCCCTGCTTTGGAGCGCTGCAACGATTGGGGCTCCCTCTCCGGCTAACATTTATGGATGCTTTCTCCACCTCACCCCTTCCAGGCAGTGAGCTAGACGGATGATACGCAGCCGTATTTTTACACGGAGTTTCAAACGCAGGCCCTGCTCCATAGCAAGGCGACATCATACCGCCTTCATGTGCGCTTTGACTCAAAGTAGCATTGAACTTACTTTGTGCTTCTCCGAAAGTGACTTGCAGTTGCTCGGGCACCTCGCTCCACAACACCTTTCCCTTTCCAACAACAGAACTGATACCCTCGCGTGAGTGCTGCACACGACGTACATCGTTTGAAATGACGTCTTCAACCGTTATGTGCTTTTGGAATGTATACGCGCGCACGTCACTTAGCCGCAGCGAACGTGCCACATCCACAGACACTGTACGCCTTCCTCCAGTGCCGGATCTCAACCGCTGTGGCAGCTCCTCACCAGAGACATATTCCGTCGTTGGTGCACTACACACTTGCCTATCATGAATGCCTCCTTCAGGGCTTCCCGGCCTCGAATGTATTTTATATGTGCCACCAAATAAGTTTGCAACACTCGGATTAGACCGCGGCGGTTCCCCGTCACTGCGAAGGAAACGAGTGCCGTCGGCAAAATCATACAGGTGGTTGTACGTTAATGTTATCGTAGATGGGTCCTTTGGGTGTGGTATGTAGCACCCCTTGCTGCGATGGTTGTAATATACATAACTTTGCCGTCTCTATCAAAACCTTTAGTGGGATCCTGGCGTCGCATCAATCGACTGTAGCACAGTTCTTGATAAACACCACGGTCCAACAAATCCCTCTCCCGGCGCAATGGAGCCGACATGGATGAGACAGGGGCTAGTTGTGCAACCGAAGAAGAGAAGCAGGCCCCGCCCGTACCCCGCGACGAGGCAGTCGATATACGCTGTGTGCTTCCATCCTTCGTGTCAGCGGTGCCGCCAATGGGAATAAGTTTTGCAGCAGCTACATGAGGACCTTTTATGCCGTTAGCTGACGTAGCGGGCAGCGCAGCCACTGCAGGGTCAACGCCATTCGTGCTGCCGGCCGCATCAACATCGGCTGCTGAAAGAATGTATTTTTTCTCTGCAGTCTCGGACATGCTCTTTGAGTTCGCCTTTTTCATCATCTCCGCTTTCAGTTTGTAGTCGGTGTGAGCTTCCCTTGCCTTTTGTTTACGGCGATCGTCAGAGTCATTGCTACGCGCTACATTTTTAGTTACCACCATGTTGCCACTCGATTACGTATATATGGACTAGTGAGGATGCTTGACACTATTTTTTTTTCTAATCACGTAGTGCGCTTCCCCTCCTTCCGATGTTGTGCACTTTATCCTTATAACCGGCTCCTAGTTCTGTCAATCGTAATAATAGTAACGAAAAAGAAATATGGCTGATGCGGCGGTGATACAAAATGAAATAAATAAATAAATAGAGAACCATAGCCATTACCGATCAGTGGTGGCAAGATGAAACCGCCCAGATGTAAAGCTTCAACTGAAAGTAAAAGCTCAAAAAAAAATGGTACAATATAAAAAAAATGTCACTGGCACTCATACCTATTCATTTGATAGTGGTAAAGCACCACTGCGCACTATGCGGCAGCGAGGCCATCCCTCCCCAGTCGCCATTAATTTTGTGTAATCGCGAAGGCACTTTGCACTTCACGTGTAGGCATAAGGAAGGTCGCTGCTGTTGAGGGGGGGCATAAACATGTCATTTCGTACAGAAACAGTCAGGAAAGGAGATTCCTTCTTTTTAAAAAAAAGGAAGTTTTTTTTTTTGTTACAAGTTGCGTAAAATAACTGAACGTGAGGAAAGCGGGTTTAATTAGATTTGACAAGGGAAGACAACAACTAAAGACATAATTTACATCCCTTCTTCGCCTTACAGCCCTTATTTCCTTTTGATCCAAGTGTCAAGACACTTGGCTTTGTGTCACCCAAATGCATTCAAGTGGTACTCCTCATCTGTCAGTTCCTCGTTACAACCTTCGGTAGCTTTTCTACAAGTTGAATTTCTTCGAGTCGGCTTGCCTTCAACTCGTTCTGGCGACGCCTAGCAAAATGCTGCCCGTCATTTCTAACCAGAGTCATGAATCCTCCTCGCACCTGATCAGAAGCCTTTGTAGTGGGATAAATCGGTGCTTTGATTCCCGCAGTGCCGATCACTACGGGTGGTAGGGGCTGGATATCCGCGTCCAGCTCTGCCTCTGCCTCCACTGCCGGCGTACACACCACCTCAGCCGGCGGCGTGGGCTCAGCGGGAGGGGCAGTCTCAGACGCCGCTCTTGTTTCGTGCGTAGGCTCGCCGCTGGGCGCATAAAAAAATCCCAAATACAGCGGATTGTTATCGAGCGGCCTCGCTACCATAGCCTTTCCAGCCTTCTCAAGCCTACTTCTCCGTTCACGGCCCTCGAACATGGCATCAACGAGCGCGCCATTCCTATTGTAATTGTACACACCTGGAGCACGACCACAGACAGCAACGGACGCTTCAGCCCCTGGCGGCGGACCCAATGCCCGCCGTCCGCAGGCGCGTTGTTCTTTTCCTCGTAGCTCGCCAAAATGGCGTCTGCCGCCACGCACAGAGTCAAGCACGTAGTTGGGGTTGTGTGCACCTCGTGAGAGCATTAGGTTCTTTACATTGTTTTGATCGGTCTGGGCTACCTGCCTGTACTGGCAAATGCCAGTGTCAATGGCATGCAAATCTGATCGTAGTGCATCGCCATTAATAGGATCCGGTGCGAACTGCCGACCAAGCCGCTTCAGGCGGTGGCCAGGATGGTTCCCAGGGATCTGGCTGTCCCCGTAGGGTGTTGCATAATTAGACATGTGAAATGCAATTGAGATGTTTTCCCGCACATTATTTTGTGACACCATCTCTCAACGCTCAAACAGAGCAGACGTCGCGCCACTATACGCCAGCCCGGTCCTCACACCCACACAAAAATGATAAAATTAGGTAACAAAACCCTTGAATCGTCTGATGATATAAGTAAAAATGAGAAGGCAGCATCACGCAAAACAATAAAGTAGGCGCTTTGAAAATAAAAGCACCACAATGCAGTTCAAAGAAAAACTAATTCAAATTATATATTTTTTAGAAGTGACAGCCAAAAAAAGGTCCTTGCCTTTTCGCTCAGTTATCATTCCATTCTTTTACTGATCTGCCAAAAGAACAGAGATACATAAGGCTGCTTGCCTTATACTACCGCTACGAATTCACCTCTCCTTTCACCACTAGAGCACCATCCCGCGCCCCATACTATTCACAACCGTAACGCCTGTGAAATATTATTCACAAATAGTCACCCGTGCTTGTGAGCTGACTAGAGAAAAAACACCCACAAGCATACCTGGACACTACAAAATTATATATTGGTAGTTGGCTGGAGTCGTACCCTTAATAAGACATAACGTGTCCGTAGAGGTGAAACAAAACAAAACCAAGAAAATAACGACAATACTGCAAACAGTAGCTATTCCTTGTACAAGTATAACTATTTACGCACCAAGCTGCCGAAGCGAGGGAAATGCCATCATCTCCCCGTGCCCAAAGAGGGTGGGTTTAGAGCCCGCCATGCACTCCTTCACCTGTTGCAATTCATCTGGTGTGACGCTACGAATGGCAGCCAGCACCTCCTCGGGACTTGTGTACTGCGTGGAATTGGTGGCCTTAGCATCAAAAGGCAGACTTGTACCCAAATAGTCGCACGCATCACGAACAGTATCCCATGACTGGCTGATAAGTTCAACGGCAGCCCGGTGTTTTGCCACCTCGACCGCCGCCGTGTTATCAAACTTGACACTGTTGATGGTTTTCATTCCTGATTTAACCAGCTGCACGACGTTCTCCGGATCGGCCACAACCGTGAAACCCAACAGGCCCGCGTATTGGTACGGCTGATAGAACGAACGCACCCCATCCAATACAACGTCCTGCTCATAGCGAGTGCCGTCCTGGATAACTATGTTGAACAGCTGCTGGAAAACAAGAGTAGCGGCATAGCGCTTTAGACAAGCCTTGTTCCGACCAAACGCAAGGTATCCAACTGCAACAATCGTCTCAGTGTCCATATCAGGTTTTGTGCACATCTCCTTTGGACGGTCTTCGTGCTCATGAAGTTCACCTCCTGTGTATTGAGACTGCTCCTTAGATACGTCGAAAGAGAGCTTTCCCTCTCCGTTTGCAAAGGCTGCGTGGTGTGGAGAACCGCTGGAGTGAGGATACGGGGCGCTTTCGTACTCAGCGACTAGCTCACTGTGCTCAACATTCACACCAGCAATAACAACTCGGTCGGGTGTGACGTACTTTGCGTACTGGTCCAGCATAGCTCTGCTTGTGATGCGGCCGTTGCTGCACTCCGGCACATGTCGAGGGTTCCCAAGAGGCTCCTTATAGAAGGCAACCGTTTCAAGTTGCTGAACAGCGTACTGCGTGGGATGCTGCCAACGCAATTCCTTGAGGTTGTTGTCGACTGTATCGCGGAACCGCTCTACGTCGGGCTCATGGAAACGTGGTGCAGAGACCGCTGTAAAAATTGTGTCCTGGACGAGGCTCAGGTCAAATTGCTTCGCAACACTCGTCTTGCCACTGGTGTTACTTTTCCACATGTCAAGACGTGCATCAAGACGGATGCCAATGAAGTGCTTGTCCTTCTCAAAATGCGAAAAGGCAGCGCCGGTGCTCCGTATGCTTCGATCCAATTGGAAGAGAGAGCTGTTGTAGTTGCTGGTTGTCAACGCCAAGTGCATCATGTGGTGCAGACCTGGGCAACCGACAGGATCGTATACGGGCCCTGCAAGAATATACGCTCCAATGGACACCACTGGGCCACCACGCTGCTGCGTAATAACACGAGTTCCGTTGGGGAAAAGTGTCACCTTCACGTTACCACTGCCAGCGGGTACCGATGTCGTAGCGGCACCTGGGGGAGGGGTTGGGCGCACGGTCGCCGGCCAAGCCTCCGTTAGCGGCTTCTGCCCAAATTTGTACTGAGACAGCGATCGTACATTACGGACGGCGGGAGCAGCAGCGGAGGGAACGGCAGCAGCAACAGCACGGCGGTGCATCTTTCTTCTCCTTACCCTCAATTAGAACCTAAGTTCGATACTGTTACGATACGATAGGGGGGCACTGTGCTGAGGTTGTGCCACGTGGATGTTAATGCTCTAAAATACAAAAAAGAAAGATAGGAGCACTACTCGATTCCTAAAGTTTTGATTCCCTTGGATGGTACATGAAAAAAAAGCACACACGAAGATTGGAAGAAGAAAAAAACATTAAAGGAATAAGAATTAAAGGCAAAACAGTTGACGCAGTAACAATGTCACAGTGATGTAGGGCAATATTAGGAAGGCAGTACAGATACACAGCAGTTACCCGATCCCCCACACGACGCAAGACGAGATGTATTGCTACTGCCCCTTGTGCTATCATTCGTCACTTCTTCATTTAGCCCATTTCCCACAGACTACCGCCCACAGCTGTGTAGACCTCCACACATGGGAAACGCAGCGACCCCCGACACGACCCCAACAGGTTCTTCAAGATATGGAAATACTGACGGTGAAAAGCGACATGGTTTTCATGAGAGTGATGTAGGGCATTCGATCACAACTCTCTGTTCATGCCTCTGATGCCACAGGTAAACTCCTAAGGTACGATGAGCTGGCTGGAAACACCCCTGCACCTTTTAGGGTCCCGGAGGAGAAAAGAAGGAACTTACGAAGAGGAAATAAGCATGCGTTAACCACTTTAAGACAACACAACAGTGTGTACTCAATCACAACACCACCGATGTCAGTCGCATCCGACATCGTAGCGCCCAAGCGGTAGCAGTAGCCGCACGACAGGATTTCTGATGTGTCACCACAACTTGACACTGCACAACGGCAATAAAAAGCACTTGTCTCCCCACTGCAAACAACCATTTGGCTGCACGAGAAAAACCCCCCTCACGGAAGCAACTTAGATCAACTATCAGGGGGGCACCTGTGCCGCCAACTTTACTTTTGTTCTACAAGCCCCTTTGATCCCGTTTGCACACGCAGTTTGTTCCAAATTCGCTGTGATCGACAATCCCACACCTTTGCCGAAGTAAGTGCTACGGCTGTACTCCTTTCATTTACGCCGACATAACTAAGAGCTGTGAAAATAAAGCAAAGAGGAGTCTCAACGCACCAGCCTGGCGCCACGCTTAGTGCTGCAACTCAAACAGATATTTAATTGTGTGAACAGACGCAAGTAAATATGGATGTTTAGGTGCACACCTAGCACACGCGCAACAATGTAATCCTTGCATCCTTCTAAATCGTGATATCTCCCCTAACCGTACACCTCCCAACTTTTACGTGGAAAGGATTAAGGGGCGCTGCCAACAAAGTGTCGAAGCTTAATTATTTACTCTGTGGTTATCAGCGGTTTTGCTTGACCGCGTAAATGTGTGTGCTACGCAGTTTCAACCTCCTTTATTCACCTTCAAAATAGTCGATCCCTCAACCCATAACAATACGTTCCTGTGTCCGTGCGCGTGTCAACGTTTGGCTACACACGAGACAAGAGCCACAGTGGTAACAATTTCTGAGACAACATAAGGTAGTAAGGAAAGATAAAAAAAATACCTCATCAAAAACACATTAGCGGCACTGAACTCCTTCAGATCTACAGCGCAACACCGCGTCGAGTCATGACAGCCGCTCGAAAGCAGGTCGATTATGCGCACAAGAAGGCCGCTCCTTACGTTTCTGCATGCGAACTTACTTCACCACCCGCGAGCAGTGGACTTCCATCACTGTTCCATTTCTTTCATTGTAGAGAGACAAGAAAAAAAATATGGTGTCTTTAATTAAGTGTCAAAACTGAGCAGAAGAAAAGAAAAAAGAAACTCTTTGGGCGAAGAAGGTTTCTTCCCTTTTCCTTGATGCTGCCTGTGTCATTTCAGGATAATGTGGAAATGCTGTATTTGTGCACTAACGTTTTCATGTGTCCTTGTGTGCCCTTCTGTCTAAATCAGTCGACGAAGGGTCACCTCTTCGGCTTACTCAAATTTCCCTTTACTTTATGTATATCTTTCCCGCTGCGGTGATGCGTTTACGGGCCTATTTGTTAAGGACTTCATGCAGACCTCTTCGCTAACGTAAATAATGTAAACAAAAGGAAAATGAACCTCCTCAGCACGCCTTCTACGACTGCACCACATTCCTCTCCTTGCGTACTTAATTATTCATTTACATATTTTTCTTTTTCTCTCTTTTTTTTTTTAAGAGAGAAAAAAAGAATGTGCTCCCCTCGCTAAAACAGTGACCAACATATATCTTCCCGTTAGTGTAATCAAGGCATTAGCCGCACAAGATCATATGAATGAATACCGTTCACCTCATTTTTAACTCCCCAAACCACCACAACAACCCGCCCTCCGACGTCATCCTAATTTCCCCACAAATCCCCAACCTGAAACCTATGCCCACCGTTTCCCTCATTCCCTCCCCGCGCACGAGGGAAGATGAATATGGAAGCGGAAGAAGAATCAATCGCAAAACAAAAAAGAAAAAAAACAGAGGCTGAGAGTTAAATCCCTCTTCCTTTTTCCCTCGCCCACTCGTCCCTTTGCGATTTACATAAATACATTAACACCCAATTTTGCGTACAATTAATAACACGACCCTAACAAATACGTTGTAGCAACAACCACCTTGTCTTTCTTATAAGGTTTCTTTAGGGTGAACTATTGTGTTATTTTAAAACCTATCGATATTTTCCTTCTTTTTTCTACTTTAAGCGATTCCCATAACATGGAGGTGCTTCTTAGTTGCCCGGCTCAGACCCACTTCGTTAGAGACTTTCAGCTTGAGGCAAGCGCCCTGCAGTCTCTCCATGCCTTAGTAGTTTCTTTCAGTAACACACAAATGGGGCACATGGGAAAAAAAGTCCTACCTAATTGTCCCCTTCCATACACTAAAGAGAGCCTTCCGCTCTTCCATGCATTGCCCCAGCTGCACACTGTACTATCAGATTTTCATTTTTCTTTTCTGAAAGAAGGAAAAACAGGAGGAAGTTTAAACATTTTTACAACACTGGTGCGTCGCCTAAACACCCGCCGTTGACGCCACCACCGCCCTTACCCCTATGCTTTCCCCTCTCACCGCGCTTGTTTGATTTCTCTATTCCACGCGCATTCGCATTTTTCACTCTGACAATCAAAGAAGAATAGAGATAAATAGACGTTTGTTGGTTTCCCTAATTAATTTATCCCCGTCGGTGAATGGACCCCCTGGCACGCACACCGCCAGCGTAGGAGCTGCAGCTGGGTGGAATGCTATACACAGCACTGTCGCCGAGATCCCTCGCCCCACGGACACTCTCAGCTAACCGCGTTGAGCATTCCTAGTTGCAGGTCCTATACAAATGCAGAAGCCACAGGACCAGAGGTGGTGGCGTCTGTGGAGGAGACAGTTGAAGGGAGAAATTGTGAGGCCCACATCACCTACCCATTGAATTATTCTCTGCTTCTCCATACATCCTTCACGTCATGTGCACGTTGGAAGAAAGAGAGGCATTCCTCATATGTAATCCCACTTGCTTTAATACTTCCGTGGCCTTCAGTGAGATACTTCAGGGTTTTCGGGGGCGTTTCCTGCCTTTCGTTACCTTTGCCTCAGTCTCGTCTGTTGTAACCTCCGGATTTGCATCTACCCCCTTCTCCGCAGCCTTCGTCTTCTCCACACCCTCCTCATTTTCTTGTGCATCCAAGGGCACGGCATCACTTAGCTGCTTTGGTTCCTCCGCGGGAGATACGGTCTCGTGCGTAGCCTGTGAGCAACAGGCCTTACTTTCCTCCGCTCCTTCAGTCTCTGCCGAGCCCCTCTCCTCATTGGCATCCACCACCGCTGGTGGCTCCGGGGGCACAATTTCCGCATTCACTGCTGGCACCACATCACTCACGGGTTCTTCTTCGGGCTCCAGAGTTTGCTCAGTGGGCTTGGGGCTCTGAGGCGGAACCACTTTGTTGCTACAATCCTCCAGCGGAGATGTTACTTCTTCCCAAATTTCTTCCGCCTGGGCCTCTGATTTCTCCTTGCCGTCAGCATCAACAGCGGGGTCGACATTCTCCGCGGATGACGAGCGTGACGACGTATGGACGGAAGACTCAGAGAAGAAGTCATTGCCATCGTCCTCGCTGTCGCTGTTGCTGTCGGTTACACCAATATCTGCGGTGTTTAGTACTTTACGCGTGCTATTCTGTGCATTCCTCCTAGGCGGTACTGGTGGTTTGAAATGAAAGCCGTCAGTGACGTCAGCACGCACAGTTGCCACAGAGGCTCTGCCTTTGTTCAAAGCCTTGGGGTTGATATTTTCGCCAGTTCCAGGAAGTTTATCGGAGTCTGCTAAAGTGGCAGAGGTCACTTGCTTCAAAGGGAAGGAACGTGGGTTCTTCTCGTTCACTGTCCCTGTGTTGGACAAATCCTCCTGCGTACTCCCTTCCCTCGGTCGATCTTCCTCGTAGTTGTGAATAGCGCTTTCCTTATCCCTCTCCATCAGGGATAAACTGAGCTGATGCCGCTCCTTCTTGGTCATGCCTTTCAGCTCAACGTGCTTGGCAGCAATTATCTCACGTAATTGCGATTCATTGTGATGTTTGTGCAAGCAGTTACTGCGGGAGCAGTACCCGTTGAGGAGGAAGTGGGCACAAGCCTGTTGATCGAAAAGTTCAACTGGTTTACTGTTTTCTATTTCGGGCCACCTTGTTTTCAGCATCAGCACAATCCCACCCCGGCAGAATATGTAGCGAGAATTTTTCGTTGCCGAAGACACCTCATGGTCACGGAGCCACACTGTGCAGCGAGGCCCCGGCATTGTAGCGCAGATTAGCCTTTGTTCAGGATTCATGTAAACGTCATACACCTCCGGGGGTATTGCCGGGAGTGGCGGAAGCGGCTCCGGGCGATCCCGCACAGGTGCCACAAACTGTCCATGCCCATGCAAATTACGGGCGCCCCTCCCATCCCTGTTTATGCCCGTGCCACGCATGTGACCGCGGTGTTGTGTTGGTGGTGGCATGAGTCCCGCAGCACAGTTGCCTGGATTCATCATGTAGTTTCCACCATAGGGCATAGACCTAGTCTGATGCATCGCCGCGACGTTGTTCATGGGCACATAGGCGGAAAGTCCCATTGGCGTTGGTGCACCACTCACGGGCATCTGTTTACTAAAAGTTATTGGTGGAGGTTGATGAAGAGGTGATAGTCCAGAAAATATTGATTGGTGCTGCTGCTGTTGTGGATTTTGTTGCTGCAGGAGCTTCAACAGCAATGCATGTCTGTTAAGGGCTGCCGCCGCTGCCGAAGCTGGATCCCGCTGAGCATCGTGTTGATTAATGATGTTCATGTTGCTAGGAAGTGTTTGTTGTTGTTGGTTCTGCAGCCCCTGATGAGTGTGCTGTTGACTAACCTGCGGAAGTCCCTGTGGTGCGGGCGCAAGCGGCCTATTAGAGTCATAGCACCGCCGAATGAGAAAATCGTTGTCTGCAGCGCAAATCTGTCGGAATTCATTTACAGCGTTAATGACATCTTCTGGTGTTTTTGCTCCTGGTACAAGAACAGCAGCTGCTGGATCATCAACCAGGTGAATAGGGGTATCGAACAGGTAGAATGACCTAGAGAGCTCACGTGGTGTCGCTGAGTTAAGAATATGCACTGGCCCGTTTTCGTCTGCTGCTGCTGTATGGGTGGGTACCCATAATGTCCGACCTCCCGTGATGTAAAGAAATATCCTGCTGTCGTTGGCCATATCTATCCCTTTAAGAAATGCGCATGTAACAGAGGTTAGACATCAAATAATACGTTTTGACACATCCACGTGATATGCATTCACTCCCAAAGGAATGGGGAAAAAATCACAAAGGAGCATACCACAACACGACAAACGTATCACATCACAAAAAATGGTGATACAACTTGCATAGTTTGCCCCTAGTTGCGGCTAATGTAATGATAAGTCAGATTGAAACAAACGAGGGCTAAAAAAAACCGTGCGGGGCCGACTACAATAAGAAAAAGAGAGAATAAAGTCGCTGCGCGGCTAAATTATAGCAGAACAACGCACCCCCCCGCATCACTGTGCGAGGGTTAACCTACGAAGAACAAGGGATAAGTTGGCCGTCAGTCACTTCGAGACCTTCCAACTATTGTCCAGCTCAGCAGATGGAGGGGGAAACAAAGAAAATAAAAGATAGAAAGGCAGCGCACGGAAAAAGATTCTCAGAGCACGCGTCACTAGATGTGAGTAGACTCCTTTTTCATGTGATTCTCGCTCTCTTCACCGCATCTACTCGTGCGGTTATTGTGAATGAGAGTATGCGAAACAGCATTTCTGGAAAAGGAGAAAAAACAGTTGGTAATACAACAAGAAGAGAAAAAAAGAGGACATGTCGGTAAGTTCTCTATCCCTCCTTGGGCGTAATGGGGATGCTACCGCACACGGACTCTTACACACCTCACAACGTGACGACGTGTGCGTCTTGAAGGTACCGATGGTCTACCGTGTCGTAACCGTCCAACAGCAAAACCACAGGACGAGCCCGATCGGGTACGGGAGGCAGCAGCAAGCCACTGAATAAGGCTCTGGCGGAGGGCACCGCATGGCCTGCCACCGCTCGCGTCTGCACATGCTGCCACGTTAAAGTAGTTAACGATAAAACAAATAACTCCAACTGTTGACTTCTGGTACAGCTGTATGACCCCATTACAAACATGTTGTTTCCAAACCGTACGGCAACGTGCCCATTGCGTGGAAGATCGGTCCAGCAAGGGGCAGAAGTATCAGAATAATAAGTATTTAAGCACCTCCACGTCGCATTTAATGTGTCAAATATGTGCAGAAAAGGAGCCATGTTGGCCGCGGAAGCCGCCATATTGTCCTCTTCGTCACGATGCCCACCATGCACAACAATGTAGCGCCCAGCATATTCCACAGCACTATGATAAGCGGCTGCCGGCGCATCACACTCGCCCTCTATTTCACTGTGACCTGCACGTGGGGCCGGTGACTGCTGCGAAGGAGCTGGCGCATGCGACCACGGGGTTGTGTGTTGTCTCCACGTTGGTGACGAAATGAGGGTCCACGTCAGTTGCATACGGCATGCGTCAAAAAGCCCGTGGTATACCTCCGTGAAGTATCTTGCACGCTGCCCAAAGAAGTCCTTCCCACCAAAAAGGTACAAATAATTCCCCACGAGTGTCACAGTGTGCCCAGAACGCGCTGGAACATCAACACCGCAAAGTTTCACTTCGTGCCAGGTATTTCTAATCGTATTGTAAGCCCACACATCTTTAATGTGATGTACGTGGTTATT
The DNA here is from genome assembly GCA_002287245.1 of Trypanosoma congolense. NCBI lineage: Eukaryota > Euglenozoa > Kinetoplastea > Trypanosomatida > Trypanosomatidae > Trypanosoma > Trypanosoma congolense. The sequence continues at coordinate 338,177 of NHOR01000454.1, read as the reverse complement.
CCCATAAAAAAGAAGCACGTGGCAACAACCTAACGATACGATGGCGTGACCAGTCCTTGGCTGTGGGCCCCTTAACCCCGTCTCGGAACGGGGTTTTATCAACTCATACCTTATCACCGGGACGCGTGGAAGAGAACTCGTAGTTCCCTTACCGGAAACCGCCCCACCGAACAGCTCTTCACTGTCCTTTCCCTCGCCTTCCTGCCACCGATCAACAAATGCGTCACGGGACTCCAGTTGAAGGCGGTAAATAGTACTCATAAATCCATTGTCACCTTTACATTTACCAAACATGTAGATGTAGTTATTCAAATTTACGAACGACGCGAAACAACATTGCTGCGGCAGTGAATACTGAACATTTTCAGATTGTCCTGGATGATTTCCAGAAACCGTCTGCTGCCCGAACGCCGAAGGATGTTGAAAATTAATAAATTTATCCAGTGTTGTACACGAAGAAAAAGGCTCGAATATGCATTGTCGCCATTCGTAAGGCCTTGCTATAAGTTCCGAAATTAACTCATTAAGTCCGTAATAACGCGCCTCCTCCAGCACTTGGCGATGGCCACTAGACGACAGTCCTAACAACCTCTCAGGACCCATGGAGAGTGACGCATTACAGTTATCAAACTGAGTTAAGCTTTGCCTTAGTTCAGGCTGTTGTGGCAAAGCGTCTGGTGATCTAGTTTTCAATAAACGTTGGCTCCGTTCCTCCAGGATACGCAAAACTTGCCGAAACAAGCCAGGATCGCGATTAAAATATATATATCCAAACTCGTCGCATTGCACAGCCAGCTGACCACTACACAACACGTGGAAAGCTGTTACATCAAACTGGAGAAAAGTGTCGCGGCGCACGTGGAATCGCGTGCCACCAATGTTCAATTTAAATACGGGAGGCGCTGCCATCACAGGCATTACCTCCGTCCGATAGCGTACCGAACGCTCGTACTGCTCGTGGCAGTGTCTTTTCTGCTTAATCCTGGAAGGATCCCTCTGATTCACAGCAACGTAGCCAGATGATGGGTCCTTTGGTTTATTATATTGATACAGGGATCTGTTTGCAGCATCACTTCCCCCCAGAGCGACTTCATCCTCACCACCGTAGTACGTTTCCCTGCCAAAGGCCCCCAGAGCTCCTACCACATCGACTAGTCCTTCATCGCTGCCCTGGCGCCACATGGCGGCGCTGCTGCCTGCCCGCTGGGCATTAAACACCGCAGAACCGCAGTAACCATCCAGTGATCCATCCTGGATGAGCGTAACAAGAGATCCTCCGCTCATTATGGAGCGTGCGCTACACACTTTCCCTTCAAGTTTTTCCTTCTCTTCTCGTGTTGTAAGGCTTCTTACTGTGAAGTCGAAAGTGACGGCAGTGGAGGGATCCTCCGGGTTACTGTTAATTCACCCCGGCCTAACACGCAGGCCACAAGCCAACGATAGCACTGTAAAATGAAGATGGTCGGTGGACAGAGGTCAGAGGTACATGTATCGTTGTTAATAACATCCTGCGCAGGGTGAATGAGAAAGATTTCAATTGGATTGTAGTCACGGGTGAAGGAAAGCGCATAAAGCGGACGGTAACAGCTTAACATAAATGGTAAGGTTACACAAAAAATGGGTGAGTGATGCTGGTGAAAATCAACCCGATAGACACCGGGTTGATGCAAGCAAATGCATTAAGCCATATCAATATCCTTCTTCCAGTGTGTCTATGGTGTCGTGTTCTCGCGTTGCTTCCTGAAACTCCATCTCAAGGGCCTGCCGCTCTATCTCCCTGGTCCTCTCGTCCAACATTCGTTCGTCCTCTGCCAACAAATATAGCTGCTGCAATTTGTTGTTTCTCAGGTTCCGCTGTATTCCCTCATATTCCATCACCTGCGCCGTACCGCTTCGTCCACAGCGGCGAAGCAGCTGAAGTGTGTCATTCATGGGAAGCTTCATAAACGTTAGGTGGTTAAACTCGTAATAAAGACCCACAAGTGCATCCAACTGTCGGTGGTGGTACTTCGCGGCAAAATCATTGCCTAAATCCTTAGCTCTATTTCCATCACCGTCAGTGACGTTGTCGTTGTTGGAAGCTGAGGGAGCCTCAGGCGTAGCAATGCCATTCCCATCCCGATACGCCACAGTGTCTTGCAACGCATGGCTATCCATGTAATTCAGAGCGGACTGCAGAGCCTCCTCCTCGATGCGGGTCTCGTCGAACATTGAGAGAGTGTCATCGTCAGGTGACCACGACGGCTGTTGTGGGTTTCTTACTGTAGGCTGTTGAGCAGCTTTTTCTTTGCGCTCTGCCAGGGCTTTTCTCCTAGCGATATCGGTTCCTTCTGGGGGGTACATGAGCACGGGATGACGCGATACCATCGCGTGAAAGCGCGGGAGTCCCTTCTCACCGTACACGACCTGCTTGAAGCGGTCAAGCCCACGGATATCACGATTTCTTTTCTTTCCCGCTACTGCTGACGTCCCCGCTGCAACATTTATATCGTTGGGCGCTTCTTGTTGCTGTTGCTCTCCAGTTGAATTTGAGCCCACCGTTGTTACACCGTTGCCCTTTGGATCAACGGTGAATGGCGGATAGCTTAGGTTATCTCTATGTTTCAGCATCTCGTATATCGTGTGCGGCCCCTTGTGTGTCTCCCTTCTATTGTAAGCCGATTGGTCCTTTATGTCAAATTTTCCTCTTTAACAAGGCAGCTGTCAGCTTTGTTTTTTCGTTTTGAGTGTGAAAGTACGGGGTTAACAACGAAAAATGGTGAAATGTCACACTTTTTTTTTTTGCTATAGTTGCCCCGAAGACTTGCATCATATATGAGGCGAAATGGTAGGTAAAGAACGTGTGTAGAGAGGGACGTCAAAGGTGTTCATTGTTTTCTCTCGGGAAAAGAGTTTCATGCGACAGTAGCGAGGATGATATCAATGACACATACGTCCTTATTACTGGTGAAAAAGCGGTACGGTAATTCATTTATTAGACCATCCAAAGCCTATCACTCCACAAACGTTCCGGTGTGGAAATGTGTATAACTAAAACAAAGTTGAAGCTGACAGTCAACCAAAAACGTCGAGAGAAATATTCAAAAACCCATCCTTCACTGGCATCGCGGGGACGAACACATGAAAATACGCACATACACACGCAAAAGCCAAACAAGTATAGGTGTACAAGATTTCCCCACTGTTTAGTATCTACCGTCTTCACTCATTTTGGCGCTAGCACTTGTTCGTCTTTGCTACAGTTCGAATCGTTCCGCAGCTTTCTTACCACCAAATAAATTGGCCCTAAGCTGCCGGAAGCTAAAGTCGTCACAAGGGGAGCGATCGGCCTTGGCAAAGTAGTACGGGTCCTCTTCCCAGCGCCCGTAGCGTCGCGCGTCATTGTAACCCGCGTCATACGCCTCCAGCAGTTCTTCCCGGCGTGAGTCCCCACCAATGTTGGGTGCGAATGCCAACAAAACTTGCTTCCAGAAGGGAAAGTGTGTATTTGCAAGAAATCCATGACGTCCAAAGAATATGTTGTGGCGGGTTTGGTGTTTGTTGTGTATGTAGCCGGAGTAGCCGTAGATGTAAATGTGCCGACAATACTGATCAAGTTCGCTGCTAAGCGACATCATTGTGCCGCGCATCACGTTGTCCGCATCCCTAAATATCATCGGTTTAGCGGTGTTCGGTGCCGTGGCAGCTAATATGCATTGGCTAAGGTCGCTTACGTCCGTCCAATGTGCAATGTGGTGCCCAAAATGTATCTGCTCCTTCGTCTGCTTCATGTAACCGGGGTCACGGTTAGAGAAGCCAATCGTGAGGGCCAGCCGCCCACTAACAAGTTCCACTGCGTTGCGCGGAAGAAGTTGGTTAATATACTTCGTAAAAACCTCGATTCGCTTTTCATCATCAGTTACTATAAAGCGATTATCCAAAATCGCGTCACGCACCTTTTCAATATTTACAGCGCGGGACCCACAAGCAAGCGCTACAGCAGGGATAACGCCGGTACCAGCCCCCAGAAGAAACGATTGGGACAGCAAATCGGCCTTCTCCTGCTGAAGGTACAACGCAACTCCCAGGGAGTACGTAACAAGAAAGCCACATCCGCCAAAACTCAGCACAGCTTTAGGGGAAGGCTTTCCTACCTCCAGCAGAGTGGGCGTTTTGGATCTCACTTTTTTAATCCACTCCCGTGGGTCAGTGGGCGCCATATACCGTCCCTGTTTTGTGTAAAAAAAAAAAGAATTACAACGCAAGCACTTTCGTTTTGCTCAAACAATTACTGTAACGACCTCGAACCCCCTGGCTCACTTGTGGGTGTGTTCTACTCTTTCGAACAGTGGTTCCGAACGCCTACGGGTTAGCCGCGGGTATTTATTGTTACAAATGTGAGGGGTGGTGAAATATCACAAAAGCAGATTAACGGGGAGAAAAAAAATGAAGAAGGAAGGAGAACAAGCAATAAAATTCACATCAGCCGTGCAACCCAGCGCCACGGACCATGGCGCCTCCGCGAGCCTTTTTTCTTTTAAATATTAACCATTACACACACACACACTGCTTGTGGAAATACCAACACTCATAAGGTTAAATAAATGAATGAAGTGAACCGAAGAGGTTGTCGATTAACATATTAGCTTCTACTGTACACGAAGAAAAGTCATTATCACCACCTCCACAGCCGGAACCCGCTACTTGGCGTCACGCTAACTACGACATTACGTACAACAGAAGACTGCAAAAAGGTGAAGAAAACTTAACTGAATGTCACAACTCCCAGACTATTCCTTCTTCTGCCTTTTTTTTTTTCACAGTGCCCCAGATGTAAGTTGTAGTCTTCTATCTCACGTTGTCGTTGCTTTCCTTATGGCTCAAAGGAAGCTGCCTTCGACCGTTTTGGGGCCTCGTGAATACGCCTCGATGGAACCTCGAGCCTCTCCCGCTTTGTTGCCTTACCACCTCCAATTCTGTCTTCGCTCTCCTTTGGTTCAGCATCCTCCAGGCCAATACTCGGCCCCTTCACGAGCGCACTGTCTATATAATTCGTGGTGAGGTTCGCGTTTTTAATTGCAAGCGCCAAGTTGCGATTGCGAACCACCGCTCGGACAAGAGAGTGACATGCTTGCCGGTGGTCCACTAAATATCCGCGGCATTCATGGACAATGGATGCACTACTGTAGATTGGGCAGTTCCCTGGCACCTGGACGTGGAGGCACTTGCTTCTCGGGCAGTGCAACCATCACTTGTCTCCTGCGCAGTTCCCTCACTTCCCACAGTCTGCCCCGGGACTACCATTGCGGTGGTGTCAAGGCGATTGCCGAATAAGTCCAGCAAATTGCCGTCATCATCAAATGTGAAGCGCTTGCCTAACCCGACCATTACAGACTCACGCCTCCGCTGCTCCCTCTTCGCCATCCACGATGGGTGTGGTAGCAAATAGTTGTAACGCAGCCCCAATTGCCTTCCTTTTTTTGCCGCCTTCCGCTGCACTAGTTTTTCTGCAACAACATCAATGGGGTGTGGCCCCTGCTGGTACCATTGCAGTTTTTCATCCATTAACTTGTGCGGCTTGAACTCCTCTTCCTGTTGCTGCTCCTCTGCAGCCCGCTGCTCTTTCGACGTGGTTAAGTTAAGAAACTGACGGATTTCCTTTCGTGTCATACCCTCAACGTTGAGCCCACGCTTTCGAGCCTCCAATACGGAGCGCTCGTGCTTGCTCAAGTGAGCCAGCGGGTCGTCCGTGTGTTGTGCCTTCAGTGAGCGACTCCTCCGTTTCTCTTCCTCTTCACGCTTTTTGGCAAGTCGTTCTGCTTTTTTGTCAGCGGCGGAAGCGAAGAGATACGAAAACGTGCAGCCGCTATCACTACCCAGTCCCACTGCACCTAAATCGCTTGTCTTCGGCAACGCCACACCACCGCCTTTCCGTAGGTCTTTCATACTGACGCCAGACATAAAGCCCGACCACTCACGCGCCAAGCATTTTCGCCCTTCTCCACTTTAGCTGCATATCGTCCGTTACTTGTTGCGGCCCATTTCATGAGGAACAGACGCGATCAGTCTTCCCGAGCCTCACCCAGCGCTTCTGCCCTTCCGCACTTTCCTAATGATCAGCCAACACACTTCCCTACACAACGCTGCTCCTCCTCTTCTTAATTTCGATAGTAGTACGCCTTCACCCTAACGGTGTTTAAGCTAATTATACGGACATTGTAGAAACAAACGAAAAGTGATTGAAAGCAAAAAAAAAAAGAGAGTGGTTATACACATATATGCATATTTATGTATGCAAGCTGTTCAATAGACAGCTACATATATACATATACGAACGATGAGAGATACAATGCGCATGATGCATTCACGTCCTTAAACCAACTCGAAACATGTTGAGCGTATTTCCTTACGACACCAAAGTGGTGCATACGACATGGTAACACAGCGTAAACAGGGTCAGTCGAAACAATGGGGGTAAACACAGACTTGCTGTTAGGGCGCTTCAGTTACAAGGTTCTAATTTACGTAGCCCTCTTCACAACGTCCAACAGATGGAAGGATGGACATAAAATTTCACTACTTGTGTGTGAGGGGTAAAACCGCCACTACCGCATGGTATCACAGAAGCGTATTGATACAAAAATTTCATTAGGTATTGCGTGCTACTGAACTGCTCCCCTCGTTTTCTAAATCATTCTGTCTCTTAAAAGAGCCTATTTCTCATAAACTCATTACCCTCATCATTAAGTCCTTCTTCCCACTCAACGCCCCAGCAAACAGCCTCGCACGCAGAGCGTCACACTGGACAGCAATGGCGACCGCGCCCGCTGACTGACCACAACGCTACGGCCAAAACAACCAAGCAAATGGACATGGCATTGAAAAATGAAGCAATCGAGTCAAAAAAAAGGGAAGAACAATATGTGCCTCTTCGCGGAGAATCTGATTAACCCCCTGCTCGTCAAGTAGTGCAGTATCAGCCGTACATCGCGGCTCACATCAAGGCAAAACACGACAGAATTGGAAACACCACGACCTTCCCCTTTCACTGCATAAAGAAACCGGCGCCGGACACTCAAACACACGCGGTAATATAAACCCTCCCCTGTCAGCACCGTTGGTTAGGTAGTGATCGAGAAAGAAAAAAAACACTCGCCTCGCAAGGCATTTCTTCACCCATCCGTCTACCCAGCACTTTCTCCCTTAACTTTATTTTTTCCTATTAACCCACTCGCAAGGATGCCGTGTGCCCTCCCCTCCAAAAAGAAAAAGAAAGAAAAGACGGCGTAAAGACAGCCGAAAGGCAGCTGTACCACGTGATGTAAACACCACCTCCGTCGCAGCGACCCCCTCCTAATTGCATTTCGATAGCATAAGTTGGTTACCGCGTAAACGGCAACAACTCTTCTTCCTTTATAAATCGTGAAGAAAAAAAATTTTCAGGCTTACCTCCATATCTGTTCATGGCAATAGAACAAATTTCTTTTTCTCGTACTTATGCTTTGTACATGATTCATCGCTGCTCGCACGGACGTACTCAAGAGTCCCGCTCAACAACAGTGGGGCATAGGAAGGTAAAAAGGAAAAGAAAAGATCCGAGAGACGTCTTTGGAAAAGGTTGAACAAGATAAAGAGAAATAAGAAGTTAAAAACTGTGTCAGTTTAAATGAGAATAGATTGTTTTTGCTTTTTTTTTTCAAGAAAAAGCAAACAAAAGAAAGTTACACTTGAAAAACAGGGAGAAAGAGGCGTGGAGACGAGGGGTTGTGGTGTGAGTAAAGGATATTATCGTAAGATAAGACGTATCCCTACTGGTAAGAGTACAAAAATTAAAAAGAAAAACGAAAGGAAACAATGTCAACACACCACGGCAACGATGAAGGGGCACTGAGTACACCTTTCACCTCATTGCGCTGGCAGGTCAGCTTATACTGCCGCCTAAGTGGTTGAATAACTTTCTGATGCTCTCCCCCGCGCTGTTATGTAAGGCAACCGCACTCCCTGCCGTGTCCTCCCACTGGCTAAAGCAGGCAAAACAGTGTCCCTGCTGGACTCCATTCTGTCAGGCTTCGCGCGGGAGGGCGATACGAAGCACCCAGACTGTGTAGACTGAGTTGTTGAAGAGTCTGGAACGGCTATGCGTTGCCACTTATACCCGACGCCGTTAAGAACCACCACAGGCGGTGTGTGCGATGTGCCCGTATCGGAAGTGATCGGGGAGTTCATTGCCCCATTCTGTGCCGGACGACGATTGTTAGCACGCCTATGGCGATGGAGCCCCCTCTTCAGTGCGTCACAAAAGCTGGCGCTTAGCTTGATGCCTTCCTTCTTCACCGTTGTTAGCTGTGCCGCAGACGATGTAAGTTTCAGGAGCGCCTCAGCGCTGGCTTCTGTTACGGGATTGTGGCTAATATTGAGTTCTTTTAGTGTTGGATGGTTGACTAAAGCGTTACACAGTTGTTGGACACCGATATCAGTTACGTTGTTGTGGCTAATATCAACTACAGTAATATAATGCAGCTTCGAAAGGAGCGGAATCAGCGGCCGAAAATCTTCATCACGAAGCCCCATATTTACGAACGAGGCGTCATGTTTTCGCTTGTCAGCGGAGAGGTACCCCAGCACACCTAACACGCGGTCATCTGGTTCCACGTTGAAACGAAAGCAGTTCTGCACATAAGCTACCGTTAGTGTAGGATCATCTGGCGTGCTGCATTTCATGAATTTATCGCGCTGAGCAGAGGCTGAATGGTACTCCAGCAAGTACCGCGCGAGTTGAGAGGGACCACCGTCCAACGACTCCGGAACAGTGCCCCCATACTCATTCTCTAGTACAAGCTGCAGAGTCTCGTAAAGCATGTTAACCCCTTCATGTGTGAACATTTCCTTGTAGACAAACCGAAGAGCATTGCGACGGTACTCCTCTTTACCGCTTTGGTCAGCTCCTTCCGCGCTCGGCAAACCGCTAATACCGTTATTGGGTGAAGAAGTATTGTTTACATCGCCCATGGCATCCCTCGTCACCTGTTGTCCCTCCTTCTCTGCACCAACTGCACAAGTGTCTGTTGCAACCCCTTTGTTAGTAACTAGTCTTGAACGGCTGTTGCAAAAATGAAGCGGTGAATAGCGTTCCTTATCAGCACATTTCAGCGCCACTTGAGGTTCGCTACAAACATCGCCGTTGAGAACCCTCTCAAATGGCGAGCATTGCCGAGCTGCCTCTTCGGCGGTTACTTCTGATGGAACAGCGTTAATGGGACCTGCGCCATCGGAGGTGTGCCTGATAAGTGCGTCATTGGGCGCCTCAGCCGTTTTCGGAGCAGTCAGCTCGCCGGAATTAACCTCCACGCCGCACGAGACACCACATGGTTTGTTTTCCTGCAAAGCGGGTGATTGCGGGATGGTAACAATGCCATGCTGCTCGAGGAGGCTCCGGGTCTCCAAATAGATTCCCCTGAGTGTTTTGATGACTTCTTCTATACTCCCCGCACTGAAGAGGTCGACAGAGCGAAGCATGTTGACGTCCTCCTTAATGAGGTCAATAAGCATTTCAAACATGCGTTGGTACTTCAAGCACAAATGGCGGTAGTCGATGCCACCGTTGAGGTACGTGCATAAGTTGTTCGCTGCGATGAAGAGGTCCCGCTCGGCACACCGCTTTCCCGTAGTGGATGGGGAAAAGAGTGAAGATGTACATTGGTGCCGCTGACACTGCCGACCGGATGACCCGTCTAGGAGGGTTGATGTTGTGCTTTCTTGTCCGCTTAGGTCAAACAGTTTCACGCCCTTCACAAACTCCGCTGCAGAGCTTTGTCCTTGTGCCAAAGTTTCGTCATGCATAACGATGGGTTGTTCGTTCGACTTGATTTGATCGTGCAATGAACTAAATTTTGCATTGATATCCGCTATCAGGAGCTCAATGCGATCGAAAGTGGAAATAATGTTGTCGGGATGATCACTCATCGTTGATTCGATTAAATTTCCGGAAACTTCCCTTCTACCCTTCCTCCTTTTTTGAAACTGTCTTTAACGATGACTTCCTCCCGTGCACACGCTGGCTGTGCAGTGGGGGGATCGAAAGTATGCAGGCACCCTTTTTCCTTCCGTCCTACACCTCTTATCAGTTTTTGAAACTACTGGAACCTGAGCAATAGGCGCGTGTACTGCTGCGTTGCTGCTTTGAATAATTTCGAGGGTAATGCTTCTAGGTCGGAAGGGTTAGAAATATGGTACTACTGACGATATAATCAGACTAATGCGGTGTCACACGGCCCCGTTAATTCAAACTGTTATAAATCCACCCGCTTTTGTCTCCTCTTTGCCTTCGTGACAGCCGCCACCACTTCAAAACGAGTTCTAGCTGCTTGGTGGAGTGAATCGAAGAGGCAACTTACGCCTTACTGCTTCACTTAAACTATGAGGTGGTAGGAAAAGAAATGGTAAGAAGAGAAAAACACGAAAAGTTAAACCGCTGTACCCACCATGATGTTCTCAACAACCACGTGCACCCATCTCACAGGGCTATGAAGTACGTGAGAGCGAAAAGCTTCGCATAGCTGCGGTGGCACTGCACCGTAAGCAAGTGTGTGCGTGAATATGGCCGGAAACTTTGCCCGTCCTTGCTCACTACCACCAACCCTGCTTACATCGGGTTGTCGGCACGACAACAAAAATAAAAGAAGAAAAAAGGCTCACGCTGCTATAGAAAGAAAAAGCACTACTGCTTTATGGCAACCAGCGATGACGTGGGTCCATTGCAATCGTCCCGCTGTTGCAGAGAATGGATAGACAAGCATGCACACGCGCGGCACGAATTTATATACAAATGGGTACACGAGAAGGTAAATGTGGGAAGGGAAGGGAAGTACAGCGAAGAATGAAAAAATGAGATCTCCCCGAGGGTAATGACCGCTACGCGATACGTCGAACAATATGTCTCAGCCACCAGGACTTGGATATGGGAATGGGAAGGAGAAACGTGTTACATTTACACTGAGTGGTTTTTTTTTGTTTTAGATGGGGTAAAAACATACATTATTGACAACCGAGCTCAGCCACGAAGCTGCGGTCAGTGTTTATACGGCCGAAGGGCCTCATTCCCTGCTGATATACAAGAATTGGAAAAGGAAAAATCTTTGCGTCTGTCTGTCTCACTTATATAAACAGGGGGCACAGTGCCCGGTGGTATTAGTAACACCTCTCCTCTCCAGCGTTTTCATGTCGTTACCATCACTAGCATCTTCCATGGCCATGGCCAGGCCATCTTACCGATACCCAATAATACGCCAACCTCATGCAGCGCAAGTAGGCTTTTTTTAAAATTTTGATTATGTACATTGGTCAACACTCATCTCACACATTCATGCCACCGCTAGATACACCTGCCCTCACCTGTCATCACCGCGAACATCACCCAGATGCTCGCTGCTCATCGGACTCCCCGGCGAGCTTAGTATTTCCGACAGCACCGATGATGGCATAAGAGAGGTCGGCCGCCTTTCAGAGTTTGCAGTACGCTGCCGTGAATGGCGCCCCCCCTTGCGCATTGATTCGGCAAGATCGGCGTTAATTTTCTTAAACTCTTCTTCTCGTAGTGCGTACTCCCGCGACAACCTATATTCGCGTCCCTGTTGTATCTGAAGCTCCCTGCGAAGCTTTTCACACTCTGACTCGGATCGCTTACACCTTTGCAACATCACTTCATAACGTCGTTGAATTTCATTGGCAACCTTTTGCAGTGCATCAGCTTTTCCCTTTCTAGCCATCGCTACCCGGTCTCGCCTGCCGCAAAGTGAGCATGGCACCTCTGGCAGCGTCGGAGGTACCGCCGACGGCTTAAGCGAGTTATGTATGAATCCACTCTTTGAAAGCGCTTCCATGCGGATGGTGATATGCGAAAGCGACTCCGTAACGTCATGAAGCATATCGCGCAGCACCACTGGACTCAGCTCCACATCCCCAGGAGGCTCCCACTCCGGACGAAGATATGAAGCCAGATCAAACTCTGCAGCGTAGAGTGCATTGATTTCTTCTGGGGTACAATCACGAACACCCATCTCAATGAGATCGTCCTTTGTGATGAGCTGCAACCGTTTCTTGGGATTCAAACACGGCTCGTCAACTCCACCCTTGGACGGTGTATCATCGACAACGTCATCCTGCTCATCTTTAGATTTATTGTCGTCGTTACCATCCCCACAAATACTGGGCACCCGGAAAGTCGATTGATGGCGAGAAGAAATGATAATTTCCCTCTCGTCTGAATCTTCGCCGCCTACACACATGTCACGGGCACCATCACCTGAAATTCCATGAGAAGCATTCCACCGTGAAAAAACCTCAAAGACTCGCTGGCGATGCTTCTTTTCTATCTCGTACGAACCGATAGCAGAGGCAATCTGTGCCCATTTGGATGAAGCTATATTTACTGTGGATTTGTGTTTAGGCAACTCCACGTAGTCATACAATGGAAGACACGCAACCTCAACCGACTGCATGGCCTTGGATAATGCACCAATGAGACGGTGGGACTCCTCATACAAATTGTTCAGCGCTTCTCGGCGCTCTTTCTTTTTCAATGTGGCCATGCGAACTGTTGGTGACTCGGACACTTGAGCCTCCTTGGGGTTTGCTTCGTTGTGATAATACAATACATTCATTCCTCTGGTCAACAGCGAAGCAGAACTTTCTTCGAGTTCCATTAGCAAGCTTAGGTGCTCCTCAGGGGCGCGCTTGTAAAAGGCGCTGTCCTTCATCATGAGTCGTTCAATCAGTGTGTCGTATTTGCGTGCCTTCTTTACGTTGTCATCGTTGGTCTCTTGCAGTTCGTGTAATTCCCCCTTCACATTTCTAAGCTCCTCGCGAAGCCCCACAATGGTTTCCATCTGCTCACATGATGACAGTAAAAGTTCATGTCGTGCTTTCGCTTCCTCACGGGCACGTTCCTTGCAGTAACTAACTAATGACATACAGCTACTTGTTAAGTCTTTGACGGCTATTCGAAGACAATCAAGAAGCGCACCGCGTTCTATGCAAAAACTACCTACTTGTCGCGCAATTTCAATCAGCCCTGTATCGATAACTTCCATTACTCTTTCTGCGGAGCGGATGTACTGCCTGTGTGCCTCCTCTGAAAGCGTAAACCCATGAGGATCCACGTCCTGTGCCGACGATAACACCCCCTTCGCTTTAAGATTAGGACTCTTCAACTCCTCGGGAATCAATAAATGAGCCATCTCCTTGTCGGCGAGCACCCGGAGGTCATCTGATCTCTCACGAAGCATGCGGTCGAGGGCATCTGCGAGAAGGTATACCTGAGCCCGACCAACAGGATTAACAGCAGGGAACACTAGCGTCTTCTCCGATACATCGCTAACCGGCCCCTTTTCCACCAGCTGAGGGTGCTGTAAGAACCTAGTGCCCGGCAGTGTGGGCTCATGGACCGTTACCCACAGCTCGGGAGGGATGCACGATGACCGAAATGATGTTATTCGATCCATTATGGCACGGCGGGTTGCACCTATGCACGAGGCACTCCTTCCGGGCCACTGAAGTTGGGCTTTTTCGTACTCCTTGCTCACAGAAAGCACAGCATCTAGGGTGGACAGTAAGGGCTTGTACGCCGGTTTTAGTAAGAGGTCGCCCTCTGCTCCAAACAGTTCTTTGGAATTGAGATCGCTATTACTGTTGGCCACCACGGCCAGACTCGGCCGTCGCCTCGCCGCTGCGTAGGCCACCACCTGCTCGACAATGTTGGTGTCATCACCCACAGCGGTGGAGAGTGTGACGGGCAATGACATGGAGGAGCTGGCGATGCGCTTTGCTCCTGCAACGCCAGGCGCCCTCCCTGAACCAAGCCTCTGCGGTGGCTCCATGTCCATTGGCTGTGCCTCAACAATGCTGGCCCTGGAGGGTGGTGGCGCAACAAGATGTGAGTGATAGTGATTTGCCGGTGCCTGAGCGAACGGTGTTCCATCACTCGTGATGGAACAAACAGTGCGTGTTGATGATACACCGTCTTTATGGGGCTTGCTGCACACTTTTGCATCTATCATCTTGTCCAAGTATGGTGGCTCCATTCTTCCTACATGCACAGAAAGCGCAGCTGTCACCTGTTTTGGCGTCAGTTCATCTAGATCTTCCAGAACTTGTTTGGAGCGCATGCGCTGATACTGCCGTTGCTTATCACGTGCGTAACCCTTGCACAACAGTTTGTGTATTGTTCTTGGTGTGATACGGTCGTCTGCAATCGCGTCCATCGGCATACGGTTCACCGCATTCATCTCTTCCATGTTTGGGGCATTGGACGGAATACATGGAAGGTGTCTAGTGAGCAGTGCAACGGCCTCCTCCTGCACCGCCTGCATCGAAGTATCAACCACGTCCCTTCGCAGACCTCCACGATTTTTATGGCCGGCTGGATTGCTTCCAAACTGTCTCTCTGAAGGCAGAGCCGTGTACCGGAGCTCCAACTGCTTCATTAGAGGATCGACTGTTTCCATTGGCAGAGACCGTCTTTCTACAGTCGGGACGCGATTGCCTTCTTCTGTCGTGTTGCTCTTCGATGACACACGCTTTAAATGATCCGAGGCGCTTTTCCTCCTTTTGACCAGGTGGTATGTGTCTACGCTGAAACTCGTCAACCGGGAAGACCGCTGCGAATCCTCCAGGTTCTGCACTGCCAGCCTCACATTACTCAGTGATATACCCGAACTCTTCCTCTGGTTGGATGGGAGAGCGAACGACATTCGTCGTGAAACCGCGAGATTCAAAAACCCGTGTGGGGCTACACGGCTTTTACTAAAATATTTGTATTGTATCTCCTTGGTAATGGTGTCCACCCGCTGGGCAATAACGAGTAGTGGCACTATCCTCAATTGTAAGAGAGAAATTTGTAGAGAAAAAAATGTATCTGCAACAAAAAAATTTATGGTGATTTAAACGATAAAAACAAGCAGGAAGAAAGCATGAACAAATACCCATAGAGATGACTTCGAATGCAGCCACCGCCTACAATCATTGTGAATGAAAAAGCGGGAAAAAGTCAAAGAGACGAACTGAGAAGTAGATTAACCAACCAATGGCAATGACAGCATATCACTTTCGATACACGTTAGCGCAAAAGAGTACATGCTAACCACGAGGCACTCGCCACACCGTGCGTGGTGGGTGAAGCGGAACATACCTCCACTACCGCGGCAGGAGCCTCCGTTCACAACGCTGTGGCATGGAAAGCCAATACTTTTCTGTTGTATCAGTTACTGATTTATAAATTAACAAAATGTGAGTGATTGCATCATCGCACAGACGTCCCCCGCCAACGAACTCTCGCATGCGCCGCGCCGCATCCTCCATTGGGGGGTTATCCGAGGGCCTTTTCTGCACGTCTGTTCCGAGTGATGTAATTTGAATTGCTAGTGATGGTTGGAAGACGTACATCATAGGATCGGAAATGTACTTGTCCTTTGCAACTGTGTCTTCCGTGCAGTTGCAACTAATGTGTGTATCTACCTGCCACGTCATTGGTACGGAGAGTTCGAGGCACCGCTTCGCTGATGCATGATGTACGACATACGCTGTAAGCTCACGGTGCCCGGCGTAGGCGCGCCGAATGCCCACGTCGAGGAAAGGACGCGGGGGCTTATCACTAGCAAGCAAATCAAGCCCACCTAAGTGTACTACACCCCAGTCATCAGGCACCCGGGCCCACTGCTGCTCGAAAAGGCGACTGAATTTATGGTGAAACTCCACGTCGTCTTCAAGAATCAGTGCACATTGCTGTTTCCCTTCCACAATCATCTCCCATATTTTTCGGTGCCCCAAAGCACAGCCAATCGCGCCCCTGGTCAAATCCATGCCAAAGAGTTCTCTTCCAGCGGTAATAAAAACCGCCCATATCCAACATCGGTGATAACACCACTTTTATGGAGTGCTTCGACATCCAAATCGTTCCCATCGACACCACTCACACGTGTGACCTTCACGGATGGCTGGAAAACTTCTCAACTTTTGCGCGTAAAATCTGCTGCTGAACATGGGTCCAGCGGTCCCCGCGCCGGTCGAGGTTGAGCACGTAGCACGCATCAAATATATTAAATCGTCTCACAGAGATGCGAAACATTTTATCACGAGATTGAACCCCGCGTCTACACGAACAGCAGCTGCGATGACGCCGTAACTTCGACAACTCACTCTTACCCCCAAGATGAGTTGCGGGAGCAGAGAAACTGTTGTGTCATCAACAAAAACACAAAACAAAGATGCCAGGTCGTGAAAAATATGGGAGTTCGAGGAATAATGAAACCAAGAGTGACTGGCTGAAGTGGTAACAAAAGGTAGCACATTAACCCACCGCACAGGTAAATTGCGTGCTCACATGCATAAAAGTAAGAAAGAGAACCGCAATGGCTGTAGGTTCCGCATGAAAGAGATAGGTTCGTTAGTGCTCGCGTATGTGATTAATCGTTTTAAATGGTAACAAAAATGATATGGAGTTCCCTAAACGCCCTGCCGTATGCACGATAAAAATAGAAACGTGGGCTTAGCTCACTGTGGCCGCCGTTTAGGACAAGTGCTCATCACTCTCCTCCCCATGCCATGCTCCCTGGTGTCGCCTCTTTGGACCCCAATTAGGTGCATTCGGAATGAACTTCGCTACACCCGTAACCGCTCCACGAAAATCAAATTTTTTTTCATAAGAAAAATCAGCCCCAGCCATAGGCTTTACCAGAGGCACGCGCAGGTTCGTACGTGCCTTCTTTCCAGTTTTCCCAACAACGGTGTCATCACCACCACACAATTTGCTGTCACAGGGATTGTCAACATTCATGTCATACTCTCGAGTCTCAGCCCCACGCTCATTAACATCCTCCGTCACGTCATTACTTTTATCCTTTGCCACCTCACGCCTCTTCCACTCCATCATGACGCTGACAATGACATCAGGGGGCGAATCGGTTTTGATGCCTGCCGGTGAGCAGTGAACCTGACTGCAACGGTAGCCCATACGCCCGAGAGCTCCCACAAACAGCGGAGCAGGTGGACACCGAACCCGCACAAATGACGCGACCTCTGGTAGTTGGTAGAAGAGTGGGGCGTCTGGTAGCTCCTCCAGGGCCACTCGCACCAGGCCAGATATTCGAGCAAAGGCAGTTATCTGACCAGCGGCCCCACGGCGCTCAATTTCGTCCAATAACTGAGTGAGAAACACGGAGCACTGGGTCTTTGCCGCGTAGATGGGCCCCGAAAGAGTGATCGAGCCGCCGCAAACCGCGCAGCGGTTGCTGCACAATGACGGTGGGAGCATCTGCTGAAGATTGGGGGCCACAATCTTCGGATTTCCTTGTCGCGAGGGTGCGGGAGGAAAGCACTCCCTGTCCAAACCATCCATTTTCGATTCGCTTTCCATGTCCTTCGCGGCGGAACCCTCCGCACCTGCTGTCTGGCACGTCCCAGGATTGTCAATATCATCGGGGACTTCGGTCGTACCGCTCTTCTCGGTAGCGTTATGTCTCCTCGACCGTTTCTTCACTCGCACACGGGACACAGCCATTGGCCGCACCCAAAACGCCGGACAGCAACTGCACTGCAATAGATAACCTAATTTACATGGACTCAGCTTTACTTCCGCCGCTTGGGTGTAGACCCGTACGAAACAGCGAACGTAGAAGTCGATATGCAGAGAGAGCAGCGGTACAATATACTTGCGATGTTTGTTTGCCACTCGTTCAAGCGCGGCAAGAAGAATACGACCGCCATTTCATGACAAGCAGAACTCTTCATGGGGACAGTGTTGTATTTCGCATGGCATGTGTCTGGGTAGTTGCCGCAGAGGATAGCGCTATCCGTGCTTGTGACGAGTAATATTCCACCTTCTTTGATACAACGCATTGCTCCCTCAAGAAAGGGGGACGCTGAGCCGTAAGGATCAAGGTCAACAACGTCCATCATTTCTTGCTGAAGTAGAGGGGAAACACTCTGCTTCTCAGCAACGTGTCTGTCCGCAGCGCTCCAATCTTCTGCACCTCCCGGTGTAAGGATACACAAACGACGATCGCCAGCAGCAGCGGGGTTGCTTGCAAGTCGAAACATAAGATCGTTGGCGTCGTCCATGTTTGCAACAATAGCCCCGCCTTTGATGACACTTCCCGTCTCTTCATCTACCGAAATGCTAGATGAAGGAAAGTTTTCTTGCAGCGTGGGCCTCGCGCAGGGTACCTCGTTAAAATCGCAGTTTCGACGGATGCATTCCACCGCGTCAGGGTCGATATCGTTTGCAATAATATATCGTACGTCAGGTACTTCCTTGTAATACCGAATGGCACGAAGCCCCGTGGCACTCAACGCCTCCAGAATAGTAATGCCGCGTCGCGTTCCGCCTTTGCTACGAGGTTCCTCCCGCCGCAATCGGGAGAAACATGCGAGGGCACAGACACTCAAATCGCGGTTCACTACCTGCGCCGGGTTGTAAAACACCGCCTGACCCTCATCCTCGTCCCTATCATCGTCGCTGTCAACCTTGTCGTCCTTCCCCGGGGCGTTGCTTACAGCTTCCTTGTTATCATGGCTACCGTGAGCCTCAAAGCAGTCCTTTTTCGTTGGAAACTCACTTCCTTTGCTATCCGCTCCCCGCGATCGACTTAACCGTGCCCCCTTTTCAACTGTCGGAGGTACCAACACGGCGGTGGTTCCCTCCACTACTTTCGAGAACCTCGCGGGGGTTCCTTCTGAATTCCCTCTGCACCGAACAAACCGGAATGCATGTCGGACTTTCGATTATAAGGGCAAAATAAGAAAGAAAACTTTATTAGCAGGAGGAAGGATGAGGAACACCAGCACTTGATATCACAAATAAAGAAGGAACACATGACACATTTTTATTGCTGAAATATAAGTAACGACGGCAGTGAATGTTGAATGGAAACATTCCTACTTAGCTTCAGCTAAACAAACGTGACACACATGACACACCTCTCATTGTATATAAAGTAAGAACGCTTAACCCATCTCTTTTGACACCATAAACTACAGTGGCTCATCTCTATTTCGTCTACTGCCCGATCTCTTTCAAGGCGTAGCGCAGTACAGCTTCTAAGGTTGGCCGCCTGCAGCAGTAACTGCTAGAAATATAATACATGCGGAAACTAACATCGGTCTGTGAGCAGCATTCATTCGGGTTGGAACTGCGGGACTAAGTGCAAAAGACAGTTTTGTTACGCACATCCACCGCCACTAACGGATTTAGCTACCAAAGCGCCTCTTGTCACAATGATAAACCTCGCAATTTCGCCCAAGGCGTATAAAAGCACAGACGCGACTGGGCGCACGTCCTTCTGTTCAAATGGCAGCGGGGTATATCCTAAAGTGATAATAAACTGACATCAACTTGCAGTCAAACAACATCGACAGCTGACTATTGGCATTTGCAGTGAACCACACGATGCCCTTGCTCCTCGTACTCCTGGCGCGACACGGCAAGGTGAGGAAACATGGAGGTACCAGCAAGCATTGAACCACCAACCCATGCGCTGTAAACACGGCACGGGATGTCATGAACACCAATGGGCGTCACAGCTTCATTGGTGTGTGTTTCCCTATAGAGCTGTGTCACCTCTGACTCTATACGCTCACGTGTGCCGGGAAAAGAGACGGTGCCCCCGGCAAGAACAATGTTAGCAAAGAGTTGTGCCCTAACTACCGGCTGACAGTTATTGATGGACGTAAACGCCAACCAGCTAATTCCCATTGGAAAGGACGGATGGAAAACATCACCGAGTTCCGTTGTATAGCGAGATATGGGTATGTACTGCTCACCCAAAATACTAAAATCAAATAGAACCTCCGTGGTTAGGCTTCGGTGGTTTCCTATGGGAATGGCGTTGCCATCTGGGAGGTAAAACACCTTCTCATCCGCTGACGGCTTACCTCTGTTACGGTTAGAACTATCTTCCAGCCCATTGTACACGGAGAGGTCGCGCTCACACTCGCCTAGGGACTCAGAAGAGTGACAGAACATGTTGGGAGATGACGTCCCAAAACCAGGAGGTTTCACATAGCACAGCTCTTCCTTTGCGCTGTTGAGAACCTGCATTTCCATCGGGGTTCCAAAACTGTAACCTTCCGCCCTCAACAACGAAGCAAAATACTCCGTCAGCGCTTCCCCTGCAACATCACTCTCTGTCACGTGGCGGCCAAGAGCGTAGCCCTCATGTACCGGAACAGCCAACGTACGGTCCTTGCCGCTGTCGATCACTAAACCAGTTGTAAGACCATAACCATACAAACTAAGCACCTGAGATGCGCCTAGGAAGAGCGAGTGAACATGAAATGTTTCCATCATTAGCTCCAACGTTTCTCCTTTTGTGCTGCCTCTGTGTTTACAGGCTGTGGAACGATGAAGCAATGGCTCTCCGGTCTCACGCGCAGCTCCGAATACATGACATGACCCCAAAGTTTCTCCATGTTCTCCCAAGATACAACGCGCCCCCTCTCAATGGGGTTACTCACCGTTAACATCCCCCGTTTCGCCAGCGCCACATCACCGATCTCATACTCGTTCATTCCCGCCGCCACGGCAACACCACGATTACGTGGATGGCCAACGAGCGCGGGGATATCTAAGCGTGGTGCACCATCCGCTGCATATCCCGCCCGCAAGTGATGCGAACCCCCGTCAAGTATAACCACAGGAGCGCGTTCGGTGTTGCAAGCCATTAGTACTGGGGAAGGGAGGACTAGGAAAACAAGAAGAAGCAAATGCCTTCCGGTGCAAATGTTAAAGTTATCTAACAATGGGATATACTCCGACGTGTACGATACTTTAACCTTGCTAACTTAATAAATTAGCACCTCTTGACTAATCAATTATTTATGTGATTAGCAATGGCCAAATAAACACCGCGTTATTAGAGAATAAGTTGGAAAAGTTTCACTCAAGTTCGCACAAAATAGAGGCGAAGAACCTACAGGAAAGATGGGAGGGTGAGGAAAAGCCAGCAATTATCCACCATCCACAGAACACGACGACAACAATAGACGGCAAAACCACCCGCGTATCAACCGAGAGGAATAAACAGTCACGTCCCCGTGCACCATGCCAATAAGTGCAAGCATGCTTTTGTTCTGAACAAGTGGGAATAAAGTAAAATGTTTTTCCCCTTCCAAGAAAGCTGGTCAGAAACAATGCCCCACTCAAAAATGTTGTGTATGTCCCCCATCCATGTTCTCAGAGAAGTGTCTGGTGAAACCCGATAAAGTGCTGGTAGAGACCACCACACCATACGCACACGGGTAGCGGGCGCGGGCATATAAATTGAAGGTACCCTTACGAGGGGAGAAGTAATAAAGCGAAAGGGTTATAAAGGATTCAGTGAGGAAACCCACCCTTACGGTGCACCCAATCGCTAGCAAGACAACTGGGCATTTTCAATAGAAAATGCGACTACCAAAAACAGTGACCCGCGAGGATAGAACGCTCACGCCAGTTCAAGAACAACAACTGTAAACAGTAGTTGAGCCACGGCGAAGAAATATGATGGAAGAAAATGGAAACAACCTAAAGCTACGACGACGTCCCGGAGCCATGCTTGTGGGCCCAAGTCTCGAACTTGTTCAAGTCGGACTGCTGCACACTGCTCTGTGTGCAGCCTACGCTTGCCATAATGTCTTCCATGGTTACAATGGGCCGCTTAAGAGCACCAGGATTTAGCTCCGAAGGATTCCCAGCGCCCTCCAACTTCTCGATCATGAGACGGATCGGCCGCATCATTGCCTCGCGGCAAATAATGTCAATATCGGCACCTGACATGCCCTCTGTTAGATTGGCACAAGCATTCCAGTCAACATCCGGTGACACTGAGGACGGAGTGAGGGTCTGCCTAAACATTGTTGCTCGCGCCTCGTGTGTAGGGAGCCCTACAAGAATACGTTTCTCCAGACGACGAAGCATCGCACTATCCAGATCCCACGGTGTGTTGCTAGCGGCGAGGACAAAAACTACCTCCCCACCACGCCGCTTTGACAGGCCGTCCATCTGAATCAGAAGCTCCGTCTTCATGCGGCGCGATCCCTCGTGCATTCCTTCACTGCTCCTGGCTGACATAAGGGAGTCTATTTCATCAATAAATATGGTACTGGGTGCGTAGTGTACCGCCAGGTCAAATAACAACCGCACTAACTTCTCACTATCGCCGCGCCACTTAGACACAACGCTTGCTGCAGATATATTGAAAAATGTTGTGTGGCACTCGGTGGCAACTGCTTTGGCAAGAAGTGTCTTACCCGTTCCAGGGGGACCAAAAAGCAAAATACCTTTCCACGGTCGCACGATGCCTGCGAAAAGCTCTGGATACTTTACGGGCATCACCACAGCTTCCTTCAGTAATCGTTTTACGTCATCAAGGGCCGCTATAGTACTCCAGCGCACATTGGGGTTAGTGTCAAGTATATCACGCTGTATGGTCATGGCAAGTTCCTGCAGTTCCACTGACGGAAAGCGTGGTAGGGGTTTTAGCGCGCGTCCAAAAAATGTATCTTCATCAAGTTCACTCGGCCCACATTCCCTAGACACGTCATGGGCGAGGTCTACTCGCATCCCCGCGACACCCAAGGGGCTCTCGACAGCACCTCCCTGCTTACCAGCGCCGGCCTCCGCTGGCGGATTCCCGGGAACGTAGGTGATATTGCCTGCGGCTTTCCGGCCAACGCTAAGCCCCGCGCAATACCCTGATTATTTGCGCCGGGTCGCTGCGGGTCCTTGACAGCGCCACGTGGTGGAACCACGTTCCCATAGCTCTCGCGATCGTTATTTGGCTTGGTTGGTGGCTGCTTTGCCCGCCCGCAGCCCGGTTCGACAACTCGCCGCCGAACTGATGGGTGCTCCGCTCCCCCATGATACTCAGCCGAGGCTTCTTCAGATTCCTCCCTAGCCCTGAAGAGCTTTGGGTGGCGATTAAAGCGAAATTCAAAATACTGTTCATATTCCATGATTATGGAAAGTAGATCTATGTTGTCCGCAGGCAGAAATTTCTGAAGCGACACTCCGCTCTCCTGCTGAAGCATTTGCAGTGTAGATGTATACCCCTGATCGAGTAGAAATTGTGAAATAAGAACAACAGCACCCTTCACGCGCCTCAGTCGAGTCTTCTCATTATCCTCACGTACCTTCTGTTGTATCTTTATATGTTGCAATGATGACCCAGCTGCGATTGCTGGATCATTAGAAAGTGGTTGAAGACGGATGTGGCCCTTTTTGTTCATTGCCTCAGCACCTCCCCCTTACTTCCTTTTGGAGCGCCGTGCCGCAATTTTATCCCTTTTCCTCGTGCCTTCAGCTGCCTTCCAGCGATGACAGCCGCCAACCACGTCGATACACACCTCAGGCAAAAATCTACGTTACGCGAAACGACTTCCGCGTGCGGTTGGGTGTCAGAACCCCGAGGTTTTGAAGGTCTTCGCACAGGGGTAGATGCGCTCAACAGCTTCGGCAAACATGTTTGTAGATCAGTCGAACATTATCAAGCAACAGCGAAATACAATTCAAGCAGAAGAAAAGGGACAAATTGCATCTTTTTCATTCATCAAACAGCACCACAAGTCACAAAAGGTGTAAAAACGAAACAAAATTAGGTGTGTTAGGGCAGCACTGATGCGCGGTATTGTGATTTGTCCAAATAAAATCACAATGTAATCAACTGAGCAAAAACAGTGCGAAAGAGAAACTTCAACTGGTAGGAAAGTAGATACCGAAGGAAAGGGACAAAGGCAAAAAGTAGCGTATCATAATATCCTAAATGTGAATGAGTCCTGGAAAGTGACGAGAAAAACAGCTCCATCATGCGGTCTCTGCAGCGGTGGAGCCCTCGCAACTTGGTCGCTGCACACCATACCCGCAACCAACAGAACTTACCCACTACAGTCCTGCAGGAGTTTTTGTCAGCGTCATACATATATAATATATTAAAAAATGAAAAATCTAAGAACGCGAGGAAAATAAACAAAGTCCTTTCCCACCTTAGAAGAAAAAAAAGATAACAACGGTGGACAAACAGTTTCACCAGAGATAGCGCAGTCAATGACCTGACAACCGCGTCGCCTGCAGCCAGCGATGGGGGAAGGAAGAGACGCCACCCCACAGGGCAAATTACCGTACCTCGTCAGTGAAACACCCGCTTCACGAGAAATCATGTCGTAGATGCATGTGGGTGTGTCTGTGTGTGAGGGGAAACAGCTGATAGAAGTAAACGAGACCACGTATGCGCATATCACCAAGATGTATAAAAGAATGAAACTGAGGTAAAGCCCGAGTACACGTGCACTCCTTCGCCCGAAATCTCTCATCTGACCAATGTGGCAGAGACGCTCCGGATATAAAAATCGACCCATCGGTACCGACGATTGGCCATGAGCCACAAACTCACCTTTAAATACTTTTTTTTTTTGGATCTTAACGGAGAAAGCGGAATGGCAGAGGTACCAGTAGATCACGCACATCCTCCTTCACCAGGGTTTCCACAGCAGCCATAATTCTCGCCTGGGCCATACTGCTTCATATGTTCTGCACATGGATGCAAATACGTTGAACTCGGTGCAAACCTGCCGATCTCACACTCCAAAAAGTCCACAGTCGATACACGCAGCACCGTGGTCAACATCAGTACCAAAGGCTTTGCTGCGTGACATTAATGTTGAAGAAATTACACACACAAAAAAAGAAAGAAATAATAATAACAATAATAACAGGCTCAACATAACTCATCGTGCGCGGAGAAACAGTCATATGTGATGTTCACGGCTAGAACAATTACCCACGGCTCTTCATCATCATAAAGAATAATACAGCAACTGATATCACTTCGTGAAAGCCCCACCCGTCATCGGCGTTAGAACTCGATCAACAGTAAGCACGTCAAACAAAACCCATCGATTGTCCCCGTCCAGATAAAAACAGAGCAGCTTCCTAATAGCCGGAGGGCAGTTACCAATGTTTAAAGTGGCACCGTGCAGTTTGGTCGCAGCGTGTGTGCAGTCAAACTCAATCGAACGGCCCGTAAACATCCGCTTGATAAAATCCATGAAAACTAAGACGCCACCGGCACTCGAGCCGGCACACACCCTCGCAGCCTCAATGCGCTCATACTCATTTGCATGGCCAATTATACGCTGATAGAACCAATCAAATGAAGGAAAATACCGTTGCGGAGGTGTCACAACATCGATCGTCGCTAGGACGACTGCGGGTGCTGAGGCAGGGATTGGCTTAAGTTTAATCCCCTTTTGCGATAAAGTCCTAATGGCATTCTCACTTTTCTTGCTTCCCTTACAAGCATTTCCAGCGGGTGTTGAGCCCGCAGGAGTCTGAGGAGCCGGTCCTTCCTTGTTTACGTCAGTGGTACCTGTCGCTGTGTCACGGTTCGGGTTTCCTTGCTCGTTAGCGGCTGCGTTGACCGTACTAACTGCCGCTTCAGACGGTGATGGAGCCGCCTCCACGCCTGCGGGTTGAACGGGTGCGGTTGCTCCTTCGTCGGCAGTGTACGCATAAAACTGGGCAATGTCCGCTTTGATTATATAATCATTCGGTGCGGCTATGCACATTAGGTTATAATCGAAGGTCCGATGCTTTTCCCACGTTGTGTAAAGGAACTCTGCGAGCCCCTCGGAGAGGGGCAATACAGTCATCAGTGTTTGACTCACCTCCTTGCAAGCGCTCGGAAAGTTTCGCTGTGTGTCCTCATGAGTGAGCCCAACCTTCCCGAGGGCGTCCTCCTTCACTCCATATTCTTTTGACAGTAGCGTCTGCAGCTTCGCTAACGCCGCCTCTCGTGCCATTGATTTTCCCACTGGTGCTTTTTGCCAGACTGCCTCCGAAAGGGTCTCAACCAAAACACCGAGGCAGCGGTACGAATGCTTCACACCATGCAAAAACTCATCAGCACTACAGGCACCCACCTTCCGCGACCAATCCTCATAGGCACGCAAATCACCCGACATGGAGCCGCCGTTGCCACCGTCATTGCCGCCATCTGTGAAGGTCCCCCGTACCTCTGGAGATTCCCTGGACGCCTCATTTGCCCTATGGTTCCGCCGCAAAAACACCCGCGTGGCACCTACAGTAGCATTAGATTTCTGACCCAGTTTTTGCTGGGCACCGACGTCTCCACCAGCGGCGATAAACGTATCAGCGGATGGCTGGCCGTGTAGCAATTGCTTAGCGTGCTGAAAGAGACTGCTCCGTGATATATCGGCGGGGAGGGAGCCCACCAACCTCCGCGAGCCCAACATGTGACTTTTTCCAGACCCTTGCCGCCTTCCGTTGTTATACTTATATACACCGCTGTTACTGAATAATTGTTAGACAGTTGTTCGTTTCCAAATATATTTATTGTTTGTCTGCCTCCTAATGTCCTCCCTTCTTGTTTTATTATCTTCCTTTCCCTACCTGCCGCGAAATAAACACGGACCTTCCACTAGTAGATTACTCTCCCCTCGGCGTGCTCACGCCTGTTGCCGTAGTCCTTTACGTTACTTTGTGTTTCCTAGGGTTGTTTGGAGTATATATTAATATATTTGAAAGAAGAAACAAAAAGATATATATATATATATATATATATTGTGAAGCACATCCCATTCCGTTCTTTTTTTAAAAATATATACGTTAATTGTTATAATGAAAGGGCATGAAAGGGATATGCACAGCTGCCATTTAGAACCCCGTCAATACGGGTTAAGAAAAATGTGTGAAAAGGGAAAGAAACACCGATCAAAAAGTAAACAGGCCCTATCATATTTAAATGCGAATATTTTCTGTTAAAAAATAAAAATTTATAGAAATCACAAGACAGCACCCCGCGTCACCCACTGCGGCACCAATTAAAATGGCAGCACCCCTCACCGCATGTATGGTCAAAATGTTACACACCGCGCTAAAATAAACACAACTCGAACAGTTGCACACACACACACAGGGGGTGTTCGAATAGAAGAAAAAAGAGAGAAATTATGAAGCCAACAACCACGAAAGAAGGGAAAACTCACAGACGCCATCAGTGGAGCTATGCTGTGCGCGGGTTTGCCAACGTCTGACCAAAGTCTTCACAAACAGTGCGCCGCACTGCAGCCCACCACCGGCTTCTCACCCCAACAATGGACCCTTTCCTTTAACCACGTTGTTTTAATCAACCGCATCGTACATGTGGTGAAAATGGGCACCACTACCCAAATGTACTCACAGACGGAGAGGTTCGTAGGTCAAGGAGAGATACAGGTGGTGCGATGCTACACGGGTAACTTAGTTGACGAGCACATATCCCTCCCCTCCAAACCTCACACTCTGTTGGGTACCACCGTAACGGCAGCTGACACGGGGAATGAAGTAAAGGAAATGGAAAGGGGTAAAAGTTAGACTTATTGAACGAACACAGCAAACGAAGATAATGCCCGATACGAAGCAGTCACAGGGAGGAAACAATTTTTTTACCTCTTTTTATTATACTGTTGTTGTTCATTGTGCATTTATATGCATGAGCTCTACTATTTGCTCGACTGCCCCCATACCCACGCATCCCAGAAAACAGGTGGCCGATATAAGCCGGGCCCAGCCCTTATTTCCATCGGCGAATCGCTTGGCCGTCACTCCCTTTCCTGGGGAAGCTGCTTCACGGGTTCGCCTCACCACCACCCACGGCAACCACTGATACCATTAAAGTCGACGCATAAAATTTCGTGGTGTCCCGATCAGGAGGCAACCAACACCTCCTCACACAGAAAGACAAGAAAAGGCGGAAGCAGCTTTGTTCTTGCCACAAAAGGAAAGCTCAAGCAGACACGATGATGGTAAAAATCCTGCTTAGAAACGGGGAGCGTAGGAAAAACGAAAAGATACGGCAACCCAGTTACGCACCCAATGGAAACCACAAAGCAAAGAGAAACAAAATGTAATTATGCGACAAGGGAGAATACGAGAGAACTAAAGACGCGACCGCTCTATAACAACCGGCTTCTTTTGGTTGGAAACGTCCATGATTGAATCAGTTCTACTCGTGACACTCACTCTGGTGCCGCTCAATTGACGTCGAATCATTTCATCTCGAGTTATCCCCAAATCGCTCATTATGAACAGTCCTTCCAATTGGGGTGTCATAATTTGCTTTATGAGTACCTCCTTCGACGCACGAGCCTCCAGGTAGTTAATCTCCTCCATGTACACCTCGTAACGAAACGTGCAGCGGGAGTGTGGTATCCGCGATAGGCGTCTGTCATTTCCAGCAGCACTTCGCAAAGTATAAAGATCGCCAAGCCACTCCTTCTTCCGGTAAGAAGGGAACCCCGACATGAGAATGCTGTTCTTAGCAATCTCGCACATATCCACTTGCGACAAATTCCAATAGTTCGCCGCTGTGCTGTACTCTTCGATCAGCGGCTCCTCCGTGTGGTGAAAAATTAGCGCACCGTCAGTGGAGAGAGTGACGTTGAGGCCACGTCGGAAAAACGACGCGAAGGGGTTATCGTTATATTTGCAAAAGAGCGCGTTGTTGGAGAGCGGTGTGATACCCAGGGGTATTTGCTCCAAGTAATACAAGTACTGCAGCAAAGGAGTGTCTTTGAGATTGATGCCATGGTTAACCCCGTCAGCGACGAAAAAAGCATCAGCCAGGTGGCCAGGATCCCCGCTTTCACCCGCATGTGGGCGCAGGGTGAACGTCGATAACCCCCGCGCCGCCCGGTACCGGTTCAGTGTAACGATGTTGGCCCACATATAATACAACCAATACGTCAGTGGCGGGTTTTCGGAGGAAGTCCATTGGGTCGGGGTAACGTCAATGGGTGAGTCGATCTCACGCTCGCTCTCGTTATCGACGATATCAAAACCGCTCACGTGTGCTAGGAAATAGTTAAGAAACGGATACCTCTCGGGGTATATCGACGCCTCCCACAGAGGAAGAAATATATTCGTTAAAATATCCTCAAAGGATGATATGGTGTTCTCCCGGCGGTAAATGCTGTAGAGCCGTGGCACCTGCACCATCCAGCAGTTCGTGGGATGTAGCATGCCGTGCATAACAAACCACCGCGACAACCGAGCCCACTCGTCCCGGCTCCTACCGTAGATGGACAGGCGATATTCGGAAAACGTGTAGCCATCGGCCGCTTGCCTGTCAAACACCTTTCGGATAAGTTCAGCGAAGTAACGTCCTCCAATAAAATTGTCTGTTTTCAGAAGTACTGATCGCAATACGGACCTCCCGAGTGGACTGTACCGACCATTGAATATGTCGAAGCGGTTGAATGTCGCCTTCCCAGCCTTGACACCAAGTGAAGCAATCGTGAGTTCCTCAACACTTTCCATTACCTCAAAAGGTTCCTTTGATGGCACCTTCCCGAAAAGCTCACCTAATGTTATGAGGCGCCCGGTACCCTTTTCGCTGTCCACCACATCATCCCAGCTGACACGCATCTTCTCCTTAATAAACTTGAGAAGCTCCTTGGCCGTCATACCGGATGCCATATGACAATGTACGTCCACCTTTACGCATCGATACATGTCACTCTTCTCGCGCAGCATGTCGACCGAGTGCCCGTTGCTTTCTAGATCGTCATTTGTAAGAGCCACATGCAAGTTGAACTTACACTCTAGCATCTCCAGGCGCCTCTTTGCGTACATTGTCAGCGTGCTGTCTGTCGACATGATTCGCAAGCCTCGCACATCAGCCTGAAACTCGCTCCAAGTTGGGACTGGTCGGAAATAGTGCTTCGTCGCCGTGTTTGCATTGGAAGGCACAATAACATCCCTAACCCCATTCCGGTTGCAGAGGTTTGTAGGTATGTCTAACTGCTCATCGGCAGCAATGGGGCTCCAACGTGAGTTTTGTGCTGGTAACAACAATTCATTCCCTTGTCCAATTCGACGCGTCTCAGTGGAGGATCCTCGGTGCCGGAAGCTTGACGCACTGGGCGCGAGCAAACCCTCCACGCTTGGTGTATTTGGGAAGGGTGCTGCAGATGGTGGAAGTTCATGATGCACGACAAAACTTCTGTAGTACATGCGCCGCCGAATTATGTCCACAACGTTTTGTGCTGCAAAGCTTTTCCCACCCAAAGGTCCCAAAACAACAATCCGCGGATACTTGATCATTTCATCCACAAACCGCAAACTTCCTCCGCCCTCGATATCTACACCTTTTCCACCCTTCTCTGACAACGGAGGAATATCCAAGTAACGCCACAGGGCCTCGCGCCGCCCTTCAACCGATAAAGGGAATAATTCCTCCGGCCAAAGCCAACTGCCTAGGCCTATCGTCCCCCCAGGAGCTGTTTCATTGATCTGAGAGTTATTGTTCAGCCCCTTGCGGCAAAGGAGGTCCATTTCATGTGCGAGTGATAGTTCACGGAAGCGTAGCCTCAAGGAATTTACCTGTGTTATACTGAACTCGTTGTTTAGTGATCGCACCCTTTGCCATGGCCCGCCAAGTAGGGCACATCGCTCCTCAATATCGATATTGAGGTACTCCGCAGAGTGTAAACAAAGCTCCATAATCTCGGGCACACCCAGCTGGTGACTTTTCATAATACTGTTACACTCTTCAGCAAACGAAAGTTCGTTAGTATGATAGTAGAGGGGGTCAAGCGTCGCAATTGAAACACACAGCCCCGTTTCCACAGCCAATGGTACGAATTGTCCCAAAGTGGAGTGTGGGGCTCCACCGTGGTCATGGGCAGGCGTCATCACGAGGCTGCGCTGTGTAATGTAGTAAAGATATGTGAGTGACTTCCATGAAATAACCTCATGTGGCCCCACTACTTGATCTGCCACAAGCAACCCCATCACACTCTCCGAAAATGTCTTCTTGCGCGTACCATGTGTAAAGACTCGGAATCGAAGTGGTTGCTGCTTCAAAGGCCCGCGGTGACGAACCACTTTGCTGGCGGCTGCACGAGCAGCCTGCGTCTCGTCTACACCCATCCCCTTCACTACTGCCTCTCCGGATCCTTTTTCTGAAGCCAAAGACAGCTGTGTCGCCACGAAACAGTTCAGCAGTTGCACGTTACGCCACACATGATAAATGAAGAAGGCACTCGATGGGACAATGCCATCTTTCCCACAATAAATACGTGGGTTGTTCTCATCCGGCATCTCTTGCACGTCTGCCTCCCCGCCAACGAGCACGGATATAGAGGTAAGTCGATTAAAAAAATTTACAATATCGGGATGCTCGCCAGGCACAAGAAGGGCAATCCAAAGCGGTTCGAATATATTCTTCAGCATGTCTTCCATATTCTGCGCTTCGCACACCTGGCCCTTGGGAGGTAAAGATCGCGAGAGGATACGAAGTGATGGCCGTGCCTTCCCAGATGTGAAGCATCCACTTCGAGCGCACCATGCTGCTACGTGCTGAATCTCTCCGGCGCAGTGCCCATCGACAGTAAATTCAATTTCCAACACATCAGTTTTATTTGCTGTCACCCGATTGATCATAGGCGCCACAAGTCGTCGGAGCAGTTCCCCACCGTTCCCTTTGTAAATGTCAAGAAACTCCTGAAGGATGGGTGTGCAGTTAGCACGATCCTGACGCGCCTCACCCCCCTTGAAAATGTCCGCCATATGCGCCGTCAACTCCGAGTAATTCAAACGGAGCCCCAAGCCCTCCGCTGAAAAAACACGTTCGCGTGGAAGAGCAGTGGGTCCGAAAAATGCATCGGCTAGCTCCTTTAACGTGGTGCGCTGCTCTGAAACGGAAGAAGCCGCAGCACCTCCATCAGACACTCGTGGGGGCGACTGCCCACCTTTGACAGGGCATGCCATCGCCCACTCTCCACCTTTATTTTGGCTGCTGCTGTCTTCCCTCCATTCGTAGTGGCAGAACGCACACTGGAGGTGTACAGCTCAAGGCCTGGCTCACGATTTAGTGCTCCTGTATGCACTCAACCACAGAGGATGCCGGCACACACGTCTCAATACGCCGTACATCAGATTTGGGCACATGTTTGAAACTACCTGGGCCCAGTACAGGATGGAATGTTTCTTCACGCCCCATGTTAAAAGTGCGGTAGAGCCGGTACCGACACTGCAGGACCTTCACCCGCGGCTCACAGGCCGAGAATAAGCGACAGTCCGCAACTATTTGGCAGAGACGCTTAAACCTACCAAAGAAGGTTTTGTAAGAGAACGCGGGATCCCAACTCAGCAGCGTTTTGAGCTTCAAACTGCGGGGCGCGATTAGTCCTCCATCGCACCGTAACAGTGAGCGATAATCATCGGTTCTACCCTTACCGGTTTGTTGTGGCGCTTTATTTGTCTCCATGATGGTGGAAAAGGAGTCGTGGACAGAGTCTAACAAACTCGCCATCATACTGCGCATTTCCCTTGCTTCCCCCATCTTCGCCCTGTAGGTGAACCGGTCATCTTTGACAGACTGTAAACCCGCCGCCAGACAATCTACGCCAAGACTGAAGTGTAGCATCCGCGTATGCGACACAATTTCTAGCGCCTCCAGCAGGAGCGGGGCTGCATCACTGAACGCCTTATCGCCCTCGTCATCCACAATAAGTACGTCGTGCCATTGATGATTCATCACAACTTGGGCAGATCAGCCTCGTCGCCACCGTTGAATGGTGCGACACGCCCTCCCTTCCAATAAGAAACAAAGAAAGGTATTCTATGTGTTCCACGCTCTATGTGACCCGATGTACTTAATTTTATGATTATTGCACAGAGGCTCCACTCGATCACTTTGATGTACGCTTGCTTGTTTAACTGTAAGACACTCAACAAATATATCAATGACAATAATAATAATAATAATAACCTACAGACATGGGGGGAAAAATAGCAATACAAAAATGACTGAGTGATGTGCTGAGGTCAATTCAATTTCCTCCCAGCGGATCCACTTTTCCCTTTTGCTTCTTTACGGAAATGAACTTTATTTAATCGAACAAGAGAACAGAGGCTATACGAATGTCCTCGAGTTTTGCGTAGTACTGCCTTTTCCTCTTCAACAATTGAGCCACAATGCAGCTCCACACTAATTCCGCACTCCCACACACACACGCACACACAAACACTGTCACCACGCCGGAGGCGGAGCTCCTTTGACCAGTTGTCTAACAGATCAAAGGAAAGCGGCAAATAAGAAGGAAAACCAACACAAACAACAACACTGTTAAGCATACCCGGGTGCGAGTTTGATGGAATGGTGGAGAGAAAAGAAGGAAGTTCCTGGAAACATGCAAATGTTATCGCTTTCTGCATCGCATATGTCTGCCTACCTGGATGGCGAATTGAAACAGAAAAAAAGGAAAAGCGCCCAAATGAAGGGTTCTGCACTAGCGGTCAGCTACCATTCTTTTCACTCTTGAAACGTGGATAAACGTTCCATCTGCCCTGGTAAGTTCAACAATAGCAATGTCACAAAACGCTCACAAGATGCAAGCGCATTGCCAGAGCATCAGAGGTGAAACATATCAGCAGGGCACTCAAGAGAACCGTGGAAACTTGTGGTGCATATCAATATCCTTCTTTGCGTCAAAGGACGCGCGTTTATTTCGGCGGTACGCCTCCACTACACTCATTCGTAGACGTTCCATCTCCTCCTTTTTTGATAGCATTTGTTGCTTTGTAATTGCCACCGTACTGCTGTCTGCAGCCAACAATCCCAGACGCTCCAATCGCTTACGTTCACCAACACCACCGACAGAAGAAAGCAACTGTAGCCGCTCAGAGGGCTTCCCTCTTATGACTTCCTTCGCACCTCGCTCTGGCACATGGCCCAACTTGCTTGCAAGACGCGAGATGGCAGCATCACGACTTGGCACGGTGTCAAACACAGGTGGCGCCTCGACACGCTCACCATAACGCACGACATCAACAAGTTCATAGAATTCACTCGGCCGTTTCTCGCCCTTGTCGTTCGGGTATCTCATGGGTTTGTGTTGGCCATCCGTTCCTTCATCGCCTGAAAGACCATCTGCAAACGAGATACGCTTACGGTCCCCACCCACACTACCCTGATCGAGATCTTCTGCCGCCCTCTTAGCCTTTTTGCCCGCTGTGCGCTTAACTCCGACCTCGCTGCCCTTGGTCCCCTCACTCTGCATTTTCTTTAGCACCCGCTCGAACGCGACTTCTTTGGAGCTGAGAGGTTCGGCTCGCTTCCGCTTTTTAGACCCCGTGGTAGGCAGCACCTCTTCCACCAACTGTTTCTCCATCTCCAGCAGCTTCATGTGCACACGCTCTCGCCGAGCCTCAGCCTTCTTGACGTGCTTCTTCTCCTTCTTTCTTGCAATGATCGACTCAACGGAGTTGTTTGTATCGTGTTTCATATCCAAACCGTCCAGTGTTCGAAAGGCAAGCACGGGTGGCGCCAAAGAAGTGGCAATCTGCTCGTTGAGGAGCACTGGCTTCACTGCACATGATACCACCACGCCATTTGCGTCCTTCAGTTTTTTCCTTGATTGCCGCTCCAGTCCCCGCCCCGCAAGCTCGCTTTTTGAAGCATCGCCTGCTTCATGGACGCCATTGGTCTCTTTTGGCGCCGAGGCGTCATTCGGCAAAGTGGCGTCCACGGATGGCGTTGCCTCACCAGCCAGGCCGACCGCCTCCTTTGCCTCCAGCAGCTTTTTACGCTTTTCTTGCTGTCGCTGATATCTGCTTGCGAGGTATTCGCTAAGCGACCGTTGACTAATGGAGCAGTCACGTTCCCTGCCCCCTGAACGCATTATTGGGGGTTGGTTGGCCAGTTTATCCCTACGCTGCTCGCGTTGGAATGGGGATAATTTTGGGTTTTTGTTTCTCTTCTTACGGTGTGCCTTTATACGAGGCACGCGGTTTCGCCGGGCCATCCTGAGAACTCCGTCACGCTTGTGTTCCACCTGTTTTCCCTCTTTGAGAAACAAGGCCAGCGGTAAGGAAGGACTTGATGTCCTATTCCGCAGCACACCGCACCACTGTTTCCACTTTATTACAAAACGAGGATGATGGTAATACACGGAGGAAATAATAATAATAATAAAATAATAATAATAATAATAAAGAGGAAATAAGGAAGTTAGGGAGACAATGGTCCAAGAAAATAAGCGGAAAACATGTGCAAACCTGCAACAGGTCTAAGACGCTCAAGATTATTTCGTGATATTTTTTATCGCACAATTTGTTTTTTGTTTTCCTGTGCTTCTTGTGTTTCTTTTTTTTTTTTTTGAAACAGCATAGAGGAAGGGGCAAACAGCTCTTGATTTATCTTTGTTCAAAAACAACCACTCGCGCACACGTACGTATGCTTGTGTGCGCTCGCAATCCAGCGAGGTTGGTTCACGCCAATCATCCACGTATCACCCGGTGTTAACAACTGCAGAGGACCCCGTCACGTGATTTCCTCAACACCTGTCGGTCCCTTTCCAAACACGCGCGCA
Organism: Trypanosoma congolense; assembly: GCA_002287245.1. Taxonomy (NCBI): domain Eukaryota; phylum Euglenozoa; class Kinetoplastea; order Trypanosomatida; family Trypanosomatidae; genus Trypanosoma; species Trypanosoma congolense. The sequence continues at coordinate 302,798 of NHOR01000454.1, read as the reverse complement.
TCGCTCTGCGCTACTACCTTGATATGGGTAGACGCAACTCCCCTGTGACTCTTAACTGCCCCCTTCCAATTACTCGCTACTCATATGTAAGTGCTTCTTACTTTTACACTTACACTTATCCCCACCGTAGTGAACGATAATACTGTTAATACCCACGTAACCGGTCCAAACTCACAAGATGCCTTCCTCATCAGCAGCAAGATGGTTAACAAACTCCTTCGAAGTGCCGTCTGGGAGGGTGATCGTCACTCTTACGTTACCATCCACTTCGAACTGATCCAATAGCTGTTTGGCTTTAAAAAGCGCTGTCTTCGAGGCAAACAATAGACGGAAGTGCTGACTGTGTAGCCACCAACACGTCACGAAGCCCGGCACATCCCTCAGCTGGTGTCGGAGCTCCTTTGCACCAATTCGGGAGGAAGTAGTGGCAGCAACTGTTACCATTTCCGACTGCCGCACCGTCGACTGCCGAAGCTCCTTCGAACCTAAGCAGCTCCCGGGGGGAGGCAGCTGTTTTTCGCCCGTGCCCTGCAGACCACCCTGCTTTGCTGAACGTAAAACCGCACCGTCCTCCATGCCTTCTACGTTTAGTAAAAAATGTGGTGGGTGCGTGAAGTACACCCTTCTTCGGAGAGTTGAGACCATGTCTTCCAGCGAGTCGAAGCGAGTGCCACTGCCTGTTGGGGTGGTTACGCTTTCCACAACATCACACACCCTTTCCTTCTGCGCTTTATCTGCGGTAGTCACAACGGAAGTGTCACCGCGACTTTTATTACCCCTTGGCAGTTCCTTACGCTTTTTGGTAGGCAAAAACACTGTGGAGACATCACCATCGGCCTTCCCATAAACAGACACTTCAACAGAACGTGTTTCTGTGCGTGCGCTCACAGTGTAGGCACACCGATCTCGCGACGGCGTCGGCTTCTTCTCGCTGGCTGCTGTGCCATTCTTCAGCGTCGTTTTGGATGATGGGGCCGTTGCAAGACGGCAGTCTGGCCTCAAGCAACAGAAACGAGAAATTGTTTCTCGGTGCACCTTTGCAAAGTCATTTTCCACATTTGTTATCACCACAACGTAATGCTCACCGTTCCCATTTTTTGATTCTTTGCGCTTGTTTTCACATGTATCCGATACATGGCGCCTACCTGCTTTTATGCGCTTGCCGGTGACCCCAGATTTTTCCTTCCTTCCTTCGTTACTGCCTTTTACACTATGACTATCTCGTACCTTCTTCATGGTGTATGGTAACACAACAGCGCAGCGCTGCAGCACAGCGGACTACTGATGGTGTGTATGTGTGTGTGGTAAATGACAGGAGAAAAGAAGCATCTTAACATTCATTTTAATAAACGGTGACGCCATAAGTCCACAATGAATGTCGCGTAAGAAGGATATTTGTGTCGTTCTGTACGATTAGTGTCTGTCGCACCGTAGTTGTAAAAAGAAAAGAAACGCTTCGAACGAAGAATCACAGTCCGTAATTGGGGAAAGCGACACCGGGCGGTACAACGAGTCAGCAAAGAGCATTCTAAGAATGAAAATATCACACATCAATCAGATATGCGCACCGAGGTGTGAGTCCGACAACGACAACAAACAAACAGTGCCTCACCGGCGCTGCAACAGAATTCTTCGCACCACCTCCTCCTCTTCAGAACGGGCCTCCCTTCCTTTCAACGGTATTTCTTTCTCTTTTTAATTATTAACGTGGGTCCCGTCACCTCTTAACCAAAATCACCCATCAGACCTTCAGCGACGTCAAGTAGGCAAATACCCAGAAAGGAAGCAGGGTACCTCATCTTCCACTCAGTCGTATTTCATATGCGCCAAGGCAATAAACTCCTCTTTGCTCGAAATCATGGACACAGACATTCTGTCAATTCCAATGTGTATCACAGGCTGCCACGCCACTAACAGGAGCTCCCACCAGTTATCTCTAATTCCAAACATATAGACGCCTTTTGCCGCCATATACAGGCGATGTGAAACCAAAACGTAGAGCCAATAGACCGCGGGTAGCAGCGAAATCAGACCAAGCACAAACTGATGCCGGGGACGGGGCTCACCGGACTCAGCATCATAAGGGGATCTACTCGACGAGCGATAGGCCGTATGCACTGCGTCGTCGCCCCCATCAATAATGGAGAGGTCAACATGAAGTACACTTCGGCATGTGTGTAAATCACACAGACCACCAATCACTAAGAGGATCACTGACAGAAGCATTGACAGGGTACCAGTGGTGGACAAAACCAGGGGCGTTGGTTCGATTAACGGGGTAGAGCCAGAGTAGTCATGACTGTCAAATGCCGCGTAAACCAGTGGATGGCCACCAAACAACAGGCAAACGTACAAAAACGATAGCAATAGCTGCAGTGCCGCTAACGTTCGAAGAAGAACGACGCTCGAACGGAACACTTTAGCGAGACGTCTCAGCACGTGCATCTGCTCGCCCACAGTTAAATGCCGCACATCATCGCTTCCCATGGAAATATTTGACCTCACTTTTCACGAATGCCCTGAACAATCCCCTGGCTTTGCATTAGTGGAAGACACCGGTAGCCATTCAACGGCAATAAAAATAAGAAGGAGGAACGCAACAAAGAACAAAATAAAATAGAAAAAAGAAGGGACAACACCCACCACTAAGGAAGAGATTCACATTTTCACAGGCGCATGTTGAAGGGTATTATCTGTCTTCTGCACAAAGAGGGCAAATACGCCCCCTCCCTTCGTGAAGCAAATATTGAATTGAAATTAATCCCCACCAGCCACTCTTCACAACCCTTCTATAACACCCATAAATAAATAAATAGGCAAATAATTAGCTCTCGTCTCGCTACCTGAACACACAATGAATGGACCATGAACGTAACATGCAAACATAGGCGACATCTAAACATATCATTCCGCCGTTGAGTAGCCGAAACTATAACACATAACTCCTTCGGGGGGAGGAAGAAAGAAACAAACCCTTAAGACAACGCACAGAACTATAAAAGAGTTGATAAGGCACATGTCACATCATCAAATGAAGTGGTTTCATTCACAACGACCATGACAAAGCTGCTGTAAAAATTTAGATGCTCTCTTTTCAGAATTTTCAACTGATTTCTATTATCGTGAAAAGGTTTCTCCTTCTACACGATATAACTAATAAACACTTATACGCGCGGAGCTCACACATTTTCCCCAGGGGAATTATTTGCGTTGCTCACCGCGTTCATTTCACAAAAGTAAGTACTCAGAGAACCGAGAGACTGTGCCGATGAAAATTGTACGCTGCAATGGCTTACAGGAGGATTGAAGCAGACAGCGAGGACGTGAAGTATCTCACGCCTCCCCCGTTCAGAACCACCAAGCCCTCACCCGCCCATCCAACATCTCCTGTTACCTGAGTAACTTGCGGACCAGAATGACACGTTTTTTGGTACGTTCAGGGAGCTCGAAGACGCCATCGTCCATGCCAACGACTGTTGTTACACCTGTTGTGCACCGCTCGCTGCGAATGCTCCTGGCACAACTGCCCCTTGTGCTCCTTATGGAGGAGGTATAGTTGCTAAGGTTGTCTGCATCGTCGTCAACTACTTCAACAAACAAATCAGGGGCCTTTTGTAGAAACTCTCGTTGGTCACCATCGTAGTCTAACTCGGCGTTATCTCGTGCCACGGCTATCCCGTCTCGCAGCTTCTTCAAGAGCTCCCCATCATCATCGATTTTTTCCCAGTCATGCTGCTCCACAGTGAAGAGTGGGCGCGCGGCGACAGGTCCCTCTTTATCCAACACCCACAACTTACCACCGCGAGCGCCAATAACTACCGCCACGCTTCGGGCCCACGGACCATGCGTGAAGCGTAAGCATTGCCCATGAGACACGCCAAAGGCTTCTATACAAAGCGTTGGGTGGGATGAGAAGTAAGCCACGACACGATCGTGAATGTGGAACGGAACGTCACGCAGCACATCTCCATATTTCAGCTCCTTTCTTGGCGACGGACTTAACTTTTCACTGACCGCACTGACCACACGCGACACGAACGCCAGCGGTTCCCTCCACGGGGAGCGTTCGGACGTTGCCGCCTGTTTCGAGGTCTCAAACGGCGACGACGCTGTGTAGGGAATCCGCCTGGGCCCCTTCACAGAACTACGCGAGGCTCGCTTTGCCTTCATTTTCCTGCTTATCTTTTCAGTCAAATCTAAACGCACGTAGTGACAACTCGATGTAGTGATTTCACACTGACCACGACGAGGGCTGCTGATGGTTAGAGCAAAGCTCCTTAAAGAATATGAACGGTGTAAATGCTGACTACCAAAAATTAAAAAAAGGAAGGAAGGAAAGTGAAAAAAAAACAGTACGACGTACACATCATCAAGCAGTGAAGTGTAAAACCAGCCGAGTACGCGAGCCTATCTTCAAAGCTTTTTTCAGAGAACCATAAAGGAAGAAAGGCAATATTAATAATAAAGGAAAGCGAGGCAACGCTTCTTTCGGACCTTCTCCAAGGGCTTTCTGTGCAGTGCACCGTAATACGGTGGGGCCGTTATCCCATCCAACAGCGCTGGAGGCCCTCACCACATGTGCCACCACGAAAGTGAGCACAATGACCTGCAGTATTACACAATACGACACGATGGCACCTCCTTCAATCTCATATTCGTTTCCCCGATGCTGTCGGGTAAAGTCCTTGAGTCGCGGAGTATGCAAATTGCTGCAATGCCTCAAGAAGCTCTTGTCTGCATGCTTCACCAAGACCACTTCGGCAGCAGTGACGGCCTCCCAGTCAGCCACCATGGCACGAACTCTTTTTGCTATTTCAACTCGCTGTGGTGCAGCGCTAAGCAAGTGTGATGTGAGTGACTCAAATCCCCTCTCTTCGTTAGTGCGCTTAGCCTTTGTCGGTGGATCACTTCCCTTCGCACCCTTTTTGATGTTCCATCCCGTTCACGACTCTCACCATCACCATCAGTGCGGCGACAGTCTGAGCCTTCCATGAAATCCCCTGTGTTGCCTGTGTGAAGAAAGCGGATGAAGTTCCCCATCAAAGGTAACGACACCGAGGGTTCTCGGCTCAGCTCATCCACGAGAGACGAGATCCCAAAGACAGCAGCATCCATAGCGGAGACCACATCATACCTTTGTTCTAACCGTGTTGTGACATCAAAGATGAGCCGAGTTAGCGAGCGGAATGCTGATGAATAAAACGGAAAGGCACAAAACCCATCGGAATCAGTAAAGAGAACGACACGACCTTGAACTCCAGTGCCATCATCCTCACTGAAACTCCCGCTGGATGAGTCGCTGCCGGAGCACGCGGCTCCATGAGTGAAATGCCCTTCTTTCAAACAATCTCCACGTGAACCGACAAAGCCAAAAAGCGGCACAAAATCGGACCTCGTAACAGGTGTCCATATAAATTCTGATCGCTCTAGTGAAGCGCCGTTGTGGTAATTCGCTGCCCCGGCAGATCTTGCAGTACTGCTAACGTCGTTAGGCACGGTGAGTAAATATAATCCTTCCACCTCGTCCAATGGAGGACCACATATCACCGCTCGTCTACCGCTTGGTCCCTTGGGGTACCCCTTCGGTGGCCACTGGATAGTCCCCGCTGACTTGATTTCTCCAAGGTGTCGGCGAGAGCAGCCATCACCATCTCCCACCCCAACCCTCAACAACAAAAAGTTCCACAAAGCTATCAACGAGTCAGTTAATGAAGAGGACTGGGTGAACGAATCCGGACATGACTTAAGGAACAACTCACCGCTGACAACGTGACTCAGATCCAGTTGAAGCGCTCCATCGGTAATTTCATGCAACAAAGCATTGAGCGACGGAGCATGGAAGGCTCCATCAAGAGAAATAGGCTCTCCATCTGGCCTTCTAACATCCTCCTCTTCCTCGTCGGGTCGACCGTATGGTTGAGCATTTTCCCTAAACTGTGGACGGAAGAGATTTGAGGAATTATTGCTGATCGAGTAGTCCGAAAGGAGTTTTTTTGCTACATCACTGTGATACCACTCGCCAATAACCAATAAGTGCAGGCCACCGTGACGAACCGCATCCGCAATCAGCGTCCGCTCGGCTTCCAACAGTGGTAGCTCCAAATCGAACAGAATGAGAATGCCGATATTGCGGTAATAACGTTTCAACGCCAGTGCGGTAAAAGCCCTCCGGGTGGCTCCCTCCTCATTGCCCGTGTCTTCATGTACCGTGTAAAGACCGTGCGATGTGGGGGTCAATAACGGCTGTTCCACAAACAATTTCATAACCCGCCTGAAATACAAGTAAAGCAACACCATGTTTGTATGTAAATGATCACTTTCACACTCCGAGACACCACAGCGACTGTGTCCAAAAAGACTTGACCCGCCCCTCCAGTAAGCCTGCTGCCCGTGGTGACCGCTACGTGGCAGAACGTCCCGATGCACATCGTCTCCTGGCATATGGGCAGGTGGATAAAACCATTGATGGACTACGTCGAAACCAACACGCTTGACCCGTGGGGGACGCCTTACCAGTGAAAATCTAAACGGTAGGGTGACGGAGCCGCCATCACTGGAAGCGCTACCATTTTCTTCACGTTCCATCTCTTCCCGGTTTGATGAGCAAACGTAGGACAGACTAACACTACCGATACCAAATAATATCGTGCTGCTCCAGAGCCAAGTCATGGGGGGATCCAGATCTGAAACTGGCGATGGCAGGTCAACGCGAACATTCGAGGCGTTAGGAGGTGAGAAAGCGAAAATTGAAAGCCACCCGGTGTGTGCAAGGATAACAGGGGATGCGTCGGCACGTACGTAGAGCAACTGGCGCGCAACTGTGGCATTCATGTTCGTCTGTTTGCAACGACGAGAATCGCTACACAACCCTCTTGCTCCCGCAAAGCTAACGTTCACCACGCTTTCCTTCATCCGTGCGGCCTCACATTGCGATAAATGAAGACTAACATTGAACGCAACAGGAGTAGCTGAGGGAAACAATGGCTGTTCGCAGTAAGGCCAATTGATGAAGCAAGGGCCTAACCCAAACATTTCTCCGAATCGACTGGATACCTTCGAAAGGTGATGCTCACTTGTTGCATCAATTACCCCTGGAAAAGCAAAGACGGACAAGGTGGGAAAGCCTTCTTGCGACCACCGCTCAATCCACGAGAGTGCGCACATGGGACACACCTCCCCGCCACCCTGACTCGGCCGGCTGTACTGTAGCACACTCCGGTAATGGAGGAGTGTTTCGACCATATCAGTCCCATCACCACTGCGGCCCTGTTCTTTATTTAAAAACGCCTTCACCCTGTCCAGCCAACTCCACTCACTTTGCGCAGCCCTCTCGCTCCTCTCCTTCCGAAGAACATCCTCCACAATGTTTATACTCTCGACATTCGGGGTCAGCTCGACTGCTGTTTCAATCATAATTCGTTTTATAAGTGCAATGTTGATATTTCGTGTCTTATTCAAAGACCGTAGCGCTTCGATACATAACGCAACCACACCCACAACAAGCGGCGTCGCAACACTCGTTCCGTGTGAGACCTGCAGCTCCAGCAAGCCCTTCGCGTCTGTCGGAGAAGCACCGGCCGCCCTTCCCAGTCCCACCACGTACTCACCAAGGGCCACAACATCAGGGCGTAACCGACCGGCTCCAAATGGAAATTCCCATGTCGAGGGTCCCCTTCCGGAGAAGTGGGATACCCACCGCCGATCCGCTTTTTCATAGTGATGAGGACCACCATCACCACTATTGTTGCCTTGCTGGCAGTTGTCGATGCCGGAGGCAATGTAATGGTTGAGCGTCCCAAGCGAACCAACTGCTAACACCTCCGCCTGATCAGCGGGGTTGTGTATACTTCCCAATGATGGGCCAGTGTTGCCAGTTGCGGCAACGACAACAACTCCAGCTGCCGCCAATTCACGGACCTTCTCAACGAAGGCGGCATCCATATGATCATCACCACCAAAGGCCAAGCCGACCACATCAGCACGCCATTGCAATGCTGCGTTTAAAGCAGCAAGAACCCACGAAGTCTTAGAGGCACGCCTGTCGTCAAAGGCACGAAACATGCCAACGATGGAACCTGGTGCCAGACCCACGTAAGGGCCACTCAAGTCAAGGGGTCCTCCAGCTGCACCGGCCGAAGAAAAACCTCCCCCCTGAAACTCCCTTCTATGTCGATGGTTGCCGGTAAGGGAGACATTGCCAGAAATAAGGGAAACACTAAAAGTGCCGTGAGGATCATGGTCGTTTGTGCAGGGTGTACCTGGCACAAAACTCCAACACGATACAGAAGGCCGGCTCACTACCGCCGGGTCCCCACCATGAAAATCTTGGCTGTTCGGCATCTGTGTAAAAAGAGTGTCCACTCCGTTATCGAGAAGAGCCACTCGAACACCTCTTCCAGTCCAGTGTAGCTCTGCTGGAAGTTTTAAATAGCGGCGAGGGTACCGCCATCGTGACTGTGCATCGACAGCCGTCTGCAGAGGGGATGATTGGGCCAATTTATTGGACATCAACGTATCCTCAACCACCTGCGTAACAGTAATCCGACCTACGCCTGGAAGAACGAACGACATCCCAATCCAACCACTTCTTAAATAACGTCCCGGAGGCTTCTCACAGGAGCGGGTGTAGGCGTCCATCAGCAAGAAGTCATTCCACACCCCAGCCGGGGCTCTTGGGGCATGTACGTGCACCTTAGCACCACCAGACAAGCCTCTGCTCCAAAGGTGTCGCTGGTGCTGGAGCCGACTGGCCGCCTCCGCCGCTGCTGTTGGATCGAGGTAACAGTTGAGAACCAGCATGTAGGAGCCCATGACATGTGACTGTTCACTCCCCGCAACGTCTTGGCAAGCGCACAGGCCTCGGAACACACAATGCGTAACGAATAGATACCAGAGAAAAAGTGCACCACGGCTAAGTCTACAACGTGCGTACATCATTCCACCTCATTGTTATCCTTGACACTGGAAACGTTGCACACAACAAATCAGAAAGAGGTACCCGAGGTTGTAAAGTAAGAAAGGCGCTAGCATATATTCAATCAGCACACCATCACATACGCCGCAAAAGTGAAAAAGAAAACAAAATCACCGTTGCCATCATCCTGCATACACTGACCACGGTACGTCCGAATAGAATAACGCTCTTGTTGGAGCGGTAGCAACAACAATAACAGAAAGTGGTCCTCCACATAAAACAGCGCTACAAAATTCATGCCCGTACCGCCAAAGTAAAACTGGTCATCTCCACAATATCTGCAATTTCTTACCAAAATAGGCCAACACAAATGAAGCTGCAAAGCTACGACAACTCCCTCCTACACGACCCAAGCAAGCCGCTTTGTTATCACTTATTACGACACCCTCTGGGAAATGAAATCGATGCCGCTTCCTGGCGCATCAAATAGCGAGTGGGTTCAGCTAACTGGGAGGGAAGGGCAGTACGAGGCTTCAGCACGCATGGAAGTGAGTCACGAAATGACCCACGGCCCGATTTCCCTCTGCGAGGTTATGCTAACACTTAAATTTCAACGGAAGCAATCGAATCGTGACAACACGGAGTTTCGTACTGTCACGAAGTGGCTAGATATATTCTTCTTGTTCACACCAAGAAAACCCGTTGCGTCTAGTCACCTACCCTGAGACAGGTGAAGCAGGACACTGGTGTAATGAATGGGTGCAACATTCAAACACCACAGCCATTGCGGGGAATGATGGATGGAGTCGCAGATTGATTCTATGAGCTAACGTGCGAGCTGTGGCCACTTTCCTCCATCACCCCCTACACCCACAGACAAAAAAAAACAGGTTCCAATATCCAGCGGAGGCGGTTTCAAACGGTGCTGCTTCCTATTCAAACGTCAACTCCCATGCAAGCACCACAGCTCGTACATGTGATACGCTTTAAATGTGGCTTTCCTGGTGTTAGCAATCAAGCAGCCGTTATAACGCATAACAAATACGTATAAGTCAAAGAGCATCTGGTGTCACTCCCTCTACACGATAGTAAGTGACCCAATAACAATCGTTCTCATCGTAAACTACAGAAACACGCGGTAGCACACACCGCCCATCGTTATACCGGAGTGGAACTTGAAGATACGGTATCGATATAATTACAACTCATGCTGGGCGATTCTAATCCATCGACGCACCATATGTACCGGAAGGTGTCACAGTCACCGATCATCACCGTTTCATGCACTGGGCTACGTCAGTGCTACCTTTCACACCGCTGCATTTCAGCCACACCCTTCTGCTCGATGGGGCCGCGTAATAGCTTGCACGAATTTTAACGTGACACGGAGTTCACATACCAAAGCAATGCGTGACGAGCTAACCTTCCCACTAGCACATACAAAAAGCCTTCAAAGAATGTCTTTCTTTTTTGAAAAAAGGAAAGGAACGACAAAATTGGGAGTATTTGCTCGAAACGATGTACAAATAACATATCGTACAGCAGGCGAGGGAATGGGAAACCAGAGTCACGAAAGGGGAGGGCCTGTTCAATTTGTACGTAAATCAGTTTGTTCCCTACACCCACTCACACAATCTAGTGTAACTATACATAATGCAAACCCAAGTAACGGGCTACAAACGAAACAGAAGGAAAGAATACAAACAATAGCCACGGTGTGTGTGTGGGGGGGGAAAGCTCCTCGGGTGATCAAAATGCAATGCACACTTATGCCAGAACACATACTTCCCGAGGGAAAAAGCATACAAATTTCGCGACAGTCGTTTTACCGAGACTGACACTGCTTTACCCCCTACAAAACTATGGCCTGCTCGACCCGTGTTTGTGTCACCACACACGCATCTCATAACGTCTTCCTGCAACCCTCGCGCACCCAATCCTCGTGCACACGCATCAAAACAATATCGCTTACGCCTCCGGCGATTCGCTGTCATCATTTGCCACGGATATTAGTGGGGGAGCGCGTACGTTCGTGTTAAGCAACCGCTCCGCCAACCATTTGATGGGATTTTCCGGCTTCGCCCTGGAAAGTTCCACAAGCGCAGGAATAAGGGCGTTCTTCAGCTCTGCCTGGACATATTCTCGCGACGCGGCACGGTTCGGGACCTCGTGCACCAACATCCGCGGAAACAGTAGCCGCACAACCTGCTTAGAGGCAACACTCGTGGCATTACAGAACAGCGGGCACTGAATGGCCGACACATTTCTATCGCCCGGGCGCTTCTCGAAGGCCGATCTCGATGCCGTCCGCGCCTCCTCCTCCTCATCGTCGTGAATATTCCTCAGCAACATATTGTAGTCCTCGTCAGCGAAAAGTCGATCGAGGAAGCGGAGCAGTTCTACATGGCAGTCGCGATGGGCTAGCACGTAGAGATAAGCATTTCCCACGAGCTCCTGTGCGCCCGTAGTGGCGTGTGAACGGGTGAACATCCGCGGTCCTCCCGCTGAATTGACGCCTCTGGTCATTGCTACGTCAGATGGCTCGGGGTCTGCCACACCGCTAAGGAAGGCAGCGCGGTCCAGCTGCACAGCAATCTTGTCGGCGAGCTCCTCGTTGACCCGGCGGTACTCCTCACGGATGATAATAAAACCGGCCTCGTGTAGCTTATACTTTGTAAGCGACCGGAGTTCCGATTGCTGCGCATAGCGAGGACGCACAATGAGTGCTGTTTTTGTCACAACCCCACTCAGTGCAGAAGTCATGGCCATATGTGTATGCCCCCTATCGTTGTCCCTTTATTTCTAGTTGAGCTTTCGTGGGATCCTACTCCTTATTTCTCGCCCTCACCTTCTTCCTTGCACGCTCTTAGCTTGAACTTCCTTTTCCTTTTCGACGACTTTTTATTATATGATACTTTGCTCCTACCTTGTCTTCCTACTTTCCCAATTACCGAAACTCTCAGAATGGCACACAAAAGATGTGGAGAACAAGTTGGCATGGCAAAGAGACCCCCGGGGGAAGGAGGTAAATCATCTCCGTGTGGCTGAACTGTGCAATGCGTTTGTAAACATTACTCGCTTTTTTTATTTATTATAATTCCCGAGAGAAAAAGAGAGAAAGAAAATCCCTGAGACGACAGGTTTTTGTGTTGCGTTTCGTGGTGTCGCAGGAGGATCTGTCTAAAGATAAAACGGTCCCTCACACAGGGAGATGCGCGTACTCCTGTTCCCCATATTACACTAAGCAGGAGCGCTGCCACCACCACATCAAAACAAGCAACAAGAATATGTGTCTCTCGCCGAAAACGAAAAAAAAAATTAATAAAAATCTAACATTAACAATAGAACGGAGGAATTTTTAATGATAAATATTTGTGACATTACATGCGCACCCACAAAAGCAAATAGACGGAGGCGACGCATAAGAAGGAAAGAAAGAATGAAAATGACAGAGTGTGACATACAACTCCTCAATCGCCATTGCGTTGCCCTAAAAAAAGGGCACAAAGAGAATACCAACAAGACGCTTTCACAGTACCATTTAAAGGAGGTAACCACGTGTATCACGCTGCAAAACAACGGTCAAATATGTTCTTCCTAAGCGTACTTTACATTTGTTCGCAAAATATGTCTCTTAACCCCATACAGGGTGCTGTACATAAATATATATATGTACAGCAACAAAAAAGCAAGAATTAGTTTTTACATATCAACGCATATATAAACTTTTGCACTAACCCACCCAACCTTCTTGAATGCAGAGAGCGACGGTGCCTCAACACCACTAGTTGCGAGAACGGGGCAAACAAAAGAAGGAAAGGGAAACATAAACTCTGGCGAGTGTGTGAAGAGAAGCGAGGGGCAAATCATGCGAGGACGCACAAACATGGCTCCCTGCTTTCCTAACTCTCGAGCACTTCGTTTAGTTGCGCGTATGCATGTCAAACATTCCCAGACACAAAAACAAAACTAAAATAAACCACTACGCATCCACCTCAAACGAGAGTCTCCTCTCAAGTGTTTTTTTTTCTTTGACACCACATCAGACGGCGACGAAAAAAATTGTTCTCCTCCTTTTCTCTTTTCCTTTCGTTCCCTCTCCCAACCAATCGCCGCTAACAGAGGGCGAAGGTCATTGCCTGCAAGTGCAAACAAGTACAGAAGCGGAGGTATAATAAGCCATTCGTGCACAAAAGGAGCAGAGTGGTATTGGTACAAGCGAAGAGAAACATAAACTTAGGCACTCCTGAGTCTCTCTCCGTATTTCTCAATAGCCGGAATTATTAGCGACAGGCGGTTAGAAGCAAGGTGCCAACGAAAAGGGTGAAGATGACAAGCGATTGACGTGATCCTTGGAAGAACTTGAGCAAGTAAAACATCTAACACCCCATCAAAGAAAAAAGAGAAAGAAAGTACCTCCTGTGAAAAAACACAACAGCTCAAACCTTGCAAATAAATCACCTTCAAAACTATAAACAAATGAAACGGTGATTCCCCTCCACCTCATCAATATTGGTTTCGCTATTGTGAGATTTCGTTACTCCCATCACTCAACTCTTCCCATTGACACCAACTGTCGCAGGTGCGTCCTTTCATTCTTCTCCTCCAATTTTACTGTGAAAATCACCTGGAAAGTCCGCGAAAGTAACACCTTAAGTTGATAGGAGGCGTCCTGTACATGCAGTCGTAGATACCTACCTGCGCGTCACCACCATGAGCGCTCATCGGCGTTCCCTAAGTGCATCATGAGCATTAAGGGCGACTCCCACTCCTCACATGGCGCTGAATTCGGAAATGGGTGAAGGCCATTAGGCAGTTGGGCCCCATGGCACGGTCCAGGCAGATCACGCAGAGTGGAAAGGTCCGTAATCCCTTCCCCCGTTGCAAGAGCGTTCGCGTGGTTGCAGTTGCTCACGTTTATGCAGTTGGCAATACTGTTGGGAGTGTTGCTGTCGATGCCGTTAGTAACATCGTCAGTTCTGTCCACTTTGGTGCCCTCATACTCAGTTGAACCACCGTTTTCATTGAAGACAAGTGAGGAACACGAAAGTGGCGATATAGACCTCCCACGGCTGCATTCCTCCTCCAACTGGCGAAAACGATCGCCGACGCGATGCCGTGTGGACAACTTACGCTCCCTTAACCCAGCAGCAGACGAACCCGCATCAGAAGCGGGAGCGCACGGCAAAATCACATTCTTCATCTCTACGCCGTTGTGTGCCGGAGTGGTGTTGCTCTCTTTGCCCACCGAGAAGCTCCTTGCCCCACTTTCTTTTGGGTGTTTGTTACTTCGTTCATCATCGTCATCTCCCGAATACTCCATTGGCTCCTCACGGAGCGCCTGCTGGGCGGCGCTCTCCGCCTTACGATCATCTCCAAGGTCGGGTGGGGAGGATATATCACTTCCATGCATTTCTTACCACTTCACTGCGAACGATGTAAATTACCGGTTGGTAAGTGCTCTCCTCCTTTTAGTATATGCTTCCTACAGGAGCTCAAAATCTCTGCTCCTGTGTCCTGTTTCCTTAAATCTCCTTATTCACTTACTAAGAAAGGGATAAGAAAAAAACTATTACAGTCCGCGCCAAGCATAAGCAACGGAAAACTCTCTCCCTCTCCCAGTCACAGACCGGAGACGAGAGGGGATTATTTGTATAAAACTGTGCTTTGACCAATAGTTTCCCGTGAAATGCACAATTCCCTGCACACACTTTTCCAACCGCCAGTCTTCCTATCACATAAAAGAAAAATTTCTAACAATTTTACCCCTAGACAGACCGCTGTTCAATGCCAACAATTGCGCTTCATCAATTCTGTCGATATCCCCTTACAGTCGTCAAAATTAGGCCGAGATTCGCAGTTACTTCCGCCTTACTATGAACCCCTAGTTGGCTGGAAGTAAAGATAAACAACGAGAGTCGAAAACATTAAATAAAGGAAACTAATCGCCTCGGACAATACGCGTGCCTATATACAACCATCGGCAGAGTCACCAACAAAAGGCTCCAGTAACTACAAAACTTTTTTAAAAAAAAGCGGGCAGCCTCAAAATGACTTTACCCCGTTAAAGTGTCTCCGATACGACGACATGATTAGGAAATAATCAAAAAATAATTACCCGTGTATAAAATAATCGCTATTATCTGCTGAAGCATGAGAGTTAAGGTTGTATAAGTAGCGCTGCGGCTGTGTTGATACGTTTTTTTTTCTTTTTTTTAAAGAAAAAGAAAAAGCGCTGTGGTGATTCACGCTCCCTTCTCTTGACGACGAAGTTGTTTTACTTCCTCACACTCTCCACCCCGCACAAAACCTCACGCATGTCAATAATACGCTAATCTTACTCAACACGCATGAAAGTGGACGTAAAGGTTGGGGAGAGGGAAGAAAAGAAATACGGCCTTGAGCTTTGCGTCTCGGACGTAAACCTATTAATAAAGCCGCCTTATTTCGGGTTGCCCAGTGTCTCCTCACAGCCTCCTCCAACACCCGTCTTCGCGTCCACTGATAAACAGAGCTTAATTATCGGTGTTCAACATCTCTTCAAGCAACCACGATTATTTAGTGCTCCCCAAAGAAAGCAACAAAGTCACGAGGCCCTCCCAGTACTAATGGTCCCCCTGCAGTCCCGTCATGCGCCCACTCCGTGAAAAAAAACAAGTAAATTCGATCCATTTGAGAAAGTAGCCGCCCTCATCAAACAAGGCCTACGTACCAGCCGAGCAGCGCCCCGCATGCTCTACGGTCGTCCCATTCATGCTGAACAAGGAGCCGCGCTGAGATACTTATTAGAAAACAAACATGTCATCGGGTGAGTATCCAATCTTGAGTAGGTTCGGCTTCACCGAATCCTGCACCATGAGCGGCGGGCTGCAGATTAACGCCGTGACAGGACCATGCTCCAACTTTGGCGGAGGCAAATGGGCACGGAACATTTCCTCGTTGACACGCCCGGTACCGTGTGCCCAAGCAGGAGGCACCTCGCGGGTGAGGGTGTACCACACTTTAACACGTGCGTCTCGGCAGCACTCATCCAATACCTCACGCAGCAAAATATCCCACTCAGTGTGATTAGAAAAAACGAGCCACACTCGCGTCGGGTCATCAGGCGATTTGAGAATCGCCCTAATTACCTGCAACATGGGAGTAATCCCCGTGCCACCAGCTATCATCGCAAAGCCCGCGACATGTTTCTGGTGCTTCTGACCCTTTCTTAACTCGACGGTATAGTCTCCGTTGGCCAAGTACTGAAACGTCCCCAGCGGACCCATCATTTCCACTGTGTCGCCAATGCGAAGTCCATCAAGGTGTTGTGACAGTCGCCCCCCGTGCGGAAACTCTGAACTTACACCCTTGTAGTACACTTTCACCAGAAAGTCAACGTAGCCCTTCTCGTCGTTTGATGATATGGGTGTGTAGGAATGCTGCACCGGCTGCGGCCTACCCTCCGCATTGTGGCTCGACTCAACACGAAATCGGACGTGCTGTCCAGTTGGTAATCCCAGGCGTTGCTCAGGAGAATGCAACGCGAAGCGGAAAACAAAACAGTCATGCGTCACTTGGCTCTTCTTGACGAGCCTGAATGGCTGGTATTTATCAGGAATGAGAGCGTTAGGCATACGACTGTCCGCACAGAGGGCACGCCGACTGTAAAAGAACCATGCGGCAACAAAAGCCAGCACACAAGCAACGACGATAGCTAGCATGGAACTAACGCCTGTGTACACGGTACGACGGAAACAACAACAAAAAGAAAACAGAGCGCTCGATTATCTTTCGTAACGAGTTGGATCAAAGATAAAAAGAAAAAAAAGAGCTAAGATAATGGAAATAATCCAAAAGCAATAAGGCTGCTGACCTTCGAAGGATATATATATATATATATATATATATATATATATGTGGTGCCTATTGAAGAAACTCCTCGACAATGAATCCTCGCACTGCAGCGTAACGGGATGAACGCCACGTTACACAGCAGTGTGTTTGCCCACACCGCACATCACCGCCCTTGCAAAACTATTTTCCACCAGTGAAATGCCTCACAATGCAATATGCAAGTGTAAAACACCCTGTAGCTTCCTGTTGAAAGAAGAAAGCAGTTACAAAAAAAGTCTAATATACGTTATGGGGGCAAAATCAGGTTTCACAGCCACAACAGAGCAAACCAATAAGTTTTTTTTTCTTTCTTCGATGCAGTCATTGGCACAAGTGAGGTCACAAGGAGTAAGGTAGCGTCTGTTCTTTTTCTGGTTGTTCTTCACCACGTGACGCCTGAGGGGAGTGGCAAAACAGCATAATCCTCCTTTTTAATGAAACGGATGCGAGAGGGAAGCACATGCACGCAAGTACCTGAACTTGTAGTTCATCCGCCGTGCTGACTGAACTAACGGGAGCTCAACGCTATTCCGACTGCATTCCCATTGCCTTTTCACGTGGTGCGGTTACAACAGGAGAGGGGGAAAAAAAGACGAAAGGGACAAGAAAGGTAGCGTCGTGGCGCAGGGCACGTACGTTTCTTCATTCTCCTCCTCACTTTAGGCACACACCCAGGAAAAACGCGAGGGCTCACGTGCACAAGAAGGGCCACCAGGTACCACGACAAGAAGGCCCGCTCGAACTAAGAAAGGCAGTGGGAAAGGGAGAGGAAAGTCGGTGGCGTAACGATCGCTTCCTTCCTCACGCGCCCCTCCACCTGGTTGTGCATTACCACCACAAAACAGCAACCACTCCCCTTCGTCCAAATTTATTCCTTCCTGCTTTCACAGCCTCCACCGTCGCCATCACCCCACAAATTGTGTCAAATGTGGCTTCTCCCAAACAAATATTGCAATACAACCTCGCACTTGTCTTTTAATTTGGCCGCCATGCCATCCTGTTTGTTTCCTTTCTCGCCACCCCCCTCACCCATGTTGCTCATCATAGTTGCGACAGCAAACTATGCACCGTACTTTGCGCCTCTTTATTGTTTTTTTTCCACCTGCTTTTGCTTTTCTACCAAACCACTGCGTCAACGCGCTCACCTACTGCAACCAAACATTGATGGTGACTAGAGATAAAACTTCGAGAAGCTACTCTTGTCCTTCCGGTATTGAACATTTTCCTTCCCTTTAATAAAGTCCGATTGACACACCTTCATGCGTCTGTCGCGCAAAGCCAAGAGACCAGCCTCGGTGCAGATCGCCTTAATGTCCGCACCGCTCATTTCATCCTTTGCGTGGATAAACTCCGACAAATCAACATCATCAGCCAACGACATACGACTTGTGTGAATTTCGAAGATCATTTTCTTTGTTTTCTCGTCAGGAAATGGAAATTCAATCTTACGGTCGATTCGACCAGGGCGGATAAGCGCGGGATCCAGCGTTTCGATACGATTCGTAGCCATGATGACCTTCACATCGTTGCAACTGTCAAACCCATCAAGTTGCGTGAGTAGCTCTAACATCGTACGTTGTATTTCCTTCGCACCACTGCTGTCTGTCTCATATCGCTTTGTTCCTATTGCATCGATTTCGTCAATAAAAACAATAGAAGGACTATTTTCCTCGGCCACACGAAACAGCTCCCTCACAAGTTTCGGTCCCTCACCAGAATATTTCTGGATTAGCTCAGACCCGACTACCCGCAGGAAAGTAGCACTCGTTTGGTTTGCCACTGCCTTTGCGAGCAGAGTCTTACCAGTACCGGGAACGCCGTAAAGGATGACCCCCTTCGGAGGCTTCACGCCTACCTCGTCGAACAGCTCAGGGTGTGACAGGGGGAACTCAACAGCCTCCTTTATCTCCTGGATCTGCTCCTCCAGGCCTCCAATATCCGCGTAGGTCTCCTGGGGGGCCTTGTCGACCTTCATGACACTCACGAGAGGATCGGTGTTACTCTCCAGCAGACCAACCACGCTGTGGTAGCGGTCGTGAAGGAGGACGGTGCAACCCAACTCCAGCTTTTCCTTATCAACAAAAGACAGCATCGGCACGTAATACTCGGAGCCAGAGGTGGAAACGATGACGTGTGTATCGTCAATAACCTCCTCAAGCGTACCCACTTCTAGAGGCATCCCGCGCAGGGCATCAACTCGGCTGAGCTCTGCCTCGTAATGCGACATGGCACCTTCCTCGAGGTTCTCTTGTTCCTCCCATTGGGACTTTATCATCGTAAGTAGCTCATCCTCAAGTAGCAAAAAATCTTTACAGCGTTCAAGCCGTAACTGCTTCAAGAGACATGTTTTACCAGGGTAAATCTTTGGGAGCTTTGCCGCAGTATCCGGTCCGTAGTGTTTCTTCTTTTTGCCAATATCCGTCGCCACTGGTGGCTCCCACTTCTCCGCTGGGCGCTTTCCCTCCTTTCCTGGAAACTGTCCCATCGCACGTAAATAGGCTCCTGTGGTGTCAGATAATAAATTAATATAGCTAAGTCCAACAGCAATAACAGCAAAAAAAAAAAACTGCACACACACACAGTAAAGTGGAAAGAAAGAAATAGCACATGGTTCCCCTAGGACGGGGCATCACATCAACGATCTGCAGAACTCAGAAGCTTTCATGCACACACGCTGCGCGGTGCTCCAACAGCCGCAAAAAAAAGTAAAGCAGAATTAGTAACTCAAGGCGAAGAAGCACCGTAACTGGGTGTACAGCGGCGCGTACACTCGCGAGGTGACTAATGTCCTCTTTTTTTTTAATGAAAAAGGTCGGGTATTTGACCTCATTATTGCCTGTATTAAGGGTAATAATAACAAAGAAAAAAAAGACAATAAAGAGGCGAAACACGAGACAAAAGTTAGGGGAGAAGACATGCTGGTCATCAATCCTTTATTTCAATGTCGGGGAAGAAGGAAGCGAAGCCAGCTAGAGGGAAGACATCCCGGCAATACAACAACAGTGGCAAGGAGGAAGGAAGGGCACATCTAGACTTGTTTTCGTTATCATACACGTTCATCTCCCTTTTCCTTCCAATAGGTGCGAAGGAACACTATCACTGTCGCAGAGAGTTGTCTGTCCTCACATGGACTGGCCCATTCAACCAAATGCACGTCCCCGTTTCTTTCCATACACATGCCCGCAAAGCACCGTCCATAGGCATACAGTTAGCTTGCGTTTCCTGTTCACGGAGGGCCGATTGTAAATAATGATAACAAAGGTAGTTATATATAAAAAAACGGGCCTTCATTGTGTACTTTCACCTGGACGAAGAGCTCCTCCTTCATCTTTAAGGCAATGACCTACCTGACACAACGAGCACATTACACACACATATGCAGTGGTTCGAAAACAAATACGCGGCTTATTTTTCTTACTTAGTCTTGCACACCATCCTACGGCTTCTTATCTGGAAAAGCTATGGATGGTTCTCCCGGGCGGCACTTCTTCCGCGCCACTCGGTGTTCAGCGAATGTTTCATCCTCATTTGAAAGAATGTGTACCGTTGTCATGCCAGACAATTTGCAAATATTTTCGTGCATCTCCTTGAGAATTTCCATGTCATTGACGGCGGGAGTCCCTGCAAGTGCCTGCTCTCCGTATCGCTCAACATTCATCTTTACAAAAGAAACAAAGGCCATTACTTCGGGGAAAATCTCCTTTGTCATCCAGTCCTGTCGCCGTGATGTGATGGCCTTAGAGAAGTCTGCAGGAAATGCCTTCCCGTTTGCCTCATACACGTCCCGCAGCAGCTCAAGTGCCTTCAACTGCCACTCCGAGTAGGCAGAAGAGGTGTATACGCACACCTCATTGATGGGGCCACGTTTCTTGCGTCCCTTCGCCACCTGTGCCCGTATCTCCTTCACAACATCCGTGAACACCCGACTTGCGATGTGGATGGAGTACTCCACGGGTGCTGCTGGCTTGGGGAAGGACTCCAGCACAACTGGTGTACTATGCCCAAGTACCGCAGTCCACATATGATCAGCAAAGTGGGGGGCGAGGGGGGCGAGGAGAAGCGTAATGACCTCAAGGTAACGCACCACAATACTTGCGTGCATCTGCATGCTGTCACAGTTCAGTTTGTATTGACTGAATTCATTCGACAACTCATGATAGGCCGAGTTGAGGACGTTACGGAACTGCATGTTTGTGTAGTATTTATCCACACGAATGATGATCGCATTGATAGTGTTGTCCATAATTTTATCAAAAATATTCAAATCGCCAGTGCGCAGGGAGCTCCTTCCCTTCAACAATTCCTCAGAACTATCTATCAATGTCGTAAGCCTCATGATGAAACCGGTAGCAACTTCGCGAACAAAATTCGCGTCGTCGAGGGTGTCACCAGCATCAGCACACGCCAATCTGGTTCCATCACTGGTGTACTCGTTGATGGCCTCCTCTAATGTCATGAAGTTCCCCTTAGATTTGGACATCTTCTCGTTGTCAACCAACACATGGCCGTTGGCAAAGACGGATTTCGGCCACTTGCTCTCATCGTCGGGCCAAATCGCCGCATGCGTGTAAAGGAACATCGTCAAGTGGTTCTGGATAAGATCTTTTCCGGAACACCGTAGGTCTACGGGGTACCAATACAAGAACTCCTGCCGCAGCTTCTCCGCTGCCTCTTTTGGAAGACCATTGGCGGCATGTACGCCATCCGGCGTCCCTTGACCCAAGAAAACGTAATCGAACGTCTCGTCCGTAAACATATCCGGCGTGACGCCGAGTACATTCTCGTGACGCGCATCCAAGCGTTGGGAGCCATCAGGCGCCGTATGCAAGAAGTGTGCAATGGTGTAATAGGCCATGTATATTGTGGAGTCGCTTAGGCTGTCAATAATCATCGTTCCCGTCTCATCACAAGGAAACTTCGTGCCCAGACCAAAGGTACGACTGCACGGCCAGTCTGCGAGCCAGTTAAGGGTCTCTTCGAACCCATTGTGTACGGCAGGAACCAGGTTCATTTTGTCGAGGTGCCGCATAACTGCCTTCTTCCACTCCTCTTTACCGTATTCAATATACCATTGGTTGCACAGAGCAACCACGCACTCCTCGCCTGAACGGCTAACCACGAGACGCGTGGGTTCATAGTACCGTATGGCAAACTGCTTCTCCTCCATAAGTTGCAGGGTTTTCACTTTTGCAACGGAAACTTTCTCGCCCTTAAACGGGCCAGCGATCATGACACCTTGGTAGAACCCAGCCTGATATATTGCCTTCTTGGCCTCCTCAAGCAAGTCTGTGGCATTGGGGCCATTGATCTTTAGCTTCTCACACATATATTTTGCGCTTTCGCGTCCCATCTCTCCCGGTATCTCGATCAGGGGGACGATCTCATTTGCCACCCACTCGTCCTTTAACCCAAGCTTGGCACGGTACTCGGGCTTTTTCAGAAGATGCGTGTAGTTTATGTAATCATCAGGGCTATCCGAGGGGACGGACATAACCACCCCAGTGCCTTTTGACTCAATAATAGTCTGCATCGGGAGGGTATAAATAGTTTCATATGGACACAGTGGTGCAGAATCGGTAGTCCAATCAGCTGTGACCCATGTACCTCGAAGAGCGCCGTTGGTTCCTCACCACTTTTACCATTAACCGTAAAGTCCTGGTAGGCAAGATTCCGCGCAGCCTTTGAAGTCATAAGGAAAACCTCCTCTTTGCCTGCCTTATCCAGGATTATATATGCTTTGTACGAAAAGTTTGGCGAAATCCAACAATTTGTTTGACCAACGACGGTTTCCGGGCGCAGTGTGGCACCTGGAAGGATAACTGGGCGACCACCGATGACGTCGCTGAACGGTGATAATGCCGGGTGTTCAAGAGGATTCTTCACCTTTAGTTTGACAATGGTGTACTCCTGCGGAAGGGCGCCCTCACCGGTTGCTCGGTCGTGATCTGCACATGGTTGTCCATCCAGCGGGGAATATATGCAGTACCGCTTGCCAAAGTTAAGAACGTTGGAACGACGAAGGTGACGAAACTGCCAGGAGACAAAGCGGTCGTAGTACGGGTTGCGATCCGTCGTGATAAACGAGCGACGAAAATCAATGTGGCAGCCCAAGCGCTTCAAGTCACTAACAGCGAGAGGAGGGAAAAAGTCCAGCCAGTGCAACGGGTCAGCAAACTTTGGAATTTCGCTATCCTCAATGCCCATGGAACGCATGATGAGCCATTGCGGCTTCGCTGGGCCCGCCTTACCGCGTTTGCTCCTGTGTTGGCCAGGATTAGACCCCTCATCCACCTTCTCCGGTACTTTGTCCTCCACCTCCACGGGAAACTGGGGCGGGTTTCCGTACAGTTCCATCTCCAGCTTTATCTTTTGCGCACAGGCGGCGATGGGGGTTCCTGTCACGTGAAGACCAAACGGCCAAAGAGAACGGTAACCCTTCATCCGCCAAAAGCGTGAAGCAAATTCACATTTTGTAAGTGAAAAGGCGTGACCAAGGTGCAACCGTCCGTTCATGTAAGGGTATGGAAATGTTACGAAGAACTTTGGTGGCATCGGCTCGCCCTTCAGTGGAGCATCGAGTTCATGCAGCTTTTCACGACTCCATCGTGCCTGGGCCTCAGTTTCGATGTTTAGCAGCCTGTCTCTTCTTGAGGTTGACATGGGGCTGAGTGCTGCCTATCCAAGGCGCACGCTTTCAAGGTCACACGTTCGTAGGCTGAGCGTATTAGGCTCTTTATTAAAACTTGCTGAATGTTCTTCGTACGCTTATATACGCACTTGCACAACGATAATGTGCCACTCCCTGATTGTTATAAAAAGAACGAGAACAGCAGTAATGTCACTGTTTTTCCTCTCCTTTGTTTTCCCCTTTACAGTTAGTGTTTCCTATTGTTTAACCCTTTTATACTGTGTTGAATGCTTATTGGTTATCTTTAGTAGTTAAGTTGGGATTCTGGTCGCAATTACTAACCGCCGACTCAGGTTCAAGCGCACCACAGGGAACAGAGTAGGTAGGAGTTACAAATATGAAACAAAAAGTTGCAGTCTGCGAGAACGAATAGACAGAAAAAGAAAAAAAAAAGAGCACTCAGTAGCACCTATGAAGCAGCACTAGCGAGTAAAAGGAGTGATACAATCACTGACAAGTACATACTAAGCAAGTGGTGAAATCAAGGAGTTAAAAGAAAAAGAAAAGCTACGGAAAAATACCAGAGAACAATAAAAAATTTAAAAAAATAATGAGGAAATCCTCTTCCTCGATCTGAAAGCAAAATGAAACAAAGGTAAAGCAAACAGAAAAAAAAGCAAGACAAAATAAAGAGAAATCAAGTGAAAACCCTTACAAGGCGTCTTTTAAAGTGGCTTCAAACAGCCAGGTGCCCATCATTGATCCTTTTTCAAGGGCATATGGAAAGCAGAAGAGAACAAAAAAAGAAACAGAAAAACAGAAAAGCTACGAAGGAAAAAGAAGTAGTGACAATAAAAAGGAAAAAAAAACGAACAACGCAAGACCTAAAAGGGAGAAAGTTCTTCCCTGTAAACACTGGAACAACGGTTCCACACAACCAACACTTGTATCAGTGTCCCAGAAAGGCTTCGAGAGAGTAAAGAGACTATTAAATATAAGTAGTAATGATAGTAAATAAAAACTACAGAAAGGGAAGGATGCACAAGCATCCAGCTACACTTAACGGCCGAAAGGATGCCCACAATGGAAAATTAGTGATAACACATATGCATAGGAATGCCGCGTAATTATTTGAAGCCTTTCTAACTCACGTGTGAATGAGGACTTCTCAGCGCTTCTTGCACTTCACCTCACTTCAGGATCACTAACACACTCCCCACCCATTGCCTTCCCCAAAGGCATATACGTGCAAAGGCGAAACGAGGAGTGAACCAAATATCCCTCGCGCAGCACTTCCTGCAATCGCATTACAGGTACCACACATTCTAACGTGTCGGCAGCCAAAAGCGGAGGGATGGTAGGAGAAAATATGGCAAATGCTAAGATGAATGGGGAATGAGGCCAAGTGGTCGCACATCACCACTGCAAACACAGGGCCACCACAGACCACCCAAAAAGGAAGCCCAAGAGAGGAATTCCGGGACAAATACTTGCAGATAGAATGAGCAAGCATCGGCCATCACCCCAGCTGCCGCCAATACTCTAGTTTATTCATATATGGTAAAATTGGAGGATGAATATAATATGTATAAAATATGCTGACCCCACGAGGATCTCGCGGCGTTCAACACGCAAATAGTGAAGGCCATCCCACCAACCCCCAGGCACTCCCCTAAAAACGTGGTTAAGAGTGCGCCCTGTTGCCGTAAACAAAGAAAAAACCACTGGTAATTAGGTGAAGTAATGGAGCAGGAGGGGCCCAGCGGACAACAAAAGATGGAAGGGGGAAAAGTGAGATGAAGACGCACCGCTCATAGGTCGTGCGAGGCTCACAAATGTCGAGGCATTAGAGAAAGGCTCTCGGACACGTCAGCAGATGGTGGGGCGGAAACGGCACAACAACACCTCCCTCCACATAGCTTACTGAAGAAAAGTTAACAAAAGGTGCCAGCGATCAGTGGGCAACGACAGGCAATGCCTTTAAGGGATGGAAAGTCCGCAGTCGTATAAATGGAAACAAATAAAAAAGAGAAATGCACAGACAAACGCCCCGCGCTAATACAGTGGACTCTACGCCCTTCAAGCTACCGGAGGGGTGTTGCATATGTTGGTTCCCACCATACATCTACAACAAGAACAGGAATGCGAGGGTAATATACACAAAAAACAATCAAAGAAAAAGGAAGAAAGTAAAAAAACGAAACCCCAATGCGGCAGCAAACTTTATCCCTCACATATCCCACAAGCCATAGCGCAATACGTAGATTCTTGTGTGATAACCAAGAGACAGAACCACTCTGTTTCAGAAACGCTGCTATCAAAAAAAGAGAAATAATAGGAAAGAAACAACGTGAAAAAACATATACATACATGTGTATTTAAGTATAATATACTTTTCTGCTTGTCATGGTGATGAAACAGCGAGCGGTATCAACCCAACTGAGTTTTTTTCTTACACATTGCGCCTGTACTTGCTCCTCGTTCGTGTATGCAAACACACATGAACACGTGCACATGTTTACCTTCATGGCATCGAGCGCAGTGATTGAAAAAAAAAAAAAAGCAGACAGAGAAAAGGCAGCAGAAAAAGGAAAGGGTTCTAAACATCCGATTAATGTCATTTTTGATCATTTGAAGCACCGGGCTCTCTGCAACATCCTCTAGAAAAACAAATTAAGGAAAACAAAACACAATCGTTTACCGAAAGAATGAGAAGACAATAGTAGAAAAGCAGAAGGGTAATCAAGCGCGGAAGAGTACGGCTCTCCTTCCATGAAGTACCCAAAAAAAAACTTTTCACAAAACGACTATGAAGCATGTGCACGAAGGCCCTCCGGTCGCAGATCAGCAGTCATCACCCCGGATGTCTGCCATACAAATCGGACAGCGGAAGTGAGAATCAAACCACCGAGCCGCGCATGGACAATGGAAAAAGTTTCCACAGCAGGGCATTCGGGTGGCCAGGTGTCCAACATTTAGGTCGTCCAGACAGATACAACACATAAGAGAATCCTCCATTTTCGCGTCAGCTTGACAACTCACGTAACGCTCCCTCTCGCCATTCGTGGTAGGTAGTGCACTTCCCACGTCTATCAGGCTAGGATTCGCAGACCCCCGCTCTGCGTTCTCCGGCGTAACTCTCACGCAGAGCTCCTTCAACCTATTGGGGTCCACGCCACGTTCCACTCTCCCGACTCGCTCCGCCAGCTCAAGTAACTGCTCGTAGGACATGTTGTCCACATCGAGGTTCATGGCGGCTTCAAAGGCGTACATGTTGTGCAACCTCAGTTCTCGTTGACTTCCTACATTATCACCTCGCCATGAACGTACGTGTCTCAGCCGGTTCCCGGGTGACGGTGTCGGCGGTCGGGTAACTGCCTCAGGGGCCGGAAGTGATGAAAAATTAAACTGGCCATCCACGGGCACTCCATTTTGCTTCCAGCGATTAAAAGCAAAATGGTTTCGTCTCGAAAATTGTCGCGTGGGCGCGTTGAACGGGCCGTACGTCCAGTGTGCTGTTGGTAGGCATGGCTCCGGTGGTTAGGTTGATGCTGAAGATGATTGACGTCGCGCGGGTGCTGCGACCACCAGCGGCTGCACATACGCTGCCTGGATGCGAGCTGCCTCTCAGCGTTAACCAAACACCGGTGTGCGGCGGCTAAGGGCTCCTGTTCTACTGCGATCCACGGAGGCTGGTGGCGCAGCGCGGCTCCTGAGGGCCCGTCCATCGGCGCCCACGGTTGAGGAGTATACATCATCGTCGTTTGCCACATAATCCGCGACGGATCTTCGGCAAATGAGTGCATAGGGCCAGTTGGATCATATTGTGCTCCGAAAGTCACTGGGATTTGATGAGGTAGGTGAATATTGTTGGTCGAATGACAGCTCCGCGCATGAGGGTCTGTGTGATGCATGATATGAGTCCGAACGTCCCCCTGCGGTACATGGCCTTGAAACATCACGTGGCCACCTCTTGAAAGGTCTTGACCGGAAATTTGTACACCAGGGGAAATGCTGTTAAGAACTGTCGCTCCATTTCTTCTCGGGTCCGACACAAGCAGCTGCACCATCGAACTTTGCAGTTGGTGAGGAGCACCTGAGGGATTAGGAGCGTACGTGCTAGGGGCAGTGCTGGGTTGGAAAGGGTACTCACAACTACCCCGTGTCCCTAATGTTGAGTAAGTGAAGGGTGTCTCCAATACTTGATTGTCCCATCGTGCCATAACACCACGCTAGAACCTTTCTCGTGCGTATCTACCTTCTCACTGTGATACGTCACTTACCCTTCCCCTTCCTCTATGCTATATGAATAGACACGGATATACTATTTTATATATGTATATGTATATATATATATATATATATACCGCTCTCCTATTTTTTTTCTTTTTGCTGTTGCCTCCTTTTGCTCCAATTTCCTCCCACTTCAGTGTCGTTCTAGTTACACTGTAGTAACTCAGAGCAGGAAAGTCCCTTTGGTCTACCTCACTTGAGACGTAACTTGCTCTTCACTTCCTCCACCCCTCTTCGCGTTCAGCTGGTGTCCTCACGTCCTCTTGTCTCCAAAAATACAAATAGCACCGCAAATGAGCACAACAACTGCACCGTGAAGCTAGTGCACGAAACGGGCTGCGAGTTATGCAAGTCGGACTAAAGAAACAAACTCAATATTTTTGAAGAAAGACGAGGAACCGACACAAAGAGTCACCTCTTTGAAAGAGAACAATGTTGTTTAACAAGAGAAAAAAGTGAAAAAAACAGCAATTGAGCTAATTACGTAAAGCAGCAGGTAAAAAAATGGCCTAGGTACAGAATGATGAGCAACGAGTCGTTCAAACGTGCGACATATACTATCCATAACACGAGGCAAAGTTACATGTACAACCACCGGAGAAAACGAGGAGACACGACACAAGTCGCAGTGAATCACTTGCCTCACCCAGCGTTGGAGTAAGATGGGGGAGCTCTGACCCGTCAGTTATCGCGAATGAGCGGTTCTTCTCCAGCTTCTTCCATCGCATGAGCACAAACACACACAAAAAGATGGATGCTCACATAACGACTTTGTCAAAAGAACGCGTGTGAAAACCTTTTTTTCCACATACAAATACATCTTTTATAGACACATGATAATGAGCAGCCGTCGGATGTGTGACAGACTCCGCTTAGCTCTATCCCTTCCACCACGCCCCTCTGGCATACTCTCCTGCATCCA
Organism: Trypanosoma congolense; assembly: GCA_002287245.1. Lineage (NCBI taxonomy): Eukaryota > Euglenozoa > Kinetoplastea > Trypanosomatida > Trypanosomatidae > Trypanosoma > Trypanosoma congolense. The sequence continues at coordinate 274,166 of NHOR01000454.1, read as the reverse complement.
TTCCCTTACGCCAACACAACATGTAAAGTGTGTGGGTATAGGGAACAGCCACAAAACAAAAAGAAACAGAACCGTGAAGGTCAAATGGCACCTGCTTCCATCTTCTACTCGTCTTCGTCATCCCCATCCCCAGAGAGCTTCTCCCCTTAGTCTATACAACACATCAACACCGCATGAACAAACAAATATAGAAGTACTTCACTTTTTATATGCAAGCAGGACCAAGAGCACAACAACAATGCATAATGACTACACCACTTCACACTCAACCAACTCACGCGTAACATGTCTATCTTCACACAGAAAAACAGAACCCCCTCCGGTACCAATAAAGAAAAACAAAGAGTAATTGCAAATACAAGTGCCAAACTTCACGCATTCAGTTCCATTGCCTTCCGGCGGAGGTACGGGTTCATATCACTGGGCAGCTGCGACTCAACGTACGCCCGGTAGCGCTCCCTGTCCTCCTTTGCTGCCTCCTCAACCATACGCTGTTCCTCCACACCCAACGCAACCTCGCGCCGCTCATTCTCCTTGCGTTCCGCTGCTTGTAATCTGTGGATGGTCTGCAGTATCCCGGCCTCTCTACGTAGTCGCTCCGCTTCTGCACGCTGCTCCATCCGCACTTTTTCAGGGTGTTTTTGCATCTCTAACTGATAGGCCCGCGCCTCTTCATTGTTCATGAAGCCTGCTCGGTGAGCCTCCGCCTTCACAACGTAGCGGTCCTGTTGCTCTGTTTCTCCCATATTACGGCGGTGTAGTTCCTCTTTCAACTGTTGTTGCACCTCTCGTGCCTTCTCCTTGCGGATGTCTTCATTCCTTGCCATTTGGTTGACAAGGTCTACCGCGCACTTCTCAAATACCTCCTGCGTCTTAGGAATGTATTGCACTATATCTTGCTCATTTATGAAGGCTATTTCGCCGATCCTCTTGGCCTCCTCAAAATGCTGTCGTCTCCGCCTTACGCGCTCCTGCGCATTTTTCTTCATGTTGTCGAGCATTTGTTCTTGTTTAACACGCTCCGCTTCATCAAGTTTGTCCTTTTCAATACGCTCCAATAGGCGATCGTGCTTGGATGGCTTCTGTTTGGCTACACTTCTGTTGTACTTATCGGCCTCCAGCATCTTCCGCTTCGTCTCCATAATCTCTTCCAACCTCTCCCGTTCCTCTTCTTCGGCGGCAACTTTCACTGCTTTGGCTTCCTCCTTATGTTCCGCGCGTAGCTTCTTCCGTTCAGAGATCTGGAAGAGCATTTGCTTTAAGTGCTCATTCTTAAGGTCTACCTCACGGGAGATACGGTCATGTTTATCTTTCAGTTCCTTCACCTCATGATCGTGCACACCAACCAACGATGACTGGTGTTCCTCCTTCCGCCTCTTCTCTTCCATTTCCCTGAAGTGCGCCCGAGTGGCAATCTGCAGATCGCGGTCCTTTAGCGCCTCATCCAACAGGACAAAACTGCGCACGCGCTGGCTTCGCGGGTCCTCCTTCAGCAGCTTCAGCGCCATGTGCGCCTGCTTTTGCCTCTGTTCCTCCTCGTGTTGCTGCCTGTTGAACTCAATCATCATCAACTTGCGACGATCCTCATCTTCCTTCTCCTGCTTACTGAGGCGCAAGAATGCCTCCTGCTTCGCCTGCACGGTGTCGGGCCAGTTAGCGGTATGCGCCTTTGACGATTCAGTCCGCTGCGCATCCATTTGCCGGCGGTATGCACCGTAGGGATCCTCGTCAGCGGTGAGGAGATGACGAATGTTGAAAAGTTCGCTTTCACTCATGACGCAGAGGCGGCGCAATGTCTCTCCCCGCGCCACGGCATTTGCTAAACCAAACCTTCGCTTGGGGTCCACGCGGGCACGAGTACAATGACTTCCAAGTTGTGGCGTCACCGCTGACTTGGGAGCTGCTGACATAATTCTGTTTGCGGCTTGAGCAAGCCACTTTTCTTTAAACCTTCTAACACCACCACGTCAATGCAGTTGTTTTATTTTCTCCTGCAGTTGTAACCACCAATGTAACAGTATTGAAAAGATACAAAAAAAAATCGAATAAATTGTCCAAGTCAACGCTTGTAAGTGCGGAAGTATAGTTATGGTGCCAGTAAGAGAGAAGGACGCCAACGCACGAGGAAAAGAAAAGGATTTAAAACAACTGTAACCAAAACATGAGAGAGTAACCCCAGCCCGGAACTTCAATAATTTATCTTTTCTTTCCCTTCCGCTGTTCTTGACGTTACGCTCTCACGTTTCTTTAGCATTTTCCTTCAATAACAATAAACACACCGATGGTGAAAAAAACCACGCTGTGGGTCGGTCAATCAATGAAAAGAGTTCACGACGGAATGGAGAAAGAGAGAAGGAAACAGGGGAAAGAGTAACACGAGTCCGCTTGGCCCTCCGTACCTCTTTTCCCTGTTTCATCGTCATTTCAGCAGTACATCACGCCCATCTTTTCTTCACCTACGACACCTTTCTACACACACTGTTGCATGTGTGCACCTGTGATCATACCACAACGTCGGAGTCTGCTGGGTTGTACTTCAGCAAGAGGTCGGAAAAGTCAACGTGCGTGAGAAACATGCGGCGGCAGCAGAAGCGCCAAAGGTTGAAGGCATCCAAGGCGGCTTCCTCCGACACACCCTCAGCGACAAGGTCAAGGTACAGCAAGTACTTGTCAGCAATCACGTTACCGCAAGTAAAGCAGCGCACTGGAATAATCATTTCCCTTGTCACCAAAAACCCTGTTACAAAATTGCCTCTACCTTTTTTCTTCTTCTTTGACAATGAATACGCCCAGCTTCGGTTACCTGCACAACGGATGACAAGACCGATACCTCCTCGGTTGTCAGCGCCTCACCTTTGTGAAGTTTTATTGCTTACAACCTGCTGTACTCTTTTTGCTACCAGCACGTCAGAACCTCGGTCCTTTTCGTCTAAAGCACCACACGTACTCCACACAGTCCGCGCAAGGGAGGTTGTTGTGACGTCCCCCTTCGTTCGCCCCTCCTTCACCTGTTTTCACACCGTCTTACGTCCAGTGTTGTGGTTTACGCTGCTGTGGTGGACCGGGACGAAGAGCAGCGGCAAAGCCTTCACTCTTGCGTAGGTGAGAGAAGAAAGCGAAAGGGAAGGAAAAAAAAAGAACTAAGTTTAAAGAGGTACCAACCAACCATGGTTGTTATACATTAATTGACGAATTCTCAGATCACACCATGCCATACGCCAGCAAAAAAAAAAATTATGCTACCACAGCGGAAAAAACAGAAGGTTACAAACACAAACACACACGCTAGAGAAAGCAAAGAATATATAATGTCATCCGAGGGCAGACGGTAAGGTGCCTGTCAAAAGGAAACGAGGAACATCTCAGTAAGTCTTACGTGGTCACCGCCCGCCCCTGTCAACAACAAAATTGGTGCCAACGGGGCACACGAATTCGGGTAACGTATAAGGTCATTTGTAACCAAATATGCTGGGGGAAAACAACCGAGATTGTAGGTTGGGAAGGAAGAGGTGGTAATGACAACATATCGACTGATTAAACAAGCAAACAACCATACGAACTAAAGGAGTGCAGCAAAGACCTGTAGTATGGAGGTGGTAACTTCACCGCGAGTTACGCGCTCACTACAACGGCGTAATACACTTCTATTTGGAATTCATAAATATGGGCAACCCAACTGCATCGCACCTAACAAAAATAATAATGCAATTACTTAACAGTATTTGGACTAAATCTGACTCGTCACACAAACTTTCTTGGAAATCAACAGCAATGCTTGATTATGCTACGGTGCATATTTTTCGTTTACCACTGAACAACCTGTGCTGTCCCGGTTTTGGATGCTGACACGCACCGCACATCCTCCTGCATTGCCAAACCCGCTCTTCACGCTGAGATACGGTGTGGTACGCCACGCGTGAGCAAAGCCTAACTAACCACTTAAGCAACTGCACATCTCGCGGCTCGTGGGTAGCTCGTCGTTACCGCGGGAGACTGCATAGCTCACTTCCATATGCCGTGCCTCTTTTTGCTGTTCGCCGGTGTCATCTTTTACTCATTTTCGTATCCATACGCACTCCTTTCCTTCTTCACTGTCCAATAGCATCCCGCCACGGCTTAATGTTGATGATAAGTTCGAGCACGCCGAGGACAACCTCTACGAACACAAGCCATATCACGATCCATTCTAACCGTGCACCGTGACGCTGTGAGAACTCTTCAGCGATCATCGACAGAATCTCATTTGCGGCGTCCAACTTATTGTCCAGAGCCTCCACGCGCTCTGCTACTTCAAAACATTCCTTTGTTGCCTGAAAAACTGGCTTCAGGTAGGCGTTTTCCCAGAAGAAGTCGGGCTCGTCCATGAGATTCGAGCCGCTCTTCAACATTAGCCGATACGACAACACTTCACCGCGAAGCTGCAGTAACTTACGCTCGGTAATTGTAACCCGGCCCTTTTCTCTTAATTCAAGCGGCAGAGGAGAGCACTTCTCCGCAAGCCCCTGAACCTTTAGCTCCAAGTAATCAATTTTTGCCGACTGTGCAAGTGCATGAGACACGCAAAGCATGCAAACATTACCTGTAGATAAATCACCACGTCCGCATGGAATAAGAAAGTGGTCAAACCTAAGCTGCTCACGAAAGTGCTCATCGGGCTCAAGCGATTCCTTGCGGGCAAGATTAAAAGTACACCACACAGGGTAGTTCCCATTGACTAGCTGAGTTGCGTAGCGGTTGATCATATACACTGAAATTGGACTGTTGGGTAGCATGAAGTCATTTTCCACGATCTTGAAGAAGCGTTGATCGAAACCCCACCACACCACGGCACCATAGCCAAACACGAACAATCAAACCCGGCGTTGCGAAGATGCTTGATGTGTGCTGATGACGCCGACCTGTCAGTAACCTTTTCACCGTCAGCAGAATTGCCCTTGCCCCCTTCCAAGGCATTGCTGCACGGGAAGTCTGCACCACCAAGAAGTGGGGATGACTCACTGCGAGATTCCTTCGGCTTCATCTCTTTGTCAGAGAAGCGGATGTGGAGCACATCAAAGGCAAACTTCGTGTAGTATCCCTGCATGCTATAGTATGACTCCATCTCGCTAAGCCGGAACTCGTCAGCCACACACACGTATCCAACGCGCCCCGTTGGCGAAGCAAGACCTTCCCCCAAGCCGCCGCTTCTGCTAACGGTTTCAGGATCACCTACCCGGCGGTACTTCGTCTTGCGCAGCGCTCCCTTCGGGGCACTTGTGCGCATACCACGATGGGGTTGATAGCCAATACCCGAGTGCTTTGTGTAACCCAAGTCTAAGCGGTCCAATGGACTCCCAAAGGCAGCTGTCCGCCCCACAGGGCTACCTCTGTCAGGCTTGTGATGCTGCTCACCGGTGCCTCCAACAGAACCGCTGACACGATTGTAATCGGCAGCCAAAACACCGCTAGGTGTACCTGCGGCAGTCACCGGGGCTTCCGCAATAGGCGCGTCGATAACAATATCTTCAGCTTCCATGGACCGTGCCTGGCGCCTACCCACCCGAACCTGTACAATTCCTCCTTCAAGTCGTACACCACGTCACCGTGAGCCATCTGTTTCAGCTCATTAACAACACGTAACTCGTCTACAGCAAGAATACGCACGATCTGATCTACGGACAGCGCTGAATTACTGCTGTACAGCAATTCAAGCAGTCTGTTTCGGAATTGTATAAACCCCGTATCTGACTCGCTGTCTGTCATTCTGACAAAAAAACTTTGCGATGTCAATAAAGCCAAAGCAACTTCAAAACGGAAGTCAATAGGAGTGAAGCCAGCAGGTGTGTTGTAGTAGGTTTTGAACACCTTGGTCGAAATTTAATCCAATTATTGCGCGACCCAGGAGATCTACTTTGCTTTTATTTTAACATTTTCCATGAATAAGAAGCACATACGTGCGATATTATAATGGTGATGGTGTCACAAACACAATGACTGTTGCATAATAAAAACCGGTGTAACCCCGGCAGGGAAGCCAAGCACATACACACGAAGAATGTACGCAATGTTGGCCGAAGGATAAAATTTACACCAATAGCAACGAACCCCTGAGTCAACACCATGATACGAAAACTTATGTGGGCTCATAAGGAACTGAAAGACAAATAAGAGCATATATATGTATATATGTATATGTATGTGAAGCTATCTGAAAGCTTCATCAAAATAACAGCTTGCGTCCACACTACCAGGTTTCCGCTACTCCAGTGCCGGGTTAAACACCACACACTGCAACTCCCCAACGTATCGAGGTGCAAACGAACCTAAAAAACAGGCGCGCACAAAGCCAAGCGCAGAGAAATGACATTATTCGCCAAAGGAAGATCAGGACAATATAGTTTAACCCTACAAGTACCGCGCCAGGAAGGGTGTAATGATGTTTACAAACTCCTGCATTTTCTCGTAGTGAACGAAATGCCCAGAACCCTCCACCTCCACCTCCTCTACATTTGAGAAAAATCTAGGGATGAGACGACGATCTTCAGTGGTATTATACGGTGAATCCTTTCCAAAAACGAATAAAGTTGGGAGGGAACTTTTAACGGGCGCCACCATCTCACATTCCCCCCGGGATCCACCAGCCTCCTCGGCGGAAAGAAACCAGTCACGCACTCCCAAAGCAATCAATTCGTAATCTGAGTGAAGCACTGGAAGGTTGCATCGCCACTGCGCCGTCTTCGATTGTGAATTCACACGGAGATTTGTCAGCAGGAAGTCACGCATTGCCTTGCTCGCTACACCTGCACGCTCGAGCTCGACATTGCCGTCGCTAAGAGTATGAACTCGGGATAAATCCACGGCCATCATAGCACTCAGCGCCTCATCTGGACTTTGACCGTACTGTTTGCGTGTGCCCAGTGTTGTTGATGGAGCAATATCAACAATGATGGCAGCCTTTACGCGTGGAGTCCGGATGCGAACGCCCCCACAATCATAAAGTGTGTCGCGTAGGTGCTGTAACTCCGGAAGATCCATCAACCGGTTTACGGTCCTCATTTCTTCAGCATTTCCTTGAGCATCCACCCAACCATAATAGTCGCCGCGCTCACAGCGACGCTTAAGTCCCTCTATGCCAGATTGAAGCAGCAGCGCACCCTCATTGGCGCGGCGGAGCATCGAACCCATCACAGCAAAGCCGCCCATGCTGTGTCCCATCAACACTATGCCTGCCTCATCCTCGTCCTCGTGCCTGTCCCCCGCCTCGGCTTTCCACTGCTGCTGCTGCTGGAGAATGAAGAGCTCAATATCCGATGACATTGCTGCGTTCGTGTGTACATCAAAGTGTGGGCTCTCACCGTGATTCCGCATGTCCAGCATGTGGATTTCTTTCAACCGCGGGCGTAGGAGTTCCTGCTTGCCCAAGTGGCGTGCCACGGTCATCCAGTTTGTGCTGCTCCCCAAAAGGCCATGCGATATGACCAGCTGTGATCCACAGTTCCCGGAAGCATTGCCTTGTAAGGTCTTCTTGGCCAATGCACGCATCAAAAATGGTCTCCAAAACTTGGCTTCTCCTATCCGAGATTACCACTGGTATCCAACAATGAAATTCGTTAAACCAACTCCACTGAACCAGGTTCACAAAACCGTGAGAACTGAGCTTAGAACACAGAAAAAACATGGAAAAAACAATCCAATTGACCAGAGAACAGTGAATACAACAACAAGGCCACAGAAAGCAATTTCTGCGTACGTACCCAACCTGCATCTCTTCTCTTATGCATCCACATCCCCATTCCGCATCCACGCAATAGTCCTCAAACAAGAGGCAAACATTCAGAAGATGAAGAGAAAAAAAACTGTATCAGAAAAAGAAAAGAGGACGCAAAATATACAAGTCCATGAGGGGTTGCACGAATCCCACTACAGGCCTATACAAAGAAAGGAAAGGCAGAAAAGCGAACACAATATGGAAAAGGGGTGGACACTTACTTAGTGGTAGCAGGGTGTATGTAGGAATTAAAAAGAAAAAAATTGAAAAGGAATTTCTCCCTTAACTTTATACATATTTGTTCACCAACACTCTCCGTCTCTACCCCACTGTTTTCCCTTTTTGCCCACCCGTGCACTGGAAACCTCATTTCTGCTCCACACTAACTGATGTTATCACCACCCACAAGGGCTACAAACTCAACATAGTTGATTCTGCCTGTTCCCTCGGGATCTAACGTCGCGAGAAGCCTACTGGCTTCATCGTGTGTAAGTTTTTCTGTGCCATACGAGACGAGCGCATGTGTCAACACCTCTGTTGAAACAAAGCCGGGCGGCATATCCTCGGTCTCAAACAGCTTGAAGGCCGTGCGAAGCTGCTCGGGTGTGTAGTCCGTCTGCACACGCTTCGACATCATCAGCACGAACTCGTCAAAACCAATGCTGCTGTTGGGGTTATTGCTCTCAATGCCACCAGCCATGTGCTCCAACTCCTCTTCCGTAGGGCGGAGCCGCAACGTGTCCATGAGTCTACGCAGCTCTGCACATGTAATACGACCAGTACGACCTGTGTCGACAAGATTAAACATCTCACGGAACTCCTCTATTTCCTTTTCACTGACAATATGCGCCATCCCTCGGCCACCTACCTAGAGCAATATTAAACCTTGTTGCGTGGCCCTGCCACTCACGCTTCGTATTAGATCTGCACGGAATCACAAATTATTTCTCTGGATCTGTCACCTACAAACGTCTGTGCCACCCTAGCTCGCGATCTTAGCTAGCTTACGCACGTCACCGCAGCAATTTGTGCTTTGAAAGGCCACTTTTTCACGCACTCGGGGAAGCTAGTGAGTCCGCGATGAAGTGAAAGGTAAAAAGAACAGAAATCGAATGCATGAAAAAACACCCGCGTATCACAAGAAATGAGCAAAAGATAAAGACACAGAAGAATAACGCAGCAAACGAACCAATAAAAATAAGAACAAAAACGTCCGAGACAAAACGGGGAAGTTGTGAGAATGCATTTACAGAAACATTTATATGAGGATTATCTGACGCACTGAATAACTGCACGAAGTTCTTCAACAGTCACTGATGTCAACAATAATGGCACAAAGTGACAGCCAACGTAGTGTTCAATCCCTTCGCGCTACAGATTGCGCCATGTGCTGCACGCGTCCGAGCCATGTCATGTACTCTTCCTGCTCAAGAAAATATTGCATCTGGCATACGTACTCGCACAACTGACTCGACACACCCAAATCTCCTTGTATGTACTCAATCAACGACTCCTGCATTTCCCTTGACAGCTCCCTCATGTAAGGACCTCCGTAGCAGAGCGTCCGGCTGTACTTCCCGCAAGGCTGTTAGGGTCCAGTATCATTTCGTACGCCGGGTAATAGGACCCGTGGGAAGAGGATGAGCAGGCCACGGCAACTCCATCGGCACCACACAGCTTTTCATGTGCGACTTGGTCTTCCACCACCCGCAGTGAACCGGCAACAGCTTCCGATAAGCAAATGAGTGCTTCGTCGCGGTGCTTCTCCGCCGCAGAGTGCTGCAGGGGGCGACGCTGCAGGAGCTCCAAGAGAAGGGGCTCGCCTTGCCCGAGGCAGGCGTGATCGGTCAGGGCCTGGGCCTCCTGCATAGAAAGCAGCTGGATGGAGCGAATGCGCATCTCACTGTTAACACTGGCCAGACGCACGTACATGCAGAGAGCGCTCTCCTCTGCAAGGTGTGAAAGGAGACCGGGGTCTTCTTTTCCATTTGCGTTGGTGGGCTTCGTCTTCTGAATAATCAGGTCAAAGGAAGACCACTCACATATATCAACCGTAGAGTCATGTATGGACGGATCGTATACAAGGAACGGTGCAAAAATAGTCAAATGGATATCCGCTCGATTGACACGTGTGCAGCGGTCTGCGCCTCCAACGGGGTGAAGTTTAGCGTGACAGTCAACCTTATCCTGTTTGTAATCAACAGACATTTTAGCGCAAAACTCCCCATCCTCACGAGTGGTTTTACTCTCCTGCGTCCTATTGTCCTTGCAGGAAACCACATTGCTGTCTCCTCCCTCGTTGCCTTTGATGCGTCGGTGAAATTGTTCCCCTACGGCTTGCATGAACGTGTCATGTACACTCCGATAGCGGCGCGCGCGAAACACCGATGACTGAGAGCCGTTCTTTAACACTTGCGTCATAGAGAAAAAATTCGACCCTGGCGAATGTCTCACTTTCCATCCGGGTGGAGGGAGCGGAGGAACCGCGGCGACACCATCGCGCGCATCACGCTCCACCTCCGCCCGCAGTTCGGCCGATGTAGTGGCCACTAGCGCTGTGGCTCTCTTCCACAACGTCTCTCTCTCATTCCCGTAATTTTCGCGGTCGGTCCCTGTGCTACTGAAGGCGTGTCTATCTGCGGCGGTGGGATCACTGGCCGGTGCAGGAATGTTGGAGCTACCGCTGGCAGCTGCTGGCCTGTGTGAGTAGCCTAAGAGACAGCCTGCACATCGCAGGGATAGGCGACGGCATGCTAACATGAAGGGTCAAACAGCGCGTGGGAATGTGAAAAAAAAAAAAAGGTGACCCAAGGAGCAGTAGCTGGGCGCTTAAACGCGAAAAGCCTCCCTACCTCCTTTTGTATTTGCGCCTTTATTACCTCTGGTGTGCCACCCGCTACCACTTGGCCCTCTTTCTACGAATCTGGCGTTCGCAAAACCTAGCGGCCTTAAGGTAGTTTGAGTAACACAACTAACACATAACGGTAACAAACGCAGCGCTCGGGGGATAACGAAAGATAAACGGGGAAAACCATAAGGTGCGTGAAAATACATTTGTCGTTAAATGTCCGGAAGGCAATCCCCCGAACAGCGATGGCCTAAAGCCCACGCATGCAGTGCCACACTACTGGGGCAAAAAAAAACGTGGAAAGTACATAGAGAATTTCGAAGCGAATACAATCCACATGTGCGAGTTTTGTAAATGAATCTGGTAAAGGAAATGAGCGCAAGATGTAGGTGACAGAATGCAAAAGCAGTGATAAGTGAAAAAGAAGGGGCAAATCTTACGCCACGCATATAAGTCAGAGCAGAGGGAGATGCGCTTAAGTGTACCAGGGTACACACACCCCATGAAGGTGAATGGACACCACCAAACACATACGGCACCTAAATGAGAAGTGTCCCATACGGCGTAAACAAAAAGTTGCACTCACCATCATCAGGCCCGTTACGCCCCCGAACCCTTAGCAGTCCCCCCCACTCACACTCCCCGTTCCTCCCTCCGAATGCGCGTTGCAGGCACCAACACACACTGGACTAAGCAGACACATAAGCGGTCAAATCCGTTTGGTACCTCCTTCCTCAAAATACTTGCAACGACCAGTTACACAACTCTCTCTAATTCAGTCACGCCCGCCAGCAACTCACCTTTCCATCCCGCCTAGCTCTTTACATGATGGCAGTGAAGCCCTCCAATATCTAACAACATATATATATATATATATATAACATCACACAGCAGACGAGCGAAACAAGCCGTCTAGTCAAGCTTCACAAAGAACACCGTCACGAAGCAGTGAAGTGTTTCGTTTTCATAAGGCACATGGACAACACCGTCAAAGGTGTTGTCCCACATACTAATAAAGCCAGTGGATAGGGCAGCCCCGGTACGCTGCATGATCACACAGTTGACAACAAACTTGAATGGTTTTTTCAAATCTGTGAGATTCTTCAACACACTGTCGACGACGTCGTCTACCCATCCATCCACTTTGCGCGGGTTCCACATTTCTTGTCCGAATTTGATGCGGAGAAGTGTCGCGACCTCATCTTGGATAACGTCGCTGTTGATCGTCACGTCCTCGTGAGGTTCCTCGTGAGTATCAGCCATCCTACTTTCTTTTTTTGCCTTTACTTCCCTTTTAGTATATCTCTCCGCCACGCTCTCGAAGAAAAAGTTACACCTCCTTAGAAAAGCGTCAGTGTCCCTGCCCTCCTGCACGCGACAAATGGAAACCAGTGGCGAAACGGGAAGGAAAGGAGAAAAAGAGAGTGTGAAAATAAGAAATGTAGTAACGGGACAGCACAAAGGCCAGACTCTATTTTTATTGTCGAATCCACCAGAGCAATATATACACGGTCATGGGAAAGTACACACCAGTCACTCACCTACGGGCGGACTCCCCGATGGGATACGCCCCGGAAATTATTTTCAGTAAATGAGTACGTCAACCGCGAACATTCGATATCCTGGGTGTTCGGAAATAAGGTGATGGAGATACAAAAGTTTCAAAAACAAAAAGAAAAAAGAAAAACAGAACAAACAAAACCGTGAAAAAAGAACACATGTATTAGGCGAGGAGAAAAGAAAAGAAGAAGAAAAAAGACGTATAATTAAATATGGTCAACACAGAAAGGATGCTACAACGGCAAGCTTGAATAAAAAGACAAAGAAAAGTGGAAAGAAAAAGGAATCAAGCAAGAATGATAACAAGGAAATGCTCCTCTCATTCTTTCTTGGTGAGGAGGGTTAGGGTGGAAAGAAGCTAATAATTTTCCGCGAGCCACTGGCCCATGAAACTATGCGCATTAGTGCATCCAGCGAATACGAACATGCACAAGAAGATCAGCGATGTAGAAGGTAAAACATTAAAAAACGAAGAAAAAAAAAGCAAGAACACGTCAAACAGAGGGAAGAAACAAAATCGAGACAACAGTTAAAGGGATCAAAAATAAAAGGGAATGTTGAGTCCCGAACGGCACCAGCTCTAGTTTTAGTTATGTGTGCCCCCACGCTGTCGCGACTGCACGCACTTATGCACGAATTAAAATCACTTTTTCTCCTTCAACAAGGGGATGTGTATACGTCTACACAAATATTCTTTTCCTTTTCTACCGTTGAATATGCATGTATTACATCCGTTTCCTTTCCCTTCCTTACAGAAACCTGCGCTTCCATCGTCGACGCGACTAACACACAGTAAAAGCGGGGTAAGAACAAAAAAATCATATTACCCATTTATTCTGAGAAAAACAGCGAATAACACAGGTCTGAGGAATCCCGGCATTTCACATGGCACGTACACTCAGTAAGCACTGAGGAAGAAAGTTAAGAAGGAAGCCGGAAAAGGGAAAAGAAGGCAAGGGCATATGTCACTGGAGGGAGAGTCCACGAGGATGGGTGCATGATCCTAACACGAACTTAGATTTAGTCTCCCTTCCTACCAGCTCACACGTGTGTAAGTTCCTGTGATACCTTTGATACTAGTGCTGACTGCTGCATCCTTCGCCACCCTTTCCCTTCATTTTATTACTCCTAAGAGGTAAGCCAAATGATTTCATGCACCCTTACCGGTTCGACCAACATCGGCATCTCCAGAATGTTGCCTTGCTTTCCCTCGAGCCCATTTTTCTGTTAATCCCGTGGAGAGCGCACACAAAGAGAGAGTTTGTTCAGCGGCCATTTCCCCCCCCCCTGATCTTCACCATGAGTAAAATTGAAAGCAAAAGAACAAAGAAGCTCTGAATCAGAAGCATGGCCGAGATACTCCCTACTTTCCTTCAGCATCTCTCCTCCTTTACACCCTGCACTAACCACTCCTCCGTACGACCATCATATCTTTCCTCATATTTCCCACTATGTAAATATATACCATAAAGTGCAATCCTTACTGGGCACCGCACCACATACATACATACCGGCCGCTGCCAAAACAAAAACAGCATTGAAAAACCCAGACACTGCACACCAACAGCAGACGCGCGCTGAAAATAAGAAGTAAAGAAGTTAAGGGCAGAGAGGAGTCACAGAGGTGTGACGCAATTCTCTCATTTGCCCCATTTCCTCGGCTGTGACACGCATTCTTTTAAATGTCGAGTTGGTTCAATGCACAAACAAACATGCCTCTTCAACCCTCACCTACCTTCCCCTTTCTACCTTCCTCGGCCATTACCGTCTCTTCTCAACCCGCTCTACCGTTTTAGTCACCGTCAAAAGAAGGCAAGCAACTACATTTTCACCCAAACCCCTCATCGTACCCCGCACCGCTGCCGTTCAGTCGGCTGCAGGTGATACATTTAACCCTGCCAGTCCCATGTTATGAAGTCTCTCTCCCTTCCACCGTTTAATCCTGCCTGCATTAACAAGATCAATTTAAGAGTTCATTCACTAACCGAACTCCCACACACCTTTTCTCTCTTTTTTAAAAAAAACTTTCAGAAATAAGAGTGAATATTTTCATTTTTTCCCAATCAGATTTACGTCTTTCAGTTCTTTTTCTTATCTTTTCTGGCTTTGTATTTTTAATTTCCCCCCCCTGTATTTTTAGCCATTCATTTCCATGTACGTCGTCTCACACAGCCAATTTTTATTGCTTGATGTAAATGATATTGGATCCCAAAGGCCCATTCCCAATTGAAATTACCTTTGCACCGGTAAAATACTCCACGTTGGCAATGAACTCACAGACTCCTTTCGGGAGAGGATCGCCAACCTTCCGTTTTGCCGCACCTATGGGGGTACCCTTCCATCCATTTATCACCTTAACAATTGGATAGCAGTTGTACAACGCCATCTCACAGGGAACTGGGTCACCGGCCTTAATAATGTCACCATTCTTGTACTCGCGGCCGTTGGCATTGATCTTCTTACCATCCTTGTTGTAGTAAACGTACGCGATGGTGATGCCTAACTTGTTGTAGTCGTCACCGCGGTCGACAGCGGAGATAGAGAGATACGGACCTTGAACAGCATTCACTTCGAAGTGCAGCACACAGTCGAAGAAGCCACACACACGCGGCTTCATCGTGACAGCACCATACTCCCCGTGGTGGCGAGCGGAGGCAATCGACATTGCAACGCCAATGTTATACTTCCCAGTGGCATCTTCGTATTCCAATGGCTCGTAGATACCGTTGAATGTCTTCGATTCAGAGTTAAATGCTTTTTCATAGAAAAATTGCTGAATGCGATCAAAATCAACACACATACCCTTCGGCAGGCCCTCGAGCGTCTTGATTTCTTGTGAGGAGAAGAAGTCTTGGGGGACAAAGCTGCTGGGATTTGCTCCGATGCCAACGCGGCTGCTCCCTGGGGCCTTGTGCACGTTGATCACTAGCACCTTGTACGACTGGAAGTTGAACTGAGCAGACGCCAAAAGTCCCCCTGCCGTTGTGTCGGCGGAAGTGGTGCTCTCCCAGAATTTTTCACGGGCGTTACTCAACCAATATGACTGTGGTCCTTCAAGCAACAGCTTCTCTCCCCGCGCCAGTGCAGAGCGCAGTTCGTGAGTTACATCACAGCGGTGAGGAAAGGCATTATTGTTCTTCACACGCTCAGTGTAAAGCTTCGTCAAATACCCCACCTTATCCTCTGCGCGGGCGAAGTCTATCACATACTTTGGCACACGCTCCACACCATCGCTGTTTTCCTCTTCACATCGCCGGACCACATCCTTGTCAGACAACCCCCTTAGCTTTAACAAGCCGTGGTACGTGTCCATATCCTTCGTCAAGCGAGCCCGAAGCACACTCTCATCGTTGAAGATATGGTCTAAGCGAATACCACGCTTTGTAACCTTTGATGCATGTATAGGGGACATACCTTTCAGGGTTGAAGAGTTTGGTGCTGACGAAAGTAGGTCCAGTAGCTTGTGGTAAGGCGTTACCACGAACACATTGCCAATAAAGAGCCTCTCCTTGTAGGACACATTCGATTCAGTGAACTGACTGATTTCCTTCTCCATAAAACTAATGGGATCCATGACACACTCGGGGCCAATGTAGTTCTTCGTGTTAGGAGTTAGAAGGCTGGATGGGGCTAGGTTAAACACGTATTTGCGGCCGGCATCGTCGTACACGGTGTGGCCAGCGTTCTCCCCACTGTTGACACGAGCAACGCAGGTGCACGCGGGATGCCGTGCGACCGCATCAACTGTCTTTCCCTTTCCCTCATCACCAAAGAAAGCACCGACCACCATAATAATCTGGTGGTTGTCGATCAAGGGATATAGCGTGTCATTCAAAGACGCTTCTTCGTAAGTCTTAACTTCCACCGGTTGTGTAAGTTCTGGAATTGGAGGTACTTGCTTTAGATAGTTGTACAGCTCAATCTGCGAGGCGTTTGTTGTAAATGTGTAGCTGTGTTTTGGCGCTGCTGCACCTTTGGCCGAAGACATATTTATGTTTTGGTGTACAGCGGGTTATAACTTTACGTCGAAAATGTCCACTGCAGTGACTGCGAGTTTTACTTTCTGCTGATGTGTCTACCTTGTTCTAGCTTGGCTTCCTATATATGTATATATATATATTTTTTTGCTCTGCTTTTTTTCACACTTTGGCTTCACACGGTTGATTACGCACCCTGTCTTATGTAATGAATACGATGTTTATCTTTGTCAAGGAAAAAGAAGAAAACAATGGGAAAAACAACTTTACACGTTTTTATCAAAAGTTAGAAAAGCAAGCCTCCAGTGAAGATCGATACCAAGAACCTGACGCGGCGAGGTGTGCACATGTAAACAGCGGAATGAAAGAAAGTTAACAAACCTTCTCGCACAGATACAAACAACAGCAAGCCTACAGGCAGAGGACGCGCGCCCCCGTAAGGAGCTGATGCCGGCGGTTGGCGGGGGGTGGACTTCAGTGCGTGACACGCTACACTGAATTCGAACCAGAAGTTCATGAATGCACGGAACACAAGGCCAAAAACCAAGAACTTCAGCAACACCGATGAGCATAGTTTTATCCACACGAAAACTGGAACAACAGCAAGAACAAGCCAGCGAGGAAGTCCTACGTCACGTCTGCTACGCACGCAGCGTTACACCGCAATTTTTTGCACACAGCCCAACCCCCTACAAAACCTTCATAAATTTCCGTACCCTCCAAGCCATGCCGATGCTCGTGCACAACCCAATGACAGCAAGCGACATTCTCTTTTTACGGCTCAGGATGTAGCATGAAGAAAAGCACGCAATACACAGTCCACGGCATTTCAGTTGCATTATCGAGGGGGTGACAAATCGTCACACCTTCAACCCACTGAAAAAAAAACCTGCCCTCGATTCTTCCGAGTGACATACAACTGTCACACAGACAATGGTATGTAGCGTTACAACAAAGAAAAGGAAGAACTGCAACCAAACACCGCGTCACGCCCTACATGTAGCTGTACCTGTCCATTGGACACAGCTCATCAACAATACCGCGAGAAAAAAGGTTCGGGTCAACAAAACGTTCAGTTTCCCTGGGCACGTGCAGAACACGCTCACGCCAGTTTGGCTCCATCAGTAGGTCCAACTCGGACCTATAGTGCACGTTACTTGCAACCATCATAGAAGCCTTCCCCCGGTTCAGCAACGCTCGTCGCATCTCCTTACCTCGATAAACTTTCTGAACGTCGGGTTCTATGTCCAACCATTTATACGCAGGATTGATACGACTCTCTCGTATTGTCATTACTCCCTTGCATGATGCGTAAAGTGTAAACGTATTCGGGTCCATACGCACATTCACCCCAGGACGATAATCAGGAAGGCGCGAATGGCGGTCCTGGCCGAATCGCCGCCGTTGCTCCTTCAGCTTCTCCATTGTAGCGACAGGGGAACCAGGAACAGCGTGGAACAACTTCGCCTTCCGACGAGGGTGCCCAGCTTGGTTCTTCGCATTACCAGCAGTAACCTTACTAGCGAACAACCCCGGACTAAAACGAAGCATTACAATGCAACTTCACTTAATAGTTTACACCCTAACTTCCTTCATAAATATGAAAATACAAGAAAATAACTGGTTATGCTAAAGAAACACGGTCGTGTCACTTCAAATAGATGTTACACCAATATGGCTTCATAATCAAAAAGTTCCTTAAGGTTTACTTACGAATCTGAAAGGACGAAAGCGTCTTCAACCCACCCCCCGCTCGGGGCGGAGAGGGTTTGGGTCGGGCGAACCTTCTTAAACTTACATAATTTGCGGAGAACTGTAAGAAATAAGGAATATTATTGATGGGATAATAAGATCAAAACCATTCATATCCCCAGCTTTCAAAATAATAATAATAATAATAATAATAATAATAATAATAAAATAATAATAATAATGTTATAACAGGGAGAAATTAAAAGGTAAAACACGAGACGCTTAGGTTAATAAATTGAACAAAAGAATACAAAAAAAAGTAAAAAAAATCTCACTCAGCCTCACGCAGCGCCTTAGGGCAAAAATATTACCACAATCATGGCAACAACGGACGCAGCCGAGGCACCACAAGCAGTGCGATACCCATCAACTGGCCCGTCATTAGCTTCTGACCATCATTCAATCCGGGGGTTATAGGGCCGTACACCATCGAGAGAACAGACACCTGATGTGTCAACCCAAGAATGAACGAAAAGATATACGGACCGACGTGGCCAGGGATGTATTTGTAAATGCTAAGCATGAACGGTATGATCAGAAGAAATCGCACTATGGATCCGTACAACACAACTCGGCGGGGATACCTGAATGCTTCAAATGAGGTAGAGAACGAGCCAATACTGTTTCCAATGTTGTATACGAGGGCAGCAATCGTGGAAAACCAATCGTCGACACGGTCAATGGGGATGACCAAGCTTGGGAAGATAAAGATAGTCAGGAAGAAACCCAAGAAACACGATATCAACATCATGCGGATGATTCTCACCACGGGCATGATGGGCGTCGCGACAAGCTGCTGCGCCGTTGTCATACCGCCCTCCCCCTTGTTATCAACCTCACACTGATCCTCAACATCGGTGGGCTCCTTCACTTCCGTCGGAACATCGGCAACAGGCTGAGGTTCAACACCCTCGTCCTCCTGCTTCTGCTTCAAAACTCGGAATTCTGCCACGTGCTCCTGTGCATAGGAATTGTAGCGTAGCGACAACACCATTACCAGCGCAACTGCCATGATCAGCAGGGCCAACGAAAAGTAAATGTACGATTGTGTCAGCTGAGACTCGTAAGTGTTCTCCATCGAGACCTTGATGATGCACTGCATCGTCGACGTGAGCACACCGCAAATGGATATGCCAAACATAATCGTAGACATGAACTTCGATGGCATAGATGCCGCCAATGTATAGCTTGTGGCTTCCAGATATGACTTCCCCATGCCACCCAATATGGCCACGATCACAAAGAACACAATGGCAACGGTCTGCGACACTTTAATCACGGGTAACATGAGAACACAAAGACCTCCAGCATCATGAACGTGATGGATAGGGCAAAGCGTAGTGAAAGTGACAGACGGCGAACGGTCGGGGTCAGCACAGTTGGCCCAATAAGAGACTGAGTCACAAGCGATATCACGTTGTAAAATGTGAGAATATTTGCCCAGAACAGAACAGAGTTCGGCTCGGCATTCTCATCGCCTGTGACGTATTTGTAGTAGTTCACCATGAACATGGGAGCCGAATAACGCGTGTTCAATGGCAAAAGGATGGACACGCCAAGAAGAAGACACGTCACGTACACGTACACCTCCGCTGAAGAGGAGAAGCCAAGAGCCATTGCGCTCGGTTTTCAGATCCGGTGAAGCTATCCAAAGACGAAAGGCCACCAAGAACAAGGAGAAACGACGTGTACTCACTATCACACTGGCACTCAGCTGTCCAACTTAAACGAAACGAACGCCCCACAGAAGTCTGAGAAGAGAGAGAAATGTAGGGAAAAAATATGTGAATTGAACAGTCAATGTATGTGTTGTTATGCAAGCACACGCGTATGTACGCCAACAAACTTCAAGTAATACCAGCACACATATGCATTGTTACCGTTACCAGCGATGTTACCCTCGCCTCAAAACTACTTACCATTTAAAGTAGCCACAAAAATGGATCCTGTCTACTAATAGAAACTTTCTAGCACCGCAACTCACTAGCACATGTTCCTCTTGTAAATAGCACAGGAAACTTCCCGGTGGCCGTTTAATATCAATCGTTTTAATAATAAGTAACAAGGGAAAAAATAAATAAAGGTGATAAATAAGGACCCGGAAGACGAACCGCGTGGAGAAAAGTCAACTCTCATTAACTTTCATTAGCATCCCCGTAGTATTGCTACTAACAGACCCTACTGCCGCCAGTAAGGGCGACGGGACCCTAATGGGCACCTCACCTCTCTCGTACTCCAGAGGGCATGCGAACGCCCAATTAGATATGGGGTGGTCACATCCAAACTACAAAAGAAGAGAGCACCTTATACCATATATCATGAGAGAACCGTACCGCGAGTAGTTCAGTGCCCCTTGGGGGTGCAGAAGGAAACGAGTTGTGCGAGGCACGCACAATCACAGGAAACGAAAAAAAGTGTCTAAAGTTTTTTCTTTAAGAAATCCCATCGTTGGCGAAGCCAGATACGCACTGAAAATTAAAAAAAAAATACCACGACCCACTACACGCACATACACATTTAACAAATAAACTGGAAAATAGCTACAATACCATCTCCAATACACCGCGTTATAAAACAAAAAAAAACAGGCCGTACGCATAAGATAATAACGCTAAAAACAATTTTAATTATTATGAAACAAATATATTTGTATATTTCCTAAGGGTAGATGAATATGTGGCACATTACGAAACTTGTACCTAAAATAAAAATAAATAAAATATCTCACGCAGCGCCTTAGGGCAAAAATATTACCACAATCATGGCAACAACGGACGCAGCCGAGGCACCAACAAGCAGTGCGATACCCATCAACTGGCCCGTCATTAGCTTCTGACCATCATTCAATCCGGGGGTTATAGGGCCGTACACCATCGAGAGAACAGACACCTGATGTGTCAACCCAAGAATGAACGAAAAGATATACGGACCGACGTGGCCAGGGATGTATTTGTAAATGCTAAGCATGAACGGTATGATCAGAAGAAATCGCACTATGGATCCGTACAACACAACTCGGCGGGGATACCTGAATGCTTCAAATGAGGTAGAGAACGAGCCAATACTGTTTCCAATGTTGTATACGAGGGCAGCAATCGTGGAAAACCAATCGTCGACACGGTCAATGGGGATGACCAAGCTTGGGAAGATAAAGATAGTCAGGAAGAAACCCAAGAAACATGATATCAGCATCATGCGGATGATTCTCACCACGGGCATGATGGGCGTCGCGGCAAGCTGCTCCGCCGTTGTCATACCGCCCTCCCCCTTGTTATCAACCTCACACTGATCCTCAACATCGGTGGGCTCCTTCACTTCCGTCGGAACATCGGCAACAGGCTGAGGTTCAACACCCTCGTCCTCCTGCTTCTGCTTCAAAACTCGGAATTCTGCCACGTGCTCCTGTGCATAGGAATTGTAGCGTAGCGACAACACCATTACCAGCGCAACTGCCATGATCAGCAGGGCCAACGAAAAGTAAATGTACGATTGTGTCAGCTGAGACTCGTAAGTGTTCTCCATCGAGACCTTGATGATGCACTGCATCGTCGACGTGAGCACACCGCAAATGGATATGCCAAACATAATCGTAGACATGAACTTCGATGGCATAGATGCCGCCAATGTATAGCTTGTGGCTTCCAGATATGACTTCCCCATGCCACCCAATATGGTCACGATCACAAAGAACACAATGGCAACGGTCTGCGACACTTTAATCACGGGTAACATGAGAACCACAAAGACCTCCAGCATCATGAACGTGATGGATAGGGCAAAGCGTAGTGAAAGTGACAGACGGCGAACGGTCGGGGTCAGCACAGTTGGCCCAATAAGAGACTGAGTCACAAGCGATATCACGTTGTAAAATGTGAGAATATTTGCCCAGAACAGAACAGAGTTCGGCTCGGCATTCTCATCGCCTGTGACGTATTTGTAGTAGTTCACCATGAACATGGGAGCCGAATAACGCGTGTTCAATGGCAAAAGGATGGACATGCCAAGAAGAAGACACGTCACGTACACGTACACCTCCGCTGAAGAGGAGAAGCCAAGAGCCATTGCGCTCGGTTTTCAGATCCGGTGAAGCTATCCAAAGACGAAAGGCCACCAAGAACAAGGAGAAACGACGTGTACTCACTATCACACTGGCACTCAGCTGTCCAACTTAAACGAAACGAACGCCCCACAGAAGTCTGAGAAGAGAGAGAAATGTAGGGAAAAAATATGTGAATTGAACAGTCAATGTATGTGTTGTTATGCAAGCACACGCGTATGTACGCCAACAAACTTCAAGTAATACCAGCACACATATGCATTGTTACCGTTACCAGCGATGTTACCTCTCGTGTCAGAATTATTTGCCGTTTTGAAAAGGCCGCGAAAGTGGATCCTGTCTACTAATAGAAACTTTCTAGCACCGCAACTCACTAGCACATGTTCCTCTTGTAAATAGCACAGGAAACTTCCCGGTGGCCGTTTAATATCAATCGTTTTAATAATAAGTAACAAGGGAAAAAATAAATAAAGGTGATAAATAAGGACCCGGAAGACGAACCGCGTGGAGAAAAGTCAACTCTCATTAACTTTCATTAGCATCCCCGTAGTATTGCTACTAACAGACCCTACTGCCGCCAGTAAGGGCGACGGGACCCTAATGGGCACCTCACCTCTCTCGTACTCCAGAGGGCATGCGAACGCCCAATTAGATATGGGGTGGTCACATCCAAACTACAAAAGAAGAGAGCACCTTATACCATATATCATGAGAGAACCGTACCGCGAGTAGTTCAGTGCCCCTTGGGGGTGCAGAAGGAAACGAGTTGTGCGAGGCACGCACAATCACAGGAAACGAAAAAAAGTGTCTAAAGTTTTTTCTTTAAGAAATCCCATCGTTGGCGAAGCCAGATACGCACTGAAAATTAAAAAAAAAATACCACGACCCACTACACGCACATACACATTTAACAAATAAACTGGAAAATAGCTACAATACCATCTCCAATACACCGCGTTATAAAACAAAAAGAAATCAGTATTTACAAGATTGTAAGAAAATACAAGAAAATAACTGGTTATGCTAAAGAAACACGGTCGTGTCACTTCAAATAGATGTTACACCAATACGGCTTCATAATCAAAAAGTTCCTTAAGGTTTACTTACGAATCTGAAAGGACGAAAGCGTCTTCAACCCACCCCCCGCTCGGGGCGGAGAGGGTTTGGGTGGGCTTTCTAAAACTTACACGTTTTGCGGAGAACTGTAAGAAATAAGGAATATTATTGATGGGATAATAAGATCAAAACCATTCATATCCCCAGCTTTCAAAATAATAATAATAATAATAATAATGTTATAACAGGGAGAAATTAAAAGGTAAAACACGAGACGCTTAGGTTAATAAATTGAACAAAAGAATACAACAAAAAGTAAAAAAAATCTCACTCAGCCTCACGCAGCGCCTTAGGGCAAAAATATTACCACAATCATGGCAGAAACGGACGCAGCCGTGGCACCCGCAAGCAGTGCGATACCCATCAACTGGCCCGCCATTAGCTTCTGACCATCATTCAATCCGGGGGTTATAGGGCCGTACACCATCGACAACACAGGAACCTGATGTGTCAACCCAAGAATGAACGAAAAGATATACGGACCGACGTGGCCAGGGATGTATTTGTAAATGCTAAGCATGAACGGTATGATCAGAAGAAATCGCACTATGATCCCGTACAACACAACTCGGCGGGGATACCTGAATGCTTCAAATGAGGTAGAGAACGCGCCAATACTGTTTCCAATGTTGAATATCAGGGCAGCAATCGTGGAAAACCAATCGTCGACACGGTCAATGGGGATGACCAAGCTTGGGAAGATAAAGATAGTCAGGAAGAAACCCAAGAAACACGATATCAACATCATGCGGATGATTCTCACCACGGGCATGATGGGCGTCGCGACAAGCTGCTGCGCCGTTGTCATACCGCCCTCCCCATTGTTGTCAACCTCACACTGATCCTCAACATCGGTGGGCTCCTTCACTTCCGTCGGAACATCGGCAACAGGCTGAGGTTCAACACCCTCGTCCTCCTGCTTCTGCTTCAAAACTCGGAATTCTGCCACGTGCTCCTGTGCATAGGAATTGTAGCGTAGCGACAACACCATTACCAGCGCAACTGCCATGATCAGCAGGGCCAACGAAAAGTAAATGTACGATTGTGTCAGCTGAGACTCGTAAGTGTTCTCCATCGAGACCTTGATGATGCACTGCATCGTCGACGTGAGCACACCGCAGAAAGATATGCCAAACATAATCGTAGACATGAACTTCGATGGCATAGATGCCGCCAATGTATAGCTTGTGGCTTCCAGATAACACTTCCCCATGCCACCCAATATGGTCACGATCACAAAGAACACAATGGCAACGGTCTGCGACACTTTAATCACGGGTAACATGAGAATTACAAAGACCTCCAGCATCATGAACGTGATGGATAGGGCAAAGCGTAGTGAAAGTGACAGACGGCGAACGGTCGGGGTCAGCACAGTTGGCCCAATAAGAGACTGAGTCACAAGCGATATCACGTTGTAAAATGTGAGAATATTTGCCCAGAACAGAACAGAGTTCGGCTCGGCATTCTCATCGCCTGTGACGTATTTGTAGTAGTTCACCATGAACATGGGAGCCGAATAACGCGTGTTCAATGGCAAAAGGATGGACACGCCAAGAAGAAGACACGTCACGTACACGTACACCTCCGCTGAAGAGGAGAAGCCAAGAGCCATTGCGCTCGGTTTTCAGATCCGGTGAAGCTATCCAAAGACGAAAGGCCACCAAGAACAAGGAGAAACGACGTGTACTCACTATCACACTGGCACTCAGCTGTCCAACTTAAACGAAACGAACTCCCCACAGAAGTCTGAGAAGAGAGAGAAATGTAGGGAAAAAATATGTGAATTGAACAGTCAATGTATGTGTTGTATAATCATTTCTTTTTTGCTGGTCCAACGACTTCTTTGTATTGGTTCATCTTTAAAGAAGAAAATGAAAAAGAAATCATTGATGACATGTGGCACTTCCCTATGCCTTTGCCTTTCGCTTGCCCGTGGCCTTTATCGTCTTGTGCATCTCGGCAGCGATCAGTTTCTCCTCCCGCTCCACAATCACGTTTTTGCGTAATCCCAGTTGCTTTGGGAGTGTCACTGGGACACTGGACATGTCCTTGCCGATGACGAAAATGTTAGAGGCGCGAGTGGCAAACTCATGACCAGCTGCATCCTTGAGCCGCGCGATGTCGAACGCACCAGGGTGGCGTTCGATTGAGACAATTTCACCAATACGACCTCGGTTGGCCCCGCCAGTAACCATGACAACCTTCCCGCTTCCAATCTTGATCAAGTCAGTTACCTTCTTCGCCTTCACGTCGTACAGCAATGTATCGCCACGACCCGTGCGGGGATCAGGGTACCGGATGCGGTGACCGTCGTGTGTCACAGCAACTGGGATGCGGCCGGTACCGGTGTAGACGTTCACAACCTTCATCATCTTCATCCCCGCCTCGGCTTCACTGACACGCACGAGCACAAAGCGTCCCTTGACATCATACAGGATACGAAAGCGATCGCCGGTCTTGGGAATCTCCACAACATCCATGAAACCAGCAGGGTACTTACCATCCTTGCGGGGCTTGCCATCAACACAGACAAGGCCCTGGCGGAGGATCATCTGCGCTTCATGGGCATTCAGAGCATACTTCAGCCGGTTGCGGATGATGATAAGGAGAGAAAGGCATTCGCGCAGCTTATGGGGACCAGCGCGTGGACGAGGAGCAAAAACGCCCGTGAGCTTGCTAAGCATCCAGTCCTTGGGAGCATAGAGGCGCTTCAGGTGCTTCTTGGCCATTACGATAAGTCTTGTGCCCCACCTATTCATCAGAGAGTAGAAAAGTGTGACGACAGTAAATAATAATATTTTAGCGTGTGTTATCATTGGTGTTAAAAACATCACAGCGAGCTTTATCACACTGTACCTCACTTTATGTGGTGATTAACCATTCCGAATTCAAATGAAAGTAAATAATCAGGAAAAGCATGTAAATCAAAAAAGGAAACAAGAATCAATAGGTAGGCACCGTGAAAGTATCAATAAATCATTGATGACATGTGGCACTTCCCTATGCCTTTGCCTTTCGCTTGCCCGTGGCCTTTATCGTCTTGTGCATCTCGGCAGCGATCAGTTTCTCCTCCCGCTCCACAATCACGTTTTTGCGTAATCCCAGTTGCTTTGGGAGTGTCACTGGGACACTGGACATGTCCTTGCCGATGACGAAAATGTTAGAGGCGCGAGTGGCAAACTCATGACCAGCTGCATCCTTGAGCCGCGCGATGTCGAACGCACCAGGGTGGCGTTCGATTGAGACAATTTCACCAATACGACCTCGGTTGGCCCCGCCAGTAACCATGACAACCTTCCCGCTTCCAATCTTGATCAAGTCAGTTACCTTCTTCGCCTTCACGTCGTACAGCAATGTATCGCCACGACCCGTGCGGGGATCAGGGTACCGGATGCGGTGACCGTCGTGTGTCACAGCAACTGGGATGCGGCCGGTACCGGTGTAGACGTTCACAACCTTCATCATCTTCATCCCCGCCTCGGCTTCACTGACACGCACGAGCACAAAGCGTCCCTTGACATCATACAGGATACGAAAGCGATCGCCGGTCTTGGGAATCTCCACAACATCCATGAAACCAGCAGGGTACTTACCATCCTTGCGGGGCTTGCCATCAACACAGACAAGGCCCTGGCGGAGGATCATCTGCGCTTCATGGGCATTCAGAGCATACTTCAGCCGGTTGCGGATGATGATAAGGAGAGAAAGGCATTCGCGCAGCTTATGGGGACCAGCGCGTGGACGAGGAGCAAAAACGCCCGTGAGCTTGCTAAGCATCCAGTCCTTGGGAGCATAGAGGCGCTTCAGGTGCTTCTTGGCCATTATTCAGGTTCCTTCTACCGCAGTGGTAAGATTAGATTTTTGTAGTAAGTCATAATGTCAGGGCAAAGGGTTAGTTTTTTCGGTATAAAAGAAACAGGAATTACGTTATTTCTCGTGGATACATCAGGTGTATTTTATACTTAAGCAGGGACATTGCTAAATTTTGATTTGTAACGCGATAGGGTTGAAAATAAATGCTGATATACTCTTAAGCTATCATATCAAAAGACTTGATAAAAAAAAAAAAAGACATCCAATCGAAGACTTCCCGACTGTAATGTATGAAGGGGGGGACGAAAACGGAAATTCTCCTTTCGCAACAATGATTAGTGCTTCTTAGAATGCGTTATGTAATACCCCATGTATATAAACGATGACTTCGTAAAAAAAGATGATCACATCAAGGGGGTACCTAAGACATTTGGTCTGTGTCGCTCCTTACTTGGCGTCTAATAATGGAAAAGAGCACAGGCGGGCTGCCGCGTTTCTGTGATCTGTCGTGACAGTCACATGTCATCGCACCATCCTTTTTCCCACCTCCAGATGATGCCGTTGTGTTCGGCGCAAGCTGACGCAAGTCGACCGTTACAACTTCACGGCGAACCGCATTACAGACAGAGAGAAACTCATCAAATCCAAAAACGAGATTCTCTGTTACGCTTGGTCTCCCTCGACCTTTTACAATGTCCCACTGTAAGCCACTTGTCTCACATTCGAGCATCCTGCCATAGTTAATGAGGCCACAGGTCTTGCCCTCATACTGTGGCTGCCAAACAATTTGCGTCCAGCCATTAGGTTGGCAAGCGAATACCGTATTGGTTGAATCCACCAACACAACGTGGGCCTCATCACTCGCAGAAAACATTGTAGACACAGCTCCCATTTCGTGATCAAAGCGGCCGCCGAAAGCGCCAATGGCGACGAATGTAGGTAGCACGACGGCCTCGACGCGACTAGCCTCGAGACAAAGTTCACACTCCCTGGCATCGTCATTGTCACTGCCATTTGTCTGCATACCGACGGCCCTACCGCCAGTTTTCAGAAGTTTTGCACCGTCGGCTGATCGAAGAACAGGCGGTAAAATAGCAGCAGGTCCGTCAGAGTGATACCTGCACAACCGACTAAGTAGCATCAGTGATTTCTTGAAGTCTGTTGTAAGCTGACAGCGTAACTGCAACCAGGGTGGAGAGAGAAGCAAACCGGTATTCTCACCGCGCATCCCTTCCCACTCGCCAAAAGAAGCATCTTGAATTTTTCCATTGATTTCCAAGAAGTGTGCGGCCGTAAATTCGCTTATCCGACGTATGGTGTCAATCACTTCAGTAGGTATGTCGTTCACAGTATCATAACCACCTTCAGGTGTCGATGGAGGTTTCTGGCAACCGTCCAGCTCGTAGGACGATGTGTAGGAGTCCATGTCTCCTATGACCGCATCGCACAAGGGAAAGTAACCAAACAAATGAAAGCAATTCCGTTGAAGTTGTTGCCTCTTCACGTATGCTTTGAGAACGGGATAAGCCCCGTCGGCACAGATAAAGTAGCACCGACTGGAAGATGTCACCTGTTTAGGGTGTGCATTGGTGTACCGCTTCAGTATCAGAAGTCGAAGGTACTCTTCGTACTCCCAGGGGCCACTGGAGGGATTATTGAGAAGCACTACCCCGGAGACTTGATCTGCTGTCTCATAGAAATCGTGCTGAACGACCCTACGCCTTATGTTTGAACCGGAACCGATCATTTCGAACGTGCTTTCTCTTAATAAATACGGTTAGTAGCCCTTTTTAACTGAAGTAATGAAAGAAAATTGGCTAAGGATGATCCATCTCGTTGCAGAGTTCAAGGGATAACGGACATACGCACAGCCTCACCGTGACCACAGTCCTTGAGATACTTCTAACTTATCTTATTGGCCTCATGTTCCTACTAATTGTTCTCTTCACTCTTCAAAAACACGCTTAAAGTTACCCACTAAGCATGTCGCAAGCATGGTGGGGCCAGAGCACTCTTTGTTTCAATAATCTTTCTTCAACAACCTACCATTCCCCCTCTTATGCTAACCAGTCGTTTACTAGTTCGATTTCATTTTGGCACCCCCCTTTTATTATCCCACAGCCCTGGAAAAGGAAAAAAGCGCACACGTTTCTGATGTATAGAAATGAACGTTAAGAATAATTCAAAATTGGAAAGTCAATCATTCTGCGTTGCTGGAGAGGAACCTCACAACCACTTCCGAATCACGTGCTGCCCACTTCGCGTTATTACGGAGTCCCTCTATTCCCTGGTGGAAGCTGCGCGACATACCAAATTTTCCTTCGTCATCAAGGTTATTCCAAAATGCTTCCATTTCATCAGCCAAAGCTGCATCCGCACCCTTCTCCAAGAATTTTAAGGCCCTCCCAAGTATAAGCCCAGGTAACTCCTTACCTAACCTTGGCCATATTTTCTTTAGTTCATTCACATACTGCCTGACCCTTTCAGCACTGGTGACCAGTGCCCCAAGAATTGCCAACACGTCCTGACTTCGGACCTTCCCAGATAGGGAGTAGTGAAAAAGTTCACTTACCGCATTGTCAACCTCCGAGGAAGCAAGCGCCCGTAGGTAATGGGTCCGCTCCATTGCATCTGTGCTCTTCTCGGCAAGTGACTTCAACTCTTCCAAAGCAGAAACTCCGCTCAACTTTGCATGGTTAGCGTACACGGTATACCGCAGATCGGAAGAAATGGGCACTGTTGCACGATCTGCATACAGTTTGCAAGCATAAGCAACCGCTTCCTTATCTCCGGACACCACGAGTCGATCAAACAGACAGCTTCGTAACTGTGCCACACGGTTGTCATCACCAGGCCTTGGTACATAACCAATTTCAGCCATGGCACCTGAATACAGCTTACAACAGAAAGCATTAAGCGAATCCACGGCACCTTGACCATGTATCGACACAATCATTCTTAGCTCTTTCTCCACGTCGATGATAGTGCACCACACACTGTAGTCGTCTTCCCCAGTGTATGACAAAAGAAGCTTGAGAACGTCAAGTGTGCTGCAGTAGCCAGCACGAGCAAAAGCATGATAATCCGAGACGATAGAAAGTCTGTCAACGGAAGACAAACTCTTCGACGAAATGGCCGGAAGTAGCTTATTGAACAGACCTTCACTCTGGTAAAGAACGCGGCAGAAAGCTGACTGCTCACTGTTCACCTTTATCCATGACTCGTGCTTAAGTGTAATCACATCATCTCGCTTACCAACAACGCAGCGCTGAACTCCCTCTGGAGTCGATATGAGCAACGGAATTTGCCACACTGTCTCATCTTCGGCAGGTGTAGCATCACCAGTAGAAAGAAAGCGCTTCTGTGTGATGCCCAAACCTGTTTTGCTTGAAGTAACAATAAGATAAGGATAGCCTTGGCATCCGGTCCAATTTTCCAGTATAGGTGCCAAGGGCTTCCCGGCAGCATTGCCAAGAAAATTCCATAGATCCTTTGTTGTTGCGTTTTTATAAGCAAAGTGCTTCAAATACTCGCTCATTCCCTTCTGGAAGGCCTCCTCTCCAATGAAGTTAACTGCCATGCGCACAATACTTCCACCCTTACTGTAGCTAATGGCATCAAAGATGTCGTCAATTTCCTGAGCAACCATAACATCGACTTCAACAGGATGTGAACTGCGCATAGAATCCAGCTGAAAAGCGCGAGTACCTTCATCATGAACGAATTGAGTAAAAACGTGCCACTCGGGAAATATCTTATCGACGGCCCAGTATTCCATGAACGTAGCAAACGATTCATTAAGCCATAGCTCTTTCCACCACTGCATTGTCACAAGGTTTCCAAACCACTGGTGGGCCAATTCATGCGCAACAACCAATGCAACGTAGTACACTTGAGAGGCACTGGATTCAGAATCGCATAATAAAGCCGTCTCGCGATATGTTATGAGGCCCCAGTTTTCCATTGCACCTGCAGCAAAGTCCGGGATGGCCAAAAGGTCAACTTTAGGAAGCACATAATTCAGGCCGAAAAACTTTTCATACAGTGGCAGCACCTTACAGGCTACGTCCAGAGCAAATGGGGCTTTCGCTTTCTTGCCTTCAGGTGTGAATACACGAACAAGTGTCTCCTCTACGTCACCGTTTGGTCCTTTATGAACTTTTTCAATGCGCTTTTCGATGGATTCAAACACACCAATTGTCCAAGCAAGGAGATACGTCGACATCTTTGGCGTGGGTTCGAAGTACCAACGAGTTTTCCCGTCAACAAACTCCTTTTTGGAACTGGGTGTATTGGATAACACCATGAGGTCCGATGGGGCTGTAATAATCATTTCAAACACAGCTTTCACCTCAGGCTCATCCCAGCAGGGAAGCGCTCGCCTAGCATCAACAGACTCAAACTGCGTGGTTGCCATGTAAGCGTCCTTTCCATTAACAGTATACTTACTTCTATAAAAGCCAGCCAGTTTGTCATTTATAGATCCTGTGTAGTTAATGGAAAGTATGGCTTCTCCTTGAAATGCCTTATGTAATGGAAATGTTGCCTTCATGCCAGTTTTGTCAAGAACAATGTTATCGATAGGTATCTCCTCTACCTCCGATACTTCCTTTTTGGTCGTCAATGTGACTTTCAGAAATGTCAACTCATTGTAGTTAAGAGTAATATTTTTCTGTGGCTCTACTGCGATAATTTGTATTTCAACGTGTCCCGTAAAAGTAAATTTTTCCAAGTCAGGAGTTATGCTCACCTTGTAATGATGTGGCCTTGGATCACTTGGGAGAACATCACGAGTTCCGGGCATTTGTTCCACAATGTTTACGTTTCTTCCGCTTTTATATTCCTTTGTTTTCTTTCAAGTAAATTTAAATAATAAATATGGTTTACAGCTTTACGTGTGCTTTAAAAAGGTGTGTCTTTGGGGAAAAACGGACAAATGAAATGCAAAGAATAGTGGTCGTGTGTTTATCCAGATGGGAGAAATAGGCAAGTGTACTGTGAAAGCAGAAAGAAACAAGAGTTTGTACAGCTGGAAAGATCAATTACCAACTACAAGAACACAGTTGGCAAACAAACACTAATAATTGTAATAAAAGGGTGGTACCAAAAGTGGCCCACCTAACACCAACATCGGATATTCTAAGCTCCTAACAAATGCCCAAATGGTACCCGACAACAAAAACAGATATATAATAATATCATAAGTTTTTTTCAGAGTAAAAATACTTCCTTCGTATTTGTTGATATTTCGCCGGCACCACCATCGGCACATTTCACCAACTACCCTTCATTACTCCGAGGAAGGTGAAGCTACCCGCCTATACCCCAAAGGGTAGCAGCGTCTATCTTATATTTGCATCCATAAACATATATGTGTACATGTATGAAAAGCAGTCAGGTGACTATATAATAGTATAGCCATTTCATCATGAAAGAAGAATATGTGACACACACGGGGAAATATTTCATGTAATGAGATGATACCGCGGAGCTTTTCGGTAACTGTCATTACTACAATTTATTTATTGGTTGATCCAAGGAAACTCAGTGAACTAACTTCAAATCTCCTCACTAAAAGCTGTGTCAACTAAGTATAGCAATAGACGTATCTCAAAGACTGCCAATATGTGCTGTTAAGGGGGAAAAAGAAAAAAACGTCCGATTATTAACAACCAAATCGCAAAAAGGAACCACCCTATATACACAGCGCCTAGGGACATGATAATTCCTCCTGCAATGAAAATATTCGTCGTATGCCCGAAAAAAAACAAAAAAACAATGCGAACACCGGACCTTGCGAGGAGCAATGGGCGACCATGAATTAAGGTAGCAACAGTCCAACGATTTAAAAGAACGAAAATAATATATAAAAAAAAGTAATGTGTATGTATTAAGAGCAGTAGCACTTACGCTACAAGAGAAAAAAACGTACCTATATGGCGTGTATATACGCAAGAGAAATGTGCAAATATTACACTTCATTAGTGACGAACGACAGAGCCCCGAAAACGAAACCAAGAAATAGCAAATTCATGTTGAAATGCTCGCAAGCAACTATACAAATGACATGCCACTAGAGCGGTCAACATGATCAATACGAAAGAAACAGGGAAAATAACAGCAATGCTTTAAAATATATGGTGATGATGCCCTTTTACACTTACGAATATTCAACTCCAAGAGGCTCCATGCTATATTCACCCCGAAAATAGTCGTGATACAGTTAGTGGAAAAAAGATAAAAACGTACTGGGAACAACATAATGATGCCATCAGACCCGGACTCACCTTGGATGTCATGCGGGCCAATCTTTATCATATCATTTATAGTTTTGCACAAGTCCAAGTGGATGAAAAAATATAAGATATCATAATTATGTAACATAACGACGGTGCTTGCGCACCGTAACTTCGGCGACGTTTCCCAATTTCAGGGGAAGTCAACTGAACATGAAACACCCGAAAGCGCAAATGATAACAAGTAAGCATGGTAAGGTGAAAAACCATCAACGCCAGGCCACAATCCATTACAGCGTCGTTGTACCCTCCATAGGTCATGAATCCTTTTACATAACCAAATCATTGCAGAGAGTTAAAAGGTTCAACCGACTGTGAAGATTCGTAAAACAAAGCACAGCGCGATATCTAGATCCCCATAATAATAGTAGACACATTCATCATCCGACTACCTTGGCACAAATGTCTTTTAAAGGGGTGAGAGCGGAAATCCAGCAAAAGAACTCACTGCCCAACGGAGCGATCAGCTGATTAATCATCAGTGACATCAGGGTGGTGTTCGGTAGGGGGTGACATAACCTGTGCGCGTCACTCCGGCGGTAATGCAGCTTTTTTTTATCCGCCAGGTAGTACAACTGCCATTTCAGTAGTTGACGACATTCGCATAGCACCATATTTCTCTGCATCTGGGTCTGTAGCAAATTTGGTCTCGGTCATATTTAATTACTTCTATAACCGACATGTACTGCGTCTCAGTAAGTATATATATAATCAATGACATCTAATCATTATACAGAGAGGGAAAAACATTAAATATCCCAAATAACTTTATCACAACTCCCATACTATCCAAAGGTGCTCCAACTCTTCATCTCGTCAATACACTGTCCATCAAGTTGCATTTCACTCACTCTTAACGCTCAATCATCTGTACCATCCAAAAGGAAGAATACTGTTTTCGAGGAGGAGCGAGTCTTGCCGAAGTAAACAACACCATTATCGGCTGATTCCATAATATAATTAGCACAGAAATTTTAAACACCACCTAGGATTAGAAAAAAGAAAGCGATAAGGGGTTGGAGGTGGGCATGTCTATTTATTATTCATGATTCACCACGTGTTTGACAAAGCACAATTGCCGCTAAAGCACTCCGGCAGTTAAGTGCTGAGTTAGCAAAAGACACTGTGTTTAACCCCAGAAATGGGTCCGGTCCTGGTAAAACAATATAGAATCTGGCCACCGACACCTCAGTAATATGGAAAGGATAGCCTACCCGAAGCGAAGGTACAAAGTGGTGCTGCTAGAAGAAAATAAGGTAATATTCTCTGCGTTGGTTTCAAACCGGCGCTCCTAGATACAAAGAACAACAAATCATTGACCTATCACTTTAATAATGATAATAATAATAATACCGACAAGTTACGACACCAGTAGACCCTAGTGTTGGTGCTCTGAAACCATAAACTTTCCAAAGTGTACGCTTAAATAATAATAATTATTATTATTATTAAACAAAAGGGGTTTCCTGTATTTAACTTCATGACCGCGCTGTTTACATATTGTAACGCCAACTCCTTTTATCCAAAAGCACTGAGATAATAATAATCGTTCGGAATTGAGAAGTGATAAGACATACACATTCACACGCGCCTGTAGCTATTCAATTTGGAATGTTCACCACCTTTGTAGAACCCCATTGCCCATAAGCTAAAGAAATAAAAAAAGAAGACAAGGTGTGTGGCAATATAGAAGGGTCTCCACCATAGTTATCTTGTCATTAAGCATGACAAAATTTAAAAAAAAGGGCTGCCCGCTCTTCTTGAACAATGAACTGAGTGCATACACTTGACGTGAAGTTGATACACTGTACAAGAGAAGAAAAAAGAGGTAGAGCTAAGCAGCAACACAGTAAGAAAGTTCAGCCAAACAAATTGACTTATTGGAAAATAAATCCGTGTGACCGGACATATGGGAAAGACACTACTAGTGACAAAAAAAGTCAAGCTTCAGATCTACAAACTATGACAAGTGGATTCATCCCGGGACGTAGAACGCATGCACCATGCCGCGAAACTGAGCCCATGAGTAAACAGGGCCCTTGGCCGCACAAAAAACAACGTCAAGGAGTACACCACGAGGGGTTAGGGTACTTTGAGATTCCACCTTCGATACATCGCGCAACACCAGCCACCCTCCCCCACCTTGCTCCCCGAATTGGACAGAACATACACACCCGAGAATACCGTAGTGTGGGCTCCCGTCTCTTCAGGGCTGACCACCTACGGGCCGGGCATTTGACAACTAAGATGTGCATACGTGAATGCCCCACGCCACACTGACGGCGGCGGCCTCACAGGCGACTAACCATACGAATCAAAAAGCGTGGCCGTAGCTCACCACTCCAGGAATCCTCGTTAACACCACCGTCCTTGGTGCAAGGAAGAAAAACTCAGCGGCTTGAAACACGGAACCCCAGATATGAGGCGCACGAACAATATGATGAGGAGCAGGGCGAGGCTATCAAACGCAGCGGCACCAGGTCTGCGAAGAAAATAAGGGAGGCAATAACGTAACATGCAGTCCGACCTATGAACAGGTGTATGAGTGCAGTGAGGTACAATAACAACTTCGTTGTTTCACTCCACAGTCACGCCGGTGCCATCAACTCCACCCACGATGGCTGGCGACCCCAGCGGCTCGCCCACCTTTCCAGGGTAGGTTGTATTTGTTCCTTCCCTTCGCCAGGAACTGCTAACCCAAGAACCGCGTCGAAGAAGTAGTAATCCTCAGCGACAGTAATACCCCTTTCACCGTGCATCTCCCCTACGCAATAACCTGAGTTTCCTTCGGCAACCATTTCTCTCAACCCCAGGGGAAGAACGGTGGTACTCCAACACCAACCTCTTCCAACCGCACTCTCACCCACAGTTTAACAAGGAAACTCTTGGCTTCCTGGGCGCTAAACGCGAAGAGTTGACTCCTGGACACCGCCCCATCTAAAGCAGCATCTTCCCAAACGCGAGTAGAAACTGTCCCGCCAGGGCTACCCTTGGCAACGCCGGCCACATCGACGTGGTGCTAAGGTCCGGCACCCTGCCCAGGTGAGACCAAGAGTCAATGCCACGAGCAGGCCACTCTTGGGATTCAGCCGCAGACATTGACGGCAGCCAGAATGAAAACTAGTGCACTGCAGCATCACTGGCTCTCTTGGGTGAACGAACATTGTTCACCGCTCTCCTGCACGTGCGTGCGTGGCGGGACATTCATTTGCTGGTTCTTCCTGCTGCTGATGAGCGGCGAAATCGAGCAGGACCCATGAAGTTTTTGATGCCCGGTGGATATTATCAACGAATGGGGTTTTTCCCGGCCGAAGCGGTTTCATTTGGGCCATGTGAAACTTTGCCTCTTTGATACACGAGACACAAATTAGAAATGTGGAAAGCGTTAATTTCAGTTTTACTGATTTCCAACGTGTCTGGCTGGCTCCCACAACCGAGTGTGGAAATGGGTCCGTTTTCGTCTGTGAAGGCAGACAAAATCGAAGGAACGAGTTATCCGACACATTTGCGACATAGCGCTTGAGGTCGGGCACACGACCATGCCCCACCTGATGGCTATGCACGGCTACAACAGACTCAATGCGAGGGGAATGTTTTCATGTTGGGTGTGCAAACAGCCGCTCAAGGCATGTGCCAGCATGGTGCGGCACATGATTGGGAGACACGAGTGCATTAAACTCCCCAAGCCCGCAATGCGACTGAATAGGAGGAGCTGAGAGGAGGAGCAGGCGGATGGCGATGGAATGGTGCGGTGACTCGAGTAATAGGGGACAGAGGCATTGCTGACGAGGCACATGGTGTTTCCGGGCCCCGCACAGTGAATGGCGGCACTTGAGGCGCCTGAGGACGTGGCTGCAGGGGCAGAGAGGAGGAGAGGAGAGAGTGTCAGATACACGAGGCTTGCCGTGTTCAAGCGGGAACTGGGGCGTTGTGCTACAGGTATCGGATGCCTGAGGTGCGGTCGGCCGAGGAAGGGCACCACGAGACGGGCCGCGTGAGGCGACTGTTCAAGCATTTTGTTTGTGAGAAGCAGCGCGCCCGTTCGAAATGAAGCAGACACGTGAAGGAACAGCACCCTGAGGCTGGAGAGGATAAGACAAGGTCGGCGCTAAATACTCTGAGATGGGAATCACCTCGAGAGGAACGCAAAGGAGGGCGCGAAAATGTAAGGGACCAGGGTGGAGAAGGTCAGCGGGGAGGTGATTGCCGCCGAGTCCTGCGAGCTTGTGTGTCGAGTGGTACTCGAGGCGGCACAAACCGAAGTGGTAGAAACAGAGGCGAGGCTTTTGAACAGCAGCATAATAGAGTACAGCACGGGTAAGTGACGGCGCCGTCAATGGTACAAAAAGTGGTTTGGGTAAAGGTTCCTGTTTCTCCACATGGAGAAGCCGCAGAGACGTGTTAGACGAAGTAAGGACAAACTGGGCCATGCGTAGAGAACCCAAAGAAGACGGAGGAAGCAGCAAGGGGAAGATTGTGAGAACGGCGGCTTGAGAAGGAGCGAACGTTGAGCGAATGTGCAGGCTGAGCCGGGAGGAATGCCCATAGCGAAAGCCGCGAGGAAGTGTATGCGAGAGGAGGACACGAGCTGTGGACGGCCAACACCGCAGCAGCGAAGTAGATTGGAGCCGAAGCAATCGTAACCGGATGACAAGCGGGGGTACAAAGCACTTCAAGAGGTATGTGGGAGACTAGTCAGTCGAGTAGATCTCCTGCACATGGTGAAGTCCCACCCCCAGCGACAACCTGGTCATATGAGGCCCCTCTTCTTTGGAGACTAAAGGCAAGAAGGAGCAACACATGAGGACAGTGGCGGAAAGGAGTATGAGGTGTGAGGAGAGCATGTGAGGCAGAACGCGGCCATGAGGGAATTCAGCTGTGCGAGGTGCTGGAAGTGGTTAAAGACACGATCGACGCTGACAGTTCACAAGGATGCACCATCCGAAGCAGGACAGACTCGAGTGAAATGCCGGAGGGCAGCACGAGAAAGTTGAAGGTGGCGAAGGACGAGATCGGCTGTCCTGGGTGCCTGAACAAGTTCGTGAGCAGAATCGGCGTGGTCAATCACGTGCGTCATGCACACGAATGCTCGAAAGGAAAAAAAAAGAAACATTCACATGCTAGAGTGCCAGGAGCCGTCGGCTCACCTCCTCGAATACCCTCCCTGAGCCAGCAGAGAGAGTCCTTGGGACTAAAAAAAACGGTGCAGCAGATGTTAAGCAGTGATGAGAACCTGTTGGCGTTTCTTCCAGCACCCTTCATGCTCCAAGTTCAGCCAAAAAGCGCCACCATGTACAGGAAGAGACAAGCTAAAACCTTCCCCTCTTTGTTAGTTTGTAGTTTGCTACTAACTTTTCCCTTTCGCGGGACTCCTTGACGAGAAGTCTGGCCTTGATGAAGGCGGGAGTTGGCGCACGGAGAGTACGGCGGTGAAAGGGTACTTGCACGCCGTTCTGTCTGGTCACTGGGGTGTCAGGAGGATTCTAAAACTATGCATCTTAACCACGTAAAGATAGAAGCATACACAAAAGACAATGACACACAACGAAGTGCAAAACCCTGGTGAAACAGTTTAATTATTCAATTGAAAAAACGCCACTCTGGAATTCACTTCCGTTTCGAATGTAATTCGAAAACTAACTCGTTCCCTCACGCTCAAAGTGTCTTAGACTTCCACTCAAAGGACCGATTATGTAATAAACACCAATTTGTGATGTGACCGCGGGACGCGGGGCAGCAATTCGGCTCACAACAGCGGAATCAAATCAGGGCATCCACACGAAAGCGAGTCCCGTCCAATTCATGGATGTGAAGGCCTCGAGTTCCAATAACATGCTACAGCTCTTCACGCCCAAAAACACAGGGGCACACCACTGCGCGCACGGTCCCGCCAACAACCTCACAATTTCCCTTCACCGCTCGACCATACGCGGCATCAAAAGCCATTCCTGCAGCCACACACGATTTCAATAAATCAAAATGAAGTCAACCAACGTATTGCCTCAATACTCACCCGACAATTCCCCGCTGCCATGTCACTATCAAGAAACAAAGGTGTGGAATCAAAGGGAAGACTAAGGGGAAACAGCAATTACAGGTCATCAGCGGCTGCATACTATTTCTTCCGGTCCTCTAGAAGGGCATATTAAAAGCTTAACAATAATTCTCCAGCCGCGGGGCTACAACACATCAATAAAAACTGTTTCACTCTGCAGCCTCGCGATTGTAGTACAACAGCTCCTCAGCTTTTTGAGGTTGATCTTTGTCGGTCATCATTTGGTTATTGAGACGCTGTCAGTACCACGAGCATTTGGCAGAAGTTCCAAGCAATTTTTGCGGCATGAACTTCACTGTTAATACCATTCGCCAAAAAGCGCACTAGAGCTTCAGGGTTATAGCTGAAAATACAGCTGAGCGTAAGTGGGCCATGGACTCGCTAACTTGTTTCCTGCTGAGCAGCTCCCGTAGAGTTTCGAGGTGTAAGGATTGGCACTCTGGTTAAGGTAAACTGGAGTCCGAATCGTTCCACGAAAAGCAAAGGTTGTTCATCAATTAAACGTGACGACGTACCCCATCCATGTTTTTATAGGCTTCAGGACATCAGTATTTGGTGGATTGGGGCTTACTAGGTTGAGAAAACCAAGGGCGCCGCGCAAACGATGACATGCCAACTCCCCAGAAAAAGTACCACACATGGCCACGAAGTGTTTAGTTCTCAGTACCCACGGGGTGGGAACCGCCACGAGGCGCCAACAGGGAATGAAGGCCAATACCCAGACGGCGTGCGGCGCATCGAGGACAGTGAGCTCGGAGGGGTTAGGGATACTGCCCCCCAAATAATTACATCCGTAGGTCCGAGGCACGCCTCGGAGGTCACGTTCTGAGTAACTGCATACCCCACGGTGTTGCGAAAAAATGCAGCCCCTCCCGCTGCAGCAGATCAGAAAGTGTGCGGAGGGACGGGCCATCACCGAATGGGGAATACGCATTACTTCGCGAGGCGTCGAACATAACACCGCCCCTCACGGGTTTCCACCCGTCAGGACCTCTGGCGTCAAATGGGGCGTAAGTTGTGGGTGCTGGGATACCCACCATGCCCCTCGTGGTTTTCACCACTCAAAATAATCGGTATAAAAGGATTAGAGCCTGGGGATATTAGAAGCCCAGCACTCCTGAGATTGAGAGGCCTTTCTAAGTCACTCACCATGGATCTAAGAAAGTTCTGATGCCTCGTGACAACGGTTGACCGCGTGCACGGCCCCTAGCTGAATTAAGCACCGAAAGCCCCATTAAGGTGGAGGATGTTCGCGATACATCATTGAGAGGACAAGTATTCTAATGATGCTGGAGACTCGGGTGCGACATCTGCCAACAAAACGGAGGGGTTCGCCCCATTTGTGACGGCGAGCATTGACGCCAGCACCAAGCTAACCAGAACACCATACGAAGTTAGGATTTGAGGTGGGCCACTAATGGATTGCACAATTTAAGATACAGTGCCGGGGATATGGCAGGTTTTGTTCGTACCACGCGGAGGGCAGATGCTTCTTGTCGTCCTTTGCGTGGTACGAGGGCTCCGGTGAGGGTCGTCCAATGTGGTGAAGGGTGTGACCCTGACAGCCCTCATACAGGGCACCAAGCGCGTTAGTGAGGGTGTAGAGTTTAATGTGGCATTCGCTAGAGCGAAGCGAACCCTAGTCACATCTTATAAAAAATGTCACACGTGAATGGTTTTGATCTTATTATCCCATCAATAATATTCCTTATTTCCTACAGTTCTCCGCAAATTATGTAAGTTTAAGAAGGTTCGCCCGACCCAAACCCTCTCCGCCCCGAGCGGGGGGTGGGTTGAAGACGCTTTCGTCCTTTCAGATTCGTAAGTAAACCTTAAGGAACTTTTTGATTATGAAGCCATATTGGTGTAACATCTATTTGAAGTGACACGACCGTGTTTCTTTAGCATAACCAGTTATTTTCTTGTATTTTCATATTTATGGTGAAGGAAGTTAGGGTCTAAATTATTCCGAAAGCCTGGGGTATGAAAAGCGCTTTATTTCTGCAGAGAATCGGCGTGGAAGTCCAGGTCTGGACTGGCGTCGCTACGGCGAGGTACGCCTTCCAGGGCCACCACCAGGAGCATGACATCGTCATGCTGGGACATTCACGTGGCTGTACTTGGCGCGTCGCCAAGCACCATTCCAACTCGGTTCGGTATGATGCTGAACCCTAAGTTCCTTTTGTGTGTGTGAAGGTACTTGATTTGCTCTGCCGCGTTAGCTGCAGCAAGACCACCAAGGGTGCAGATAATGAAGGGTAGACAAAGGAGATTCATCGCGCACTCCGGGGCTGCCGGTAGGTCATGGAAAAGGAAAGAAAAATAAATATGGAAAAGCGAAAGGAATGTGTTGACATAAACACTTAAGACGAGGTAAAAATTTGTCACCGACACTTTGTAAACGCAGGAAGGGGGAGCTACCGATGAGGAGCGCCTCTCACCACAGCCGCAGTGCATCAGCTGTTCTTGCGGTCCTCCTTGTATGCATGAAGCATTCTTTCCGCACTGGCAGATGCTTCGTCAGCCAGCTTCTCTCGCTCGCGTCGTTGTAGGGTGCGGTCTTTTAAATACTGCTGCCTTGCCACCGCTACGGCCTCCTCTAACTCCTCTGCACCTTTACCTGTCGCTGCCGACATGCTTGCAAAGGGGATGCTTTCGTAGAAGCCGTGCGTAAAGAGTGAGAGGGACTGCACGAGAGTGCCGGCGTAGGCCCCCTCTGCGGCGTCGTTCACGGCGTCCGCCAATGCATCAGGGTCCTTCATCCAAGACACAGCAACATCTGACGAGACGACGTCAGTCTTGTTGAATACCAGGACGAGTGGAAGCTGCTGTTTGAGCATGATGCTGCTGGCGTAGAGCATGGTGCTCATGAATGTCTGCGTACTGGCGCAGCGCGCAGTGTCGGCGACGAACAGTAATGTTGTTGGCCACGTTGCTGCAAGGGACTCCGCGATGATTTGGCCGGAGGCGGACCACGTGAACACTTCAATCTGTCCTGGTGTGTCGATCACAATCCACTCGAGGCCCTCCTTCTTTTCAAGGATGCTCATCACCTGGTAAAACTTTGTCGCAAAAAGATTAAGCGATGTCATGATGGCGCCGTTGGGGCCCAGTCGATATTCCTTTATGACTTCCTTGTAATTGACTGAATCGCGAATGTCAATGTTGGCATTATAGGGCACCTCCGCGACAGCGGGATCCAAGTTGATGAAGTACGACTTCTTTCCCTTCGCCGCAGTGTAGTGCTGAAGCCTGTGAACTAGCGTGGTCTTTCCGGTACCCGCCATCCCCACCACGAGGATGACCGTCGGCTTCGCATCTTCTGACATGGGCACGGCCCGTGAAAAAGAAAAGAGACCTGACTATTTAGAACGTGCGGGGAAATGTTAAGATGGATACGAATGATTTACGAAGGCGAGGACAGGTCGGGTTCGTGCAGAATGATTACACAGGTATGCGTCCATAAGACGAATAATAACAAAACGTACAAGGTTTCCTTACTCACGCCAAGCCCGACATCTCAGTCTAATGCGAATGGAAGCAGAGCCTCCACTTTTGCCACCTCGGCTGCGAGCTTATTTTCATCGGGCCAGTTCTTCTTCAGAACCTGCCACTCACGCCGCACCCTGCCAAGGAAGCGGATCAGGTCGTGCCGCATCGCTAGCTTGTTACCTGCAATGCGCTGCGCGAGTGTAGCGGCGAGGGCGAGACAAAGAGTCAACTCCCGTTCGTCCCCCAGCGCACCCAGACGGCAGGTCCGGAAGAAAAGT
The DNA here is from genome assembly GCA_002287245.1 of Trypanosoma congolense. Lineage (NCBI taxonomy): Eukaryota > Euglenozoa > Kinetoplastea > Trypanosomatida > Trypanosomatidae > Trypanosoma > Trypanosoma congolense. The sequence goes on along the minus strand of NHOR01000454.1, from coordinate 231,172 downwards.
TGCTGATGGCACAGCGGCTTGCTAAATGCCACCTCCAAGGACTGAGGCGGATCCGTGTAGAGAGCGTGCAACATGAGCAGCGCCCCCTGGGGGACGCCTGGGCACAGCTCATCCTCCGACTTAGTGTCCACAAGTGAGTTACGCCGACATTCCTCCCTAGCCACGCCTTCGATGAGGGTCTGAAACAGATGGGTGGCGTCCTGATCACAGAAAGGATGACGCAGCCACCACTCAGCGTACCCTGATGCAGCCAGCTCGAGAGGCCATTGGCCAAACACCGCCGACCAGCTCTTGCGCACGCTCTCCTTGCTAACCTCAGCTCCCTCAGCCTGCGTCTCACTAATGGTGTCCCGGAGAACCTTCATAAATCCAGGCGCCACCCCCTTCTCCGCGTCGCCTACAGGCGCGGTTACACCACTCCCCGCCATGAGACAGCGTTGGCGTGTCGTATGGATGTCCCTTTCACCCTGGAGCAACCCGCTGCCATGTTCGTGAGCCCACTCCGCTTCACAATTTGCTCTGGGGCAGCTTCGAGACGTCCGATTGACGGAACAAAAATCATCAAACGGTAGAAACCGTGCGTTTACCTCCGGCAGTGGAACCGCGGCTCGCTCATGGCTTGATGCCCTCTTTACGGCTGGTGATTTAGCGCTGGTACTGGTGCAGGGAATTTCGTCCAGAGTAATTGGCTTAACATCGTTTGGCTTCACGCCAACTGTCTCGGGGTCAAATGACACGGGTGTTTTCATATCCCTCGTGGAGCTGCAACTTGCAGCAATCACTAAAGGTTTGAATATTTACTGTGTGTGGCTCGTAGGCCTTTTGTGTCTTTTAACTTCTCCCGCTTGTTTGTATACTTACCCCCTTTGCTCAGGACAAGGGCGACATCAACGGCAAAAAAAACATGAACAGGGAACTATTGCCGAACACCGGTCACATATGCCGGATGAATTAATCAGTCACAAAGCAACGACACCCCATTAACTTAACGAGGAGACAAAAATGAGCTCAGTGTCCTTTCACCGTACATACAAAAGTAGTGCCACTACCACGGTGCGTAGTGTAATGTGCCCCCAACCCCCTGCAGGATAAGGGATAACCACCAACAAACAGCAGTAGCGGTGACAGCAGTAATGGCAACGGCAATTTGGCACGTACGTGTACGTAACGGCCCATAATGATAACACCTCCAACTGGAAGTCTGTTTGCGTGTCCTTTTCCCCTTACCCTTGTACGAGCAGCTGGAGCAGCATCCATATCACCAGCCCTGTGGAAACAGCGCCTTGAAGCGTCGAACAAAGAATTTCTGCCTCGGGCCACCGACGTCTGACCCGTATTGTCCCCTCGCCCTCCAAATGTCGCGGGTGTGAGTCAGCGGCTTCTGACCAATTTTCTCGTGGTAGTCCGGGTGAACGTGGTACATAGATGACTTGAACTCCGTTACTTCAGACGTCTTCCGTGGCGCACTCCCAATGGTGTTGCACCTTTCCATTTCCATAGCCCGCCGCCGGTCTCGCTCGAGCGAGTGATGCATCATTTCCCTCGACACTTCGTCACGGGAGTGGAACCAATACATGTTTTGTGCGTACGTCTTAACGGCTTCGGCACGCTCCCAGCCCAGTACCAACTTGCGGTCGACCTCCTCCTTCGTAAGGTCATCGTTCAGCGGGTTGCGAAAGCTACAACGCACTTCCTCTGTAACAATCTCCCGTCGAGAGCGCAACGGGAAGCGACTCGCCCCCTTGATGAGGGCCCGGTAGAGACGAAGTTTCTCATTCCGTCGATACATCTTCTGAAACATGAGAGGCTCCAGCTGCACTCACGCGAACCAATGCGCGCCAGCGAGCCGCTGGACCACTAACACTTGTTGGGTCCCCACGCTGGGTGTGAAGGGGTTTATGCAAAGTAACAGAAAATAAGAAGGCGGTGAACAAATCACGCATTCAACAGCGTCGGTAGCAACGCGATACAATGTAATAAGGCAAGCGAGCGCTGCTTTCCCCAGGCCGATCCCTGCCACTCAGGGAAGAAGGCGGAATTAAGATGACAGCGGTGTACGCGGGTAGCACCGTGCCGCCATTTGACGCGGCAACAGAGAAACATGTCAAGGATTGCCACAAATGGCGCTGAGGAAAAGCTGGGGGTTAGGCAAGGAGCCCTACAAACACGTGGTCATCCGTTCATCCATGCGCGCAAACGCACGGTAAACAATAGCACACCAGACAGCAGGAGAACGGTGAGAGGACATCTCTCTGCAATCCTCGTCCCTTTTCACCGTGTACGGCAAGATGCAAGGCAACACCACAGCCATGCGAAAGGATTGAGAGGTATCCCACATGGTAAGACAATACGTAGTGTACAAAGCAAGCAGAGCATAAAATAAATAAATAAATCAAGTGACCGCGTTAACGGGTACAACCGCGTACGGAAGGGTGCACCCACCCGCAGGGCCAAACCGCTACTGTGCGTTTAACCCCGTCAAATAAAACCAAACCACTCACCCCATCCATCCGCCGGACGCTCCGCCGTGATGTTTGTAGCCGCGTGGGGATTAGCAACTTTCCGCGCATTCACAAGTGCCGTGCGTGTAGCGAACACTGCCAACGAGCGAGCAGGAGGAACAATGTTTTTCGTACTGACACATCCGAGAGGCTTCCGTGGTGGAATTAAAGACACACGACCACAAACGTGCACGGCATCCCCTGGAGGTGCTGCTGGTGGTGCTTCTACGCCCTGCACTGGCAATCGCGCCTGCGTCACATATCCCACGGCTTCGCCAGACGGAGGTCGCATCCGCCGAAGTTCCCGTCGGAGGCGCATCACCTCCAGTGCGAGAAACCGCACGTTTTCTGCGGTGGGATCTAAGTGAGGAAGAAGGTCTCCGTCCCACTGATGTTCGCCACTGGCATCTCTAGGTTCGCTTGTTGCTGCTTGTCCATATACTTCCTCGCCTTTCAGCGCCAAATTTATATCCCCACCGAGAGACTCCTCCAGGAGTCTGACAAAGTGCACCATGGCCTCAAACTTGGACATGGAACCAAGCTGTTTCCATGCATCGTGTTTGGCACGCTCTCGCACCTGCCATAAAAAGGGGGCAGCACTAGTGCACGGGCCATGGTCCGCCTGCTGCCTCAACGCGTATAGAAGCAGTTTTTGTCCAAGGTCAAATGCAGTGGTTGTCTCCAGGTCACCATATTTGAGGTCAAAAAACTCTGCTACCCTGTAGTACTTCTCTGGAAACGCCAAGTTCATATGCCCGCCTTTTGGTAAAAGGCTTTGTGTATGTACACGTGTTAGTGCGTAGGGTTAAGGTGGAAAAGAAATGGAAAAGATAGGGATAGACAGAGGAGCCATCGCCACGGTGTTAAAGGGTGCTGCTCATCAACAACTGGGAAGCCCGTTTTCAGCCCATTAAGGAGCAGGCTGCGCGAGTAATTTAACCTCAAGAGCAACTAAATAAAACCAATGCAAGATAAAAGAAACACATAAGCACGCAACGTCCTGCAATACCGCCTTCGTCATATTCACACTGCCTTGCCTTGACGAAGCATGACGAAGGAGAAAACACAGTGAAAGCAAAGTGAGCAACATAGTTTGCTGACACAGGAGTTGCGAGGAGTTCCGAGCCCACCATCAGGCAACTAGACTACGTTCCTCATTAGCAGCCCCATAGAAATGACAGGGTAAACACCTTTGCCCTCGCCGAGCGCCCAAAACACGGTTCCAGAGTACATGTGGTCGGCACTATAAGAAAAGCAAGTGAAAGAGTTAGGGAGGGGTCATCGAGCTTACACTATCTGCTTATCGCTGCTAATTTCCACCGCCGGAGTCATGCAGTTTCCGCCGCTGCCAGCATACCACAGACGGGATATCGCTGCACACCTTCACAGACAGTGTTTGCTTTCACGACGCCCCTCCAACATAGGCATTAGCACAACACACATATGAAACAACTGACTGTTTGCCTTAAAAAACCATACACCTAGCCCCAGCGATCACTCTCATTAATCATCGTCCACATCAATAGCCAGATTTGGCGGTTCAGGGACCTCACCGGCGGTGATGTCGGCTTCGTAGTATGGAACATCTTCTCGTGCCGCGTAGGGTGCCACCAGTTCATCTCGTTGATCCGATTCAACATCGAGGACATGTGGTGGGTTGATGTCACTACCGTGTACGTACGCCCCTGGAGTGCCCACGTTGAGTTCCCCCACGACACCAGTCACTTCCGCCTCCCCAAGTTGTTGTCCTTGACCCATATAATCGTAAGACCACGACTCCGCGCAGGTATTCTCTGTGACCGCCGTCGGCTGATACTCGAGTACCGCGTCCCTCGCGGCCTCATCACTAAATGCCTTGACCTCAGCTTCCGTTACGGTGTTCAGCATATGTAGCACATCCAGCACAGGCACCTTGTCCACCCCAATGGCGCGGAGCTGTGTCTCGATGTTCACACATACCGCCCTCATCGAACGTTGAAGGATGGCACACTGCTCCTCAGTTGCACTTTCCCTGACCAACGTCCGCGCTTCCGGTCCCATTCCCCCTACCCGTTCCTGAAGCATGGACGTCATCTTGGTAAGTGCATCTATATGCTCCTGTAGTTGGCGCCTTTCAGATATGTGGTGCCCCTCCGCCTGCTGGAGGGCCGTCTCGAGCTGCAAGACGCGCTGTTCACTTGCAAAGAGCCGATCACGCCACTCCTGCACTGTGGAATCGCCAGCCCCACTCGGATCCAACGCCCGCTGCTCCTTCTGCTTCAATTCAGCTGCGTGCAAACCGGCATTGTAGCCTTCTTGAAACTTCTCCTCTGCCACCCGTTCCACAGCATGCTGTTGCTGAACATGCGCCTCCACTAGTCGCAGGCGCCGATCCTCCTCAAGCTGCTGCACTCGGGCTACATGGGTCTCTTGCTGGACCTGTAAGTCTTTCTGAAGTTGAAGAACGTCATCCTTATGGCGACTCATCGCCTCGAGAGCGCGATGGTAGTTAGCTGTTTCTTCCTCCAGCTTGCCTTTCAATCTTTCAATGGTTGCGAGAAGACCGTCACGATCTTTCACTGCGTCTTCCACATCCACGTCACCCATAGGAACCTTCCCAACCACCTTTTTCACAATTCGTTCAATCGCAGCATTGTTCTTCTCTATCTTTTCATCAATACCGAGGCGATCAATTTTTTCGTAAAGAGTCGCAAGTTGAAGGTGAAGACGCTCTACACTACGTTCGATGGAACTTAGCTGCCCTCCCTCAATGGACGATACACCACCACTGTGATGCGGCGGCTGCTGTTGTTGCTGTTGCTGCAAGGTTTGCACGAGAAGAACTTGCATGAGGGAGTTAATGTCAGACGACCCAGACTGTGGAACCACAGCTGCCGGCTGGGCCTGAGGCGGGTCGCCGCCACCCATCAACATTGGAACCTCCGCACTGGGCGCCGTGGCTGCCTGATCCACACGTAATGGAGCGGAACTGTCCGTCCCCCTCGTTGCTGCTGCTGCTGGAACCCTGTTGCCTCCCCCTGTGCGTAAAACCTCGTGACACGTGATGTGTGTAACGACCGTGTCGGACGGCTGCACGTCTGGGCTCGCTAACCCGCGGAGCACACGGGTCTTCCGTGGCGGGACAAACACCAGCCTCGAAGCGCCCCCCACCTTCATTCCAGAAAGAGCCTCCTCCACACCAACCATCAACGTGCCGTTTCCCAAACTCACCTCACGAGGAGCTTCCGGTGGGACCTCTTCGACCACCTGCCCAAGTGAAAAAAAGGCGGATCCTGGTACCCGCCGCAGCAACCATGATGTGAAGGAAACGGACACGGTGTCCCCTTTGGAGACGGATGGCAAGCCTTCGTCACCCCCAGTTCCATTATCCCATTCAAGGAATGAAATCGGGTTAGCGTTGTCTTGTAGACGCGGTGAGTTTATGGCTGTTAGCGTTGCAGCGACAAACTCTGTGCACTCACGTCGCCCCTTGAACATCAGAGACCAGTAACCTCCAAAGCTTGGATCGTATAATGAGGCATACTGCGGATTTTCTGTGCTTTGAATCAATTGAGTGTCTTCGTCCATCCGAACGCGGCACTTGGGATGTTTTTCCCGATCAATTATAGCAATAAGAGGAGGAATATTAGCGGGGGCGTTTGTGCGAGGGACACATAGCGCCACAACACATGACCCGACCGTTTCACTACCCTTGTAAGCAATTACAGGTGCCTGTGCCGCTGTCTGCAGGGGCGAGGAACCGCCCGCTGGCTGACCTGCGGCACCAGAGCCACCCATAAGGGATCGTGCCACTGCCTTTCCACGACTCTGGTCTTCATAGCGCAACGACGTCACCCCCTGTGTGGATTGCATATCATCCTCAGCAAAGAGTGATTTCATACCTCTGTGGGCTGTAAAACGTTTGGCTCTTTTGTCTGTCAGGTTGCGCTCCGCTGAGGCACTACCCTCCTTTCCTGATGAATCGGAAGTATCGATCATTACTTGTTTCCGTGTCGCTTACTCAACCTGTAACGATGCCTAGTTTCAAAAAAAAAAGAGTAATGACATCTATGGAATAATGCGAATTGACGGTAAGTAAACATAACTGCAGTCTTCGTAAGTGGCGAGAAACCAGTTCAAGAAAACTGGGTTTACGGATTAAGTAGCACAATGAGAGTAGATTGAAGTAGTTATTACACCACATGATCAGCCTCCTGGTGATAACAAATATGAGAAATTGAAGACCCTCGCCACACAATTTTCAATGATGGAGCGCAGGATGGCATAGGAAGCAAGGGGAAACAGAGTGCATCCCCAATTTTCTCAACACTCTCATTCAGTGTTCTTTGTACATGGAACCGTGCGCCGCGTCTGTAATGTGGTAAACAAGTGTTAAAATAGAAACGACGTAACACGGGGTAGAGAAGAAGCCATGGGAGAGAGCGATGGAACGTAACGGGGCGAGTTTCTAGCGTACATCTTATGTTTTCACAAGCCCTCGAGATGGGACACATACATGCAAGGCCTTTCATTTTTTCCAACCAAGAGGAATAACTCGGACGCTTAAACAAACACACCTCAATGAATGCTTTTAGACTGCAAACAAAGGACATCTTTTGAGCCTTACCATCAAGCAGTAGTGCGTGCAGAAAATATCAAAAGATGATGCCACAATAACAACAACAAAAGAAAAGCCGCTTACAAATCAAAGCAAGAGTCGTCGTGGGGGTTGTGGCGCACCAGCCACCCTGCGAGGAAGTCGACGGGATCAGCGGGTCGCGTTTTGCACACCTCCATAAGTCCCCTACTCAATAATGGCATGATATTGCTGTTGAGGTACATCTGTAGCGGAATCTTGCGCTTCTCTAAGGCTTCGCGATCTGCCATATCAATGGCGCGACGTACGTTCTCCGTGACTGTGCGCTTATCGCTCTCCAACTTGCACTCGCGCAGTTCGCGTTCATATTGCTCCGTAATCGCCCGCATTTGCTTTTGTCGCTCTTCCTCTTCTAATTTGCGCGCACGCACCTCTTCTTCAAACACCTCCTTTGGAGATGGCCCCAAGGTATGGGAGGGTCCAATATGCTGACAAAGAAGTTTTTCCAGCGGTATCGGTTCGCGCACCGCAAACTCCGACTCCGGTGGTGGCGGCTGAAGCAGAGGCTGGTCTCCCACGTCCACTGCTACAACCTTCGGGGTTCTGCCTCCGGGTGTCAGCACCTTTTCTACAGTGCGAGCCGTTTCGAAATAATTTGGGAGGGAATACTCCGTGTCGGTGTACTGCTGATGGTATATCATCAGCGCTCTGTCGAAGCGTCCGAGTCGCTTCTCCTCTGGACTGCCCACCTCACCAGACGCCCTGGAGAGGGCGTTGAGTCTGTCGAGAAGGTAGTTTTCCGGAGCGGTAAGTGCAAACACATAGTCTGGCAAACGATGCTCATCGCACTCCTCCACACCCTGTGGTGGTACGTTGGTGGACATTGTGGCGGACTCGTGCATAGCTACCATCTTCCCATGCGTGCCAGCTCCAGAAGGCAGTGAGATTAACGTATCTTCATTGGCATCGGGAATATCGAGCGGTGCGTGGCCAAAGATAAGGCGGGCCTGATCCACAGTCTCCGGGAAGCCATCGAGTACGTACCCCTTATTACAGCAGTCGGCTTGAGCCAAGCGCCAGCGCATCATCAGTGCTAGTGCCTTGTCTTGTAGTGGAGCGCTCTCCTGTAGTGTTGCATTCTGTTCCTCACCTTCGCCTGCCGCCTTTTTATTACCCTTAACCGCACGCTTTTGCTTCAGGGCCTCCTTCCGCTTCTTTGGATTGGCCATAGCCGGTAAGTCAGTAGAACTGGGGGGCAGCACTCGTACCCTCATGGAAAGTACCCGCTCCATTGCTGCGATCGTATCGCGTATTTGTGCTGCTCGTTCAGTGCTCTGGTACCATTCCTCCACAAGCGCCTCTACCTCCTGCAGCTCCTCCTCTGTCAAATCAAAGCTAACCGCTGCGCCATCGATGTCATCTTCCAGAACGTTAGTTTGGCAGCGCACAACCCGGGTACACTCCTCTCCCAAATCGCCATTGGGAGTGAGAGGTTCATCCAACTGTGGTGAAGTTTTGCCCTCATTTTGGTTTTCTTCTCTTTCTTCCTCATATTCCTTATTTTCTTCCTCAACCTTTTTTCGCGGCCGAAGGAAAGCGTACTTCTTTGCCTCCTCCCGCCGCAGCTTCTCACGCCTATAAAGGCATGTGCGGAACAGTTCGAGACGCTTTTTCAGCATGTCGATATGCTGCTTGTACTCCTCTCGCACCTTCTCTATCGTGAATGTCGGAAGATGATAATGCCGCTCTGCAAGAATTTGTGAGAGGAACGTCTTCCCTGAGAGCGGTGGACCGAGCAGGACGACACGTACGGGTTGCAGGCCGTGTGACTCGATAAATTCGTAAGCAACTTTATTGATACAATCAATAAATCCAGTCTTCGCTACCCAGTCCTCTTCCTTCATAATTTCATTCATGGTATTATTTTCTACACGTAAATTCATCGTGAATAACTCCACATTTTTGTGCAGAACATATTGCGCTGGTGGTATGTAAAATGTTTTTTCTCCACCAAAAGCACGGTTTAGTGCCATGACCATACGGCGCCATGACACATTACTATTATCCACGGCAAATACATATCGCGACGCAGGTGGTGCCTCTGCCTCCAACAGGCGCCATGCGAAGGTCACCAAATCGCGAATGTGTACCGTTGGCACAATTTGCAATCCGGTGCCATAAATAGGTAGCCCGCTTTCCCCCCGACTCCACACTTGGCGAAAGAGAGGCTGCAGAGCGTCCTCTCCCTCGCCGTAGGACAATCCGGCGAAAACAACACAGGTATGCAGGTGGCGCTCTTCGCTGTTGGCGGAGGCAACGACCCGTTCGGCTTCGCGCCAGTTGATGTATTTTGCGTGCGGAATGCGGCGGTTGTACTGGTCCTCTGTGAGAAGCTCAAGTTCGTCAGCGGAACCGTCTTTCTCCGTCCTGGAAGTGTCATTATCTTCTTCGCCCACCTCAAGTGGTCCGAGCAGTGCCTCCACCTCATCCGGGTCCATGGGCCTCGACACCTCCTCTTTCGGCACATTCACCTCTTCTTCCTCCTCGTTATCAACGGAGTCAGACTGAACACTAGTCTCGTCTACTGCTATGTGTTGCAGTGGTGGCGTGGCGTACCATGTCAAAAGGGAGGATATAAGAACAAGCCTCTTGGGCTTTCGCAGAATCTTCGTTGTGAGAAGGTGCATAACATCAAAGACGTCCTGTGCGTACCGCAGCTCAACCACAATGAGATCAGCAGCCAACACGGCCTGCCGTAACACCTTCACATTGCGTCTCCAGAAAGTGAAGAGATGGGAACTGGGGGCCTCATTGCGGTCACCCCTGGCTTGAGGGCTGGATTCAACAGAGGCAGCAGTAAGCCCCACAATCTCAGACGGCAAGCTGCTCGTCCTTCCTATGTTCTGAGGCGGTGCACAGGGAGGAAGTAGCGGTTGGAGCGACAATCTACTGCAACGATCGGGAAAATCCTCCACGCTGTCCTCATTCCACATACATGCATAAACTCTGTAACGCATGCCTGCTCTGTCCTTGCGATTCTGAAACTGCTTCAACATTCTCCGACCAAAGTACGTGTCTGTATACATGATGAGGACATCATTTGTTCTACGGCTCATTGAGTCCTCTGAGAATAAGCACGTGCTTTCTCCTGTGCTCATTGCTGCTGCCCCGTTTTGTGGTTATTCCCTTTGACTCTTCTTGCAATCTGCAGTGCACACTCACAAAGTCTTCTATCGTTCTAATGTTGTCTTTTTTCACCCTCCTGTTTTTTAAGGGTCCGAGTGACACACGACCACCACCACCACCCTGTTAAGACTTGGTGTGGAGGGTGTGACAAACAACGAGGGCAAGGGAAGGAAGAGGGAAAGAAAGATCGAACCGGGGGAAAAAAGAAGACACTTTCAAAATGTGGGTGAACGAGGAGATATCACGGCTGGAACTTCTTCAGAAACCGGCCTACGTATGGCTCTGCATGTTCAAACATTATTGTAATTACAGGGATAGGGATGAGAGGCAGAAGGAGACTAAGAAACATCCTTTTGCTTGAGCAAAAGTAGAATGACCTATGAGTGTCCGTACAGAATACTCCGTTGCACCCTCCGCGGTACACGGGTTTTCACGTGCACGTACGTGTTAGCACTTCCCTATCATTTCTTCACTTTCAGCAGAATTATAACAGGCTCCTTTTCTCTTCGTTTAGTGCATCTCTCTGCGTCTGCACATAATCTACACCCCATTTTCTTCATTCCACATGTCACTTCCTCCTGCTCCCTCCACACTATTATGTTTTAAAGGAATATTGGCCTTGTTTATGTTTCAGTCTTAAATCACATTGATCCCCTTTCACCCTGCCCAATGCAAATCCGATTCACGGAATCTTTGCACACTTGGTCCACCCTCATTTAAAGGGACCCAGCGCAAGCCTGTGGGCCACCAAAACATGTACACCAACTTCCCATCACAATCTCCTAAATTTCTGTAAACTATGGGCGTTGTGCACATGCCCCAACATTGTGGCGGACCTAGAAACTTTTTTCCTCATTTATATAAATATTTTCTTCTTGTGTAGTATCACCGGTCCCTTCCTTCCCGCTGTAGGACACGAGCCCTCCTCTCGAAAGCCACGCAACACTTCCTCACATCATTCTTCCCACTACTGGGGCGCCAGAAGTGAGTTGATCAACTTCCTCACAAGACGTAAGTTGTTCCGACTTCGCCGATCAACCGATTTGTCGTCCACAGCGGTCAGCTGTTCGACAACGCTACCCAGTTCCCGTCTGGTCAGCTCGTACATCGTCTTGCATTTGCTATCCCCCTGCGATGCGTTCTGCTTCATATCCTTTAGTGTGTCGTCCCATTCCACAAAGAAGGTGTGGAGGGATTGGATACGCAGGGGAATCAGATTCAGTTGCTCACCTAGTTCGTAGGAAAGCTGGAGACAAAGACTAAGAAAGGTAGGGAGTGGTATGGTCTGCGGACTCACCATAGTCGCCACGTTGTCCACGCACACTTTACTCTCAAGGAAACACAACAGAGCGGCGATATTAGATGCCTCCAGAACACTGGTAAAGGCTGTGACCCAATCACCCTTTTCTGCAACCGAAGTCGCCCGCGCTACGAGGGTCTCCAAATCCAATGGACTGCCTTGGGTGCCAACACGGCTTACTGCGTCCTTCGTAGCCTCCAATTCGGTCGCGAGCAGTTGCTTCTCACGCTTGATAGACTGAGTGAATTCCTTAGCCCTCGCGATGCAGTTTGCCGTTGTAGTCGAAGAGGAGCCAACAGACGTCTTCATCACTTTGCAATGTTCTTTTAGCGCACGGACAAGCTCTCGGACGGAAGCATCCAGCCCATTGCTGAACACTCGCATGCTATCAGTGGACCGGAGGACGGGTGTCCCCGAGTTGATGTCAATCTGTTCAGCTTCCTTCACACCTTTCTGCACTGCATCCTTCAGGCGTCGTGAAAGGCTACTCCTAACCGCCTCTTTAGCAGTATCAGCGGCTACTCTTTCCGAATTCTCAACTGCACTGCGGATCTCCTCTAGCAGTCTCCGCTGCTTTTGGTTGAGGGTGTCGGCTGACTGGCCCCCCAACTGCTGGTTGTTCAGCCTACCCTTGTTCCGAATGGCAAACTGCCGGCCAATTGTTTGCGCTCTTTCGCGTTCGCGCGCGTCCTGAAAGAGGCGCATCGCATCAGAGGCCCGCTTCTGCAAGTTTACCACGCCCTCATCGATACTTCGAAGTGTTTCGCAGAACTGTAAAGCTTGCTGTCGTACAATCTTCGAGGCAAGGCCCTGTGGCACGGCATTTGTCGTTTTGTCCCCCAAGACGGAGGAAGACACCGCGGTAAGTGCGGCAGGCAGCCCTAGGGCCGTCACATCAGCGTCACTTGTTCCCTCCTGAGGAAACCATGCAGCAACCGAGTTCATTTTCAGTGCTGCTGTATTTGACGCTCCTGCCAGTTTCTCTACATCCAAAACCTCATCGTAGAAACCAGTTGCCGTGCGAATTGTCAGAATTAACTGGTACTCCACAGATTTGCTGCTCAACGTGTCTGTTGCCTTGCTAACTGTCGCCGAACTTGCGAGGGCGGGACCTTTGAGCTTCCACGTCGTAATTCGGTCGATCTTAAAGCTGCTACGGCTCAGCTCCAGCACCACCGCCAATGGACGAAACGGTGAACAGAGAGTTATGTACTCTTCTGACGGCGTACAGTTGATGTGAAAGGAGTCCTCACCTACCTCACCTTCGTCGTTCTCAGAGGAGATACACACATCCTGCTTCAGAGAAAAGGTGCGCGTGTCCTTATTGTAACACCAGAGACGCAGCTCTGTGTTACCGCGAGCCGCAGTGAGGATGGGCAAACTGTTTTCAGATTCACCGGAGAAGGTACGCCGCTGAAAAAAGAAGGCAGCGGTAGGAACTCCATTCGCGTGTGGCTCCCACGCCCTTGGCAGTATGCTTTTCCCATTCTTGGTTGAGATGAGGTCGAGACATTTGGTCTTTGCTGGCACAAGCAGCAGCTCTTCCTTGCGGCTGTACACGATCACCGGGTATCGCACATCCGTCCTTTGCGTGAGCTCGTATTTTTTCGTTTTTGACGTTACCATATCCACTTCGAAAATGTGAGACTTCCCCAGCGCGTAGACAACATCGCCGTAGCCCACTGCCACCCCAACGACCTCTTCGTGAAGTTGAACCTCGGTCTTTGCAATATGCACTTCGCCACTCGCCTGGTTTGAGGGACGCAGCTGCACCACCACATCACCGCCGGCTGCAAGGAAGAAGCACTGATCATGCAATCCTTCTGAAGAGATCAGGCAGCGGAGAACTGGCGTACCAACCTCCGCTTCGGCGTACCGCCCCAGCCGTGTGAGGATGCGCAGGCGATTGGGCTGCTTCATGTTCATGCAGAGAGTCCGCCGGTGGGATGATATCAACGCAGGCACGTCGGAGCTGAAGGCGGCCGCCTTCACAGAAATGAGGGGCACCTCGAAACGCATGGCGTTGGCATTGAGTGCCCGGCAGGTATACGTCAGGGTGTCCATCCTGGATTGACCGTAAGTAGAACTTCTTTATGATAGTGCAGGCCACGACCGACACGTTCTCCTTTTTAAATGCGCAACAACGAGGTGGTAATGTGTATGCACGTGTGTGTTCCTTGCGCTTGTGTGACTTATATCACCTGTCGCTCCTCACCCCGTCCAAATTCTACACCGGTTAGACTCTCTTTCTTTCCTTCCTTCTTAGGATGAACTAGCCACCACCACCTACGGCTCAGCACGGAAGACAAACCAACTAGAGTGATAAAGTTGGCCAGTGGGAGAGGTAATAGGTGAGAGAAGTCAATCTTCAAATTTGAACTAGTGATAATTAAACATCACACACACTAGTGCGTAAACCACGGGTTAAAGTGGGAGAAACAAACAAAAAGAGCAAGTAGAGGAAAAACAAAGGAGCAGAGAATCTAGGTTCAATCAATACTTCTCCCCATTTCCTTTCCCACCTCAAAATTAGCATCATTTACCCTGCCTGTTACCTGCGGCTCCGATGCGTGAGCACCACTAGTTAATAACATTACCACTCTTGAGGTGCCACAGCCTTTCGTGCGCTTTATAGTCGGCGACTTCCGCCAGGACGCGCGAGACGATTTTTTGCATGTCGTCCTTAGCTGCTGCGCCCAGTTCGACCGAGGTTCCATCTGTGTCCGACTTGCGTTGCCGCTTTTGCGTTAAAAGGGCATTGAATGCACGTATCTCAAAGTTGACTAACTCCAGTGCTGTTTCCAGTATCAACGGCCTGTGCTCGTCCACTAATGGTTCCCCGAGAGTTTTGAGAACCCACGTGGCGCCTGTAAAGGGTTGCACGCACTGTTGAAGGGCAGCGCTTAACATTGCGTTCGTCGCCTCTGGGTAGTGCTGCTGTCTTCCCTTTAAGACCATCTCTTTTGCGCGCTGCTTGTTCAGCACACCGTGTTCCAGAAACAGCTTCCGAATGAACGATACGATGGGCGCAAGGTCGTTTTCATTGAAGTTCGCTACCGCAGGACTATTTGCACTGCCGCTCGTGGCTTCATTCCCCGCATCTTCTGGTCTCATAGTGAAAAGGAGACGAGTCACCAAGCGCCCCGCGTTGACAGCGTCGAGGTGACCCATTATCGATGAGCTAAGCTTTTCATACTGCTGCCGTTGAAACGCAACTTCGTGACCAAATGCAGTTAGAGACGCTTCTACCAGCGCTGCGCGCGCTGCAGGGTCGGCAGGTACAAGGCGGAGGCGCCAGACACGCCGCGAAGGGTCTTTCTCTTCGCTATTGAGCGTGGAAATTCCCTCAAGTATTTCCTTCACGGTTCGCTTAAGCGCGTTACTGCTCACTAGGGCATTGAGCCGAGATCGAGACAACGCACCATCGGGGCTCTCGTAAAAGAGTAAGAGGATCACCTCACGTAACGCGGCAGCATTTCCCCGTAAATTAGGGGACACTTTTGACACCCACACGCCATGCATCCACACAGCGCCACTGCGCAGCGCAGAGATTAGTTGTTTGTCCGGTACAGTACCCTCCGTTTTCGGCTGGGATGCCAAAGACGTGCTGGATGAGGCTTTCTCGAAGGGTACCACCAACTCACGCAGCTTTTCGAGGGTGAGAACCTGGCAGCGGCGCAGGTAAAGGTTTACCTGATACGCCACAGTCCGACGGTTGGCGTAGCGACGCAACATTCTGTCGTCACTCGCGGCATCTTCGCCGCCAGTGATACCACCTGAGACGAGCAGCTCCGGGGGGAAAAAACAATCCTCTGCGGCTGAATCAACGTAAGACCCGTGTCTCACATGTTGATTGTGGCCCTCGGCACGACCGGTGACGACAAGTTCGCCAGGCTCACCGGCACCAAAAGTCGCGGCCGTGTGGGCCCACAACCGGCGCCGCATAGCCATGCTTTCCACGGACTGAATGGGAAAGAACTGCAATTCCTTCGCGGAATCCGCGTCGTTGTTCAGCATCACACTACGCTGCCGCAGCAGTTCCCTAGTCACACGATCCGATAGGGCTAAGCCAGGTACGATCGGCATCACTGGCACACTAACAAAGTCGCTGCTCACTCGATGCACGGAGCTACCATTAAGTGGTTTTACAATAGGTGTGAATTGCTGGATGCTTGTTACGGGTGTTATGTGCAGTGCCCCATCGATAATAGTTCCCACCATGTAGTCACAGCGTGGTAGAAAAGGGTGAGACTGCAATGCATAACTATAGGCATACCTCTTTTCTCCCGCCTTGTAACCCGTATTACCATCCGCATGTTGGTTCTGCTGCAGCTCGGCAAAAGAACTCGAACCGAACGTGTCAATATGGCAGTGCATCGTGAGACGCGAGGACGGATGAATCACACCTGTTGTTCCGCTGTTCTCCTGTCGCACACCTGGCGGCTTCATCGGACTGCAGGGAGTCATGCCTTCATCTACGGCAGTGGAACCACCTGTAGCGAAGAGCCGCACTTCATTAGCCTCATAGGGCCGTGCTTTCGACCTTAGCGGGAACTGGAAAATGTGCAGCTGCTGCTGTTGCTGCACAAAGGAAGAGGCGTATACATTATACGTTCCGATCACTTCATCGTCCTCTTCGTGAGTTAAGCCACCGTCGACACACACCATCAGATACGTTACGTGTCGGTGTACTTACAAGCCCGTGTGTTTATTAGCCTGGCTTTTCCTCACTCAACACTACTACTCACATGAAAAAACATAAATCAAAGCGTAGAGAGTATATATGCACAGGCGCAGCAATACAAGACACAGAATTCCGCATTTGCATGTCATCAACGGCCCCAGCGCTACCAGCTGCCGTGGAAAAGAGGATTTCTATTTCACGTACGGCAGCCTCTTCAGCCCGCCCCACCCAACAAGACGCTTTTTATTTAACCTCTGACCCATGCTCGATCACTGGCGTTCTAACAAAAACCATTGGGTCGCGGCATTGAAAAGTACCCCTGCAGGAGCGTGTGCGTGTGCGGTTGTACGGTGTCCCTACGACCCGCTTCGCACAACTCCAATTCATATTTTGTTTACTTCCCTCACTACCCTCTCCCGTTCATGGCTGGCGGAACATCCACAGATGAGTGATGAAAGCGGAAAAACCTACAACCACCACCACCACGACACACACGGTGACAACGGCAGTGGGTGCAACACAAGAAACAAAACAAACTTATGCATGCGAAAACGTACGGAAGAAAATGAAGGAGAAAAAAACAAGAATAAGGTTTAGAGAACTCTTATTTTCGTTGTTAGCGTTTGTTCAGCCAACGAGAAACCACAATACGCTAAACATTTCCCATTGGTTGCAGTGCATGCATGCTTTATGCAACATAAATACCCACTATCAGCCTGTGGTACTTGTCTCGTCGCTTCCGCTGGTGATAGAGGGCGCGGATGGGGAAATCATAAACGGGGCCATTCTCCCTCCACAGCTTTCTAGTTGCAAGTCATTCCCGGAGAAAAAAATATCCCCCACTGCACTAGTCCACCTTCACCGATGAATAAATCTTTTGAACAAACAGCGATGCGACAATAAACGAGACCGAACCACTCGCCAAACCAATAGATAATGAGAGTGTGAGAGAGTAAGCACAAAAAAATACCGTCACAAAGAAACTGCTCATGGAGGTGTGGAACAGATAGAAGTAGAGCGCGTACAATAAAACGTAAAAACCAACCGACGCACCAAACCCAAAAGCCGTCCACGGCCAGCGGTGATCCTCCATGTTCAGCAGCAAGTACGTTGCAACGACCGAGGTACCAGCTGTGATAAGGACGAACATGGCAAATGTGACAATCAACAATGTGTAAACATAGTACATCTTGTTCAGCCACAAGGTACTCAGTACTAAAAACAGTTCAATAGCGATGGAACTGAACGGAAGAAATCCAGTCAGAATAATGAGGGATGACCGCGAGAATAAAAAATGCCCCGGTGGTGGTACGAGACGCGGTATGTGGTTGACGTGCGGCAATGCGTAGTGGTTGTTAGTCCTGGTGAGGTGTCGGCGACAGATGTACCTCCCAGTTAGCGCTCCTGCGAGCACAGTGGGACAAAACAATAGAAGCAAGAAAATAACGTAAAGAAAACCACCAAAATGCACCGCGCGTGATGAGCCGTAGATAAACGCTACTATATTTGTCACTATGCCCACAGCGATCAGAAAAGCCGGAAAACCAATCATGGTAAGATGCGTACAAAGTACCCACTTGCTTGCCAAAGAAGGATTAAGTACAGTGTACGGCAGGAACTTTGAGGCAGACACAAACCCCGCTACAAATCCCGTAAGAGCGTATGCCTGAACCGCCATTGTCACTGCTCCGTAAGTCGGTTTATGACGCAAGCCATAGTAAGCAGCCGAGAAAATGATAACTGCAAACACCAAAAGCAACTGCACGCCAGTGCCAAGTAGCGCACAGAAAGCCACAGGGTACGCGGGTACACGGTGCACATCCGCGCTCAACTGTTTCCATCCGGAGCTCTCAACTACATTGTCGCTATAATCCTCGAACCCTACTTCTAGTTCAGCATTTTTGCTATCGACTCGAAGAACCTGCAAAATAATGCATGCAATAACTACCACAAGTACAGAGAGCAAGTATACGGAGTTCACTATTGACATCCAGCGGACACGCAGTTCTAACGTATCCTTATCCACATACTTGCTGAAGCGTTCGGCAAAGGGTATGCTGGAATGGGTAAAGTTGACGGAGTACGTGAACGTGTACTCACGGTCCTCAGCCAGCAGTTCCGCCTTCCCCGTTTGCATTGTGGCATCCACAATTTGATTTCTGGTGATGCCCAGGTTGAAGTCGCGGTGTACAAAAATTGCGGGGCCTGCTGGGGTTACCTCACCGAGCATCCCCCACAGCGGCAG
Organism: Trypanosoma congolense; assembly: GCA_002287245.1. Lineage (NCBI taxonomy): Eukaryota > Euglenozoa > Kinetoplastea > Trypanosomatida > Trypanosomatidae > Trypanosoma > Trypanosoma congolense. The sequence continues at coordinate 212,680 of NHOR01000454.1, read as the reverse complement.
CTCATCCACAAAGATCTGGTACGCGAACTCTCTTTCAACCATCTTCTTCAAACGCTTGATATGTGCCTTTGTCGGCTTGAAGGTACATAAGACACCCCCTGCCACATTCCTCCCGAATTGTACGTCCATATTCATCGCCAGCAGTTTGCGGCCGACAAGTATCTGTCCAAGCGTGGGGCTCTTCTCGCCTCCAGCAGCTGGTGGGCACCCGGGGATTTGAAAGAAGTTGTACGTCTCAAAAGCATCGTGTAGCGGGCCGATTTGACTTGCGTACACACGTACAACCTCACCGTCGTTATACGTGTTGGTATCGTCTCCAGCGCGGACAAAGCATATGGGAACCAACGCCAGTAACAGAACCCGCAGCCCTACGCGCTCAACTTCCGCCCGATAAGGTGATGCGAAAGAAAGGTACATGGCGCTCTCTTCTCAGACTCGCTGATTCTGTCAGCGTCCGCCTTCCCCCAATCCCCAACTTCTACTTGCCGACAGCGACCGGTCAGTTAATGCCCTTTGATTCCCTCCTTTACGCAGGTGCGCTAACGATCTATACCCTGGCCACTCTGATATCTCCTGCTCATGGGTGCGTTGAGTGCCGTGGGGAGCAAAATGCGAGGGAAAGGGAATTTATGTGTAGGGATGGCAGGAGAATAAGAAAAGAGTCAGAACACAATTGGAAAGAGGCATAACGCAACTCAGCCAAGGTGCGCTCAGATGCGACTCGTACGGGCAGACACGAATCGCCATAGTGAGCATTGGCACGCCCGCCTGATAGCTAAGAAGAATGCGTTCTCGTTAACTCCGCGTCATCACCGCAATGTGTACCAACAACAGCAAATGAAGGGAGATAAAACAGGACAACTACTTTTGCGTGTGGGTCATCCCAACCAGCGCCACTTTCCGGTGGGTTCAAGCGAGACAGTATCCCTTCTTGCAAACCACAGGGGTATTAAAATGCTACCCACGCATAAAACGGTAGTGCACAAAAATATAAGATTGCCATGTCAGAAAAAAACAATGTGACAGAGAACAAAAAAAAAAGCGATAACAAAATAATAATATTTAGGGGCTATACGCGGGCCCGCAATGATCACCCGCAGTGCCAAGTATCACAGTGAAAAGGGGTCGCTCTCAACGACTGTTCGTGTACACTTTCCCTACGCGTTGCGTGATGCGGGAGCCGAGCCGATCAGATAAGGAAAAAGTAGTTGAATGCACGTGGTGTTGCATGACAGAATGGCCAAGTCGAAAACACAATGCAGAGCCGCCCACATCGGCTGCCTAACGGCCTTCCACAAGACCTCGTTTCCAGACTTCGTTATGCTCAGTGCTGAGCGCACGGACAATAATAGCGAGCCGCTGGCGGTCTGCAAAATTTGGTTCTTTGAAAGATAAAAAACGGCAGTTGGCGACGACAGTAGCTCCACAACCGCCTTACAAAGCACAGACACACCAGGGCTGTTAGCCACGGTTGAAGAGCGCAAAATAAGTGACATAACATGCGAAAGACCACATACGATAACGCAGAGCACGGTGCCATAGTTTTCCACCCCGAACGTACAATCAGTTGCACAGAGGTCTCCCGACGAGGAGCGTACCATGAGGGCTTCCCGTACACCCTCGTCGCCACACAGTATATTCGCCCACGAGGGGACGTGACGTGCGGCCAATGGCGGTGGCGGGAGCGATGTGATACTCGCCGCTCGGCGACCAGGAGAGGCCAGCAATTTGTGGTACACCACGGTGACAAATGAGCTGATGGACTGCCACTCCGCCGATGTGGTCACCAGACCCCCTTGCGATGGCGTCAGTTGCGTGTTCGCCCTGAGCAGTACGGCTGGGATGAATAGCAACAGCACAGGCACCGTGTGGTCCCCAAATGTCTCCAGGAAGTATCCGGTAGAAGGCAACGGTTCTACGTCACGAAGGAGTTCGTGAATCATGTGCGTAATGTCACCGCTACACAGCCGCTCAATCACGCGGTGATATACATCGCTTTTGTTAGTTAGGATCGACTCAACCATGCCAGACGTTGTAAGTGCGTCATGGAAAAAGACAGATTTCAAGGAGAAATCAGACAGTTGCACGATGCTGCTCTGTGACTGCATCGGTGAAGATAAGTTGCGAGGAGAAGAAAACCGGTATAGAAATACCAGGGAATTTCGGAGAAGGTTTTCTTGCTCCACCTCTGGTAGCAGCCTCTCTAGTACCCTACCTTTGACTGCCACCATCGCCTCAATCGTATTATTTGTACGTAAAGATATCAAAAGAATTTGAATAGAAATTGGTACAGTTAGAAGAGGTGACACATGGACAGGCGAACACACCAACATTCCGAAATACTTTAACGTACAGGGGTTTTATGTACTGCTTTAATTGAGTATGAGCCATGCATAGCACCGACATGTGGGTGATGAAGAGAGAAAAACCACAAGTGCAAACTAGACATCCTCTGAGTGTCTCAACCCGTCACACTTCACGTCCGCTGCACGCACGGTTTTATGGCCGTTAAAAATGTACCCAGCGGGTAAATCACATCCCTGTACCTCCACCAGACCCAACACGAAGATGCTTCCTTCCCCCACCCCTGCAACGAACAGAGCACAGAAATCCGGGAAAGACACGGCACACGCTACACCTATACGCGCCGTGAGCTGTTCTGGTACGAATGAAAGGTGAGAACTGCTTCCACAACTGGCAGGTGACAACACGAATGTACGTTGGCACCACATGAACAGCTCCGGCTCGTCGTACACGTGCCACTCCCTGATCACTCCGTCTTCATAGCCATACGAGACAAAGATATCCGGGTCCCGCAGGACGGACAGACACCGGCTCACGCCACGGTGGCATTGCGACTCTCCCGAGGCAATCGCTTTTACGTAGGTTTCCTCCGCTGCATTCCATAACCACAGCGTCACCACGCCGTCCGACCCGCTCGACACGATCCGGCGTCCAGGAGCAAGTGCGAGAAGTGCCATACAGGTTCTTCCGGCACAAGTCAAGACGCGCATGGGGGCAAACACTGGCTCCACCGATAGCAACGGGAAATACACAACATTTTTCAGGGAGGGGAAAATAATGGGTACACAAGCCGTTCGGAGAAGTGAACCAGCTGAGGCATCCTTGCCGTCCTCAGCCGAAGGGAACGACACCACGTTGCTCACCACACCAATGTCGGAACCACCGGCGACGTGCGTCCCATACTTCGCCTTCCATTTGCTTGGTTGCCAACCTGAGAAAGAAGATATTCCTGTGGGCATCCCTGCCATCTCTCCTGCATACTCAACACTGCCACACTCATCCTGGGTAGGGCCATTTGTACACTCATTGCTTTTTACCCCGTCATCGAGATTTCCAGAAAGACACTCACGCAACAGTACTTCACTTTTCACCCACACATTCATGTTCACCAGCCTCTCCCCCCGAATCCGGAGTAGCGACGTTGCCCTGCGTTCCATCAGCATTTTTTCACTGTCCCAGCAGAGCAGATGATCCCGCTCTCTTCCTTTGTAAGGAAGATCAGCTAGAGACCAAACCACAATGCCACCTTCCACTCCAGCGAGAAGCCTCTGGTCCTCATCAATGACAAGCGCATAAAGAGTCTTCGACTGACGTGTTGTCTCAGCGGTTGGTTTACGATTCGTATATTCTCCACGGGCGTCTTCGCGAACGATGCAATGTAGTGGAGAAGCAAAGCCGGTGAATCCGGCTGTAGTGACAACAACAAGTACTGCAAGTAAGAAATAGTCACCAGTTTCCACATCGGTACGCCAAATCCGAACTATACCCTTTTCATCCCCAGTTATAATGTACACCACACAGCACTCCGCCGTAGCCGCCGCATCTCTCCTCCCGGGATCATGAAGGCGCGACAAAAACACAGCTCCTTCCCACAGAAGTACGCACCGAAGAGGAGCGGGATGCCGAACGGTCACAACGTGCTGTGCCATTGGATGGAACATACTGACGTGAAGATATGCATCGGGGGCACACGAAGCAACCAAACGCCCCAGCGTGGCGAGGTCGGCTACACACTCGCCGGGTCGATGCTCGTGAAGAAGCCTCCGGCACCCCGCGTTCCACGGTATTGACTGCTTCTGGTCCGTCGCCTCCGCTAAAGGCCCTTCTCTGTCTTTACTTGAGATGAACGACCGGATGGAGGGGGGAAACAACGGGAACACGAATAGTTTGCCGTTGCTTGTGCCCACTAAAAAGTACTCTATTTGATTCAGCGCTTTAACGCCTTCCCAACCAATTGTAGCCAATGGGTCACCACCGCACATTGACCAGGTGAGTATCGTCAGTGCTTCCTCTGGCAAGACATCCGTTATCAGTGTGTACGCGAGCGTAGTGATAGCGCCTTCTTTTCCATCGGTCGTTGGGCTTTCCTCAGCAACGAGTGATGAGGCAACAGCGGGACACGCTGACTTCGGCAGCGAAGTGAATGGAAACACATTTCTTCTAGTCCACATGTACCTTCCAAGGGGGAACACGGGGCAAGGGAAAGAGAAGTACGACACGTTTGCGAACTGCCACTGATGAGACAAAGTGAAAAAATGAGACACGACCCCAAAAGTCCACGAGGGATGGACCGCGAAATCACAAGCCTCGGTGCACACGCAGCACTTTTATGGTGTCAGCATGAACACCAACCCCGTGCAGACGCGACGATGAGCAGTCGAGATTACACCTAACACTGGCCAGCAAAAAGTAACAATCCACCGCGTTGTGGAACTGAGGGGGACCCAATACGCCCCAACACCACTGTGATGCTCGAGCTTATCTTTGAAATAAGTATCGTAGGTACGACTAGCTCAGGAGAAGTAAAGACATGCATCTTAAGTTTCCTTGTTCCTATGGAATCCTGCGACGTGAGGCAACGGGAGAGGCAAAGATATGGGGGAAAACATTTGATGATCCACCACAGTTGCTGGGCAGTGCCCCTTACAACGACAAAGCGCACATCTTTCCGTAATCGACTCAGTTGCTTATTACAACATATTGATGTTAGAAGCGAGCAACCCCAAGTGTTGAAAAATAAACGCACAGGCATATACACAAAAATTAGCAAAATAAACAAAGGCGGAAACAACGTAAAAGAAGAGGCAAGGAAAGGAGAGAAAATAAAGAAGATTAAATGGGGCACCGCCTTGATGCTTTTCAGTCACTACGCCCTGTTTTTTTCCCCCTCTGATTGTTACTTTGCTTGTGTGAAGTTAAATACCAAAGCAATAGTTAGCATCGACATGTCTAGCTGTTTATCCGTACCCCATCAGCCCCCGCAAAGCCAAAAGCACATTTATTATCATTCATTTTGTTCTTTCAAGGCCTCTCTCCCCCTTTATCACTCCCTGCCGCTGCGCGCAACGTTACAGGCAGCGGGGGTAAGTACGAGAGGGACAGAGAAGAGCCAAGTATAAGCGCAGTACGAGAAAATCAATCAATCAATAAATAAGCAACCAAGCAAAATATTTAAAAGTTGAAAGCAGAGTTATCCTCAAAGAAAAAAAAGACTACTCAAGCTCTGCGGAACAGCCACCAACTGCTTTTCACATAAAACAGATGCAAAAGCAGGGAGACGTTCGATATTCATCACATGAAATATCACCGAGTCACATGAGAAACCCCGAACAGCGGCCAGCACAACCTTGCTCCCTTGATTCCCCTCATTTCAACCCCCTTCTCGGGTCTTGACTCCCCCACTCCATAGGAATCACATCAATCGATTTGTTTGCCCTTATTGCTCCACACACGCACACTAAAAGAGAAAAAGTAGTCTGTGATAAGGAAAGCTTGAGCAAAAAAAAGAAAAAGAAATACCACCCTGTCCTCTACTTTCCAAACTTCCTAAATCTTCCTTACATGTATTCGTGTAAATATGTATTTATAGTGATATTGCTACAGCGATCCAGCTTGCTGCTGGCATCCCACACGCACACATATAGAGATTTCTTCCACGGTAAGGTTTTTCTTTTCCTGGTATTTGTAACCGTTAACTTCGGTTGTTCACCCACTCCGTCCCTGCGCATTGTTGCTGTTGTTGTTGCTGCCACTGCAGTTTCTTCCTCTTCTTTGATGTCGTGTTAAACCACACATAAACAGGTGGGATGCCAGCAACCGAAAAAAAAAATAAAGTAAAAAACACACAAACATAATATACACATAAACTTGACATAATTACGACTGCACTACTTCATAATCGCCTCCCGGAACCGCTCTGATGGAAAGTGGGGCCTCGCTAACGCGCATGTCAGCCACACATCCGCAGACGCGCGTGTCCTCTTCCTTTGTCACTTCCCACTACGCTTCCTTCACTCTTCCAAAAAAGAAAACGGCTCCTCAATTCAGCGTCACCACCACACCGGGAGCCAAAGAAGGTGGAAGGGCATACGACGTAAAGCGACCATCCGGTTTTGGTCAAACGGTGCGGTTAGTGCCTACATCCACCCTCATGGCCCAGTCAACGGTGGAAGGGGGGAACCAATACGAAGGAATGGAAAGAATGGGATACGCGTTGGATTTCCTAGCACGTAATATAAAAATAAAAGCCAATAACAACGACGACATTAATTTCCAGAGGAAAGAAAAAATAATAGTCACAGAAACCGAAGCAATGAAAGAGAAAAAAATGAGGCAGATGAACGGATAATAAAGGTGAAGACGCTAAATTTGTTGTAAAGAAAAGGAAAAAAATGCGTAAGGGTCGAGAAAAAAAAAAGAATTATGGAGGAGCCAAACAAGAATGGACAAGCAATGCGAGGGGTTAGTAGTAATAAGGGAAAAGATTTTTTTTTTTTAAAAAACAACTCCCTCTTTGTTCTCTTACTTCTACGAGCATTCGAACCAACCTCGACCCCATCCGCCTACCTCGCTTCTCCTTCATCTGTTACTTTGTACGTGATGGATTCCGCGTACCTGGTGGTGCTTAGGATTGGGGCATGGGAGCACTACCGAGTTTTGTCCACCACCGGAGCATGCGCCACCTTCCACTGCTTGTTCACCTCACTGATTCCCTCGCTCATCTTCACACTGAATTAAGTGTGTTTAATTCATATTCCAAAAAATACGCTACTACTGACCGGAGTCGGCAAATCAAGAAAAAAAAAGACACTCAGCATGTCTCCCATCACACATGTATATATATATATAATGCTGCGTTACGCGAAAACATCACACTATTGCTCTTGTGCAAAAAGCAAGTAGATGTCCGGCACTTCTCTCATGAACAATACGTTGGCTAAGGTCTTGCGGTCAGACATTGAAACAATTTCCCCCTCATTAATCCTTTTTGTCCTCGTGTCTGCACCTCACTTTTCCGCGTGGCTGCGGCCTTTACAAGAACCGAAATCAGCACAACTTTAACGCAGACACTACCAATGACACGATACCGCGGACGGGCGAGATGACCAAATAGCAAACCATGCCAAACGCGGTTTTCTCATTCGTTATTCGCCGGCTTAGGGGTCCCCATCACAAGGACCCCCTGGTCATACAGCTTGTGGAGGTTTCGGGCACGAACAACATGCGTCGCACCGTTGTGGGTATGCAGGTCGAGCAAACCCCACAACCGGTTCATGAGAACCGGCGCCTCGTCCAATGTTTGACAAGCCGACCATCGCCCGCTCGCTGTTATTATAATGGTGTGCGCTGTACTTAGGTGGCTCGACAGACATGGCGGCGCTCCACCGTTCACTGCCTCCTCCCTGAGATAAAGGTGAATATGGCGCTCGCACAGGTGATCGGTGCAGCGCCCAGGCGGGCCCAGAGCCACCATGCAGCCGGAACCCCCACTCGGGTACGGATAGGCTCTGTGGAGGTGGTGTTGTGCTTGCTGTCGTGCACATTGGACTGCCAAGTCGTGAGATTGACATGTCATTTACATAAGTCGACAGTTTAGCATTGGACAACGGGAGGCAAAGCGAAGTAGGAGGCCTCGACGCAGGGGACTGAAATGATTGTGGTGAGACAGCAACTTCACCATATGGAGGTCCACATCGTCCTGGCCACTGAACTTGTGCCCGCCCATGCACATGGTAAGGGGCTGTTCCCACTGCGGGAGGCAATCCCGAACACACGTAAGTACTGTTGTCATATCCTTGCGGATTGGCTGCGGGGCAATGCGGCGCTATACCGTGTTGAAAAAACGAACCACCACACGGTTGCCTATCACTGAATCCATTATGGTCGTGATTAACTGATGCACAACGCCCAGTGTTCCAATCCTGATAACCGTATGGCGAGCCGTTGTAATATGGCGGTGGACCGCCCTTTTGTTGAGCAGTGCATAACGCCCCTACCGGTGAAACACCTCGGATCGGGGAAAAGTTTGTCGTGTAGGAGTAGCAGTCAACACCCACTTGTATTGTCGGTCCTTGCTGAGTTAAATGTAGGGCACCATGCGGCACCTGCGAATATTGATCCCAGTTGGGCGGCCCCACTTCTCTTGGATGCTGTTCGGGAATGGCCATGAGATGCTGCCGATTGCTCTGTCCACTTGCCCGCTTCCGAATACCTCCAGAAACCCTGTTACATTCCGTTATGCTCTTCCCGTTAGCCGCTGCTGGAATTACATCACAGGAGGATTCGAGTGTCCGTATTTCCCGCATGGCGACGTGGCCAAACGGGTTTCCGGGCGACGAAGATGTACTGGAGTTGGTGCACGTCGGTCGGCTATTGGTGCTGTCAGAAAACTCCTCCGTGCAGCTAGCGACAGGACCGATAGGAGGCGACGCTTCCTGCTCTTGCTGTTGACCTGGTCGATGGGCCTTTGGCGCCTGACGCACTTTGAGTATAACATTCAGAGCTGCCAGACCTTCAGCGGAATTTGCCGTGAGGCTATCGTCATGCTTTGGTGCAGACCCCTTCGGCATCATCACTTTAGTGTTATTGACTATGAACTACGTTCCTTTTTTTCTTTCCTTCCTTCCTTAGCTTTGTCACCGGGCCACCTATGAGGGTGTTGAGGAAAAGTAGATCTTCTTTTAAAGAAGTAGAGAAACGCCCTCTGCCTCGATCCCCAGCTAGTCGAAACTCCCTTCGCGATCCCTAACCCTATGCAACAACACGCTTTCACCCTTTCTTACTTAAGAACAGGCCCTTCTGCAACTCCGGATGTTTGTACCACTTGTGTTTACGATTAAGAAAGCTCAACTGGGCGACACAAGAGGTATGAGCAAAGCCGCCCAATGGGGTCAATAGAAAATAAATTAATAAGCTTCTGGTCAATAACCCCCGATAGTTTTCTTCCTTTTTCCTCTTTCTATGAAGAAACTAGTCAGGCTGGAGTTTGTTCCCTGCGACTCTATCCTTTTTTTATTTAGTTACAAGAAAATGAGACAAATAGCAAAAGGGGGAGGAATTATATGAAATGGAGAAGATGAGAGTAGTTTGACGACGTCCTGTCGAAAGTATTTGACCACAGTGTTTTGAATGCCATGTCGGGAGTTGCGCAGACCGAAGCGTAGTTCGGGATAACAACATAATGTTAAGAAAGGGAGCCGAAACACGTATCCGCTCTATACCCGTCATAAAAGCCCAGCAACAACTCACAAGAGGTGGCCGACGTGTTCACACGGAACAGAAAGAAAAAGAGAGGAAGCTTGTGTAATAAGATCGAGAAACGTTCGCCGATCTGTACATCTTGCATCGCCGCGACTAAACCCTTCGGTTTGCCTCTGATCGCGCCGGAGTATCACTTGCGAACCTTTGCAGTGGCTGTGGAAGACTTGCGACCCATCTTGTGGTTATGCCGCGCGACGGTGGCGGCGAGAACCATCCGCTGAGCACTTCGCACCCGCTCAGTGGCTGCAGCCCGTACATAACGCTCTAACTCTTCCGCACGGTACAACATGCGGCGTAATGCAGCATTCTCCGCCTGGCGAGCGTACAGCGACTCATCAAGCAGTGATCCCGCCCTTCCTGCTACGGTGTTAGAGTGCTGGCGTAGTGAACCATCGCGGAGAAGCACCATGCACTCGGTGAGTTCGACAAGTTCCTTCATGTGATGCCGGAACTGCTGCTCATGCCACCTCAGTGCCAATGCCTCTGACTGCAGGAACATTGGAAGTGCTGCTATGCGAGAGTCGAGATTATCGTACTGCTCCTGATGTTGTTGCTGGGTCGCTGAAGCTTCATCGCCTCCCTCGTACGAGGGGCCCCCGGTCGCTTCTCCGTCTCGCCGGGTGATAGCCTCCACATCGGCTCGGCTAAGGAGAGATATGTTGTCAAGCCGGTACGGCACAGCGCTCGTGCTGACGCCATCGTTCGGGGGAGTTTTCTTCGTTTCCTCCAGTTTCATAAATATGAAAAAAAAATCCCTGAAATCCCTAAGAACTTGAAAGTAAAGGACTGTTCACGCGCGGAAACCAGCAACGTTGCTATGGGCACGGCACTAGATGCTTGCAACACGAAATTGTTGCTTTCTCAGAAGTCACGTTCTGCCGTCAGATAACTGAGCGTCAGTCCGGCCCCTCGCGTACGAGTAACGCGGAAAAATGCCCATGAGATGAGAAGGACATAGAAAAAAAAGAGCAATACATAATCGTAAAGGGCGAGTAGAGGGAATGCTACCACAGGCGTACCAGTTAGCCCCACGGCCATACACCGTTCAAGTGGATGGATCTGAAAAGGTGAGAACCAATGATGACAATAACGGGGTGAGATGTACACATGGAGCGCTACCGCTAATGTGTGGACGCGCGTGCTTCCGAGATGCGAATAGAACAGCAGGTAAAAAAAAAAAAAACAGCATGTACATGCGCGTTGCTACACCAAAAATTATGTGCAAAGTTTATGGATATGTCTATGTCTTGGATGCTGGGAATAAAAGACATAGGTTAGATGCCGGTGGCTTGACGCTGCGTGACTGTGCGGCCCTGCTTACGGTACTTGTCCAGATTTTTCTCCCGGCTTTCTTCTTGGAGAACCTCAAGGCATTTTGCATATGCACTGGAGGGTTGTTGCTGTGCCTCCTCCATTCGCTGGCGACGGTGCCCCACTAATGCTTGTCTCGTGCATAACACCTTCCCCACGTCATCCCAAACAGCTTCGGCAAGTTGCTGCACTCGTGTATCATTTGTGTCTAGTGCAAACTGGATGTCGTCGTATAGACGGGCTTTCGTTGCTCGCTCTTGCAATAAATCTGTTGGTAGCGATGCTGAAAGAGACGACGATGGCCGTATAACTTCCTTCCCTCCACTTGCAGGGTAGCGATCAAACGAGTTATGAGCACCTACCTCGTCACATTCCCACGCATCGTCATACGGTAGCACTTCGCCCATGCATGACGACCCGCCATCTGACGTATGTTTGCGGAGCGGTGCCTAAGTTGTTCACACAGTCGGTCCGTCATTTTTTCGTCACTGGTTGTGACCAAGTCACCCTCGACTGCAGGGAGTTTTGGAGAAATAGTTGACAGAGACAGCGGCACCACTTTGCTCATCTTCAGGGACTGACACAGGCGCAGCTGGGACGATGCACTGACGGCACCACTTATATTTGATGTGCGCTCCGCATTGTCACCAAGCAACGAGTCCTCCAAGTAATCACTTTCCTCCTCTCCGCTTCCTTCAGAGTCGCTCTCACTTTCCTCTTCACCTTTATCTGACGAGCCAACTGGCGAATCGTCCAACATGGTCAAGTTTTTACATGTCCGTATCACTTTTTCCCGGTACGCGGTGCCACCGTTCATGCTGCACGGATTGTCGAGCAGTGCTAAGTACTTCAAGGACTCACACGGGAGATCCTCCGCTGGGTTGATCTCCTCAATTTTGTTGTGGCGCGCATCGAGAAAATTTAGTGTGGTTAGCACAGCGATAGGACGCAGTGTCACAACAGCATTGTGGTGCACAACAAGAACTCGGAGATGCGCCATCAGAGTAAGCCCTTCGAGTGACTCCACCTCATTGTGCTGCATGTAGAGGTGTGTGAGATTGAGGAAACACTCGATGGGCAAAGTGTCGCGTAGACCACAGTCCGCAGCGTGAAGCTGTTGTTGCTGCAGAACCGCGTCTGCCATCGCGTCCACCCCACCAACACGTCCACTTGCCGGGAGAAACTCTCGCAGTGTGTACAAACCTTTACCCTTACCGTCAGTCATTGGCCGCTGACCGAACATTCTGTGCATCGACGATAACCTCCCACTACCTACATCGGACTCGTAGACACCACCGAGGCAGCTGTTATCCCCTTCGGTCCCCGCCGTCGCAGTCCCGCCTTCTCCTTCGTGCAGGCCCTCTACCCCGCGGTCCATCTGGACATGACTATAATAGTCGTCGTCAGCGAACTCCATGTGGGCAAGCGCGTGCAGCTCCTCGGTGGTAAACTCCGACACATCATTGCGCAAGAGCACGTTATTGGTTCCCTGTGCATCAGTAAACAGCTCGTACTTATTAGCAGCTGCCACTTGTTGCTCTTCATCATCTTCCGGAGTGTCATACACCTCTGCTTCTTCCTGCTCCTCTTGAAACTCTTCTCCAACGTCCTCCTCGTCAACCCGCTCATCAGCACTGGATGGAGAAGACGCGATTCCCATCGCGGTAACGCGTGCCGGCGTTGAAATCGCGCGTTAACTCCTAGCGGGCTGCCCATTGCCACATTCCGATAAAAGTATTTTTTGTGAGACAAGGGGAAGGGGAGGAAGGGAGCGTCAAGCAAAATAAAGAACACGAAATATCGACGCATATAATACCGGAATACTGGAGAAAGAGCAAACGCAATAACAAAAGCAAAGCGTACGTATCACATCCCGCATGTCTTCTGCACAAGGGGCTCTCAAAGACAACTTCACAGCGGGGTGAACCGCTACCAAACCCTTTCATATATCGAATTCGATACTCCAATCACCGGCTAGTCAGTCACCACGCCCAATAAGCCCATGCATTCTCCACACCCCTCTTTTTCCTGTCAGTAAAACCAACATTTGCAAGAGCAGAGCGGTGTATTCTTGTGGCGCTACCAATATATATATATGTATATATATATATTAGCCTCCCAACATTCCGTGCAACCATGCCGTGACTTACTTCAGCAACAAGCGACCACGCAATAAACACGCAGTACATTTCCAAAAGATAAAGGAGCTTTGTCTCCAGCAGTTGTCACCTAATCCGGAGGCAGTGGACTATTCACCGTAGAAGCGATTAAACGTCAGAAGGACTAGCAGTGCTTTAACATGTTTCTTTATCACAGATGTAGCCGGAAGCGTACGTACCACAGCTACGAGAGCCTCAACGGCGCTTCGTGTGCGCGACATGACGCGTCGCATAGGAAGACCGGCAGGATCCAGAGCTATCGTCAACAAGGCCGTCACGGAGCCCGTGATAGAACCTGCTGCTGCTGCTGTACCTACCCGGTCCGACCTTTCCACCTCCGGGAAGCATACGGCAAGCAGACGAAGGAGCAGCGCATCAAGCTTTTGGCACAATGTTATGCATGAATCAGCAGATCCAGCCTTCGTCAGATCCTCTAGCTTACAAACAACAGAAGTCACAACATTCTTTGAGAAGCTTAAAAGGCAGTCAACAGCAAACGAAAGCTCAAAATAGGCACTTCCAAGCCCTCTTACGACACGTACAGCACGTTGGTTACCACTAGCGTATGCCGTCTCGTCGTTGTACTCATTGAGGTGGTGCCTCTGCAGGCGCTTCCGCTGTTCTCGAAGTGATATCTGCGCGTAGTGCAGCGAGCACAGATATCCAAAACAGTAACTCCAACAGTCTCGAGGAGGGATCTCACCCCCGCCAGGGGGGCGTGGCAGAGATGCGTCACTATTCCGCCGACGTCTCCAGAAATGGGAGGTCTGTTTTTCATGAATTTCGCCATTACGGTCCCACTCAACCGATAAGCTTTGGGGGAGAAGTATTACTTCAACATCCGCGGGAAGGGTAAACACGAGCTCAAATGCAGCGAAGGTACGGAGCATTTCCACTGGGTGCTCTACACACGTTTTCTCGCCGTTACTTGTATCATGCTCGGCTACCACATCAGTCTTCGGCCTCACAGAGAGTCGTACGAATTGTCCAAGCTTATGCTCCCTCATGGCATCTGCAAAGGCTGAGGATATAAAGCTGGAAGCGGTGCCACTGCATGCATGCTCTGCTGCACCACCGCGGTACCACCAATGAGACTCATTGAAAAGGCGATAAAGAAACGTATACACAACACGTTCTGTATCGCGACAGAGGGCAATGTCAATGAAAAGGGAGACGAAATCGTGGAAGGAAACATTACTTACGCTTGCTCTAGGAGCATCGGTATTACCGCTGTAAATTGGTTCTAAGTTCATAAAAATTGATGAAGAAACATCACCTACAGCACCCACTTCCTTGTGGGTAGCAGCCACATCAACAGCATCATTCCGTTCGTCAAATCCTGCGATAAGGCTACTACTTACATGAGGACGCGTGGTTGCAACCGAGAGTAGTTCCGACAACCTCCGCTTCTGGAGTTGTTGCACAACCTGTGCAATGGGAATAAGCAAACTCACCGTCACCCACCGCGCCGCAGGTAAAAACAGATGCAGCCACAACTTCGCCGATCCACCAGAAACAAACCCCTCTTCATTTCGGTCTTCGCAGAGCACTATATCGTGGTGGGCCTTGTTATTTTCAATCTGAAGCTTCCAACACATAGTTAATTCCCTCGAAGAGTCAGACGGACGTGCACATTCACAACAGAGTTCAAGCGGCACGACATCAGCGACAACCCCATCACTTGAAGTATTGATGCGCTCAAAACGCTGAAGTTCACCCTCAAGGGAGAGCACATCACAGGCGGCGTCGCAATGACCGTAAGCTCGCTTACGCCTCCAACCCTTGAGCGTCTTCTGCCGGACAAAGGCAACAAAGCTGTGGAGAATGAAACTTCGTGATGACATCATCAGACCAAAAACAGCACGCCTTTCAGCGCGGCGGAGCTGCTGAATCGACAGCCGATCCTCACAGCTCTCCTCACAGCGACTGATACACCCTTTTCCCTCCGCTCGCTCGTGACCAATACACAGGAAGACAAGGGAAAGAATATCAGTCGGCAGCATAGTGGTCCTTGCACCGCGTCGGTGATCCTCCTCGACGCGAATGTGGGAGAAGGAGAGGCGGAAGATGCGTGGGATTCGCGACCTCCACACTTCCGCGTCGATATTAGTCACAAAACCAAAAATGGCCGACGTCATGAGTTGCACGTATGGCCAACTACAGTACACCAAGAAGACCATGTAGAATCGGTACAGGTCCATGGTGCTACTGTCCTGAAGGGCGCTCATGCGGACAATGAGGTAGTCCATCAGGCCGGAGGCGCGGGCGATGGAGTCGATCTCATCCTCTGCGTCTTCCGGGTTGCCTTCACCTTCAACTCCTTCCACCAACCTGCAACCATGCTCCATTATATGAATACAACGGCGTAACGGGAGGAGGATTTGATTTATGTCTTGCTGAATCCTAACTCTGTTCTGAGGAGCGAACGTTGATACATTGCCTCGCGTCAGCTGCTTCTGCTCCTCCTCCTGCAGTTGCATCGCAAACTTTGAAATGTTGTGAATAATACCACGGACAATGCCCCTGACACGATGAAGAACAAGATGTGATGCCAGAGGCAACGCCTCATCCCCTGTGCTGATGATGGAATAGTCGTTGAACGCATCATCCATGAGGCTAATATCCTCCTTCGAAAGGGACTTGCAAAGAACGTCCAACTGCCAGTTAGCCCGCGCAACATCGTTGGACCCAACAAGGATAGCGCCTATCAACGCCTGAGCGCTAAATGAAATGCCCTTCCATGCCTCCGTAAGCGCTACACTCCTCTTCAATGACCAAGTCACCGGTCCGTTGCTGCTGCTGACTCCTTCACGATCGTATGATGAAACAAAATTACCATTGGGTGATTGATACAATGTACAGAGTGCGTCGAAAATGAGAGACTCTTCACTGGTAGGTAAGTGACTACTACCTTTTGCACAACTCGTCAGGCTTGCATGGAGTAGCTGTGGCGCATGTGCTGTCCCTTGTGACTCACTTGCGACGACAAGTGGCCGGGAGAGCACTGATACCGTCAGTTCTGCATCGTGTCCACGTCGTGTGACACGTTCCTGATCGCGCATGAGTTTCTGAACTGAGTCACGCTGATACAACTTCAGCCGCGCCTTGCCGCTTAGTGGCGAGCACCTCGTGGATCGCCGGCGACACGACGAGTTGTCATCACTCTCCACTCCGCTGGCGTCGCCCTCGTCTTCTGTATCCTCTGCACAGGCCTCGTAGTATTCCTGTAAGGAGGGATCGGTACGAAAGAGGTTCCCCGCAGCCCTGTTCATTCACACTGCTGCACGCTAAGGGCTCAAAAGAGCCACATCACCAGGGCGGTATCAAAGACAAAACAAAGGATGATAAGAGAAAGGTGTATGAACATGTCACAACAGCCCGATGGAGCATAAATGAGTGAAGAGAAAGTGCATGGAGGGTAGTGCATTTTTTCTTTGTTGTTGCTGTTAGGTCGTGGAATGTAGCGAGACCTAATGAGGTGTTATACGTCATTCGTTGCGAGCCGCATAGCAGTCGCAGGTGTGTAACTTAATAAACTTCACTACATCCCGCAGAGAGAGGCCGTACCGCCCAAGCGCTCTTTATGCTGTAAATACATGAAATGAAGGGTACCGAACTATGAGAGACACAGCCAACCGCCACAATAAGGCCCAGGGTTAGCTGCGTTTACACCAACACGTTGACCATCGGAAATGGGGTAGGAGTAAAGAGAATAAGTGGATCCTAAATATTACACGCCCTCGAAAAAACACGAAAAAAGTCACACAAAACTGCATGGATCACTACACGTAAGCTCAAATCGATGTATGCGTGGCCGTATATATATATATATATATATATATATGCCACAATACCGGGGTAGTTGTGTACGCAGGTGGTATTTGGAGCGTCAGAGCAGAAACAACTGCTTCAAATGTGAATGTTCTGCACCACCTTCTTTGCCACGGGAAGGGAGCTCAAAGAGCCGCATAATACACACAGGCTAGTGAGAACCCTAACCCCAGGGAAAAGAAAGAACGTCACATCGTACAAACCGAACAGTATTTTATATTTTTCTCCCCTCTCCAAGCAGCTCATACTTCCTCTAACGAAGAAACAAACGTAATGAATTACCTTAACAATTAACGAGAAGATGATTTTAATATGTTTAAGGGAAAAAAATATTTGTATACCTCAATGCGGAAAACAAAAAAGAAAACAAAGAAAAATAGACGCACGCGACTCATATCAACAAATTTATTCTCGCACGCACCTCTACCGACCGTGGAAAAAAAAAACAAATCACGAACCTAACAGGCATACCCAACAAAAGGATGACGGCATAGAGAATCGTGAGACCTCACTCACGCGTCACAACTTTGCCGACGTTAAAAAATATTTAAAAACATCGATCGAAAAATAAGGATGTATTACACAGCAATACAAAGACATATATATGCAGAGAGAAAGCGTTAGCGGGAAAGAAAATATGACGGCACTCGGTTGCAATGTGCATCTGCAAGGCCACGGTTCACCACCAGATTACCAAGTAGGGTGGGCAGCAAATGTCACGCGGGCACTATGCGCTCGTGGGACGTTGAGTTTTAAGGGTTGTTCCTCGACCTGGGTCCTCGCCACCCGCTCCCTCGCCGTGTTAACCCGGTCCTCTGAGCGCGTTCCCTCGCGGTGGACACAGCGACCTGCAATCAGCTTCACGGCCACCGAGTAAAGTGCTCGATCGCGAAAAGCCAAGTACATCAGAAGACCGGTTTCACCTGAAAGTCGTACCACTAAGCGCCGTTCATCTGACGCGAGCCTGCAGCGCGTAATACGACTCACATGGTAGTACTGTACCGTGGCGATAGTCGTTACTGAAGTGCTGTCACCGAACAGTGGCGATTTGGCAGCTCCTTTTGGGGCGGTTGCATGCAGCGATGGCACATCCTGAACGCGCGAAAAATGGATGCTCATGGCCTCGGGTCTCAATTTCAGACCAACAGAATCACCAGGAATGAATGACTTGCTTCTTTCATGAGTGTTAAACAAAGTTGCTGGCGTAGCAAAAGGCATGCAAAGCTTTAAAAGCTTCACGGACCCTGGCCTTGAGAACCCCAGCTCAACCAAGTCAACGGCTTGTAGCTCCCCGATAGATACTGGTCTTTCCAAGGGAGCAGCTGCCTCGCACCACTTCTGTCGTGCCTTGTCTGCACGGTCATCGGTAACAAATGATCGGTCAACGTTCAATATGCCGCGGACCACCGGCATATCTGCTGTCCTTCTGCTTTGGCAAGAGCATGGAGAGTTCCGGCGTGCAGGCAACAGGCCGTGTCGCTTCTTGTCGCTCTTGGCGACGCTGGAATTAAGGAGCAAGCTTTGGCCTACATCCGCTGTGCTGTACAGCTGTTTTGCGTGTTGCATCACTTTGCCTTCGTCGCTTGACGCGCGGAGGATCCTTGTCGTAGCTCTATTGTCGTCCTCCGAGCCCCTCCCCTTCTCCCCTCTACTTAGTCTGTGTCCTTGTCAAATCCTTATTGTTCCTTGAGTAATTGCGATATATTGAGGAAGCACACACATATACCGAGAGGGACAAGAAGCCAACCCGATTGAAGTAAAAGGATACACCAGTGTTAAAAACACAACGTCGAAGTAAAAGAGCAGTACCACCACTGCTTTCCTTACAACGAGACGTTTTTTATTTTTGTTGTTGTTTCTTCTCATTCCTGCTGGCATTCGTTTGCGTAACTGCCAGGCACGGCAGGCGAGTCGGTGCCTGGCCTTGGGATTTATTCCTCACTTCCTTGATGCACGTAACACATGTACCGGTTCCTGCATGACTCCCCAAATGAACATCATGGTGAACGGAGAAGAAGCAAAAATAGCTCCCCACACAGCTGGGTCTACCGGAGGTGTGAGAAGTCCTCAAACTCATCATCGTCCTCTACAACTACAGCCAAAGTAGGCTCTGTCTCATTCTCCACATTGCCACTGTCGCGAACCATGAAGTCAGCATCAATATCAAGACAGTGTTGAATCGCGAACAGCAATTTTTCTCGCATCACCTCTACTGAACTGTACTTTGGTAAAGACAGCCAATAAAAGCATGTTGAGGCATGGGGAAGCCTGTCGTCGTCGGCAGTGTCCGTGCAGATGGTACACTTCTCGCCGTCCACAACGTAACTGCTGCTACGCTCATCTCGTGTCTGCCGTGCGTGAGCGTCAAGCATCACCTTAAGCCGCACCCCTGATGGTAGTCGTTCTCTTCCGCTTACAAACCGCATAAAGAGCGCGCGCTCATGCCGGGAGAACTGACGCAGCACCTGCCTAAGATATTGTACGATAGTGCTCTCAGGATCCAAGTCCTCGTACCGCGCAGTGTCGAGCAGTTCATCTGCGTCATAGTCCGGTAAACCGCAAACGATACGTTCAAGCTCATACCATTTCAGCAGCGACACAGCGGAGAGGGGAACTACCTGATGAAAGCCGTCTGCGATAGCCCTAATCTGCGCCTCTCCCATTGTATGAAGCCTATAGTGCAACGCGAGCTCGAGGAAGATACGCACGTTGCGACCATTAACCCGTATGGCACGTCCTCCAGGGAACAGCTCCTGCTCCACACCGTTATCATCAACCACAGAAAACCCTCCGGGGCAAAGCTCTGCAATTTCCTCGTCGATGGCACCACTTCCATCACCAACTGCGGAGGAAATGTGCTGCTGGATGTATCGGTAAGACTGCAATGCGGCAGCATCCACCCTTCCCAAGTCCCTCGCGTCTACGGGGGCGCCTAGAATTGCCTTCCACACTCGACTTGAGAGGTATATGGGAACCGGCTCAGAGCTCCGTAGACAGCCCCCAATGAAACGACCAAAAAAGTGATACATGTCTAACCGCACCGGTGCCTCTAGGGCAGGCCGTACGACAACCACCTCGCGGCATTCTCCAATTTCGTTGGTTTGATTGGGACTTGGAATGAAGAGAGGAAGGTCCGGGCTCATCACTTCAGAACAGAGCTGCGTGATGCTTTCACGGTACGGGCCACCAATGTCATCAGCGCCCTCCCCTACAAAGTTGACCGACCACAGTTTTTTGCTTGTGCAGAACAACGAGGCACCCTTGTCGCGCAGAAGATGGTACACTTGACCGAAGAGACTCCCAGACAAACGCTCTACAAGTGAAACGCTAGTGTCCTTCATGAGAGACAGTGCCTTCCGCCGATTCAACGTCAGTTTAAGACTTTCACCGGAACATTTGGTCTGCGCCAGGAAGGTATGAAGAGCCCGCAGACCCGCTACCGGCAACATATAGTCGTGCAGTTGGCTCAGAGCGCGGTGGATGGGGCCAGAAAGCAGCGTATCACATTCTAATGGCATAGACACATTGCTAGCGTACGGAATCAGTGTCTCAGCCAGGTAGGTGATATTTTGCAGCGACACAAGTAGCTGCAAGGCATTGCTGTGACCTTGGAATTTGTCACAAAACAGATCCTTGCCGGCTTTGGCCAGTGTATCCTCCAAACAATATGCGGAGCTATTGGTGAAATTCAGCTCCGTTAACGAAGACAGCGAAAACAGCAAACACCGTGCCAATGAGGGGGAAAATAGAGCATATCCATCACGTTTGATATTTTTTCTCCCTTGTCCCCCCCTTTTTCCACAATAATGACTCTCCAGAGCTTTTCGTATCGGCTTTTTTGTCCCAAGCGAACAGCATCCCCTTGGAAGATATGACAACTCGTCATCGGAAAAATGAACAACTGCGCTGTTCTTGGGTTCAACAGAAATGACTGGCATGATCCCATTTGAGCAATCAACAGAATGGAAGAGCACGCCATCCCCATCTGGGTCGTGCATTTCCTGTAGTGGAACGCCGTTTAATGTGTACGTAATGGTTCCCGCATCGCAGTCCACCGCACAGCCAATGATGTCACCGTGTTTCCACAACTGTCCCCCGATGCCTCGCTGATGTTTGTTGTGCCGTGTTGTTGCCCGGTTTCCTTCAAGCACCCACGAGTCAGCGTCGTCACCAAGGACCCGGGAGCGCGACCAGTCTGTTGCCGCCGTGGCTGTAACCCACCCAATGCCTACCAGTGCGTCACCCCGAAGGCCAACCTCATAGTACCAGCAGCCTGACCGCACACAAACGCTTCCCCGAAAGAAACGCGGGTCTTCCTCAGCACGCACTTCACTCCCCTGCAGTGACGTCATCTTAGCCTTGACATCACATGGAAGGAGACTGACTCGCAGAGGCCCACTACGGCCCGAATAGTAGCTCGCAGCTAAGGAGCTGGCCTCCACAAGAAAATCTGGCAGCTGCCGGAATCCCTTTGAGGACTTAGCAGTACTGACACCGAGGGCTCCACCATCGTTATGGTCACCGCTCTTTCCGTCATTTGCGGAGATAACCTCACTGACCTCGATGGCTGATATGAGAGCCCACAGTGTTGCCGTTGGGGGGACCACATAGTTCGATGGATCAACAGGGAGGAAGCCAGGCGGAAGGGTATATACAAAAGGGGCTGCACCAAAGTTAACATCAACACCCCCCGCTCCGAATGATACCGCAGGGAAGAAGGATACGGTTGAGCCACACCCCAGAGATGATTTCAGGCCTTCAAAAGAACTAACTTGCCGCTCTTCGTGCAGACAAACAAGGGTATCGGACTCGAGGTCTAACATGATGCCAATAACATCAAGTCCTTTCCACTTTGCGCGAACGGTAAATTCGTGGCGAAACCCATGATGAAAGCGACACATTTGTGCGCTTTCAAAACCCCATGAGTCACTGTCGTGACCAAGACCCCGAGGGGATAGGAAGGAAGTCTGCTGGGCTCTTTCTGTGACAGCGCCAACTGAGATACCGTCGCCATTAGCAGGGATGCGTACCTCAAAGTAAAAGCGACCGCGCTTAAAACCAACATTACTGCGTGCGGAAAGGAACCCCCTATCACAGGAAGCACTCCAAACCCCACTGCCACGCTGAAAAATCGATGTCTTTGGTTGATGCTGCGATGTAGTTCCTGGCAGCGGTAGCAACACCAAATGCACATGGCCGCAACCGCGCCATTCCCGCTCACTACTCTTAGCGTCACTACCAGTGACAAGACTGCTGCTGGTGTTACTGGCGAGAAGGGCGACGGTCGATGATGGTAGCGGCACGGCGTTAACTCCAGGGGCTACACAAGGTGCACACAGGCCAATCGATTGCCCCCACAAGGCACATAAACGCCTCCACCTTCGTTGGGTCCGATGATTGTGAGCCACAATGTTCCACGCTGCCTCTGTGCGCATTGCCGCCACAAGGAGCTCGAACACACATTGAACCTTAACGTTATGACGGCCAAAACAAGAGGACAGTACCGATGAACCACCTAGCGAGGTGTGGCTCCGGTGTAGGACGCTCATAAGCGATGCATTAAAGTGTGCGAGGATTATTTTCAACGGACACTGATCGTGCTGGGCAAACTGGGGGAACTTCCCCAGAGCTCCAAAACAGCGGTATAAATACGACAGGCCGATACCGCGGCGCACTTCGTCGTCCCAACACGAACTGTTAAAAGTGATAAGAACGGTGTGTTCAGGAAAGAGCTAAGACCACAATGGAACCGGGATTCCGAGGAGAGTACGTCACGCAACGCAGCGAAAATTGCGCATGCTGCCTGAGGCTTGAGTGATCGCGCCGAAACGGTGAAAGATGGCGAGGCTGACCTTGATCCAATGTTTGGCTTCGCGTAAAACCAAAGACTATCACTCGGGATCTCCAGCTCTGGCCACCCACTCTGCGCGTCTGGGTACTTGGCAAGAAGCACGCGCTGCTTCCGGTCACGCAGAAGGGTCATCTGCTCAATACCACGGCTGTTTGCGTCAAATGAAACAACTCCTCCTGGTCCGTTGATGGTGGCAATAGGAAGCAGATTCACGTCTGTTCCCGCGTAGGAAACGGGAGGCAATTCCACGTAGAACGGTTCTGACTCGTCGTGGAGTGCCTTCGTAATGGCAATTGCAGCCTCCCGAAACCCTTTCACCAGTCGCTTTTCCGACACCATTGCATTGAAGCATTCCTTGATAAATTGTGAAACAGCAGCCACAACTTTTCCGTCAATGGTGCCAGTGTCGCTGTAACGAAGTAGATTAATTATGTGACTCACCAGCTCCGAGCTTGCAATAATGTTACGTGGATCAATCGGTGTTGAGAATCCTCTAGCATTGCCACTGCTAACATAGCAGCGCTCAATTTGAACAACACGATATTCCCGCGACATTGCTTGTTGAATTGCTGCAATGACACACTGCCGACTAAGATGAGCACATATGGTTTGGATATAGTCCCCTGCAAGCCGAAGAAGCGGTGTGTGGTCAAGCATGGAGAAGAAATTCTCAAACTCACGACGGGGGATAAATAGTGGGGATCCCGCATGGGTGAGGAGCTCACCACGATCAACCTTTTCCAGGTTCATGGAGCCCGATAGCACAGGAAACGGCGCCCAGCGTACGAAACCGTTGAGCAAACCCACGCCAT
Organism: Trypanosoma congolense; assembly: GCA_002287245.1. Lineage (NCBI taxonomy): Eukaryota > Euglenozoa > Kinetoplastea > Trypanosomatida > Trypanosomatidae > Trypanosoma > Trypanosoma congolense. The sequence continues at coordinate 189,152 of NHOR01000454.1, read as the reverse complement.
CTGACTTCTCGGAATATGTCTCATTGCCCGTGGCTTCAGTAAAACGAAAGGAAATACTGTGACCATCGGTTGTGTTGTAAACTGGAAGCGTCTGTTCACGTGCGACAAAGTCAGCAGCTGACCGTTGTGCCTTTAGTGACCGGACACAGCCCCAAACTCGAAGACTGTCAATAGCCACAGTAACCCCATCAGACAACATACAATTATTCCCCGGTGTGCCGCCCAGATTACTGTCATCGTCACTGCTACTGTCATCTATTTGGATGGGTGCAACGCCCTCCCCAATCGTACCCATATTCACATTCCCAATAACAAGCCGTTCCACCCTTCCCTTTGTGAATAAGTCTTCCAGATACACACCCAGGTGCCTTGGAAGAGATGCTGCTGTGCCAATGCCATCCTTGTACAAGGTAACGCTCTTGGAGTCCAACACCACGGAAAGGTGAATCCAACGATCCCAATCATCCTGAAGGAATTTGGTCGACACGACTACCGCTGACATCGTCGAAGTCTCCACAACGCAATCCATTCGATCGTCCTCTAAGACCACCCGTAAAATGGAGTTGCGGCTCTCTCCTCTTCTCTCATAGAGCGAATACAGTGAGAATGAGATGGACGGACGGCTCCACGAGGAGGGTATAACAAATACTTCACCCAACTCGGGAGACAGACGATCGTGCAGGAGAACACTCGCTTCAATCGTTAACCCATCCGACCATGCTGGGATGCATCCATCCTTGTTGACTCCCTTTATCACAAGCGTCCCTGGTCTCCCGCCTTTCGCACCACTGAAGCACAAAACTGACGGAGTGAGGCACAGCGAAGAGTGCGCTTGCTGTAGGCGGAAAAAAGCGGGAAGCGAACCAGAGCAATTCTTACTGCCACTATCACTGCTGCCACTGACGCCCGTAACTCTAATGTTGCCACCATTATCGCCAATGCCAGAAGGATTACACTCCTCATCCAGGCAAGGTACCGCTGAGTACCGCGCCGCAGTGGCGACATTGAAGAGTAAGTTTGCTGAATGTGAAGCAGCGGAGCCCGTCGATAGGCAGTGGTGATCATGGCCTGTCGCCCGAGCAACAGCTGCCGCACAGTTGTAGGATGATGTCTGCGAATCGTTGGTTCTAGATGACGGAATAACGGCATCAAATAGTACACGCTGCTGAGAGCTTAACACTTTTTGCAATAACATTGGCCACATTTCATAGAGGTAACGCAGCGGTAGTGGAGTCCTGGCCGGTGTACGGAAGGCAAAGTCATCCACCTGTGCTAAAATACCCCTCCCAAGTAGCACGTAACTTGCAGCAGGGTTTTGGCTTAAGACGCCCAGCGTGATGCGAAGGAGAGATGCAACAATCGTCCATGTGAAGGGCGAAGGATGAGGTCGAAAACGTGACGAGAAACAACGCTCCAGTGCCGGTGTGAGGAACTGGAATAATACCTCGTAACGCGGGAGCACAACCTCCTCCTGGGAAACACTGAGTAGATTATCAAAGGAAACCTCCCGTTCCTCTGTGATTGTGGCACTCCCGGCTGGTAAGACAGTTGCCATGCTGGACTTATGGTTGCATTCAACGATGTACACTGCCTCGGTCACCCCGAGTCTCTCATCCGTCCCCATGAGCGCCTTCCCCCCAGGAACCAACGCAAGTGACGGGGGGCCCCCCATGGCAAAGATCCACACCAGTAAACGGACCCCACTACACCGTGCCGTCTCTCCGGAGCTTATCGAATCTGTCAAGTCCGCTAAAAATGCACCATGCAATGAAGGGAACGTCAGATCCCACGGATGACTACATATGAGTGTATGGAGAGCGCTCACACTTCGCATCCCTGTTTCATAGAGCCTATTGGTGGTATCTCCACCTGCACTACTTCCACCACCACATCCCTCTCCAGTGACACACCGTAGCACAAAAGAGAAAAGGAAGCCAATCACAGCGCACTCCACAGTTGCTGACGGTATCGCCCTGCGCACAACATCCATGACACTTTCCCTGGCGAACAATGGATTGGCCACCACCGGTGAGCAGTGGCAAAGTAGGAGAACACTTGTTTGAATGCACACTTCCGCTAGAGAAGAAGCCGCCGCATTCACAGGGGCTGCAAGCACCAACACATCAGCAATGACACAGAGTCGGAAGGCTAACAGTGCCGCCTTCGGGCATGCGACCTCAGTGCATACAAAAGTGTCCGGAAGTGCACGAGCCAATATACTGATGAGGGTGCACAAGAGCCCCACTTGCTCCACAACGCGGTCTTGGTCAGGAAAATATAACTGAGCCGTATAATTTGCACATTTACGCAGCTCGTCGTCGAACACCTCAAACATCAGGTCAAGGAAGTTAACGCACCCACGTATTTCGTTTGGTGCCACTGATGCATCGTCCAGGGCTGCCGCACACTGCAGACCCAACGACCTCAGTGCATTGAGGGACTCCAACATAGCACATTCACTTGGTGTGTGTCGGAGCGCCCGCTCATCCGTCTCGCCACCAGTGCCACCCAACGGGGGCGTCACGAGCGGTGTGTTGCTGCTATCATTGGTGGCACGGGGTGGCCCGCCAACGGAGGCGCTGCCTGTGTTACTGACGGAGTCCGGCCTTGACACGGTGGGCGGTCCTCTTATCGTACACCGGTGCGATCGTTCCTTCACCCCTTCGTGTCGCAATGAATCAGACATGCCACGCTGGAAGATACTACAAAATGAAAGAAATACCACTTCCACCACACGAACTTCCCTGAAGAAGCAAAAATCCCCTGGAGCCCATTTGCGGTTCAGCACCTCACTCAAGGTCGCTGCATGACACAATGTGGAGGTTCCTCCTGTTGGCACCGAAAGCGGCTCACTAGTGCTATTAGCCGTACATGTCTCCTTAGTGCCTCTCTGTCCTGGCAAAGGCTTAGTCACTTCGCAAAGTCGACGAATGATGTTGTACATTGCCTGCCGAAATTTACAGCGGGTCTCATCGGATGATGCCGAAATACCCGACTCAAACGACTGCCTATTGCCCACACTGCCGTTGAAGAGAGCAGAAACAACCCTGCAAGCGAGCCGCGGGTCACTTTTGAAAAGTTCATAAATGTGTTGAAGACCACTTAAACGTTGTAAACATCTCCTCTCTCTTAATTCAATCGCCTTCTGCAGACCAGAAAGCGTTATTTCTTGAGAGAGAATAACACGCTCTACAAGCTTAGCCGCTGTCGGAATCTGAGCAGATGACCACCCGTGGACAAGAGCCATATGGTATAGCCGCTTCATGCGAAAAATTAGGAAAGCCCTTTTCCATTTATTGAAAGAAGCTTCCCCCATCCTTTTCAAATGCCTCTGTTTCCCGTTCACATATTCCCGCGCAAGAAAAAGCGACGAAATCGATGTAGTTTTTGAATTTGTCACTTTTTTCATTCGCAACAGAAAGTAACAGCGTTCCTTGGCATCGTCCAAAATACGAGGAAACTCGCTAGGTTTCTTAGAACGTTGGCTCAGTAAGCCACTTCTTACGCCTTTCAGCTGCACTAGCGTCCTCGAGAGTAGCTGTGCGCTATCCTCGACACCGAGGTCCCCGACTGTTGAGCTACTTAAATGTACCACGGTAAGCGCTGCGAGCAGCATGACCTCTTCTACTTCGACTGGGGTCTTCGCCGCAAGTGCACCACCCTGTTGAGCAACGGTTTTCAACACTACGGGTTGCACTCGGAGTGCCATGAGCTTTTGCACTTCTTCATCCGTCGCTCCGCCATCAGCCATGGGACCAGCCGCTAGCAGCGGATTGTCGCAGACCTCCCTCACAGCTGCAGAAATTCCTTTTGAATCAACCTCAGCGCTGTCGGCACCGGTGAGTGTTGAAGGGAGCACTTGATCTGACGACTCCTCCTTCTCAATCGCAGGTGGAAGTGAGATTTGTCCTAATGACATGAACGAAGCAACCCACGACGACGCCAACAGTATGGCATTATCAAGAATATGCAGCGGCCAGTGGCCACCTCCAACCACCTCTGGGCTCATGTTCCGGCGGAGTAGAATTGAAAGCGTGCGGTATCGCGACAACAGCTGGTTTAGCCTGCCCAGTAGCCAATCCGTCTCATCTAGTGTACACATAAGTGGCAAGGCAGTAATGGCGGTATGTAGTGGTATACCGATAAAGGAACCACGCAATGCGTCAAATATAATTGAGACCCTTGCTGTGAGATCTGCGGAATTACCGCATGTCTGTGTTTGAAGCCGTTGAGTAAAAATCTCGAAGATCATACCTGCATTATCAAAAAGTTCCGTGTAGTAGTCCTTCACAGCGGTACCCAAACCCAACGAGCCATGAACCATGTGCCGGCTGTCGAGGTCCTCATCCATTTTCTCCATAATATCCGGTTGACAACCCACATCAGAATGACTAAATAACAGCATCTGTAGTACACCAATTGCCTCAGCCATGGTAGAGAGAAGGGAAAAATGTTGCTCACGCGATTCGTTCGGGGTCTGACACATCACTTGCCGCGTTGACTCCACAACGAGAGTTGAGAGCGTCGCCTTAACTGCCAGCAGCCTTCCGTACTCCGTAGTGGTAGCCCTACTTTCAACGCCGTTAAGATGTAGGATTTCCTCCCGCAACGTCTCGTTGCCACTCGACACTACAGGCGGAAGCAGAGTCGCCGCAGAGGTTACGTCCGTAAAACTCTTGACAACGGCATGCAAGAGGATGTGCAACGCTAAACATCGAGTAATGCATTCCCTCTCTTTACTCAGTAGCTCTCTTAGCAGCCTTGCACGTATGGCGGCACTTGGGAAGAATAATGTAACTCCCTCCACAACGATAATACATGCCCTAGAACCTAACTCTGCTGGCAAGCTCAAACCTGCCTCATTAATAATATCAGTGAGAATGCCCAGAAGACTCCCGCCAACCTGCGGCATCGAGGTGACTATCGGAAAGGCAGATCCCTCTCTTGCCGAAGCTGATAGCGCGGTTTTTGACTTTGGTTTTGCTTTATCATACGCCTTCAGGTGGGTACCATCGGAGCCCAGCAGATCCGTGCTGTGTCTGCGCTGGGAAAGGGCGCTTAACCTACGAAGGGTGTCTGGAATGTCTTCAACAACGCTGGCTTCGGAAAGCCCAATTGTGTCCGGATGGATCTTGAAATCACGAACCCGCCGCACGATACGCAGAAGGACTCGCATGGCAGTGTCCATGGCTTTCGTGGAGGTTCCATCCTTCAGGCACAGAGACCGGCGTGCACTGATGGATTTCACAGGTCGACAGTGCTCACAGAGCAACTGCCGCACCTCCTGCACGCACCTAACACTAACGTCGTCCAGAAGCGGGCTGAAGAGAGCATTGGTTGCAGCAGGGTCACTGGACTCTGTGAAGGCTGAGAGTAAATTCAAAAGCCACACAGCCAGAGCCCCAAAAGTCACCGGTGAAGTCCCAACCTCAGCGGAATGGAAAGGCCCTGCAGACGAAGTGCCCCGAGCATCGACTGACTTCCCATCGACGCCCACCGAACCATCAGCAACCCTACCAGAAGAAGAGACGAGGTTGTGGCACCATGTGAGATCATCGTCTCCCAGTGATACGGGGCAAGAGAGAGGAAGTGTGCCTGCGGATATCATTGTCTGACTCTGTGGCTGCTGGTTCCACACGGGGGCACTCATTTGATTACGTACTTGAAATAGTTCCCAGAACCGGCCCTTCTCATCACACCCAAGGTAGCCCAACTTATTTCGGTGCCGTAACACAAAGCTGCAGTTGATCCCACAGCCAGTTTCAATGTCGAAAAACACAGCCTGGTACGTGTTTCTTGCCTCGGGAAAGCCAAGAAGCACTCTATCCCTCTCCATAAAAACTAAATGTACGCCATTAAAAAGGATCCGCGTGTGGCCTAAGTTTGGTAAGTCGCTGGCTGCTTTCGTAAGGCAACCCGCTGTGGCTCCGAGTGGAACAGTGCCACGTGAAGACGCGAGGAGCGGATGATCGTTGCAATGCGCACGGCTAAACGGTCCGCGAATGATAGCGTGTCGACTCATGCCTGACTCTGCTTGCACATGGTTGTAAACAACATTTCCGTTGTGCTCGTTAAACAAATACTGACACAACAAACCAGGCTCATCTCCACGCAGCACACGAGAAGAGTCACGAACAATTTCCCGAAGTGAGCGGCTCCCCTTCCAAACGCGCAAACCTGCTAGTTGACAAACGCAATCGTTACCAGCGCTCCATCGCTGACTGGGCTTCTCGAGCGACACCTGAAGACATTGTTTGGTCCGTGAAACCTCCTCCCCATCCAAGTGGAGACGCCAGCTCCCGTCAAACACCAGTGCCACATGAACGAATCGCGACTCACATGCAGGGTTAAAGGGCGATGAAACAACACTCATACCGCGGTAGTCATGGCGGTAGCCACCCCGAATACGCCACGCTCCTTCAAGACGGGCCGTCTCCAGAAACACTTCACCACTTGTACTACGATCGCCATGCTGATAAAATACAGAAACATCGTCCTTGTCAAGTATCTTTATCCATATTTCCACAGTCATTTGGCCCCCCGCGCTCTTAAGGTACGACTCAGGATCGCCAAAATCAACCACACTTCCCTTCAATAACGTCACGCACGACCTTGTGGTGCGGTCAAAGGATGACGGATACAGAGGAGTGCGCCACCTCAACTCTGGGAATTTATTGCTGTCAAACACCTGCAGCTCAATCCCATTCCGAGAAGCCTCCTTCACATCGTGGCCATCGGCAGTGGCAGCCGAAAGCGTCGCTGCAGCTGCTGGAGATGGCGCCATCTCCGTTTTATGTGCCACATCGTACACAAGCAACAATTGGTCCCCAGGCCCCGAGCATATGTAAACAAAGTTGGAGGTTGTTGGCCACTGGGGAACGGCAGTTAGCGCAACCATTCGTCGAATTTCCAACGTAACGGAATATATAACAACTGCAAGGTTTGCGCTTACCATGAGGTCCGTGTGGAATATCACGCCTTCGACCTTGCTGAAGGCAATGCTAGAGCTTTTACACTTGGGACAGCAATTATGGGGCTCAGCTGTTGTGTATTTAACCTTATAAACACCGCCAATAATACTCCACCTAGTGAGGGAATCAATTGTGTGAATAAACACATCGCCATGATCATAGCTTACTGAAATTATTTTGGCGTCGATGCTTGGACAAAATGGCGTAAGGTGTTCCATATTCTCCTCAACGGCATCGTAACCCTCGTGGAGCTTCGGTAGGCACAACCTGGGTGTGAGAGCCGCTTTATTTGATGACAACCAAGAGAGCGTCTCAGGTGACACGTAGTAGGCGGGGGTACGAAGCAAAATGCGCGCAACTCGAAGAAGTTCGCAAACCGCTCCACTTTGCAGCGCCATCAACAGCAGTAACTCTGTCAACATGGAAGCCGCATTCCCAGTAGCGGCGGACTGGTTCTCCGTGCCGCCATTGGCGTTGGTCGAACCCGTTCCGTCACATCTGCCACTGCGTTCAATTAATGTAAAAACGGTGTCTGATGCCTTCTGTAGCACATCCGGGGAGATAATCGTTCCTACAGAACCATATCCAGTTGATGACTCGCTCAAACTAAACAGTTCAATACCGCGAAGATAGTCCTGAAGACTATGCACAACGGGCAATATAGTAGTTTCACTGGCAGACATGCTGGAGTGTGCAAACAAGTGGATAAGCACCAATGCGCCACAGTCAATGGCAGCATCTTTTCCCGAACGTCGGCCAGTCCTTTGGCTTGCGAGTGCGTGACGTTGAGCTCGAAGTAGCTCTGCCGAAATGCTCCGATCGAGAAATACGAGCGCTGATGCGACACCATCAGTGCAATACCGACGCACCGCGTGCACTGCGCGGAGTACGACCACCAGACGTGCGTGCGTAGCACTCGGTGATTCGTAGTCGCAGTCAAAGTCTGTAGTGGTCTCCTCATCTTCGATATCGGCCTCCCTCTCTGCTGAGCCAGAGGTTAACTGTTGGTTGCTTCTGCAGGCCATGAATCCCTTTGAATCGACAAACTGCGGGCTGAAGACATACGAGTCCAGTGGCACATCCCCCAATTGGTGTCGTTCCAATGGCAGGAAAACTGCGGCATGTGGAAAGGCTAACCTTTGAATCCAATTCAGTTTCTTGGAATGCCGGTCATGCACCTTACGATACTCAAATCGCACGAACTGGTGCCTATAGTGTAGGGAAACGGCCGGAAACACCTCCGGGGCAATGTTGCTAATTTCACCAACAACGTACTTGTCTCCAACACGAACAGTCATGCGCGCTGCCTCGTAATCTAAAATGAATATAACACGGTCACCTGTACCGAAGGCAACACTTGCATTGGCCTCCTGCCGTCGCCAATGCCCGTAGAACTTTCCAGCGCGGCTCAAGCACCAGCCTCCGCCTTGCGAAATGAAGGAGTCATACTTTGTGAAGCTCTTGGGAACAATTCCAAGCATCAGACCGCTGCCATCAGTGGTTTCGCCCTGGTGCTCAATCGTCACGCCCCACTCGTGTACCCCACGGCGAATTCCCTCGGTAACCTGCAATGTAACCCATCCGTTCCCCGGCTTCATTGCCGATACTTCGGTAATGATAACGTCACCACGGGGTGTGGTGCTGTCAAGCAAAAAATTCTTACGGGGAGCTGTACTCCGCTCGATAGCAAGTTGCATTTGTTCAACGAAATTAACAACAGATATTGAGTCGTGCAGCTGGCTCTGCGGACCGTTTGCCATCTGCACGTACTGCGTGCTCAGGTCGTCCATTGCTGATTCACCGCAATCCTAGAACCCCCAATCCGATCCTCGCGCTTTCCTACGCCCCCTCTTCCACTGTTCTAATGGCACTTTCCTCACTAAAATGCGGTTGCACCACTCGCTGTGGAGCACGAGGGAGGACCGAAAGGTAGAAGGAAAGAAAAAAAAGAGGATGTTCAGTAGAAATCAAGCAATACAAACGCCGCACAAAATGGGTGAGAACCGACCCTGCCACGCGCGCATGGAGAGGGCATGTATAAGCGCGCCAGAATTGGAAACCTGCCTTGCTCAATGTTGATGTTAAAGCTTTTACTGCAGAATTTTACTTGCATTAAAACTTCAGCCACACCAACCGCTGAGGGTCTCCAGTTTACAATACGAAAGAATATATATATATATATATATTATACGGTGAATGTAGGTCATTGCGTATGAGTGTGTGGGTGGGTGCGAAGTAAGTAAAGTCGACAGAGAAGCAAGCAATCACCTCCCACAGTTTTTACCGCTTTACGGCCTAGCGCACACCCATCCAACATCACTGCCGGCACACCTGCATATCCACTAATACAGCACCCTGTACTCCACCACACACGCATGGAGAGGCGGCAGACGATGGGCACTGCGCCTTCCAAGTACTGGGACGCAGAACTGCACAGGCAAATGCAAATAAACCGCAGCACATAACTTGTATGAAACCTTCTTTCGCGCGGAAAGGCGAACTCCAACAACGGCAGTAACACGACGAACTCTACCTCGTCATGTATTCATATTGTGGTAGAAGCAAGTGCATCTTCAAATGCCTTCAGCCCCTTCGTGGCCAACTCTGGGGTTGGGAAGCGTAGCACGAACCTCTCGGGGAATCCTTCCTCATCGTCGCTGTAGTCCTTGAACGCAGACCACAAAAGTGCCTTCTCGCTTTGCGGGTGCACTTTAATGGACATACCACGCAACAAATGGTGCTGCGCAGCAAGCTTTCCAATGCCTTCACGGCGGAATACGAACATGTACACTCCTTTGTCGTCCTTTTTTTGTAGTATTTTCGCCGTGCCCTGTCCACGCTCCTTCCATGCGTTCTCACCCTCGTCAAAACGCAGCAACTTTGCCGTTTCTTCCCACAAAATATTATACTTTTCCTCCCCACTTTTCACCTCAACCGGGGCAAAGCGTGCTGCTCCTCCGTCAGAGACGGCAATCTCCTCTATTTCCATCAACTCATTTCCCCCCTTATCGTCCGCCATTGTAGTAAATGATGTACGATTTCTATTACCTTATTACCCTAAAGCACGAGAACCCAACCACTAGCCTTATCGCTACAATACTCAAGTCACATTTCACATAAACCAAGGCGAAGTAGAATAGACATAAAGAAAGGGGCCGAGGCGTCAGAGCAGCCCACGCACGATCAGCGAACAAAAATGGGCAACAAAGAGTAGAAGAAAAAGGAAATCATTGAAGGGATCATGATCGTGATAAAACAAGGTGTTCAGCATTCCAAACTTCGCTGGCAACACAGCAGAAAAGGGGAAGACAAGGGAGGTGTATTGCGCCCGGCCTCAATGCACATCCGAACATTGTTAATCTCGATAACCAACTCACTGCATTGAATAATTTACAGTACCAAAAGGCGGTAAATTTGTTTGACGGTTTTTGACTTCACTATGCCACCGGTAGTATCCATTTTTCCGGACAACTTAAAAGAGGATGACTGACGTCACATCAGCAGTTGAGAGAACAACGTCCCTTTCCGCTGCCTACTACTGAGCGGAGAGAAGAAGAATCTGCTTAGAAAGCGTGCCGTTGATTGCACATGCACACTCGCACCCGCCAATCTGAGTTTCTCGTCTCACTAAGCGGAAGTACCACAAGCTTAGCCATTTGGAGGAAACTATAAATTTCATCAATCGCTAATCACCCGGTTCCACAGGGTTGGGTTCACAGATGCAAAGCTATGCGGGAGTAATGGGAGTAAGTGTCCTCCTATGGCCCACATGACTTTCCAAAGCGGCTGACCTGCTGTCTCGCTGGCTTGTAAGAGAAGCGGTGTAGCTCTCGACAGTATGCACAACGAGCTTTTCATTTCTAGCCTTTAACGTCAAAAATTTGTCTTCAGTCAATACGACTAGAGGACGGAAGGGGTCCTCTTCCTGAATGTGGAGCGCAAATAGCAAAATTTGGTCGTCACTAACTGTAGCATTCGTGCATTCATCGTGGATTGAACGTGGCCTACCCTGTTGGAGACGCAAGCCATTGTGAGTTCGAGAGCCAGAAATCCAACAACGCAGGGTGGAACAGCAACGTCTGGCATCAAAGCCACGATGTAACCTACTTTTCAGTAGAAACTCCCTCTGCACAACCAAAGGGATGTGTATCACACAGCTACTTAACAGATTTACAAAATCCGCTGCGGACATACGTAGCAGACTGCTCGTATCGAAGACGATATTAGTAAACGAGGGCAGCTGCAGCAGATCCCTATTTAGTTGCCCGCCGCGGTGGACCTCAGCTCGCACGCGCGGCAGCTCAGTCGGTCTCGCGTTCTCCTCCGCCACCACCGGTGGCAGCCACGCCCTCGCCTCCACACCACTGCCGTGTGCCACACGACTGGCGGCAATGGCCTCGTGGAGCCGAACAAACCTGCCGGCACGCCGACCGCGCCCGCAGGTGGAGGGCGGTGAGTGGGATGGGGGGTCGTGCCCATGGGCCATCACCCTATGAGTCGCTTCGTACGCGTGAAGAAGAGAAGCGAACACTTAGGTCCAGTGACGGTAGAAATACACGACATGTGCTTGTGAGGCAGAAGTTCAGGGCACAGATGCGGGCGAGCAATTAGGCGGTAGAGTGGCAACACAACATGCGCCACGCACCTCAGAGGATAACCTTTTTCCCCCATGGCAAACGGAAAACGGAAAAAGAAAACGTAAAGCAAAGTCTGAGGGCCCCCCACAGCTACTTATAAAGTTCGGCCATCAGGCACCGACTGCTTTGAGGCTTTCGACAGTTCGTGTTTCAATATCATTCTTCCTTGCCTCATTGAATAGGTCATCGTCTGACGTTATAAAAATAACGGGATGTCCCTTTTCTTTGATGTACAGGGCATAACTCAACAAGCGCAGTTTGCTATCGCAGTTTTTCCCGATCAGCTTATGGCGTTCGATAAAAGATACGTCTTCTTGCGACCCCTTGCGCTGAAAGATCATGTATTCTTCCGACTTCCTTTCTAATAAGAATTTTATAAAATCCCGCAGACGGATTGACTCGGTACTAATTTCCCCCGAGGACCTGTCTCTCCTTGAGCATTCTTTATTTTCCACATCTAGTTGGTGTAGGACAAGTTCTGCTATTAAAATCTTGTTGCAATTCAATTTATCTGTTAAATGATCAATAATGTTTTGTTCATATGCTTGTAAAAGCGAAGGAAAATCGAATAACAAGTGCTTTCTGCGAGGACATGCGACATCCTCGGTCTGTGCGGTCGGCCTCCTGAGATCAACACCCTTGAACGTGTCCTTTGGTAGCGCTCGAAGCTTAGTGATCGCAAGCATGTTTATACACACACGCTTCTACGAGTCAGAGAAGGTCAGCCTCAACTGCAGGTAGGAAAATAAAAGAAGACTGGATAAAGGGAGTGGGAGATGCAGACCAATGATAATAAAGGTATCAGGGAAATGAAAACATCGATAATAATAAAAGATGTAACGGGTCGGGGTCTAATGCAGTGACGTTCCGCCAAAGGCAACGAGGCCATGTCTGTGGAACCACATTATTCTTCCATCTCACATGAAGGAGTGCACGGAAGATATAAAAAAAGAGTAGCCTTTACTCCTTCTTTGCCTTTCTTTTTCTAACAAAGCCATCCATGTACGCCAAACAGTTTCCGACAGCATCTTTAACTGACAAAAAAATGACATATATATATATATATATGTATGCTCTGGTCTAACACAACGGTAAAGTTTGTACCACCACCCCCAACAAAAAGAGGAAGAAAAGCGTGAAAATATTGGCATCCATTTATACATCCAAGTGAGGGAAGCCTTCCTGACCAATGTAAGCTACACAATGACAAAAAGAGAAAACGCAAACAGTGCGTAACACTGGGGTTGACAGCTTGTCAATAACGCTAACGGGGTACCTTTTCCAGTTCACAGAGTTACGTCCACCATTCATTCCTTCTTCTTCGGTCGCTTTTTAGTAGCAGCGTCCTTCTCCGGCAGCGGGATGTCGACAGGTGGATTGACACGCCGGAGATGGAGCGGAAGCCGCGTCATGAATTCTCTCATGAGCGTACGCTCTTCCGCTGCAGGGGGCTTCACGTGGATAATGGCAGGCAGAAAGTCATCTGCTGTGACTGGACGCCGATCGATACGCCCAAGCCGTCGTTTGCTCAGCGCCTCGCGAATTATCTCGACCATATTCCCACACGTGAATCCCTCGTCAGAAGAGCCAGCTCATGGTAACAGTCCGTTTTTAGCTCGCAGCTACCGCCCGCCCGCCTAGTTATCAATTCTTGAAGGATGGCAACACGTGAAGCGTAGTCTGGACATCCGCAGTAAATCATGTGGGAAAAGTTATTCACCATAGCGTTAAAGTCGGCATCGTAGGGTGCACATGATGTGCCAATGACCATCACGCGATCCGTGGGGCAATACTTGCAATGCCCTTCAGCACTTCCTTCTTCATTTTCTTGCCGCGTTTCATGAGTGGGTCCTTGGGTGCCTTTCGCTTTCTGCGCAAGAAGAGCTTTTCAATACTGTCGATGTAAATAACGGAGGGTGCCATGACTCTGGCGAGGTAAAACACCGTCTGAATAATGCCAATTAAACCTACATCACTCTCAAAGTTGGCCGGAGAGAGATCGAAGAAATTGGCGCTGCTATGGTTGCAGATGGCGTGTACTAAATGTGTCTTTCCAGTACCGTGAAACCCGTACAACAATAATGTTTTACTGCTGGGCGACAAATCGTGAATAACCTGCGAGCCAAGTGGCAGTATGGCGTACTCCGTAACGGACTGTCGGACATGGGCCGCGGTTGGCTCGGCCAGCCACGTGGACTGCTGCACATATTTATCAAAAATCTTCTGGAAGGCATCCTTTTTCATTTTCATAAGTTTTTCCACCTGAATATCCCAGTTGTTAATAATCCTCTGCCACTTTTTTCGCATGTCGTCATCAGGTTTTTGGATGCGAAGCAATGCATCGAGCGCCGACTCTTGCGCCATAACACATCCCAGATATCCCTCCAGAGAAATTTTCTGGTTGGGCACTTTCAACACATTTTGATATACGGCGCTGTTCACAAGTGTTTCTATCGTAGATCCTTTGTTGGATCCTTCAGCTTTGGTGAGCGGGGTTTCCGGGGGGCTTTCTTCTTTTTTCCTCCCTTCTTTTTCCCACTACGCCGTTCCTGTTCAATTCGCCTCTTCAAATTTTCCACCTCCATCAGGATAAGTTCGTCGACAAATCGTCGCAAATCTTCCATGATCCCGCGCGGTCCCTCCAGCAGCTGCTGGCGGAGTATTGCCACATCGGCAGGTTGGTCAAGTTCTCCATCTTTGATATAAGTCTGCTCAAACCGGGGCCTCCACATGGTGCTGTAGCGCTCATTTTCAGCCTTTATTGTCTCCCACATGGCACTAGGAGGCATGACTGGAACACTCTCATCCTCCTCACCTCTTCGCCGAGCCACTACACTGCCAGACTTTCGCCCAACATTTCGTGTTTCGTTTGCTACACCATCGGATAAGGGAAGCGTAGGGGTGTTTTGGCTAAGCCGAGCGAAGTCCTCAGGTGCTGGACCCCCGGAGGAAACAGGTCGACTGGGGGCTTCCTGGGGTTTGTGGCTGCTCCCGTCATCCGTTGCCTGTACCACCAGTGGGTCATCTTTACATTCTAAGCGGGCATACGCCATTCTTGTGAGCACTTCATTCAACATCATCTCCATCGTACGAGGGCCCTCTTCTCTCTTGATACGGTTGTCAATCTCAACGACCTTTTGTCTGTAGTTTGCCTCATTCATGCGTTGTCTTGCCTTTAGTTCTTCAAGACGATGCTGGGCTAAAACAGCTTCATTTTTATCGGTGCTCTCTGCCGTAGGTGCCATTCCAAGAAGCTGAAGCTCTTCGTGGTGATCACGAAAGATGTGCTTCCGTGTAAGGTAGGCCTGCACGGCACTCTGCAACACCGTTGCCGCTCGCTCCCTCCCTGTCGGGTGATCATAAAAAACAGACACCTCTTCTGAATGTTGTCTCTGCGCATACATATTAAGCTGGAACTTGGCACGCTGCCGCGCCTGCCGACCACGCTCATTGATCTTCAGCAACATGACAGCCTCATCTAGCGACATCCTGCTCCCAGATGTAGCCTGAACGCAATCCCCCGTAGCGGAAGAATCCGTGATAAGCATCGGTTGAGCATCAACGAGGGCTTTGGTAACGGGGGCGTTCGCATCCGTCTCTTTGTAGTGGTTCTGAAGTGACACAATTTGCCGCCATCGCTCCTGCATTACGGAGATGTTGTCCTCCACAAAGTAACGCGGAATCGGTACCTCGAGCTCATCTGGGGACACCTTCATATCTAAAATGCATTCATCCAACTTGACAAACTCACCACAGTTTGTCGTAAGGAGCGACCGAAGTTCCAGCATTCGGGCTAGGCATGCATCAAGTAAGGTGCGTATATCGTAACGTTTCTGTGGTTGCAGTTGTGTGTCATGAACGGTCACCAACTTTCGTCCCGCACGCAAATACTGGACATAAAGCGATGTCCAGTAACGCAAGAGTTGCTCATAACGCGGCCTCCCAGTGGGGGGCACCCGCATCTTTGCAACACTCATGTCCTCCTTCCATATGTCCACAAGATCATCCAAAACTTCCCTGTAGAGGTTCTCGTATGTGAGCGACGACATTACTAAAGTGACAACCGAAACCTTTCGATGGAACCCTTCTGCGCTCTCAGATCCGGAAACTTTCCCCGACCCAATGGCTCACGGTGCCGCGGACCTACCTCCTCACTGGAAAGAGCAACTGCGCCGCACCTCCTTACGTTAATCTCGCCGCTAAATCAACCCAGGGTAACAAGAAAAAAAGACGATGCTTCTCATGATAAGTACAACAACTCAACGCGAGCACAAAGACAGCAATTAAAAAAACAATAAAAAGATCAAACGCTGACGGTAGACGCGTACAGTTTACCTGTCAAAGAGAGTCGGTTTGTGTATGTCTGCCGACTTATGCATTTGTTTATCACGAAAGACGGGAACGAAAGTCTATAACGCTCACTTGAAGGGCATAAGAGGCGATAGGCTCGATGAAAGGGTGCCAAAACGAGACGTCGAACACCGCATGTCAGCGTAACTAATTACAAGAAGAATATGACATACATCCAAGCGAAACAAGCAAAAAGAAAAAAGATCATGTAAAATACATCAGTAATGTAAACATCAAACATTTAAGAACGAAGCAAAAAGAAAAACAAAGAGAAATTGCTGACAAAAAAAAGGTGAAAGGGAAAGTAAATTATTTAAGATCAACGGAAATAACGGGGAAGACACAATGGCAGAGAAAAACTGGTCACCCAAACATAAACATTCTACCGGTGAATGATGCGAAGGGGAGGAAAACAATCGCTTTTCAAAGAAGGGAAAGGTGTGGTACCAAACTCAGCACCCCAACAGGCGTCACAAGCGCATGCATGAGGATTACACGCAGATCCCTTTACTTGAGTCTGAGACGGAAGGTAATGGCAATAACAACCAAATGTAGATAATGAAGGTCACTATTTCCTTTAAGAGAAAAAGAAAGAGGACATTACTTCTTGCTCTACTCACCTTTTCCCTTCCTCTAGAGTCTAAATATTTCAGTAAGAGAAAATATCTGCTTGCTTCTTCCTCCATCCATCAAACACCTACCGCTTAAAAATAAATATACACGCGGTCTTGTTTCCAATAGGTTCAAGGGGAAAAAACGAAGAAACGTGCCTGAAAGTTAAATTATTTTGTACGTGGAAAAGAGCGTTATTCCGCACCACAATTAATCATTCTGCTAAAGGAAGAAAGAAGAAAAATAAGCTCGCACAACGTGTCAGAAGTGGGCTCAGGACCACCACTTCAAAGGCGGTAGAAACAAGGGCTTTACCATAATCCCATTCCCCTTTCACTGCAGCGCCCACAAAGTATTTATGTGGTGGAAACTAGAAGACCGGCGATAGAGCAAATATTCGAAAAAGAAGGAAGAAAGATACGGCATGTTACCAGGCAAACACCATCGGCAACAGGAAAACAAAAAACAAGAAGAAACTGGAATACATGGCAAAATTGGCAGAAGAAACGGAATGTTTGGGAGCTTATGCATCTTCACTTCTCTCTCCCTCTTCCTATGCCGTTACTGCACTGGTGTGAAAGAAAAATAAAGAACCACATAGTTCAACGCACAACGGAAATGGGGGCCCTTCCACACTCAGCTGCGCCCCTGCTAAATATGTGACTGGAGAATCGTAAACCCCCAGCAAAGGTTGAAGCCGTCAGGTAATACGTATGGATGCGCACGCGTAGGAGCAACAACACTCCACCTAGTAGCAACAATGAGTGTGACCAAAACATGCATTGCGACATCTTAAACCCCCCCTCGCCTTAACGGCAGCACGACACAGCAGCCACTTACACTACATACAGTCATTCCACCCGCACATCGCCCACCAACGAGCCCGTAACCCAATGCCGACCCTCACCTGCCCCAATACAAAGGCGCTCACTTCCACCATTTCCCCCACCCTTCCTGACGCCAAGAGCTCCCCAATGTGCTACTCACAACCGCTCACTCATTTTTTTATATAAAAAAAATACGCATATACCAGGGAGTAGCGGAGAACCTAGCGGGGCACGTGCAGGGTAAAGGTGCAATGACAAAAAGAAAATATTGTTGTTTAAAAACCTATCCCGACGCTTTTTTGGTTGCTTTGCGTATCCCTCACCAAACGCTCCCTCCTCTCCGAAGTCCAGTCACGGATGCGCCGGATCTTAGCATTTTATGTACCGCCCCTGTTGTGCACCCTCACGCATCACTCTCCTACAGCTACTAATATCGAGCATTTCCAGGCACCCTATTTCCTGTTGCCACAAAAAAATTTTGCGCACCAGACCTATGAGAAATGCAACAGGAAAGAGTACGAGGGAAAAGGAAGACGCCCCCGTCATCATTGCATAAAGAGTTAATTTCACTGATCCCCGTGTTTTTCCTACGCCCGTTCGGCATGGTGGTGTTTCTCCGCCGTCTCAGGCCTCATACATCGGCCACTTTATCGAGTGTCGAGCTGCGTTCCTTCTGGATTGAAAAGGAGTGCAGTTCCTCCACCACTGGCGGCACAACTCCCATTAACCACTCCTCATGTGCCAGGTCGCGAAGTGTTGGGTAGACCCTCTTCTGAATGTACGTCAGAGACAAATTGATGGCTATAACGAAGCCTGAAAACAGCAAAAGGTAAACCCAGAATTTCATGCCCGACCACAGAGTAAACGCGTGGAAATAGATTGTAGTGTCCCACAGACTCAAGAAACTGGAGTACACTGCCACACAAAGCATCGTAACGAGGAAAGAGAAGAAAATACCTAAAACATGGATGGGCCGCCAGCACCGAATTAGAAGCCCACACCGAATAAGTACGACCGTGACAACGAAAACAAGTTCCATAGTTCCAAGTTCAAGAAAGGAAATGTTGTTTTGTTGAGTCCAATCAAGTGTTCCCAGCGTGCAATGAAAGCAATAAAAGAATGCGACCCCGTGAAGCATAGCCTCTACAAACCAGCGGAGCACTGTGGACATATTGAAGTACAATCCGCGGGACAACTGAGCGAAAAGATCCGGGCGGGTAAGTAGAACTTCCTCGGGGAGATCTTCGTCAAAAATACCAATCAGAAACGGCGGTGCACTCGTCAGAATAATATTGTAGAACGTCAAAAGCCACCCATCAAAAATTGTACCACCCGAATACCCTGAATAGAAGCAGAACAACATCATCATCACACCGATGACCGCATTCTTGTAGAAACTTACCAGAATGCAA
This sequence comes from Trypanosoma congolense, assembly GCA_002287245.1. Classification (NCBI taxonomy): domain Eukaryota; phylum Euglenozoa; class Kinetoplastea; order Trypanosomatida; family Trypanosomatidae; genus Trypanosoma; species Trypanosoma congolense. Next base: position 170,343 of record NHOR01000454.1, on the reverse strand, counting down.
TTTGAGTTCCGCAAAACCGAGTAGCGACCGTGGACAGCCAAGAGGTGAAGCAGATGTTTGAAGCGTGGGATTGCATAGTCCGCCGAGAGCGCGGCCTGCGACCCCTCAAGACCAATGATGCCAATACCAACACGGCCCTCCTGAATCATGGAGACATCGTTGGCACCATCGCCGATGGCCAGGGCTGTCAACCCTGTCGACACCTGAAACATCCGTACAACATTTGCCTTCTGCAGCGGCGTGAGGCGGCAACAAATGGCCGAGTTGACCCTACTCGACACCCTCAAGAATAGATCGAAGTGGTTCTCCATGGAAGTTGTGAGAGCAGGCCCGTCAATGACAATCACACATTTTGTGCCCGCCATGGCCACACGATCCAACTCACGCTCCACAGCAAGTAAGTCATTCTCAGCCTTGCTGGATGCCTTGGGGTCATTCGGGTCAAGACTCCCAATGTCTATGTGCATAATGCTATCCTGTCGAGGATCGCATAGTCTCGCTGTCGCCCCAATTGTGACAGCTGTCTCGCGCTTGTCGCCAGTAAGCATCCAAATAATCACGTTGGCTTCGAGAAAGAAGGCCACCGTCTCCGGAACAGCATCTTGCAGCTTGTCCTCGATAGCCGTCGCTCCCACAGGCCATAGGTCATCCTCAATCTGGAGACACACGTTATCCAGTGCCGCACTCCTGTCAGCAAGTTTCTTTCCTGCCTGCTTATACAACACGTGCCATTTCTCAAATTCCTCGGGGAGAAGAAACCGTCTTCCAAGAACAAGCGTTCGCAGACCACAGGCGGACATGTCAGCGAGCGACCCGCGCAAGGTTCCTACGTAATTTTGCGATTGCTGATTCATGGAAAGCCGCGGTATCAATGAAGAATCTGCACCTTTAGTGAACAGAACAATGTGCTTAGTCCTGGTATCCTGAACGATTATGCTCATCATCTTACGTTCTGGTGAAAATTCCAGCGTGGCAAGAATCTTGTATATTCGCTCCACCCCTTCCACCACCAGTCTCATTTCCTGAGCTGTGCGCTTCAACAAGCGGAACCCGTACTGGGATGCCATTGTAACAAGCGCTACCTCATCAGGGGAGGCTCCATCATACAAGGTTTTTTGTGGATCATCGGGATCTTCGCTTGGCTGAACAGTGTTGCACACTGAAAGCGCGAGAAAGTATTCGTAGGCGGTCTCGCGGGCTGGACTGGTGTGATCAAGATATTCCGTAGGATCACTGTTTTCATCATCAATATTAATCCGATAGCCATGGAAATCTCCCTGTTTAAAAGTCATAATGTTTTCTGTAAGCGTTCCTGTCTTGTCAGTGAATATAAAGCGCACCATCGCTAGTTGCTCGTTGAGGTTGGAAGTGTTGGGGCGACAGCGGCGCTGTCGTCCGCCAACATTCGCCATCATCTTGTTGTCATGGGCCATCCAATACATCTGCACCGCTTTGCACACCTCGATGGTCACGAACAACGAAATGGGGATGAAGTACGACAGCAACAAGTAAAACGTCACAAAGGAGCGCAGCCAAATCGTAACAGCTGAGTACTCAGTCGTATAGACGGTGATGTACCAGTGTTTTTTGTGTTTGATGTTCCATAGGACTGCAAGGGTTGACAATATTACCAAAGTAATCATTTGAAATATCATTGTGGAGTATATCATTCTGTTCAGTTTGCTGTCCAGGTCAGAAACCTTAATGGGGTGATCCTTAAGATTACGAAACATTTTTGTATCACTTCCTGCATAGACAACCACACCCCAAATCCAATCTGTCTTACGCAACACGGACCCACGACAAACGAAGTGCCTAACATCCACAGCATACCCCTCATCCTCATACTCAATACAACCGGCCCACGAGTGAAGTTCGGGGTCCGGGCCTGTGGTGATGATTTTCATCGTTTTCCCCTGAATTTCTTCAGGGGTGCGCAACGACGCTGTCTGCTCAACTGCCTCCCGACACTTTAGACTGGTCTCACCGTCCAGGTTGCACATATCAATGTACACGTATCCCTCTTCATCCGAAGTTGACAAACACAACAGGTCAGCCCTCACCTCCTCACCGTTCGACACACGCACGACATTGCCCACGCGAATATCTCGGCTGGGCATGAGCTCAATCTTGCCATTGACCAAAACCTCCACCTCAACAGAGTTCGCTATTTTATCGGCACAGTAACGGCGATATTCCTCCAGGCCCTCTTTTACCATTGACACTGCCACGACAAAGACGAGGGGCAAGATAGCCGTAATCGGAGCGACAGGGGACACGCCTGGAATCAACGTGAGGCACATGCATGTAAAGAAATAAAAATTACTCGCACGCCTCAACTGCAGCCAGAGACCCAACGGCAGGAAGCTAAGCAAGGTGTAATGGGACGTTCTGATGAAATTATCGGGGTAATTAAACGCTTCATTGGCCTCCAAATCGTTCATGTACACCATCGTTTCCCCTGAGGGCACTTCCGCCTCTTCTTCCTCTTCCTCTTTTGCACGGCCGTAACACGATGAACAAGTGAAACATCTTTTCATTTTTGCTCTCACTTTAGAACGATGGAATCCTCCTCGTTAGCCCTTTCCAAATTTTCTCCCTCTCCTGCTTGATGCCTCGAGGTTGTTGTTTTTTTAATTAAAAAAAATTGTATCAAGTATCCCAAAGATATCTGATTCCCTATTCCAAACAAAAGTTTGGCGTACCTCCCACGAGAGCTTGTCGCAGTTGCAATATTAAGGGAGTATGATTAACAATCAATAAGATGCTCAGTTACCTTAGCCCACAAGGACCACCCCTTTATTGAATTGGCAAGCCTCACGCGATTGCGTTAAATACGATCTTAACTATTCCGCACAAGATTGCCTTTTTGTTTCTCTCCTGTCCTCAGCACTTCACTATTGCTACGATTCCTCTCACCGCCTCCCTCCTATTCGGTTTTTTACACACTCTGCAGGTATTTTCCTCTCCCAATACAGGCGTGGCGGGTACGCACCTAATGAACAATCAGCTGCTGAGATAGTTTGAGAAGTAAAAGTAATCGGCTACTAATATATACGAATGCTATGCTCTTTAGCTGACCGTCCCAACGTATATATGTATATATATAGATAGATAGATGTTTTTCCTCCTCACACAGATTACACGAATTATGTGTCACCCGTCCCACTAACTTAACGCGTACGGAAGCAACACCTTACCTCTAATGTCCTCCTTTCCCTTACAGTGTTGATCACAGCCTCTTTATTTGGGAAAGGCAAGACAGAAAACCTACACAATCAAAACGCACAAGAAAGAGCGGTGCAAAGACAAGATGTCGGCCCGTCTTCTGTGCACCCTTGCAAAGCTAAGAGACTAGTGAAAAGTAATGCTTCTCTCCGAAACGGGAAACGTGAAATTTACTGCCCAAAATTAGTCTTAATTTTACCTAAATTAAGCTTGAACACTTACTATTTCCTCACGAGAGAAGCAAATTTAAAAAAAAAAAGCAAAAAAACGCTTGCAACGTATTGTTATTTAAAAGAAACAATAGTTGAGCTGACACAAGAATGGATAAGAAAGGAAGGGCGTGAAGCAAATGTAAAGAAGGTGTTGTGAATATTGTGACAAAAATGAGCAGGGCAAATGTTCACACACGCGCAGCCTATGACGCGCATATAACCTCTGAAAAGGGCATTACACAGGCATCACACAGTGGAAGGTGGAATCTAAGGGGATATTAAGGTGAGATACATCCGCAATAACACTTCCCACTTTGCCTCCGCCGTACAATTGAGAAGAACGACCAGAATCTTTTTCTTTGTGATGCTCGCACAAATATATAAAGAAATAATAAACCAGCGTGCGGTTCATTTAAAAAAGTAATATTCCAAAAAAAATATGCAAAACGGAAAAGAATAAAAAAAACTACAAAAGTAAACTTATCAAAGCAAAACAACAAACCGTTCGTGAGTCTAGCACCACCGAATGAGTTACCGCGCAGGTCGTACGGGACGGTAAACGCTGGATTTTTCTTTTTTCCACTGCACACCTCCGGTCTCATTCAAAACACCAAGCGTATTTGTCACGTCCTCCAAAAGCACAAGGACTCCCCGGGTCATGCCGTCCGTCGCATTGGCAACCGGCCGCACACACTCGCAAGAAACATGAACCCAATGGACAATAAGAAAACCGTGAAAAATAAATAAATATATATATATATATATACGTAGTGGGCATAGACACCGCGGCGGAACGTGCGACATGGCGTTTTTCTTTTTTAGCCCCACGCCCAGCAGAGACGCATTATCAGTGTGTGCCGGTAAGTGCGGTGAAAATCAGGACACAAATTCAAGCGGTGCTTTGGCCTCAGCCTGCATCACAAGTTACTAAAGCTACTCTCAGACACATAAGCCGATCATAGCACATCTCAATTCCACGTGGAAAGGGAAAGCAACGCACCCCAAGCGAGTAGCAAGGCAGACGCGACCAGTACTGTTGCAGCGCATGTCGCCTGTTTCTGCCCGAAACGGATGCCTGCTGTAGTCTGCTGCCAAACCCTAACCGCTGATCGCAGAAGGGAGATTGGTAAATATCGACATTGCCACACCGCCTTGAGGAAAAGATAAAGACTACCATCTTAATCCTCACCGCCACCGGAGAGCAGGCAAAACTTGGCATCAATTTTCCCCTTCTTAATACCGTCCATCATTTTATCGAAATTATGTTCCACTGCTACATTGACCTTCTGAAAATATATCCTCACTCACAAGGATCCCCCGCGGGCTCCCATTCTCTGGTGAACAGGGCCACGAAAGAATACATACCAGGAGCCAAACGGGCACCAAGTGATGCCAAGTAGTGGTTTCCATCCAGACGCCGCCCCACGTGTTGCCCAACACGGGTACCACCACCACCACCTGAAGAGCTATGGTCGCCCTTCCTTCTGGTCGCGTCAGACGCACCCCGTGTCCGTGCCATGTAGTAACAAAAAAACACCACTTATAGTTTATCTCGTTCCTATGATTACCCGTCGTCAGCCACGTGGTTGTATCAACGTAACCGTTAAAGGAAACCTTGCAAAGACGGACGCGTCCTGGCCGATATGCCTCAACGTGCTCTGCGGCACGATAAAAGAATCCATGTGTTCCGCGAGTTATGCCATCATACGTGCTCACAGTTATTCTGTGGTATATTCTCAATATGAACCCCACACCCAATGGAGAAGGTCCCTGCACAGGACAATGCCGGAATGTGCCACACTTCATTAGACGTAACGCATCAAATTTTTTACCCCTCAGCCCAGTGCGAGCTGAAAATGTACAACACATCCCATGTTTCCGTATTGTCCTTTCTTCCTTTCTCTCCTTTTCGTAACTCCTTGCTTGGAACCCATTCATCTCAGGAGTAATCGTGCCGTCTGTCGAGCCCAATACCACACATCCGCCCTCACTAAGCACCTCCTCAGAGCGGTCATCCCGGATCACCGGTTCGCCGCACCCCACAGCAGCAGAAGCAACTTTTATCCTCCAAACTGTGCGTTACAAAATAACATCCGCCACTTTCCGATCCGCCAAAGACCCAACAAGCCTCCCCTAGGGACCTATCGCCATCCTTCCTGATATCAAAGAGCAGTTCATCCTTGGGTGCCCCGTCCATGCAAAGCTTTAGCCAAAATCTACGTGCGTTATGGATTGACTGAAATATATGCCTGGGAAGCCGCTAACCCGGCGGCCTGAAGGCAAGGCACCCGTGCAGCAACATCAAATACTTTCACTTCTCCTTCAGCACAGCGCCGTTCATTGTCCCACTCCTCCCTCATCTCGCAGTGCTGTTCGCTGTCATTAACATCAACCAGCGCAGCAACTCCCTGGAAGCCTCGTGGGAGGAATTGTGTTAGGCCGCTTGACTTCACCGTCCCACCACTCCTAAAAGCAAGTGCCACACTCCAATAAAAGCCTCTCACAGCCACAACCTCCCCCGGTGCATTGCACTCCACTGAAGCAACACGGGCCACTTCCACTCAAAGGACCGATGATGTAATAAACACCAATTTGTGATGTGACCGCGGGACGCGGGGCAGCAATTCGGCTCACAACAGCGGAATCAAATCAGGGCATCCACACGAAAGCGAGTCCCGTCCAATTCATGGATGTGAAGGCCTCGAGTTCCAATAACATGCTACAGCTCTTCACGCCCAAAAACACAGGGGCACACCACTGCGCGCACGGTCCCGCCAACAACCTCACAATTTCCCTTCACCGCTCGACCATACGCGGCATCAAAAGCCATTCCTGCAGCCACACACGATTTCAATAAATCAAAATGAAGTCAACCAACGTATTGCCTCAATACTCACCCGACAATTCCCCGCTGCCATGTCACTATCAAGAAACAAAGGTGTGGAATCAAAGGGAAGACTAAGGGGAAACAACAATTACAGGTCATCAGCGGCTGCATACTATTTCTTCCGGTCCTCTAGAAGGGCATATTAAAAACTTAACAATAATTTTCCAGCTGCGGGGCTACAACACATCAATAAAAACTGTTTCGCTCTGCAGCCTCGCGATGGTAGTACAACAGCTCCTCAGCCTTCGGCCAAATCCCCTTCCTCTTGCTTCTTTTCACACTTCAGCACAGGGCGACCCCCGCCCAGAGCAGAGGCATACGCAGGCAGATTCAGAACTGCCATGTGACCTTCACGGTCCTGCACGGCAATGCGCCCATGGCCCTCCAAGAAGTCCCCCATCACGAGAAGCAACTGCGAAGGTGTCAAGACAACAAACCCAAGATTCTCATACGTTTCCACAATATCCTCGCCACCGTCGTTTGCTCCCTCAGATGTCTTCGCAGGGGAGACCTCACGCTGCCGCTTCGCTGATCCATGAGGGGCCAGCAACTCAGGGAGGCGAGGAGGCAAGCACCGCACCGCACAGCTCCCATTCGCCAAAATACACGCGTCAGCCTCCGAACACGACTCAAAGGCCACCACTGTGAGGTTGGGACTTACGTCGCACTGTGCTACAACGCCCTTCAGTTGGTCCGCAAGCGATGGGGGAGAGACAGCTACACAACGGGTATGTCCAAAGTGCGCTAGTGGCGGCGGGAGTGGTGGGGCAACAACATCCGGTACATCAGACGCGCAGCTAGCTCGCCTGATTGTGATGACGGAACCGCACAAAGACGGTGTTCCATTCGTATGCACGCGGCGAAGTGCCCCCGCTGCGGCTTCATTAGTGGCAAAGTGTACGTAGGCATGTCCTTTGTGCATCTGCGACTCCGATCCCAGCAGCAACTGAATGTGCTTTGCATCAGGCATGAGTTCCTGAAGAAGTTCCTTCAGTTCGTCCGCAGGGACATTTTTTGGAAGCTTAGACACAAACAGCTTCGTCATCTGCTGCACCGGATAGGGGTGTTGTTTCAGGATGGGCAGCAGGTACCCCTCTGCGATACAACACCAAATCACAATCAGGCAAAAGCAAGGAATAGAAAGAGAAAAAAGTAAAAGGGACCGTGTGCGCACGCTCATTACGCATATTCAACAAAGAAATCATAGCAAACACTAGCGTAATTAACCCACATAACCTCTTAACACAAGTGAAAACTCATGTAGTTAGAACAAAACTTTCTCATTTTATATTCTTGAAGTTACGGAACTCCGTTGGTGGTATTATTAAATGAACATTACTAGTGGTTATGAGATTGACAGAAAGAAAGAAAACTGCAACAGAGCAAAAAAAAAAGAGAAAATGGTAATAGCAGTAACGCAAGTGGAAAAAGTGAATTCAGGCAAGTAACCCACTGCACATCTTGTATGGAAAGTGAATAACAAAAATGAGTCTATCAAACTTATCGATCACTTACAGAGCTGAGTCTGGAAAGGATATCACGATTTTGGGCCTCTATGCGGTTATTTTGACACTGCAAACAATGAATACCTGCCAACATAGCATTCATGGATGCCGTTGACAGATCACTCGTTATACTTACTGAGCTATTTGATCGGCGATTTTGACGGGCCTGCAGCTTTGTGTATAAACGACTAACTATAGAAAACAATTCATCGACCGTTTCTTCGTCAACGGTGTCCTCATTTTCCTCCCCTTGACGCTCGTAGGCATCAGCAAGTTCCCTCAGCCCCTTGCGTATCTCCAACGACTTCATGCGTATCGACGACGAGGAAGTGTTCATGGTACCTCTCTCAATGGGAAAATCATTCGCAACATCATGATAGTCTGCGGGCCGCCGAAATCCACGCACGCTTTGCTGTGCATCAGCACCATCGACGGAGTCAACATTCACCACGTCATCCTCAGGGTTTTTATTGGGGCTCATTGATAACTCTCCCTTTCGCGTTGGGCTCCGCATGACGTATGCCGGAACATCAGTACCCACGGCTTCCTCGCGGTTGTTTGGCGAAATGTCACACATGGATCGCGATACCGCACCGGCATCCCCCTCTGGCATAGTGCAGGCGCTAAAATCGTTCTGCCGTGACTCTACAGAAGTCAGAGCAGATACTTCCACCAAAGAAACAGAGACACCAACATCGTTCTTGCCTGAACCCACAGGGACAGCGACAGAGGGAAGTTTTGCTGGTATCTCATCCGCTTTCCAGCACCGAGCAGAGTGCACCGACTCCTGATGTGAAACAAGAGGGTCCTTCTCATGGGGAGATGGGGAAATAATACTGCCACTCCCTCCGTGCGCCGATACTGGAGAGTCTTCTGAGGGCTTTTCTGCCGAAGATCTGTCATCGTCCCGGCGCACATCCCTCGCAGACGCATTGGACTGGCCATCGGTCCTTCGGCTGCTACTCGCCCGCCGAGACGCCTCATAAAAATCATTCAGATTCTGAAGCCGTGTCTGCAGTTGATTATTAGTCGGTCCCTCAGGCTGTTCATCCCGCCCCATACAAAAGCCACTATTTTCCCCGCAAAAACTTGCAGCACTCACTTCATCCTGCGATGTACCGTCACCATCTGTGATACACGGAGCTGTGCACAAATCGCCCAACTTGAACAACTTGAGTAAACCCGCAGAATCACAGATAATTATGTTGCTTCCATCTTCCGTGAATCCAGCGGACAATATAGTGGATGCCTCTACCGCATGCGCCTCCTGGGAGGCCTTAAAGTGTTTAACACACCTCGCACCGACCATGTCCACAACGTATACACTGCGGTCGCTGTGTACCACGGCGAGCTTTCCCTCAGCTGAGGTCGTACCTCCACCAAAGGCCACTCCTAAAATCGTAGTCCCAACGCTCTTCAAGCTGGTCACACTCAAGAAAACACAGGCGTGTGAATGGATTACCAATAAAACACCATCACCCGCTAAAAGACCGACAATGTCATACTCAAGAGTAATGCAGCGCCCTGTATGAAGGTTAACCACATCCCTTACAGAGGCCGCGCACAACACACCTGCCGTCCATACTAAATGCTTCAGAGGGTTTGTTAAGCCAGAGAAGGGCGTAGCCCGAACTTGTCGAAGGTGGAAATCTAGCTCGATAGCATCCCACCACCCCTCAAAGTAAAAGAGAATATTCCCGGGCGAGACGCCAACGAACCGATTGGCCTCTATACCAATGAGGGTTGTCAGTGGCTCCTCGACAGTTACGCGGCAAAGCATATTCTTCAAGAAAACCGCATTCTCCAATCTTCGCGGAAGGACCAAAAGGCTTCCAGTTGAATGAATGTAAAACACCAACACATTCAGCCGGCGATGGTAAGCAACAAAATTGCTTTCAAAGTCAATGTTAGCTGTATTAAACCACGAATCAACCCTATACAGTTGTAACTTCTTTGGGGACCACAAACACATGACGTCATGGGAAAGCGGCAGCCAAAAGAGAGGCGAATTCTCCAAAAACAAGGGCATGTACTGGTAGACCCGGTGAAGTGATAGCTTCACACTAGTACTTTGAAATCTGCCTGTAACACATCGTGGCCACACAACACGATACCGGGACATGAAGCCCTCACTGAAGAAAAGCGCCAATGCATTTTTGTCACACGTGGCAGCGCCCTTGAACACTAGGTTGGAAAACCTCTGAGGAAATAAGGTGTTCGTAGCGCTGAAGTAATCCGACGGTTTAATTTTCCCGCGAAACTCCCAGGTCAAAGCGGAGAAGAAGCGGATAATATTACCACACACAACAATATCATCGGCGGTTCGGTACACCGTTGCCACATCAGAAATCTTACAATCCATCCACTTCAGTGCCTCCCCACTCTGAATATCAAATGAAACAAGAAAACCCTTTGCCGTCAGGAGCACCAGTGAGCTCTCAGGTGACGCAGCAGGCGGCACAACAGACACATACTCCATGTCACGTAATCCCGTTATGGCAGCGCATTTCTTCCTGATGACGGTAATCACCTCGTCCCCACCCACTTCAGATTTAGCCATTCCGTCACCTACGGGTGCGTTACTGAAGCCACCTGTGTATCCACCGCCCTCACCTCGGCGGATATTCCATAAGAACACATTCTTTCTTGAACAGCTAGCGAATCCAGTTGTTCCCGGTACAGGTGACATGGATATCATCGCTTCCGTAGAGCCACGCCACAAAAGTGATCGCCTTTGCACGTTCCATATAAACAGTGTATTGCCTTCAGTGGCTGTACCTTCTGCATGCCCACACGACACCACCAGCACATCAGACCCCTTTTCCCCACCGTCGATGAATGTTGCAGAGAGAGCATTTCCTGTTGATCTCGGCAAAAGCTCAGAGTCGTCACCAAGTTCGGCATTTATTACGGGGGTTAAGTACAACCCGTTTGGTTTAGCACCGACAAAAAGAAGATCCTTCGTCGGATGTAAGTGGAGAACAGCCAGCTGTTCGCTTTCTGGTAGCATCACCAGTTCCACCGTTGAGATGAAGTCGCTATCGGGTGACGAAGTACTATTGGATGAACCGTCCTTCAGCGCACACACGGCCAGCGTGTCGGCCGCACAACTGTGTACTAACCACTTGAGGTTGGCAGTTACGAGCGATGGTCCTGACACACCATGGCCACCTATTTGTAACACGCCACTCATCGAACCACCGACTGGCCCGCGCACAAAAGAAAAAAAAGGAGGAAAAAAGGGAATGGGAGAAATAGACGTTCGTACAGCAAGCCAAAGACCAGCTGCAAGGGGTGCATCAATAACGGTCTATTTGCCCATCTAATTAAGTGAACGGGAAGAGAGTCGGAAGTAGCACAGTGAAGAAAAATTCAATAACACCACGGAAGGAAGGCGTACGCACGAGGCTTGTTGGTAAGAACCAGGAACACAAGCGCAGAGAGCACGGTAGGCCGCTATCGCATGAGCTCGATTTACTTGACCTTACAGAACTTTACGCATTTCTTCAGCAGTACGATCGCCGGAGAGGAGGAATTGCTCAAACTCGTGTCGGGCACTACAAACATTGACCCTATGAAGCTCAACGCTGATACTAGTGTCTTCAGAGAAAATTAAAACATATGTACAGCTCGTAAATGGATGGAGGAGGGCTGTGAAGGTGTCGGTTGTGATTTGGTAACCTTCAAGGCTGGTTGCATTGTTCATGCAACTCAGCTTAAAATGTTTCACTGTTTCACTAACTTTAGTTGTTCGGCACTCGCTACAAGAAAGAATGGGGGCGACATCATTGTCATCATCAACGCCACTTAAACCCTCATCGTTGTCATCCAAATTGCTAATTCTGCTCACGTGCGTCAAACAGAGAAACGTACTACGCTCGTACAATGCCACTTCAGCAGCGTTACATGAAACAAGCAGCTTCTCCATCTCCCTCTTCAAAACGTAACCGTGGGGAATGAGTGAGCGCACGATGTTACTGTACGCGAGATACAGCGTATCATCGTATATACTAGTGGCGAAAAACTGAATATCAGCCGCGGGCTCATCTCCGGATACAACACGCTTCAGTATCTCCTCTTTTCGCGACTGGAAAATACTACTACGCAACCTCTGCTGTATAAGGTCCATTTTGTGAAGCAGCACAAACACCTTCGCCTGCGGACTATAGGTGCGTATGCACTGCATGGCAGCCTGAAAGTACTCTAACATATCCGGGCGGCTCCATTCGGTACAATTCTCTTCGCACGCATCGCTATTCTCGCGGCTCATGCTGTTGATATCGAAGACGAATAGAAATACGCCAACGCTACGAAAGATGCAGTCCCTCTGTCGATTAAGGTACTCCGCCACGTACCTGTGCTGTCCACCGCAGTCCCACAGGTTTAGGTACAAATTGTTCAGCATGCGCACACGGCTCTGTTCATGTGATATTGTGATGCCCAGCCGGAGCGTATCGCGTGGCAGGTAGTTGTCAAAGATGATGCTCCGCATGCATGTTTTGCCGGCCCCAGCGGGACCCATCAGAAGCAACTTCTGGATTTGATCGTGCATCGCTGGTTGAGAGAAGCAACGGGGAAGGGGGAAAGCAAAGAATGTGTGCGAAACTTTAAGAAAAGGTAGCGGGAGACATTGAAATGGGAGGAGGGTGCTCAGGAACATGGAGGTAACCCGCACTATTTTCCGAATTAACTCCACATGGGTAAAACAAAGGGCGGGTAAACAACGGCAGTAACAGCACGATAAGTCATATGCCCACAGGTACGATGGCGAAACTAACCACCTCCACTTTCCCTCATGCCTCGACCGGTCTATTACGACGTCAAGGAGTGCCACATCAAGTGACAAGCCGTGCAACCCCCGGTGGTTGCCCTACTGAGGATGCCCCTCCGAATTATACGGTCAACGTGTAAGAACAACAACAACAATACATATATATGTGGACGCAACAATGGAACGGATGCTGGAGACATTACGCAGAAAGTGTGGAGAGGGAAATTATCACTGAATTTACCTAAACCACTGCATACCAACCGCGAACAATTTCCGCCGTACTAACCTACAGGTAGTCAACACTGTCGCACGTTCCATGCTAAAAGTGAGCTCGTTCTTCTTTCTTCTGTCACTCACACTGCCAATAAAAGATGTTTAGACGCCATGTTAATAGTTATAGCGGTCAGCAAGACAACGGCGTAAGTGGTCGCGCCACGGGAAAATTTTGCCTTCACAGTCGCAGAAATGGCTTCCAACCTTTCAGCATGTCAGCCTCTGGTGCATTCCAACCGTCCACCAGCGCTGAAAAATGCAGGGCACTTGGTAGGCGATAACTTCAAAACTACGCGGGAAAAAAACATAAGTAAACAAGTGAAAAATAAAAGCGCTAAACCCATTCGGCAAAGCCATACACATACAAACTGGAGGAAGGAAGAAACTTGAAGAGGATCGAACAGCCGTTGCAATACCAAATGAATCCCTTCCTTCTACCCTCTTACTTTTTTTTTTTGATAAATTAAGGCAGCACAGGGCAATGGATAAAGCAAAGTTAAGAAGGGAAAACAACCGCAGTTCCCTTACCACTATAGGCAGACGCGGTCGTGCGTCCCTCCTACCCATCTACACCATTACGCACAAGGAAAAAGAAAACCTTTCAGAAGAAATGAAAGAAACAGAAGATAAGCAAGCCCACATAGATGGCTCGAAGGGGTTGGAAGAGAAGTTTAACCGCGCGTTATGAGATTCGCTCATGCTGTGTTGATTCCCTTTTCGTATTCCGAGCCCAGCCACTATTGGGCAGTCACGTTTCCCTCAACTCTCTATTTTTCCAATGGATCAGGTACATTTCTGTTCATACCAAACAAAACGAGCACATATCATAATGCATAACACATCGACCATGGGATTTCTCTTCCCCTTACAGTACGCCACTTTGCCCTTTTACATACCTCGGTGCATTCCTTTACTGTTATTCACAGCACTAATATACCCCTCTCACTAACAGCTCCTCGTGTTGGATATAGTGTTCTGTTGCCATTTACCACTGTTAGCTTCATTTTTTGTTGTTGTTGTTTTGCTTCTTCTTTCTATAAAAGTTTTTTTAAAAAAAAATGAAGTTTAGCTGGTCTGTACCGGTTACTCTTTTCCTTCCTTTACTTCATCTCACCTTTTCCCACATTCTTCCTCCACCAAATTTCTTTCATTACTGTACTTGATCCGTCCAACTTTACGATCTCCCCCCTCCTATCGACTATTTTGTTGTTTTCTTTACCGTTCTCCGTCCACCTCACTTAAATGGAAGAAGACGTTGCCTCAGTACGTCGAGCCTTCCTGCGGCTGCGGCAGTTTTCTGTTTGCGGGGAGCGACATCTCACGGCGAAGCTCCAACAGGCAGTGTTCCATCGTGTAGCCGCGGTCCCAGTTCTTGAAGAGGCTGAATTTCGTCTTCTCCACGGTCCCATCGTTTGCTACGCACGGCAGGTTGACGCGGCTGACAAATTTGATGTTAGGCGGCTGCTTCGGATAGTTTTCGTCGCAGTAAATTTCTAGGGAGAGGATGCGGTTCTCAAAAGCGGTGTCGGGAGGTCCCACAATGGTGCCGTTCCAATTGTGCATGTAAATATCATCCATGCCGCAGAGACCAACGGAGACATTTTGGTTCAGCCCCGTTCCCTTTTCCCCAGCCTCGAGCTCCTGAAGCAAACGAAAGTTACGCGGTACCTCAACCATTGCTGGAGTGTTGGTTCAATTATGCTTTTTCTTTTTTGCTTTTGAGTTTATGTTGTAGTGCAAGTCTCGTGAGTTACGACTCTCCTTTAAAGTAAATTCTTTGCGCCTTCCTTCAGGATGGAAACGGACAAACAGAATAAGTCAGGCTGCCATAACAGCAAAGCGATAATAGAAGTGGAGAACATACCACCAAAGGAAACCGCATTGAGTAGATAAATAAACAATTAATTAGCAATATGTTTGTGTGTATATGTATAGGGATAATACATTTATAATTTAAATCCAGTGCGTTTTGGAAAAGAAAAAAAAGACGTCATTCCCACAGGCCGAAAGAAGCGCAATTCCTGAGTGACCGCATGCGCAGGAGTGCGGGTGCCGCTACTTCTCGCTGCGTGTCGTGATGGTGTCTGGGCCACCGAGCCCCGCAATGACTTAAACTACCCACATGAATGTTTTCGTGCATTTTATTGCGTACTAGAGAAAATAAAATAAAAGACATTTAAGGGCGAAAGAAAATTTGTATGAGTCAATAGTGAGAGGATGAAGCACAGCAAAAAATATATGAAGCAGATATGAAAAAAAAACGCAGAAACAACAGCAAATAATACGGCTGATGTCGAGCTATTGTAAGACATGACTGTGGGAAAGGGATATATAAGAAAAAGCTTCTTCCGGGCTGCGATTATCTCTTCGTTAGTATGATATTCGGGTGGGAATGTTATTACACATGGGCGCATCACAACACAACACCCGCTGAAGTGTCAGTACGTAATAAACTGAAGAACAGAGGAAAGAAAGAAAGAAAAAAGAACAAACAAACAAAGGGGGGGAAAATTCACAGCAACGGAATGGGAGAAAGTGAGCTAAAACCCCAGACACGGCAGCTTCTCAGGGGAACTAAAAATATAAAAGACAAAGTGACCCCCATACGTCAGGTTGAGGAAACACAAGCAGCCACCCTACACAGAAAATTTTTAAAACTCACAAAAAAAACAGAAAAAAAAGAAGCCTACACACGCCACACAAACGTCAGTGCACATCCGTATATTCTAAACTCATCCCCAGGAATAAACACACAGGCATGAACGAGCGCTGCAGGTAAGTAAAACACGCCCCGTTATAACCCTGTCAGAGGCGTAAAGTTCTCCCCACCTGCTCCCATCACTCCTGTCGTTTCTCCCTTACTAACCATCATGCCAAATTCATTATCTTTTTTTCATACCTCCCATTCCACCTCTGTTGTAGCGCGCTCAACCGGCGACTCCGATCATCATCCGCTCGCCGCCACCCATCCAACCCACGAACGCACTTCCATCATACCACCCAACACAGCGGCAACGGCAAAGAAATCAATGAAGGCGGAGGGGAAGTTGAGCGCGAAATGAAAATAAGAGAAATGCACGTCACAAGCCCAGTGTGCGTACAACAACAGAAAAATTCAAATGCAACACGGCCTCTTCCTCAGTCCCTGTTGAAGGGGGTAGCACAAACATACATATGCATATTACCTATATTAAAATGTATTATACTTTATGTCTCGGTGCACGTACACACCATCTCTTTCTCTCTCTCCATGTACTCCCCTCCTTGCACTTCTCAACCGATCCTTCTCCCTCTTTCTTCCGCTTCGCATGCAGCACCCTCCTTCTTCAAGCCCCTAAGGAAATTGCTTATTTACTGATCTCCTTCCGAACATTTTTTTCAACTCTTTCCATCCCACCCTCCCCATCCCTGAGTGTTGGCAATTCTTTCGTGTTGATTCCCGTCTCCCAAGAGGGTTTCTCGCCTCAGGAATGAAGTGGGGGAATAAAAAAGCAACAAGAATGCACAACCAATAAATCCGGCTAACGAAAGCATGCAGTCGCCATTGCAAACACAATATGTGGTTGCACTGGCTTCACACCCACCTCCTCGTCCAATGAAGCGCCGCAAATCGAACGGAATGGGAGAGGAAAACTGGAGGATGGAAAAGCGGAAAAAAACAAGGCGTCAAGCGAGAAAAAAAAGGCGCCTTACATCAGCAGCCATCTGCAACTGCCGAGATCCTCGTGGATACGATACAACAACAGCAGGCGACTATTCGTGCAGTCGTAAGGATGGATATGCGAGGGGGGCTCCACACGGATGTATCTGACACAAAAAAACACGAGGATAAGCAAAGCGCCGTTCCACAACAACACAAACGGCCCCGGTCTCGCACCCGGCGTTGTTTGTGGGCGCAGTGAAAGGAATAACAGGGAGAATAAACGGGACCTTTATTAAGAACTTTGTCAACAAACGCTGCCAACTGCCAGCTACTTGCGACTATTCAGTACCAACACAGCGTCCCGGTAAACAAAACAGGAAAGACTACGCCAGCAGCTGCGCACTGCTGCGAAAAGGAAGCGCGACAAAGCGTCCAGACCAGCCTGCCAACTCCTGAAACTGCCACCCCACCTGCTCCAATCAAAGCATCAAAACGGGAGAATGAGAAGAAACGCGACCCGCATGACGAGAGGAAATAAAAAAAGCGTAATATGGACCAAAAGGTCAGGTGGGTGAAAGCGAAGCACAAAGGACCAACAAGTGAAAGCAAGGGGCACGCGGAAGGAACGGTACAGCCATTCAGGGCACATATCCTCCCTCCAGCAGCACTTTCGTCAAGTAAGGTTTTTGCCGTTACATTTGCTCACCGCCGATGAGGTGACCGTATAACGGCTCTAAGCATCCTCCCATCCGCCAAGAATTTGAAGAAAATGAGAATGGCGCAGTCTAGAGAAAGTTAAAACAAACTAAACAAAATTAAGAAAAATGAAGTAACGGAGTCAGTGCATAAGGGTCATGCGTTCAACAGTACGGGAGGACAAAAATGTTATAAATTCGGCTCAGGGACGTGACAATATCTCTCCAGACTTCAGCAACAGAACTCCCTACTGGGGGTCGGGGAAAATGGTTTCGTCCCTGCCATCCGGATACACCACCTTGTACATGCCATCGGGGTAAAGAATTTCCTTCTTACCATCTGGCAAATGACGTTCAACTTGACCGGACGAATGGAACTGAAACACCTGAATCTTATCCGCATATTGGGTGTGGGTCGTCTGCGCTGCTGCGTACCAGTAGGTACTTTTCCCCGACGGGAAGGTGCGCTTAATGTCCCCATTGGAAAAGTAGAGAAAGACATGGCCGGTTGGAAGAATCAACTTGCGCGTACCATTCGTATAGTGAATCTCACGTTTTCCGCTACGGTACAGCACCTCGCGCTTGTTAGGGTTTTCTCCCAGAGACGTTTGCGACACAACAGTATCGTTCGGGAAGTCCTCTGGAGGAACCGGTTCGTTATCAGAGATCAACTCCGTAGCAGTCGGTATCCGTCTCGACTTACGCGTAGCGTAGGTGCAGCTATTCGATTGAGTGCCACTACCTGACGTCGCGGAGCCCGAAGTCTTGGGGTTCAGCGCACGTGGCGTTAAAACAGGATGGCCAGAGGACCGGCGTTGCTGGGAAGCCTCAAGTCTTTTGCCGCCTATCTTGTCCTCAGATTGCTGTGCACGGTCTTCAGGTACAACTTTCTGAACTTCCACCTGCCGTCGCGGCGCCCCATCGGCCTCTTGGTGGTTACTGACTTTCGCCTCCTTCTCCCCGTCCTCTCGCTGTCTCTCTACGGCCTCAGCAACCTTGCGCTTCTTTCCCTCACCCTCAGCTCGTTTCTGTTTGTCTTCCTCTTCTTTGGCGCGTAGACGTTGTTCGGCTTCAACCCGCCTCCTCATATTTTCCTCTTCTTCAGCACGCCGCCTACCGTCAGCTTCAACGCGTCTCAGTCTCTCTTCTATTTCATCATGCCTTCTTTCTTCCTCTTCAATGCGCTTACGCTCATTCTCATCGGGTTCCGATATTATCTCCCGCTCTACAAGTTCCAGATATCGGTGATGGTCCGACGAATAGCCTCTATGGCGCAGGGCACCGCTGTGAGAGTCAAACAAATCACCACCACCTTTTTTATTGTTACCGCTATTAGCCAATACCTTCTGCCGTACGCTCGGGTCATTGTGAAGAAGTAATGGTGCCGAAAGTGACTCGCCGCGTTCTAATGCTGCGAGTTGTTGTTCTCTTGCAAGCTCAAGTAATTCCTCGTTTCGTCTTGTAAGGGATTCAATCTCGCGCCGCAGTCTACTAGTTTCTAGTTTTTGTAGCTTCTGCGATTCTCGCAAGCGCACCGTAGTCATTTCCAACTGCTGCCGCAACATTTCGTTCTCTTGTGTTAGCTTCGCATTTGAGTCCCGCTCTGTCCGAAGGAGCTCTAGGGTGGATCTATAGCGCTCCTCCACCACCCTTGCGTCTTTCTTTGCCAGACGCTGCTCCGAAACTCGAGCGGCATCCAAATGAGCGCGCTCGTCCTCCATGTCCCGCTCCACACCAGCGCGATATTCCTCGAAGCGCTGACGCTCGCGTTCCAGCTGCAGTCGTAGTTGATAATATCGCGAACGCTCCTCTTTTGTGGCCCGAATCTCGCCCTCCAGCTGACCTACTAGCTCATCATCCTCACGCGGTGGATTGTATTCCGCTAATGGTGGTCGAAAGTAATTCCGAGTATTCCTCCCACCAGCGGCGAACTCGTTCTCTAGTTCTCCAGCGTCGCTGTATCGATTGCTCGGCAGCTGGCGGACATGGCCATTGTCAACATCGCCATTCCGCCACCGGCGTTGGTGAACTGGCGAGGGCGACCAATCCCCAATATCATTTTCGCTCATATTCCACGCAAGAACGTGACTATGCATTGGGCTCGCCCTCGACCGCACCGACTGGGACTTATGAGACAGCGGCGGTGGCGGCTGTTGCTGCCACTGAAAACTTTGGTTTTGCAAATGCGACTGGTAAGTCTGCTGCTGTGGATGGTGTTGTTCTTGATGATACTGGTGGTGTTGCTGCAGGTGATTCTGATGATGGTGCTGATGATGATGATGGTGGTGCTGCTGAGGTTGCGGCTGCAAGACGTGCTGCTGTTGCTGCCGCTGCTGGGGCGGCTGTTGCTGCTCTACCATTTTCTCCGAGTCTTCCGATGTGCGTGATCCCAATCGCTTCGAAGACACAAATTTTTCCCCTGTGAGCTCGCTCTGATTCGTGTCTCCCAAAATCAGGTGGGGAGCCGCTTGCTGTGTCCCACTGCGAGCAGAAGGTGCGCCTCCGGCTTCCTGCGATTGAACACCCTCACGAGAGACTGAACGGTCCTCCCGTGGAGAGGCACTCGGAGGGGGGCCACGCTTCGGCACCGCAACCTCAAACCCCCCGAAAGGATCATTTGCCTTTCCCTTGCGCATATCGTTTGCTATGGCCTCGCGCAAAGATCGTGAGCTGTTTTTGTCCATAGAAATGAGCTCGCGGCTAGTTACACTGATACCTTGCAATGCATTGCCACACCCTGAAACGGGTGACTCTGGTGTGCACGAGTAGGAGAGCCTCCCCTCATCCTTGCGGAGAAATTTGAATGGGGCACTTCTAGCCTGGCGTTTCTGAGACGCGGCGACACTCACCTTGCCAGTGGAGAGACTTCGGCCCGGCCGCGGCACCTTGACTTCCGCCATACAGTCTATGATTATTTTTTTTTTCCTTCGCTGCTCTCAATACTGATATTACTTTAACACAGCTATTTCTATCTGTGTTCTTCCCCTGTTTTCAATACTTTCTTCTACTACTTGGGAGCGGCTCTTTGCCTGCTCAAGCGACAGTTTCAAGCAACAATAATTCCGAAGGAACCTCGCAGAGCGACTGCACCGTCTCGTGTCTGCCTTAACTCAATTCGTTTCCTACCTCTAATCCGCTCCTTTCCACCACTCAATGTGGTAAGGCAACTAAAGTAAGCGTCCGATATTCCCCTTTGGCAATGTTTGTCGCTCCCACAAGCTCCGCGTTAGTGGCCACACCTGCCCTTATGGTTGGCGATGTCGTGTTACTGGACGTCCACCTATCCTTACAAGACTTTTTCGCCCCTTGCCAATTTACCTTCCAACTACTGTATTGGATGCAATCCACTTTAGTCTTCTTTGCCACACAATGAAACACTATCGGTTTCCTCACACCAAACCGCCACGAAACCTTTATTTAATTTATTTTATTTGCTCTGAGCTGGAGAATGGCACCGCTTTGACACACAAAATTAATCTGTTCTGCGCGGCGGTGTGTGCCAATCCACCTTAGCTTATTACACTCTGCGTGAGCTATCAAACTCGCTGAAAGATCAGGGGTGCACACCAAACAATGAACCAGACAAATGAGAATATACAAGGGCAAAAACAAAAAGAGAAGAAAAATCAAGAAAGTGTATGTAAACAAACAACAGATGGTTCTACACACATCCCGAAAGAAGAGCATTACATTAGTAACACAAGATTACAAGAGTTAGGAGAACAAATCCAGGAGGAATAGAGAGGAAAGACGATGCCCCCCTGACAACTGTCTGCCTGTGTATCTGCCTTCACTATTCACCACAGTGCCATCAGCGTCTTTCTCCTCTCACGCCCCCACGTCAGATAGAAACCCGCGCACAGCGAGAGAGGAGCCAAGTGCTTGCAATGTAGTGCACGAGAGAAAAGCCAACACACACCGCGCAGAGAGGTCATACACCAAAATGCACACAACCGCCGATCCCCACTGGGACCCCACCACGTATTCATCTATGGAAACCACTGATTCCTTCAATACCCTTGCGGGTGGGACACATCACTGTTTGTTTATATTTCCTTGAGGGTTGTGAATTGTAACGGAGAGAAGGTAGTGCAGGGGGCCATGTAATAGGTGTGAGCGTGAGGGAAGGATAAACAGATTACACGCTCACCCAATCCACTACACGCGTGGGTAACCTTTTCCTCCGTACAGTTTCCGCAGTGTTCCCACCTGCGAGGCCTGGCCCCGATTCCGTCGACAGTCCATCCGGCAACGGGACAGGAACAAAAGCGATGAGGAATGCAACAAATAAGATGTAAGCAGTAAATGCTACACTGGAAATGACTACCAACACCTGAAGCATTAGGGACCGCGGCGAAACGGGCGCCTTGGGTTCACCACCTACCGACGCCACGAGAATGGGGGCGTTGGTAGTTGCACCGTCGGAAGAAGAGGAAGGATTCACCACTTCAACCCTTGCTGTCAAACTCCCCTGCAACCTCCGCTGCTGCTGCTCCATAGCTACGGACAATTTCTGTTCAAATCGCGATAAAATCTCCTTCTGTGAACGCCGTATCTCATCAATAACGCCAGCTGAGTTATAGTTTACAGCAGCACGCACTTCACTACTGGCGCTGTGCAGCTTATTAACTGCGTCGGAAACACTTCCGAGCCTCGATAACAGAGAATCGTTGGCCTTCTGATCCCACTGTTTTTGTTCGTCGAAGCGCTGCTTAATAATACTCAATTGTGCGGTGCTTGCGTCACCAATGTAGGCGCGCATGGGTTCTGTCACATCCTTTTTCAGAAGTTTCTCAACTGCACTACGCAACTCATTGTTGAGTGCGCCCAATTGCCCCTTCAACTCTGCGGAGCGTTCAGCAACAGTTTTCCCAATACCATCGAGTCTCTCACATAGCAGAGATGTCGACTGTTGATGACGCTTGTCGATTACCTCGGTATCTTCTTTCAGAGCTTTGCGCATTTTCTCCAAATCTGCGCCTGCGGCTCTCACAACGGTCGCCTCAATTTGTCCTACAAAGCGTTCTATTGCCTTCTGCGTCGTAGCATCAATACGCCTAACCAGCTCCTCCCCGGTTCCTTTCATTTCTTCCTGTAACTTAGCCTGGCCTTCCTTCAAAGTGCCTAGCAGCTCCTTCACAGTTTGTCCATCGCTCGCTTTGAGACTCACTACAGACAGAGAAGAGCGCAAGACACAAAGTCTCTCGTAGATCTGCTTTACATGCGCTCCCCGGGAAGACTTTAAGAGTGTCATGAGCTCATCGATCTCCTTCAGGTGGTCCGCAGGAACCCCAGCAGTTCCCGGTGCATGACTGCCTCCCGTCGACACTGGTGCCACGTCGATGTTAACTTTTGTTAGTTCGTCTAGCATGCCTTGTAGTGCCTGTATCCGCTCAATAAGCCGAGATTCCATGGCTTGCAAAACCTCAACACCTGACAATGACAGAGTCCCCTGCGAAGACAGCTTTCCCTGTTCCAGTTGCTGTTGCTTCAGTTGTGTCAGAATATCCCGTGTTTCTTTCGACACATTCTCAAAACGAGACACGACTAATTCAGATATTTCACGGTGCCAGCGCTCAATTTGAGCTATCGATTGACTGTCCCTAGCCTCATCCATTGCCAATCGCTGCTCCCTAATTTGTTTGGCGTCACGTTCCTGTGCATCCCTGATGACTGTCCTTAGCCGTTCGATGGACTGACCAACATCCTCCAGTTTGGTACGCATTCCTTCCACCGTTACCATGACACTTCCACTGGTGTCCGTGTTCTGCTCACTAGACGAGGCCAGTCGATCCAATAGCTGTCGTCCTTCCCGAAGTTCAGTCTTCAGGAGATCAAACCCCCTTAGCATCTCATCAGAAGCACGCGCATGAAGCGCCTCAACGCGTCCCGCTGACGCCTCTATATCTGCCCTTATCCTACTCCCAACATCAGTGCTCTGCTGAGCGACATCCGCAAGAAGTTTGTTAATGGATTTGATCGCCTCGGGGACCGCCGCCCCCTTCTCTATATTAGAATTTTCCTTGACATTCGCAATTATGTTGTCAAGGGCCGCCTGTACGCGCTCTGACTGTTGCTCCCCCGTAACGAGCACAGACTTCAAGGAAGCCTCAACGGATTGTAGCTTGACCTCCAGAGCAGTGCGTGAAGACCGCGCAGCCTCGCGAACTTCCTCCACAAAATTATCGAGTGGTGCGAAAGCGGAAGTCATCTCATTCGTCAAAAGTGATCTAATATCAACCATAAGCTGCTGCCTAAGTTCCACAGATGCCTTTTCTATAGCAATACTAATGAGCGCACTTTGCCCACTTATCTTCTCATTAATTTCTTGGGCCTCTTGGGCATCCCGCTGCCTCCTTCCCCCTTCGCTTTCCTCAGGAGCCACATTTGAACCCTTCTGCACAAGCAGCACCTTTTCCACATGTTCCAGATTTTGCTGCCTTAGTTTCAGTTCTAACTGTTTCTGAGACTCCTCTAACCTCATTGTTATGGCTTCTACCACATCATTTACCTTGTTCTGAGTAATCTGCTGCTGTTTGCTTAGCGATTCCTGCATCCCGTTGAGAACGCTATCAAGGTACAGACGGAAGGGTGACAGATCAATCTCCTGCGGCCCGCTAGTCTCCTGTACAGCCTGTAGGACACATTGCTTGAGATCTTCCACCTTTCCCACCATCACCTGCTCCAAAGCGGAAGTATCCACAACTGCCGTTTCCGCCACTTGGGATGTGGCGGGCGCCGGGGCGGTGGTTGCAGGAAGCTGAAAAGTAGACAAGCACTCTTTCACTGCGTCCCGCACACCGTCGCATATCATCTGCGTGGCGTTCAGGAGCTGTACATCGCCTATGTCTTTGCTGCCATCCTCTCTATCATGTGCAAGGCGCCCCTCATCACGTGTCGGAGCCGATTTGGCTTGTATAGCTGCCGCCAGGTCGTTTAGCCGCGGCGCAAGAGCGGCAGAGACAGCCTCAGCAAGTTCCGCTGATGTGAAAGAAGGCGCAGATAACGTCTTGAGGGCTTCAGCCTGTGTTTCGATTAGAGTCTGTTGCCTCTCCTCCGTCTTGGAAACCGTGGGAAGCGAGGGAAGAGAAGAAAGAATGCTCTCACTGATACCCTGAGCCATGGCTATCATGCGGTCGTCGTCCAACTCCGGTAACGAGACTGCTTGAAGAGGGGAACGATAGCTTTCTTTGACAGCACTTTCAAGTTGAAGAAGTCTATCAGATAATTCTTTCACATCACTGTGTCGCTCTTTTAACTGATCGCCGATGGTCGATATAACTCGATCCGCCAATGCGTCCAGCTTGTCTGAGTAAATTCCAACGTAATCAACGACTCCGTGCCCTAAGTCCTGGGTAGGAGCAATTTCAGTGTTCGGGGCATCTGGTGATTGAAGGGAACTAATCAATTCTCGCTTGAGTTTCTTCAACATATTCTTTATTTCCGCAACATCAGATGCACTTGTTTGCTGCATGCTGTGTATATCCATTGTCAGTTCTCTAAGGTTAGTTGTGGTGGATGATGACTCTCGCAACTCATCAAGGTGTTCCCCATACAGTGCCAGAGTCCTTTCAAATGCCGCTTCGTTATCGGACCTTGTGTACGTGGTGGCAGGGCCGGTTGCAGTTTCCCTAGAGGTACCAGCATCGGCAACTTTACTACGGAGATCTTGCAATATAGATTGCACCTCACGCTGTGTGTCCTCAATAATTCGTGCCGTGGCGTCCTTGATGATCTTTTCAATATTCGCCATACCCTTCCCCTCTTCCCGACGCTCACTCATCTGTACAGTTGCCTGATCGGGGAGAGTATCGCTCAGTGCAGTGAGCAGCCGATCCTGTTGAAGGCGAGATGCTTGCTCAATAGCAGAAACGATGTGTTCACGCAGCTCCGAGGCGTCTGCAGAATCATTATTACTGTCACTGAAGCCTTTGTTCAGTGCGCTTTTCAGTGAACACTCTAACTTGGAGAGAGTTGCAAGCACCTCTTGCAAAAGGCGTGGCACATGATCACCGTCCTTGACTGCAAGGGCCTCTGCCTGTCCGGCGCAAATGACACCAGCAATGCGTTCGCATATAAGGTTCGCATTATCCTTAAGCATTTGAGCTATAGACGCTTCCTGTGTGTGAGTTGCACAGATGATACGTTCCACCTCGGTCCGCAGACACTCCGTCACTGCGTTAACTACAGCAGCTGATCGACCATCCTGCGCAGCATCCACAGCGTGAAGGTTAAGCTGCAGCTGCTCCTTCACCTCATCTAATATAATAGTTGCCATGGCAGCTAGCTGGTCAGACGGTATGCCATCAATGGCACTATCCAAACGAGGCTCACCATGCTGAGTGGAATCGGTGCCCGGATCCGGTGACGGGCCGTCGACGCCTAAACCGGTTTGCACCGACACACGTGGGTTAGCCAGTGACAAAACGCGGCGCTGCACCTCAACATCTGCCGGGCTGAGAGACGTCTCCACGACGACGCGGCGCGTGCCATCCACCCCACGCAACAAATGTTTGCTGGGGCCATAACCGCTCGATCGCACTGTCATCGGCTCCGTCGCCTCAGCCTGGAGCGGTGGCATGGACGAAAGGTTTCTCCGTCCCGCCTGTCTGATGAGTTTCCTATAAGAAAACTGGTGGATCCGTTTCATCTATCTTATGTTTTGATACTCTCCAGTCAGTCGGCTGGGACGTAGAATGGAAGAAAGAAAAAAAAAAAGATGAGGCGAAAAGGAACGATAACACAAAGCCAACAGCGTGTTGGCATGAGCAGGTGGTGAAACGCGTTGGCTACGCTGCAGTACAAAAGTGAACTGCAAAGGGTCTCTGGTAGCCAAGGTAAGCGTTGTGTGCGTGTTAAAAATAGTGGTAGCTACTATATCACAGAATGGGAAAGAAAGTTGTTTTTTCTCCTCTTTTTTTTCTTAGGACCAATAGGAACAGAGGGTAGAAAAAAGTATCGTCACCAAGAGAAAGAGGTCTAAATCAGATATGGCCGGTAACGAACAGCCACCGCTACACATACCAGTGCGGGAGTCAATTCATTCAAAATTCAACCCGACATACACTACAAGACACAGGGATGAACACAGGTGGTTGTCCAAATGAAACAACAATGGAGCAATAAAGTTAGGACAACGAAACTAACAGACAAAAGAGCTGACTGATGATAAAGAAGCTCCCATTGTGGGAATTCCCAAGATCCGTGGCATCAATTTTGGACAAAGAGGAAGCACACACACCTTCTCAGAAGCAGAAGAAGAAGAAAAAAAAAACACAAAAAAACATAATGGAAGCGGAAATAATAAAAACGGAGTACGAAGGAAAGGGGAACTGTTTACTGTCCTAGTTCCCTAATTTTTCTTCTCTCTCCACCTCCGCCCTTTCTTTGTGTCATTCCCACACACCAAAATCAACACCCCAGCCACTTTCTAATCTCACCTCCCTCGTCGCTCGGTGCGGAGTCTTCACGCACTTGGATGCAAAAACACAAATTCGAAGAAACAATACCATAAAAAGCACGAAACAGCAGTAAGCTTACACCGAAGACACTGCTCCATACCAAAGGATGGCAGTGTCGATGACAACTGGAAAGAAGAGAACCGTCAAAACATAACGAATCAAAATTCAACGCACACGAGGGCTGCCACAACGCCCATTCATACCCTTAGCATACATGACGTGTGGCCTTGTACATATACGGAACCTACCCTCCCAAGTGGCCCTCTTCCACGCGCTCACCGTTCCAGTAACTACTTTGATTTCCTTTTCCGTTAACTGAGTATACACATACCCACCCCTTATGTATACCTCTTTTTCTTCCCACTGACACCGCCTCCGTTACCTCCTCTTTTTTTTCTTCTTTTTCTCTCTCACGCATCACATGACCAAACATCCCCTCTGCGTACCATAACCTCCTCCTGCAAGGGCCAAAACCCCACCGTGATGCACTCCACTGCAACAAAGGAAGGCAATACACATCCTCACAGTTGCGAAGGCGTTGGGCCCTTCGATCCACTCTTTCCCATTTGGGTTTAATTCTGAGAGGCCCAACGATTGGTGCAAAATCGTTCAAACAAAGATAGACATTCGACAGAATTACCTGCGCTGACGGGACTCAACGTGTCTTAACAGTTGCCTTATCATATTTCTAACGCTACTAATGCTCTTAGCCTGACGGTTGAGAATATTCTCAACATTCCTACAGTACACCTCGATGGAGGCTCCCGGCATCTCTACTCCATTAAGTTCTGTCATCTCCTGTTTCAACAGCTCCATCATAGCATCAATATGACGGCGATGGCCTAATATGGCATTATCCTCCTCTTCATCTAAAGAATCGCCGCTAGCGAAGGACGTCATCTCATACGGACTTGCATCACGCATCGATACCTCACTGCCAACACGGCTGTGTTTCGGCGTTGCTCTGTTGAAGGTTTTCCCACCGCCGCTGCTGGCGACTTTACCAGAACGAATGCTGTCAGAAAAGTTCGGATAGTCGTCTTCCTTGCAGCTCATTGATACACGGGAGTGCTGACCCTTGTGTCTGTAGCCGACGCTGTAGCTGCTTTGGGACTTGGCGTTTGGTGTACCCGGGTCACGCTGAGAAAGATGGCTGGAGGAACGTGTGCCAGCCTTCTTCTCGCAGGCACGCCTCTGAGCAAAGTTGCTGCTCAACCCGAGAGTCTCAACCTCCTCGCTTGGCATTTGACCAATCATGATTTCCTCCGCGGCAACACGAGAGGATTTGTCCTTTTTCAGTTCCTTCACGCGGTCCGCATAGCGCAGCGTGTTAAGCGTATGCTCACAACTTCCACTTGCCGGACTGACATTGCCTATCATTACGGTACGACTGTTTCCAGTAAAGCAATCCCTCAGAACGGCCGTCAGCTTTGAGCCGCGAAAGGGGATGTGACGATGGTTCTGATCGAGTGCTCGGATACATTCCTTCAGTGCTAATAGCGATTTGTTAATCTCTGCACCCTCAAGACGGGTCGTTCGGTCGCTGTCCAGTGTATCAGCACCACGCTCACTCCCTGCGAGATCAATGAAAGTGAATCTACCGTAGAAACGGCCTTTACTGTTCAGGACCGTAATGTGAAGTATAGCGTGAGACCTTGAAGAATCCACGTTCATACCGGTAGATCCCGCCGCACGAATGGAATTCCCATAGTCAATGACACGCATTAGGTGACTGGTATCATCCACACGATGCTCCGTCAGGCCGCAAACATTTATAACGCCACGACTATCCTCGCGGCATGCGAGTTTCTCGCGTTCATTCAATAAGTCAAAAAGCTTCCCTCCGTATATTTCAAAGAAGGAAACCACAATGCCCATGCCGGGCTCCAGTCTAGCATAAAGGTCCCGTGCGGCCATGAGATAAATACCCTCTTGGTTCCCTTTCCCGAGCATCGTGTACGTCTTGCCACTACCCGTCTGCCCGTAAGCGAAACAGGTAGCGCACCCACCCTCAAATACAGTTTCAATTAGCGGCTTGCAGGCCTTTTCATACACGTCGCGGTTACTGTACCTGTCATCAAAGACGAGATCGTACGTGAAACGATGTTTCTCGATATATTTAGTGAGGTCAACCTTCTGCTTGGGTTCAAGAAGGGCTATTGCCTGCAAATTATCCGGATCCGTAGCAAGAATATCATACAACCCATCGCTTATCTCCGATGAACTAAGAGGGCGCTTGCGAACAACAACTGTGATGCGACTCGCTTTACGCTTCGTGGTTGCTGTTTCTCCGGGTTTGCGGGTGGTCGCAATTGGTGAGGGGCGTGCCACCCGACTGAGAGGGCGTGAACCTGGTGTCATTTTACTCACAGACAGTTCCATGTCATCCACCGCGTTCAGCGGATCATGCCGGTTCCCCACAGCTGGCGCGTGTCTAGACTCATTCAGGCGAGCACCTTCGTTGTCCGCCTTCCGCTGCGCACTGGAAGGGGTTGTGTTGCGGCAGTTTGGCGTTGTGTTCCTAGCCCCAGAAGCGAGCGGAGCAGACTCAGTGCTACGCGGTGCATCTGACGTATTCAGTCCCGACGGCGCAGTCGCCTGTTCTCTCTTCACGTACTGAATCACCTCGAACAACTTACGGCGGTCAGTCATGACAGTGACACCAACGGACTGATAGTTGTGCATGCTGAGTTGCTTCAACTGCTGCAGAGTGAGTACTTCTCCATCGATGAAACCTTGAATAGTGTGCGCCAGACCCCCCTGTTCGAGGAGGTCACGAAGCTGAGGCTCCATTTGTCCCTCTTATTTTTCCTTCTCCGCCTCTTTCTCTCCACTTTCCCTTCGAATCTCTTTCCACTGCCCTTGCTTTTTTATTTATTTATTGATTTCTATCACCTCTCGTCCCTGCACACGTCGCGTGTATAATATGTACTTATTATACCAATATCGTTGTGTATATGTGCAAATACAAAACGCACAAACTAATTTCCCTTCAGGCTGCTTCGCCCTAACTTATCTTTGTCGAGAAAAAGGAATAATGTGTAATTCCGCTCACCCACACCTTGAACAGCAAAAAACACCAGTGACAAAAGAGCAGTGATACGGCAGTGACTGTGGAAACAAGGAGTGCATCTGGCATCGCCGAAGGCCCTGGGTCAAGACGTCCCATGCCATAAAGAGGCAAAACATATATAAATATATGTTGTTCACGATATAAACGAAAAGAATTGGAAGGAAAAACAAAAAGTGACAACTCCCTCATCATACACATTGGGTTGGAGTTTAACGGCAGTAATCGCTATTTTTGAGAAGGCAAAGTTTTTTTTTCCTTAAAGGAAGGAAAAGCATAAATACACTAAAAAGTGGCAGAGGACCACCAAGTCTATTGAAATACGTCTAACAGGAAAACCAGCCGGGGGGCGGAGTTGATGCTTGGGAAAGACCTTGTCCCACAAGAAAAGAAATAACCAATTCCAAACCTACCGCTGCTGCAGTGCGCCACCCTCCCCGCCTTGGTCAATGAGAAGGCGTGTCCCCGCGGAAAACTTCCTTTGTCGATTAATAACAATAAAAATAAATGGAAATACTGGCAATAATAGCAATAATAACGTAATGCCTGGAACCTCAGGACTTTCCCCCACGTCATGATACCAATAGAACCACCCTGGGGCCCCTCCGAGGCGGTTAAAATTTCCCTTTTTTTTCGACAATATCTCCCACTGTTATGAAAAAAGTTAGGTGCAGCTGTTATGTCGTCGTAAGAAATTGCCGGAGACTAACACTGTGGCGCCACCCCACCAGTTGACTGCATAGAACACACTGCAGCTAATGGTCCCTTACGGCAAGGGGTCACGTTTCAGCCACAACTGCGACATCCGATGTTTCCCTGCCCCGACGACCAAAAGGTGAAATAAAGAGGAGGCGTCTGAGAACGGTGAAAAGAAACACACTTTTGGCGCAGGTCACAGCATGAAGAAGATGTTCGTACTGCAGCGCTCTCCTCAAGCTAAACTGTCGCCAATGTCCGTCCCTCACACTACTAAGATGATACCCAAATAGGAATGTTTCGAGCACAGCCAATAAACGCTGCCTGTCCCCACCGTCTTGCCTGCCATACTTTTAACGGTAAAAATAAAAAATAAAAGTTAAATTCAGGTGTTTTCCCCCAAAACAAAAATACCCCTCTCAGCCAGTGCCTGGGAATCCATTAAACACTGCTTAAGCCCCCAACAACCTCAAAGCAACACTGCGTGTAAGAAAAGAGACGATACCAGTGAACGAGGAAAAGACTAATAGACAGCTGACATAACGATAAACAGCACCCACAACGCCTGCTTAACAGGCGCCCACGCTACACTACCCCCTCGATTTATTGTTTTCTTTTTTTTCTCTCTCCCCCTAAAACCCAGTGACAAGTAACTAGAGACCAACCGGCTTCCCGTTTACTCCCCTCGCCGAGAGACGGTAGCTGGCTACTCGAGCGGTCTTGAAAATAAAAGCCAGGAATCCAGTAGGGTCCACCAGCCGCCAAAGGGAAACAAACTCGTTGTACGAAACCGGAACCGCCACGAGCACGGCGGAAAATAACAGCTGAAATACTTCGTATATATGAGAAGGCGCTACACGAAACTTTGCAGTATTAACGCGGTTGCTAGTAAAACTATCCGCCTTATCACGATTGCCATACCGACCGCCCCGAGTCACAAGGCTTTGCGCGCCACGGAGCATGACAAGCGCGTAATGCCAAAGCAGCTGCTGTGGTCTGCTGTCTAAGCCGGAAAGCAGCGCCATTGGAACCGAAACAGCTTCACCACCGCGTAGAAAGTAGTCTAAACACGCGTTTCGAAGTAAGGGAGCACAAAAGACGTCGTATAGTGCCCAAGACAAGATATTGATGCTAGCGCTGTGTGCGACACGTGCTCGAGCGTAGCTGATGATGGCCTCCTGCAGTTTTCCCTGGATTTTAGACATCGTTGCAACATTCGTAGCACGCAAATCCCCAATAGCAGACAACTTTGCCGCCAAAAGAAGTGCGTCGTTAAAGGCACACGTCATGCCCCCACCCGTCAGTGGGTGGCGCTGATTGGCGTGATCCCCAATACCCACGTAACCCATAATGGAAGGGAAGGCAGCAGGGTAGCAGGCGATTGGCATAGAACGAATATTCAGAACAGTCTGAGCAGCCTTAATGAACTCGGGGCGCATATCAGCGGGAAGACAAGGCGCAATTTCATCGGTTAACCACCGGCTCTGCTCCTCAAGGGATGGTAACGCGCTTTGTTGTAGTCAACGAGAAAGCGGAGTTCGTTCGGGTCGAGTCGGTAAGAAAGAATAGGTCCGTTCTTACCAAAGAAGACAGTGCCGTGTCTCTCCAGTGGAAGGCGGGCGTTACGTACGATAAGACCAACAAAATGAGAATGGTAGTTCGCGGCTGGGGTGTAGTGTTGGTGCAAAGCCTTGAATTTTGATGAACCACCGTCACACATGACAATGAGAGGTGCTGTAGCCACACAATACACATCCGCACCCGCATCAACTGACTCTGTTCTAGCAGTCGATACATCTGCAAAAGGCAGCTCCGGAACATTAGCCCCGTTCCTCATTACGTATGCTACGCCATACGCACGGTCGACACACGGAGCAACTCGTTCCACGAGCACCTCCGTCACTGTGGCCTCAAGCATTGTGACCGCCGTTCGACACTCATTCCACACGTGTCTGCGCAGATTATACACCAGATCCCCAAAGTGGAACGAATACCCCGCCTCGCCCTCAGCGTACGGCAATTCGATCTGTCTGCCGCCCTCATCGACCACAACATAACCATTGCAGGGCATTCCAATGGAGGTGACGCACTCGTCCATGCCCAACTTCCTCAGGGCAGCCACACCACCGGGTTGAAGAAGTTCTCCAACAATACGGTTTGGTTTAGTGAACAAAGTCCTCTCCAACAGCAGCACACGGCGGTTTTGAGTGGCGAGGGCCTTCGCCAGGACAGGCCCAGCAATACTTCCCCCAACAATGATCACATCGTAATCATAGTGCAGCCTTGTAGCCTTTAAGCGGGCACGTAGCACGAAGCATTCGATTATCACGAGTACGATTACCGCCGCGGCTATAAGGTAAAAGCCAGCAGACAACATGTCCTTTAGCATGCAGACAAAAAAAGAAGCGGTCGCATCAGCAAAAAATAAAAAGGAAGAGAAGAATCCGGTTGTGTAAAAAGAGAGGAAGCTGGGCATACACAACAGCCACTCACAAACAGGCAAAGGAGGCCGTGAAATATAATAACGATTACTATCATCATTAAAACATGGTAGTGATTTAAAAAAATAAGCCAATATCTCAATAGTTCTCTTTCCGTTTTCCCACTTCTTCTTCCTCCACCAAAAGCAACTTTATGTCCTCTTACGGAAGTCAAAGAAACATGAGCTCAAATCAGGTTAGGTCGGCTGATTACTTGCGGCTCACTGCTTCCACACACAATAAACTTATGTGTACCTCCCCATTTGAACGAGGGACCCCAACCCCCCGCTTTCCCCATTTTCCATTTAGCGACTCCTCAAGGAAAGAAAACAAAAGAAAAACAAAAGGCGTCTATGAAACACAGCTCTTTCTCGTTGTGGTACGCTTCTTCAGACACGTTGCCGGCATACTCTCTTCAATTCAGCAAAATTCTGTAAATCTATGGATCATTCGACTGTTAAGCCCTTCCCCACTGTATGATTTAAGGGGAAAGGGAAAGAAGGTAGTTAACACGACACATTAAATAATTGACAGAAAATAAGAGGGTAATGAAAATGAGAAAGAAATATGCAGGAGAGAACCGACTGCTGCGGTCCCCACCACTCAAAGCGCTTCCTCTATGACAACGGGACGCAGAGACCCCATGTTTTCCCCTGCGACAAGATCACAAGGGAAATCCACCGAAACATTCATCTCCGGGTAACGCTCATTGAGAACATCACGCACACTGCTCATAATACCATCAGTTTCCACTGCAACAGTTTGCAACACATCAACGTGGCAATCGATCCAAACGCAATCGTGCACCGTATTGATAAGCACAGCCAACCCCCCGTAATTATCGTTGTTGAGAAAATGCCTCCACAAAACTCCGAGCATAATCTGCACAATTTCACCTGCAAAGCCTTGCACTGGATAATTCTTGAGGTGCGTTGGTGAGAAATTTGTTGACTTGACAGCAAGCATCCTGCTTCTCAGCATTCCTTCGGGTACATCGGACTCGGTAAAAATGTATCGACTGCCAGTAATGACGGGAAACATTCCCTTGAAGATTTGATGGCCACGCACATTCCTAGAGCCATCCTGAAGTGATGCATCGAATTTGTTAGCGGATAATGCCACCATGTTGTTAAAGACATCTACACCACGATATGTTTCCTTTTCCTTCTCGATGAGATTGCGCACTTGCTCTTGTGTTAGGCCAGTACTTTCACTAATCATTTTCACACCAGCACCATACTGCCGCTGGAAGGAAAAAATCTTTGCCTGCTGACGCAGCTTCACAAACTCGGGATCCTTATCCTTCTTGGCCCTCTTAAGAATCTCTGTGTATTGTAAATCGGGACGCATCATCGCAACGCGCTTGCAATGGAAATCCACGTGTGAGCGAAGGTCCTCTAACATTTGATTATCACCAGCAAGCACAGCAAGCGCAACCACCTCCAACTGCGAGTAGTCCGCCTCGATACACATCCCCTGCTCCCCGTAGCGGCTAACAAACATCTCGCGCAAGGGTGACTTATCCTCCTTCGGAATATTTTGGCAGTTGGGGTTGGCGCTGGCAAGCCGCCCAGTATTTGTTTTGTTATGTATCAGTTCGTGATGGATGCAGCTATCACCATCGTGCACAAGCGAAACCATCCCCGTACCATCGTCTGTGTTTTCGTAGTACGTCCCAATGAGTTTTTCCATCGCCCGCAACTCGAGGATAGTCTCGGCAATCTTGTCTCCATGAGTCTTCTTGAAGTAAGTGAGGGAATCCTCCCCTACTTGCAACTGGCGGGTGGTTGGGCTCCTGAACCTACGCATCACTTGTTCTGCATCAAGCTGGCTCGGGACGTACTCCGAGAGGCGCCCGCCAATGTGCACCTCTACAACGTCCTCGTGTGCACACTTCACAGCAAAAGCGTCGAACGCCGTGGTGCACGTTCTTCCAAGCAGTGTCATTAGAGCCAACCTTTTGCGCTCATGGTCTGGAAGGGAATTGTAGTAGCCGAAGAATGCATTGCGCTCACGAAGAACGATGGGCAAATCGCCAGGAGTTCTGATGGCGCCTTTGCCGTTGGATTTCCGTGCCTTCTTGGTCCCCGTACCACTCGTAAGCGATTCCTTGTACAGAGCAACATGCCCCATGTGAAGAAAGATATCAATGTACTGATTGCACCAGTCCTCCGGTTTCATGGAAACCTCCTGGACAAGCTTCACTTTGAATGCCTCTGCGGATGCACTCCTCGATGAACACGACCGGGGAAGCGCCTTCAGAGGTACCACGAGCTTTGATTCATCAATGGATTTACCCGCACTCAATGCCGCCTCCGTCTCAGCACCAAACATATATCTGTAGTAAGAAAGTGTGGAAACAGTGTCTGCCAATGAGATGACATAGCGTTGACCAACATCTGTTTGCGGGTTGAGGCCGTCATGTGCCGACAAGTACGTACGAATCCCCTCATCAGAATGCAGTAACCGTGTAAATGAAAACGGTGCATCCCGAGCTAAAAGGGTGACGTGAGCATCGAGGAAGGCATTGTTACTACTCATTGAACTGCTGCCTGCATCTGAATCGATCAGCATATCCGTGTGTGCTTGAACCTGCTGCTCCACAAAGGCACGCAATTGCCCCGCCTTATCGGCACTATCTTCTCGGATGGTGAGGGACTCCCCACTTATAGCATTCTTAAGAAACAGCTTACCAACGGTTCCATCACTTGCTGCCGTCAATGCAGCGAAGAGGAAAAGATGGCGCTTTGGCAATAAATTAACAAGGGCGTCAGCACTGCTACACCTTTCCTCCTCTGTGCGGGAGACTGCGATCATTGCGCGCCTCAACGAATCGGTCACAGAGGAGCTCTTTCGAAAACCGGCCTGCTTCACATAGGCCTCAAAGTACATTTTGAAGGACTTCTTCCCTTTATCCAGCGACGCGCCGGTAACCATGAGACAGTCGGCCGGCCCAACGACATATACCGGCGGCCGCAGGAAAACGCCTTTGGGGTACTCGCCTTTAGTATACTCACGCGAAGAAACATACAGTGTGTGACGATCGAACACCTCACCGGGTAGAGGCTTACTCTCGCGCGCATTTGTATTTAGCTTAAGTTTACCACCAAAAAAGAAGGCGATGAGGTGCTGATTCGATGACCAGTTGAAGTATTTGCGGCAGTCCACTGATATTTCTCTGGGAATAGACTCATCGAGGTGCCTCCTTAATTCCTTCACTTTACACATGAGCTCATTGCTTTGTGAAAGCGCCAGTTGCACATTCGTCTTTAGTCCATTGTACTCCATTTCAGTTGTACACAGGAGCCCATCCATACGAGCCACGATGATAATCACCTGCCTCTGCGCAAGTGCCCGTTCCATGTGTTTCTTAAAAATAAGTTCGGTGTTTTCCAAATCACCATGCAGGTACTTTGTCAGCGTGCGGTAGGGTATCTCACTTGTGTCCTTCCCCATACTCCACGCTTGTTTAACTTCATCCAGCTTCGGCTTTTGCCCACCATATGTCTTAGCAACCTCCTCCAGCCCCGCTCCACAACCGAGCTTCACTTCGTGTCCTGTAAGAAGGTATTCTGCATACATTGTATCCCATATTTTGCCACCTCGTTTGAGAAAGCGTCGCAACTCAGCATCGCGCCACATGTGCAAAAGATCGAATTTAATGTTGTGTCCTACAATCACGTCGTAGTCATCGAGTGGCGGAAGGAATAGAGAGTGCTTAGATGATCCGTTGACCAAGGAGCAGGTGCTCGTAACCTCGTAATCATCGTAGCGCAGCGCAACGTTACGGGTGTAGTAACGTGACGGCATGAACACCTGTCCCTTGTGGTCGCGAGCTCCAGATAGAACAACATAATTGTCCCTTGTGAATGGATTGGAAACGCGCTTGTAGCGCCGAACTGTGGTGGTCTCGAGATCCACCACCAAATACCGCCTCAATCCTTGCAGGGCCTCTGTTTCACGTCTCAACCGGTCAGGGCACTCATAGATCATGGAGTGCCACTGCTGCAGACGAAAGACGACC
This sequence comes from Trypanosoma congolense, assembly GCA_002287245.1. Lineage (NCBI taxonomy): Eukaryota > Euglenozoa > Kinetoplastea > Trypanosomatida > Trypanosomatidae > Trypanosoma > Trypanosoma congolense. The sequence goes on along the minus strand of NHOR01000454.1, from coordinate 133,398 downwards.
TCAGCATCATGGATGTTCACATTGTTAAGAAATGCCAATTTGTCCACATGTGCAACCGGATTAACTCGATCTTCTTCTGCGAGCTTAGAAACTCGCTCCCACGCAAGCTGCGCACCCTCCCGTAACGGAATTTTGCTCGCTGCCGACATCAAGGCGGGCGATGAGCGATGGACACGCTCTGCGTAGAGCCTGTTGGCAACCATTGTGAACGCCTGAAGCATTTTTCTGTCGAGCACCTCCTCTGACCGCCTGCCCGTCGAGCGGGCAAAGCAGTTCGTGCGGGTCAGGCCCAGGCAGAGCGCGGGTCTTCCTCATCCTTGAAACCTTTATCAACCGAAGCTCCCGCGAAGTGAGGCGCTAACACCGACATTTCTGTGATGAAGAAAGGGCAGGATGGTCGACAGTTACGCGCGAACGCCAGGAGCTGCGAGGGCTTCGTTCTGTGTGTGGGGACGAAGAGCGAGATGGACGAAGTTCCCTCACCAAACAACAAGCCGTTCAATGTATTACGCTTAGCGGATTCTTCAGCCAAGCTACGAATCGTGTGAACCGACTGCGATCGTTTCTGAGCATCATAAATGGTGACAATCATAGTGAAGCCCTCCGCGATCGTACCCTGCCAACCCTTTGATTGATGTCCACCACAAAACATTCACCCACCGCACCACACGCCTAACAATCTGTTCGACGGGTCCATTAGCTTCCTGCTGCCTAAGGTGCCGAACTTCTTGTGCACGTTAAAAAGAACCCACCAGTTCACGAGGCTGTCACGCGCCGCGCTAACTTTGTCAGCACATTCTGCTGACACGAAGGTACCCGCTGAGACGTCGAATACAGTGGGCTCTATAACCGATGAACTGAACATCGAGCGTGTGAGAAGGTAGGCAGCGTGCTCCAGACTAGTGGGGAGTTCCATGCCACGCACGAATTCCCGCTGATTTTTGAGGGTCAAATAGCATATGTTCCACGTGTCCGGGGCAATCACAACAGGTTTGCGCGATTTAATCTTTACGACGTCAGCCGCATCACGCAACTCCGCGCTGTCGTCGCTAGGGAACAAAATACCGGCGATGTATTCCTCCTTGATGCGCTCCTCCATCCAAAACGCCGCCTTCCAAAGGGTATCCTTCTTTACGCAAATCAGTTCATTGCTTGTAGCACAGTAAATACAGTAGTCCCCATTGCTCGTATCGCAACCCAACGTAAAGAGCGAATACTGCGCTTTCGACAACAATTTCTTAACCTCTGGTGCCGAAAACATATTACGGTGCATGATAGGAGTATTCAGATGCACTAACGAAGGTGCCGCAAAAGAGCGAGCGCTTACTGACTCTTCGGCAGCACACGCTCCCCCTGCCTGAGAAGCATCGCGAGTAACAATGCAGGGCGACTGGGAGGGATAGCACGGAGAGAGCCGCAGCCAGTGGGAAACCGAGAGCCTCGGCTTAAAGAGACGCCTCAGCATCACTAGAAAAACTACGTCTCCAGAAAATAAAAAGTGAAAAAAAAATAAATAAAGAAGGATAAACTCGAGCTCCAGAAAACAAGGTTAGTTGAACTGCTGCAAAATTCCGAAATATTTAAGAAGTGAAGTGGACACGACCCATACTCGACGCAACAGTGCGGGCTAACTGCCTCACTGCACTGTATGAAGAAAAGAGAAAAACTTCAAACATCGGGCAGGCGGGATTGCCATTCCCTTTATGCACCTAACAAGACCGAAGAAAGCAACACCTACTCAGAGTTCCAGGTGGTTGGCACGCACATGTTGATGCAATCTGCTCCGTCCTTCGCTGGCCTGTGACGGGAGAAAGACACTTTAAGCCTCATCCCTACGAACTGCGATGACACGATGTCTTACCACCCTGCCTGCATTAAAGCATCAAAAATGGCTTCTAATATCGCCTAAAACAACCATGAATAAGAGGGAAAAGAGAGCACGACGTACAGATAGAAGAAGAGTACACACGAACTCCTTGGACCACCCAATAAAGTATCCCTAAAGGCATAAATACACACCATGTGCAGGAAATTTAACAACAGTCAAACATAACAGTGGCAAATATGTCTAGCCACACTGCCTTCAAAAGAAACAAAACAAAACGAACCAAAATGAAAGTAATAATAATAATAATAATAAAACATCCGAAAGAAGTCTTCCAGCTCTATTTATTAAATATATTTAAAAAGAAAAAAGGGCGGGAAGGGGGAAAAAGCTAAGAAATCCCTCCGCCATTCTACTAATAACACAACCTCAAAATACCAAATTTTACAGTTAAGGTAGCCTACAAATTTGATATTACTGTTTTTTTCCTTTCTACATTACATTCATGGCTCTTGAGGCCATATTACTCAACCACGTCAAGGATAAGACCCACACCGGCGATGGTCCATTTCTTCGCCGGCTGCTTCGTCTTCAGCCAGAAACCAACAACAAAACCAGGACCTCGCTGCTGTGTCTTGTAAACCGGGCACTCGTACTGATCGCGGCGATCAATTTTCGATAGCGGCAGCGAGCGGACAGTCATGATGGGCATCTTCGGGTAGAGCTCCTTCATTCTGCTCTCCTCGATACACGACGTCCCCGTATCCCACCGAGCACCCTCCATGGAAAGACCAGAAACGTGGCACCCGTCACGAGCGTTCGTCTCTATTTGATCCGCAGATTTCTTAAGAACATCAACCACCAACGACATTTGATCCAAGTCAAAGCTGTTGACAATAGATGTGGTCTGCATAATTGCTGTTAGGAAGGACATTGGGTTAAAAAAGAGCGCTATGTTCGTCACCTTCGGGGTCTGCAGTTCGCCAGTCCAGGTAACCAACTGGTCGTTACGAAGAAGGAAGTTCTCCATCCATGATCCAAGGGTGCGCAAGGAGAGGAAGGATACTTTTTCCCATAGAGCCGGTAACTTGTCGAGGAATATCTCGTCGAACAACGTTTGCATTGCGGTGGTCATTGAAAGTGCACCCTTGAGACCAAGATCTAACTCCTCAAGCGACACCTTAAGGACACCAATGAGAATGTTCATGCGCTCACACTCTTGGTAAAACACGTGCTGCTGTGGCGACCGTTCATCCTCAAGACGCTCTGCCAAATCTTGGAGATTGTGGCGCTCCGGAAGGCGTTCACGAATCTCATCAATTTTTTGTTGCACAACCTCTTGAGGGCTGAACGACCCTGCCCCGGCATGCTTTTTGGGCTGTAGCTCGTTAATAGTGCGGAAAAGAACATCAGCTTGCACTGTTCGGTAGTTGATCTCCGCATTTGGATGCAGACCAAAAAGAAGCGGAGACTCCGCCGGGAAGTCTTCCCCATTAACCAACCAATCAATGTACTCATTGTAACTCATTGGTGCGGGCACGTCTAGCCCCGGAGCCAATCGAAGTCCGTCACAACACTCAGGCACAAGGAAGGTACGCAGATATGCCATACACAAAACACGATCCCAATCGTCTGTAATGTGTCCTCCATACATGATCTCGCCAAAAACGTATTGCAGATCCTCCCACGGCACCTTTGGCCTATCCTCAATGTAGTTTGCAGCCACTTCCAAGCATGTCGTCAAATCCCCAGCATTATACGGATACACGCGGTTCCAACCAAGCGGACCAAACTTCTTCCGTTCCACGACCACGGCGTGGAAAAGCACATGGAGAACATAATGCAGCGGAACTCGGTTGGTTTTGCACTTTTCTCCCAAGGCTCATCACTGAAATTCGTCATTGCTCGAACAATATTGGACCGGATACCAGTGGGAGGTTCAGATGTTAGTTTAATGGAGCGCTGAAGAATACCAATGGGAATCACGTTGGATGGCTCGGCGCTGAGAAACACTCGGAACTGTGGATGTCCTTTGGGGCCATCAAAAGGAATGTCGTCGTCGTCGTCATCGTTCTCCTCCACATCACCAGAACGGTGGGAAGCGGCATCTTCGGCTGGCTCTTCTTTTTCCTCGTGGGTACCATCCCCAGCATTCGAACCATTCAAAGATCCTCGTGTGCTCTCCTCGTCGCCGTCACCAAGGTCTCCTTCCCGCTCAACACCAGTGTCTTCTGTGAGTTTTAATTCAGCGGCACGCTTCTCATCCCTTTCCTTCCGCAATTGTGCCATACGAGTGTAAATCTCTGCATAACATCTAACCGACGCTCCAGCCCACGAAGCCACTTTTCGACAAGGTGAATGTTGTTCAACAGCGCCCAACCCCCATGGAGGAAGCACCGCTCCAACGCCCTGTCTGCCACAATCTCCTGACCTTGTCCGAGAGAAACGTTGAATAACCGCTCATTGTCGTAGGTAAAGCCTAGTTTGCGGCCAGCCTCTTCCACAGCCCTCACAGGATCCACACCGGGTGAAAGAATGAAGAAAAGCGGTGTTGTCGTGGTGGATTCACTGATGGAAACCGAAATGTCAACCGCCTGATCGGAAATGAAGAAGCGACCAATACTGTCACATACAAATGTCTCTAATGCAGCCGTTAGTCGGTCGGGGCGTAGACAGCGCAGTACCAACAGGCGCTGAAACTGTGTCAGATTCTTCCATTCAGAAGGCATTTTTTCTTCCTCCGGCTTTTCAGTTTCAGCCCATTGTCTCCACCGATTGTTCTCAGCGATATCACCGGGCAACAAGTTAAACGGTGGCACGGAACCTTCAACATCAGCGAGCGCCTGCACCGCAGCCCAGTTAGGCTCGGGGCACCATTCCACAACGGTCTCGGGCCTCAGTATTCCCGTCTTCTTTTTACCGCGTAGGAGGAAGTCAAGTTGATGCGCATCAATTGTGCCCTGGCGCTGAAGAATGGCGAAGGTAAGAAGACTGGAAAGAATTAACTTGTGTCGCTCGAACAGACCACGTGAGACGTATGCAAACACAGTCTCCATTATCGAGCGGAGGACATTTTCAACCCTTTTCGGTACGTCCTTCTTGTCCTCCGGTTGTACTGCCTTCACCAACGCCTTGTTAAACACTACCATAAACGCTTCCAATGAGTATTGGTACATGTGATCTATCTTCCACAGCTGATCAATCTGGAAGAATAGGAGCGAACCACGCACGGCAACTGGAGTGTACGTGAGACGGCTTTGGGCAATATCTTTCTGGGTAGCAACTGCTTGAGCAAAGGAAATGTTGATCTCCTTCGCCTTCTTCTTTGTGTTCTCAAGGTTTTCAATTAGAGAGACATTCTCCAAGATGTCGCCGGTTGCGTTGGTTAGTTCATAAAGAAGGCCATCCTCGCACTTCTGAAGCTCGATTGTCATTGTGTTCATCTGCCGAAGAAGTGTGCCCCGCTTCTTCTCGAGGTCGGGTCTCTCCTGGTTGACAACAACGGCGAGCAGCTGGTCCTCAAGACCAACCTCTGTTACCATGAAATTGATCAAAGTCGTCTGCGCATTCACCTCCGGGCCATAAGCCGGGTTACCGAGTTTGGTCTGAAGAAACAAGCGGAAGTTAGGGTTGTATGCTACCTCTGTAGCACCAAGCTTGATGAAAAGGCGTCCACCCTTTTTAAAGGTCTGCCTGCTCAGCACGCCGTCCAGCACAGGTTCGATGAACTCACCAAGCGATTCAATGAGGCAAGGCAGGCCCTCCTCAATACAGGTTTGGAGTGTGCGCTGCCAGGATTTCTGACTGGTCTGAATGGCCCTCAAACCGTTCTTTTCCTCACGTGTGCGGATCCACTTCACACCCTGAAGTTGTGGGTCAATTATCAGCGGCCAGCGTGTGCAGTTGGTAACAATTGCACCATTTTCAGTAGAGATTCTGTCGGAAGGAAGCCCCTCATTGTTCCACGATGCCACTGCAGCTTCAGTGGTGAGTACATTCATGGTGATGTCAAGATTCTCCGTCATTGGTATACCCAGCTGCTTTACCATGGGCACCCACTCCCCCTCCACAATGTGCTCACGAAATGCTTTGGAGAAGGGTCCAATGTATGAAACAAATGAAGCACCCAGAAGAACGTCACCCACCAATAGATCGGCAGCCTTTTTCAAATCTTCAATTGTATTTCCCCACCGGACGCTCTCGTCAGCCAGACCGGACACAAGACGCTGAGCAAGCTCCATCTTCAGCATCGTTTTCTTTGCCTTCATCTCAATCGCATTGGCTGATTCCACGGCTTCGTCGTATTGTTGGATCAGCGCCTGGAGCTTAGCATTAAGGTCAGCCACCTTATCTTGGATTTTCTTTAGTGCTGTTTTACTTTGATGCAGCCGCTCCTGGGCTTCAGCAAGCCGTTCTTCTTTGGGACGAACCTCACATCGTACCAGGTGGTATTTGTTGATACCAACCGCCCACTTGCACAAACCTGCAGCGGCAAATGACTTCGTCTTCACGATTTCGGGATCAAAGGCAGGGTTTGTAATGTACATCTGAATTTGATCAATACATGCTTGGGGTATGTTGTTTACATCGAATCCTTTTAACTCCGCGAGGAACCGATCGACTTGGTTCATCATTTTCTTACACTCAGCCCACGTCCGGTTCTTTACATGAGGAATTGCGCGTGGATTCGAGGTAAGAACACGGACACAAATGGCCACCATCTGCACATCAACAGGCGGCTTGCCCAAATTCTTCAGCTCGGAAATAGACGCCTTATCAAGCGTGTCAAGTGCAGCGAGTGCTTCCTCTACCAGGGGCTTGGCCTTTGCGAGATCTTCGGAACACATCTTCTCAAATGTTTCGACTTCTGCGACGATCTTATTTGTTTTCTCTTCCTCTTTCGCCGCAATGGCACTCTGCTCCTCCACGACTGCCTTCTCCCTCCCCACGGTCTCCATGAGTGCTGCAGTCTTCTGGCGCGCCTCCTCCACCTCAACGCTCTCACGCTGCAAAACCTCTTGAAGGGCGGCAACCTGAACTCCAGCTTCTTTAATCTTGTCGATACCGCTAACCAAGCGCTGTGTCTTGTCGTTGAGGTTATCCCTCTTCTTTCCAAGCAGCTCCTTATAGAAGGCAATCAACTCCAAAAACGACTTCGGAGTTGTGTAAGCGTGGCGTTTCTCCTGAATGTAATATTCCTCGCATGTCTCTGTGACCTTCTCCTGGCAGAAGGCCATGAAGTCAGCAATGTTTTTCACCATCTCGGGCCACCAAGCTCAATCTCCGACAAGAAGCGCTTGGCAACAGATTTCAAGGCTTGCTCCGGCCAACGCAAGAACCAGTCGATGACAGTCGTGTTGGCAAGCGCAGGGAACTGACGGCACCACACGGCAAAATTTTTGCTCACCGGGGAGAAGCACAAAATTATGTGCAAATTTGATCGCACCTTGTTGATGAAGTACTCCCAGCAGGTATCTGGATTTGAGTAATCCTGGTAACCAGCAACCTTCACTTCGTTGACGATGGACCCCACTATGCCCTCACGCTCGTCCTGGTTGAACATCTCAGGAACATTTCCACTAGCGAGCATGTCGTTCAGATACACGAGCATGTCTTCCGACACAATTTGAGTATCTGTGATGATAAAAGCGAATGGGTACCCCTTCAGACCACACTTTCGGTAAAGTTCTTGCATGTCCGTACGGAATTCCGTCACACCATAGCTGCTTGTGACGAGGATTTGGAATATATCGTGGCCATTAATGTAGGAGGCCAGGCGAGCAAGAGATTGCTTCCCAGAGCCTCCAACGCCGACAAGTAAGGCATTACCGCGAGGGTTCGATGTGATACGTGCGATACGACAAAGGTGCTCTACCGCCTGATTAAACAAGACGAGATCCATCCGGGCATAGTTTTCGTTGTACTCATCGAGCTTCTTGATAAGATATGCCTGCACCGCTTCCACAGTAAACTCCTCATAAACACCCTCTTCCCCTTCAGGAGACGTGAAGAAGGGTCCCCACAACAGTGGTTCCTGGAGCACATCTTTCGGCTGGATGTCAGTAAACCCTGCGCGAGAAATCACCTCAACGAATAGTGCGTCGAATTTGCTCGTGTCTTCTGCCTCTGCCATACGATCGCGAAATGTGCGATTGCACTCATGAGCCCAGAGACGTGCCATCTGCAGGGGTGTGGTGTGGATTTTTGGATTAGATTTGCAGAGTCCCTGGAAAATGTTGAACATCTCTCGCATGTTCCACTGATAATGGAATTTGACCGCCGTGGGAAAGAACTGTTTAGAAACCAAATAGTGCAGCTCAATCGTAGCATTCGTTATGAGTGTCGTAAACGCATCTCGTATATCACGTGAGAAGCTCTTTGTGTGAGCCTGAAGAATCTGCCCATAGATACTCACCAGGTCCGCCCGCTCAGGCATGTTCGTCGAGAACACGGCGAAGTGCCTCAGCAGACGATCAAGAATAGTAAATGTTCCCGATTTCGGGTTCATAGCGCCAACGTACCGTAAATCTACCACCTCCTTTTGAATAATTTTCACACGATCGTACCAGAAACCATAATTCACGTGCTGCTGAAGCAAGGCAATAGCTTCCTGAGTTCCATACTTGTCGGGTGCAGGCATGTTCATATCGTCCAGGAAGAAGACAAGCTTCTTACGATTGAATGGTCCGTATGTGCGCCCGGAACGCTTCTCCAACGACTGCTCCATCACAGCCTGGAGCCCGCTAGAGGATGTCCTTGCATTAAAGGAGATAACGCGAAAAAGCACCTCTTCACTGTCCAATGAACGGAGTTTCGACATAATCAAATTTGTCTTGCCTGTACCAGCAGTTCCTACGAGCATGACGGACTTTGCATTGTCTACGAGCAGACTCATGAGATGCGACATTCGCACACCATCGGCGGTCTGTACAGAAACCGTCGACAGCTGTCTGTCAGGATCGGGCACGTACGGCTGGACCAGTTCACTCCAGGGACGCCATTCGTACTGATACACCCCATTCTCGTCCTTCTTCTTGTCAATATAGAAGTCAAAGACGGACCCTGTATCACTAATCTTCATATTCGGGAATCCTTCTTCCACTGGTTAGAAAAGTTCATTCGCTGGTCCACGCGTCCATCCGAGCCCGGGAGAGGCCCTCCAAATGCCCAAATAACAGAGAAAACGAAATACTTCTCACATACATCAAAGACATTTGGATTCTTGGAGAGTTCCTCCTGATGCATGTTACCGAAAATACCCTCAAGGATGAAGCAGATGCTTTGTACCACATTGATGTCCATGACAGACACGATGGGCCTCATGCTCCGCTTCCAGAACTCGAACACAAAAGGAACATACTTGTCAAAAAGACTGTCAAATATTGCGCCCTCGCGCCGATCTCTGGAAGCGATCCACTTGTCCTTGAAGGGTCCCCAACCAAGATCAGATTCGTTGATGAAGACAACACCTGCGCGGGACACTGTAGCCGGAGAGGCATTACGGAGATGGGATACCTCAAAAATCATACGCATGGAGTCGGTTAGTGGAATACGCTCATTCGATACGAGAGTCAGCATCTTGTTGTCATCCATGACGGTGTTCATAGATTCAATCCATTCAGCATCAATGATACCATCAAGAACTATCCACTTCATGTTACGTCTCTTTTTGGACTCCATCGCATAGTCACGGAATATAGTGGACAGGATACCGTCGCGCCACTCCTTGTTTGGTGTGAAGTAACCGTACAGCTCGTTGGACGTTATAGCCTTTGGGTTAAGGCACGACGACACGGCCTTCGCTTTCCACTCGTCCTTGTGCAACTTGGTAAGGGCCCTTGGAGGCACTTCCAGCACTCTGTCTTACCACTGCCGGCGGGACCAAGAACAAACACAGAGTGACGCACATGTAAAAGCTCCTCGTACTGCACACACTTCAGGATAAAGATATCATTTTCACCTGGAAGGTTGCCCTGTTCACGGCAGACCTCCTTGCACGCTGCGGCAAGCTCTGGTTTGTCCTTCTTAGGCACATCCAGGTTGGGGAAGAGGGAACGAATAAGACCCATAAAGACATACACATCGTCCTTGCTAAGCTTGGCCATATTAGTGTCACGAAGCGCGCGCATAAGGACGTTACGCTCCGGGATGTCAGGATCCCCACGCTTGAGGGCTCCAGCAATGTAAAGCACTGACTTCACAGCACGAAGTCCCCAATCATAGTGATCCTGGGGAGAAAGAAGTTCCTTATTGAGTCGGTAGAGTGTGACAAACTTCAATGCAAGATCCTTAGCGTCACCGAAACCTTCAGCAGCCAACATGATCTCACATATTTCTTCAGATCAGGGACAACCATAGCGCAGGGGCGGAAGAGGGACTTGATGTTCTCTGGAAGCTCGGTACGGCCAGCATAACCTGGGTTCATCGTGATCCACATGCCAACCGACGGCGTAATTGTGATTTCCTCATCCATAAAGCGGAAGCGCTTCTTCTGCTCCTTTAAAGCATTCAAAATAGACCCCACCTGGGTGGCAACAACGGAGAGCACCTCGATGGAAATTCGGTTGAACTCGTCAAAGCATCCCCACGAGCCAGACATCGCTAATCCCTTAAAAATCTGGCCGAGAGTAATGTAGTTCATTTGATCTGAGCAATTAAAGACATAGCAAGCGATACCCATGTTTCGTGCGAGATCTTTTGTTGTCTCCGTCTTACCTGTACCGGCAGGCCCCGCAGGTGCACCTCCTTTCTTTAGCCTAAGTGCCTGCGTAAGAGTGATGTAACAACGATCTGTAAGCTTTGTGATCACTAAGCAGCCACAAAGACCAATGTACTCGTATCCGTTGATAAATTCAGCATCAGCAATGCGAATTTCATTCCCCCTCGTGTCATCCCAGTAGTAACGAAGCTGAGACTGCCAGCAGAAGGCATCCACAGCATCAGCACGCTCATCCACCATTGTTTGCACAATGTCACGGTTATGCACGTCGATCGTGATTAGATGCACAAGCATCTTGCGCTCGTTTGACGTCCGATCAACCAACACCTCCTTAATGAGACTATCCAGCTGGGTTTTTTGGTTCTTAAGGAGGTCCTTCATGCCCATGTCATTACCTTCCTCTATCTGAATGAATGCCTGGTGAACCTCAGTCGTGAACCAGATACGCGATGCCACGACAACCGCTTGGCACGGATATTGGTATATCCACTCGTTACGCGGTTTTTCAACGTAGCTGGCGTTCGCTTCTCGGATCTGCTTCTTTACAGCCTTGCACATGGACGTAATAAGACCTTTCAGCCACACCTCAACTGGGCCCTCACACGTAAAATCCTCAACCAAAGACACCCTTTCCCCTTGCACGGACACCATCTCAAACGTGTCCTTAGGTCCAGCATGAGGGTTGGGATTGTTTTCAAAAGAAAACGTGTCAACGGAGTCTATAATCTTACTCATGTGCACCATCACCGCCCGGGGGTCCGACCCCTTGGAAAGGATATCAATGAGATCTGTGGCAGACACAAAGAAGAAACGTGGGAATATCTTGCGCTTCGTCTCAAGATAATCAGCAAGCGACTTTTCGCACTGAAAAAGAATACTCTGTATGTAGTTGAGGGTGTGCTCAAGGTCTTCATCGCGGCCCATTTCGTTTCTCAGTACATCACTGCAAACAACCTCGATAACATTGGTATACTTGTGGGCTTTGCTCATCAGAATCCGGAAGACACGATCAGCCTCGGAAAAGTTCTTCGCGTCCTCAGGCAGCTGTTCTTTAATGTCCGCGGAAAGAACAAAGATGGGAAAGAGATTCATCCACTGTCTCTGGATATCCACCCACTTGCTCGTGCAGGTGTCCACGGTACCAAGGTTCCTTTGCCACAGGATGACCTTGTCGTAAAAATGCTCCACGAAGCGATCCGAAAGCATTGATGAAAGGGCGTTGTTATCATTCTCCAGCTGCTCCACAACCTCATCAACAGCGCCCAGCAGATAAACGTCAAGTTGTTCGTCCCTTGAATATGTGAAGATCATCTTCTCCCATATCCCAATTAGCTTGTTAAGGTTTGTCTCAATACGAAGTTCCTTCTCTGCCTTCTCAACGATGTTAGCCACTTCGTCGGAAAACTTGTGAAGGCCGAGGGCGAACAGTTTTGATAATGTGAAGTCGCTTGCCTCGGGGTCTATACTACCGGGCTGCTTCGTCGTAGTGACCAACAACTGCCAATGACGCGGACGCATAGCCGGTGAACTGAGCGACTGGCAAAGAGGCAGTGACGTCCTCATATTACGCACCTGCTCATCGACACCCTTGAAACATTCCCAGGACTTAACCTTCAGAGGCTGTTGTTGTAGCTGTTTCGAAAGCTTCTTGCACTCATCCTCAAAAAGTGATACGTCAGCGTTCTTGAAGGTGGACTTCATCCAGTCACTGAACTGCGACATGACATGCTCGTTAAGGTCCCATACTTGCTTTAGCATCATCAATTCGATGCGACATTCCCTGATCTCCTTGAAAAGGGAAGGGTTCAGATCAAACAACTCCTGCAGATCCTGAAGTTTCTTGGCATCTTTTTCAATGTCTAAGAAGCGATTGTAAACTCGATCCAGTTCCTTGTAAACCTCCTCTCGGTTAATGGCGTAGCTGAAGACGCTAAGTTGCTTAAACTCAGCGGCCTCCTGTCGCAGTGACTCCTCAAATTCTAAGACCTGTTCCTTCACTTTTTCTGCTTCTCTGTCTTGGACAATAGAATTCTGTGCCCTAACATTCAAGGCTTTTTTGTTGAGTGCGATCCATTGCTCTGGGGCCGGCTTACGAAGTTCTTCCAGCTCCTCAATGCTCGCCAATTCCACGTCCAGCGAAGAGGATGTGTTGGCATGGCTCTTAAGCATGCGTATCGCAGCCTGAATGGGAGGGAACATTCCACCAGTCTCACAATCCTCATCATCCCCCATTACTTCCTTGTTCATTCTTCGACAATCACGTATCCACCGCATGACACACTTCAGTGATTCGACATTACCGTCGAGGACTTCAACATCAAGACCTGCATCGGCTTCCTTCATGAAGGCATACAGGTCCTCCAGGTTAGACCGTATTTTGTTCATTAAATAGTCTGAGAACATGTCCTTCCACTTCTTACAAGTGTCGCGAAGAGCCGCACGAAGAGGCTTCACATCAATCGCCACAAAGCCTTCAACGTGCTTTTCTTCAGTGGTATTTATCCTCGAACCAATACGTTCGTATTCGGTAATGGCTTTGTCGAAATCTTGTAAACTCACTCCAAAGTATTCCTTGGACACCGGCGTCGCATCCTTTGTGAAGTCTTCGTCTGTCAAACTGGACCGCATCGTAGAGACCTGGTCCTTCTCCAAGAAGGCTGCAAAGGAAACCTTCCTATTGATCTCCCAGAGGTGTTTGAACTCGTCGAAGTTTCTACGATACTCCTCGCACGCCTCAAAGTTCTGTCTCAGAAGAGTGTCTATTTCCCCTCTCAATCGCTGGATTTCAGGATTGTTATTTACCTGAGTCAAGTAGTTGCGGTCACTTAACAGGGGTTTGATAAGCTCGGCCCCGGCCTCCGTGTTGGATATGTAACTCGTCACAATGCTTCGCACTGTATGCTCGTTGGCCTTCTCACAGTCAATATACGGCTCATATCGTGAGCACACGGAGGTATTGTGCCCTGCCTTTGATATGCACAGCCGCACATCCACCAGTGGGATGCCTTCATTTTCAGAGAGCCACTCAGAATCCAACTGGTTCCGCAAACACGTTAACGAATGAATGATACAGTCATTTATTGCCTTCGTCAGAACACTATCCACGTAGGAAACATAATTTTGCCACACCTCACACTCACGGGAAATAGCCTCGGAACCCTCACTCTGCTTCAGTTCGTTGACGGCTTCAAAGCTCTCGTTTAGCAGTGCATGAATACACTCTCCTCTCTCCGTGATATCGTGGTGCCGTTTCCTGAAGTGCTCATCGAATGCCCTCCTCAGCTCGTGTTCAGACATCGTCTTACCTCCCTCAGCTCGATTGAGAGGTAAAAGTTTATCGGACTTTCGGTACTCCTCCAACGATTCCACCATCTGTTGGACATTGGCGTGAAAAGATGTGACGACACGGTTGATCGCACCTACCTTTTTCAGTGCCACTTCAATGAACGCATCGACCTCTTTGCCATCCTGCCAGCATACATCCGTCGTTCCCCGACGAATCACAGCCTCAAACGCAGTTAGTTCCCCTTGTATGAGCGGCCGCTCCCCCTCGAGTCGCAGGGAGCTCATAAAGCTGTTATAAGTCGTGCTTACGTGTTCCAGCATTATGGTTTGAGAACGGTATACCTCACGTCTCTCAAACACAGACTGGACCTCCGGGGGAACATCGAGCTTTTGGCGATCCCGAGAATCGAATGAATTCATTACCTCGAGGTAATACACCTCCCTTAAAGTTTTTACAAGGGCATTATCGAAGTTGACCTTCAGTCTGTTATTTGCGTCCATTTCCAGCAAGGGCAACTTCAGCTTCTCCGTACTGATCTCCCCAACGTCACGACACCATGCTTCGTACTTTTCACGAATAGCGTTCCTTAGAGCGCTCTTGAGTGTCTCGTACAGATCCATCGTTTCCTTGCCGGAATCGCTCTCGAGAACCGTGCTAGAAAGTTCACTAACACGCAGGTGAGAGTCGTTAATTCTATCCAGCAAGGCCGTACACCTCACGACGGCTGCCGCAAGCGGCGGAATATTTGGATAAGCCGCAGAAGACTCACCGCTGTAAAACGTTTCCTGCGCCTCAATGAGATCGTTGTAAAAGCATTCCAACACAGCCTTTTGCTTCTTCGACCACTCCATATGAACGACTGTGCGATCGGTGAAACCGTCGAAGGTGTCAACCGCCTTAAACACCTCTGAAATAGCCTTGGCATCGTCGATAGTAGTCACGAGAATAGTTCCGAGGCGCCTCTCCAGCTCATGAATTTTATCTCGAATCTCGCAGTACTCTGCTTCGAAGCGTGTCTCATCAGGTTCCAGAAGGTTGTACTCCACACCGTAGAATTTGAAATACGCGACGTCAAATTCAGCCTTTATCTCCTCCGCCTCTCTCGTGTGAAATATGCTCTTCGTGCCACCAACCTTAATGTTTTCCATCTTATCAAACAGAACTGCCGTTTCCATAATGTCCATAAGATCATGACAGCGCTCCAGAAACACATCCAGACGCGAAAAAAGGCCGAATTTTGAAAATTCCAGGGCTTAGCAACGGACGCTACCAGAGATTTGTAATGAAAATACGTTGCCTTAAACTGACCGCAGATGGAAAGCGTCTCCGCAAGCCTCGCAATAGCATCCTTTTTCTCGAACCCTTTCGCAAACTCTTCCACGCTGACGTGCTCAATAGCCATAGCAATGAGATCGTTGCACATCTGGCGAAGCAAAACTACCAACCGGGTGGATGTATTGTAGTATCCTGACTGAGTCCACAAGAGATAAAGATAGTGGAACAGCTTTTGAAAAGTTCCGCTCGACGCCAGCTGGGTAAACTCCAAGTGCCCCGGGGATGCAGGACACATCGCTGCGAAATCCTCTTCAATCGGTTTAAGGAAGCGGTAATTATCTCGTGCCTCAACTGAGGCTTCCTTGAGTTCGTTCATGAGCTGGGAAAATGGCTGATAATAACTATTTCGGGATTTCTTAAGGATTACAAGGATCTTGAGTGACTTCACGGAGTACAGTTGCTCCTCAAGGTTTGCCAAATTTTCCACTTTGCTCTTCCAAAACGCAATTTCATTGAGGGGTCCGGGATGAATTCCCTTTTCAGAACCACAATCAATCATGTCCTCAGGAGACGAATCTATCGCTGCACGAATCTGCATTGTCCAAGCAATGATGGAGCTCTCTAGCTGATATATGAACTCCGAATCAAAGGGACCATCGCCCACCCTTGATGGCAACTGGACAGGGGGAAGGGGAAGAAGTGTCTTCCCGTGGCTGAGCCCAAGTGTCACCAGCATGTGCGCTAAGAGCCCATTCGTGTCCTCCATAAGCTCAGCAACAGCAACGTCAGGGATCTGATTCACATTTCGCTTCTCTCGCTTGATAAGCTCAGCGTAGACATTCCGCGTCAATGAATTAAGGCCATAGAGAGCATCAGGGCACAAATCACCAAAAACAATATTGCTCCGCATATGCTGCTCATCACTAATTCTTTCGCGCTTCTTTTTAGAAAAGTACATGCCTTTTTTCTTCAGTTCTTCAGGGGCGTCTATGCGGGCGACCAGAACGCCACTAGACTGCTGGTATACATATAGATGCTGAGCATCTGCCGTGTCAAGAAATTCAGTGATCTGTCCGCGGCTCTCTTCGTTATCGATGAGTTTTCTTGTTTCCACGGGTTTCGCCTTCAGCCCATTTATAATGCGCTGCTCAAGCCACTGAACGCGTCTGTCCGCGGGGGCTTCCTCCTTATCTCCTTTTGCCATAATTATGTTTTTTTTCTCTCCACAGCCCTTGAATATTCTCTCTGGTCACTCGCTCACCGCACAAACTGTATTTGACGGTCGAAGAAGTTATAACATATATTTATTAATTGGAAAAAGAAATGGATCCAAAGCAAAGCTGTTCAATAAGAATAAACCAACACAGACTATCTCCGCTAAAACAAAAAAGAGCGACAGTCCAACACACAAATAAAAATTTTTCCCCACTTATCTGGTATAATGAAAACGAAAAAAAAACTTACGTCCGGCTCCTTCCTTTACATCCGGTATTAAATGGTTTCTCCCACTTTGTCTTAGTCTTGATCATGCATTAACCTCTTCCTCACTTTCATTGCCTATTTAAATTTAGAAACAGACCCATAAATACCAACCAACTACCTACTGAGGTGGTGGAGCACCAGCCCCACGGCGACCGGCCTTCATAATCTCATCTACAAGAAGCAGCTGCGCTACAATTTCTCCAGTTGTCTCCAGAATGCTCCTCTTTACGATGACATTGTCAAGAATTCCAGCAGCCAGGGGATCAACTGCACTCCCCGTATCAAGGCGCAGGCCTACCCACCGGCCCTCCTGCCGCGCCTGCCGGGAAACTTCCTGCAAGGAAATAAGACACTGCTGTACATCAAGTCCAGAATTCTCAGCCAATGTCTTCGGTATAACGAGAATGGCGTCGGCGTATGCACGAACACCGATTTTTTGCTTCCCCGTAACTGTATCAGCAAACCGCATCAGATGGTCATGAAGCGCAACTTCGAAAGCGCCAGCACCCGCAACCACACCATTGTTCTCGTATGCATTCTTCACAGCGCGAAGGCCATCACGGATAGCATCCTTGAGTTGGGCAATTGTGTGATCATTGGGACCCTTCACGAGCAAAGTGCAGCTCTGACCCTTGCGGACATCTTCAATGAAGGTGTACTTATCGTCGCCTAAGGTGTATTCCTGCACACGCCCTGCCTCTCCCAGCACATCTGGTGTGAGATTTTCCGTCGTGTTCACAGCTTCACCTCCACAAGCTAGAATAAGACGTTCCATATTGCGGCGTTTAGCTCGGCGAAGAGCCAGAATCCCTTCCTTCGAGAGCATCTCCAGTGCAATTGGATCGATCCCCTTTTGATTTACCACAACAAAGGAACGCCGATTCTCTTTCGTACAAACCTGCTTTTTCAAAGCAATAATGTCTTTAACACGATCATCCGTTACCTTTCGCTCGGCGGTAACCATACGTGCCTTTTCGGCTGGGTCTTTAAAATAAAACCCCGTGTTCAGCTCACTCCTCTCATATTCAAGAGAAACGTTGCACACCAAGATATACGCGTTTTCCAGGTATTTCGGCATATTTTGATTGCGACCACCGTGGTCCATGACAATTCCGTCAACAAAACGTGTATCCGAACTGAGGCGATGCTTCATATGCATGACCTCAACCATGTGTAGATCGATTTCCCTCCCGTCCTGGGGAACGATCGCAAGCACTGCGTCAACAACAGCTTCCGCCAGCTGTTGAGACATCTGCACGTTTACTTTTGTGGATAGGGAAGTATAGGCAACATTAGTAAGGTATTCACGCCTAGCATCAGCAGGAATCTGAATGATATTTTTCTCCAGGAATTTAGTTGCCTCCCCACATGCCAAACGAAACCCGTCGGTCAAGATGCGGGGATGCAGACCATCCTGGATATATCGCTCACACTGCCTCATCATTTCACCGATCACGAGCACAGCACTTGTTGTTCCATCTCCAGTGATGTCATCTACGGCCGTAGCAGCGCGTGCTATAAAGACAGCAGTTGGGTGCTGAATTTGCATCTCACCCAAAAGGGTGATGCCATCCTTCGTTATTTTGATGAGTCCAGCACCCGAAACCAGCATCTTCATTGTACCTCTAGGTCCCAGGTTCGTCTTGAGTACTTCCTG
The DNA here is from genome assembly GCA_002287245.1 of Trypanosoma congolense. NCBI lineage: Eukaryota > Euglenozoa > Kinetoplastea > Trypanosomatida > Trypanosomatidae > Trypanosoma > Trypanosoma congolense. Next base: position 115,154 of record NHOR01000454.1, on the reverse strand, counting down.
CAGTCCACGGGAAGCGACCATATTTATCTCTAAGGCGCTGGCCTTACGAGCTTGCTTTCCGCCTGGATTGATGTACGCCAAGTTAGATGCCATCATCTCCTCCCCTCCAATTTTCTTCGCTTGTATAGGTGTTGTGGCTTTTTAAACCTTAGTATCACGTAAGAATGAATGTGATACCATTTGTGTTGTTACCAGTTGGATATAAAAGAAATAATTAAACAAACGGAAAGAAATCTATTCAGAAGCTAAATAAATACCATAAGTCCACTAAATAAGCATTCCAAGATAATATGCTGGAAAAAGTAAACGGTCAGCTAAAGAAAAGTAATCACTGAAATAAAATTGTGATCAGACTGGTACAGATGACTACCATGTGGGATCCTTGTTGCCTGTCTTCTTTTTGTCGTTCAGTTCAAAGTGCTTCGTGCGCTTCAAGACGTTCTGAATGATGGACTTGCAGTTAGAGCACTGAAGCTTCAAAACAATCTTCTTTGTTGTCTTCGCCTTTTTGTGAAAAATAGGCTTCGTCTGACCGCCATAACCGGACTGCTTACGATCGTATCGACGTTTACCTCTAGCATATAGACGCGCCTTACCGGCTTTGTACTGTACGACTTTAAAACTTTTGTGACCGTTGCAACGCTCATCGGGACAATGCATCTTCTTCTTTTTCGGGTAGTTGACCATCCTGACTACTTTGTAGGGAAAATGAGAGGATGATGGGTTAAAAAAGAAGCATATTGATTGGAGGAGAACATTACTACACCTCAGTTCAAAAATCCTCCAATGGTACTGCTACCACGTACTCCACATTCCTACGCTCTGAGAGAAAGTATATATCTAAACGCAAATAAGAATAGAAATCATTCATTAAATAAGCACCAATTAACAAAAAAGGAACACACATAAAGGACGGTGAAGAAAGGGCAGGGGTATTAAATATGTATCTGCGTTCGACTGTTAGAAAAACATAAGGCAAAATGCACCTAGCCATACGTAGATGTAAAGACCCTCCCACTGTCGCCACCAAACAAAGTAGCTCGTCGCACGATTAAAGGAAAAGCTTGGACACCCAAAAATAGACTCCCCGTACCCAACGGAAGAGTTTGCAGCTCTCTCACGCAGTCAAAATGATTAGTGAGTTAGTGAGAACGTCTCTAGTAAAAGCTTGTCATTCCTCTGGCCGCCTATGTCAACGCCAGCGACGCACACATGGCGCTGCGTATTTTATTAAATAACCAAAAGAAAAAAAGGAAAAAGGTGCATTGAGCCAAACTTAATCGCTAACGGACAAAAACAATAATAATAAACCATATCCCCGTGTTCTCCTGATAAGCCAATGAGGATAGTGAAATCCATAGGTTCCAAATACAGGAACCCGGTCAGAAGAATAAAACAAGCTACGTGCCTGAGTTGGAAGAATGGTGAAAATTTTGTTTCAATAGATCACCATGGTTAACACGCTAATTTGACACATTGCAGCACCAGCACAAAGCCCGTAGAGCACCACTTAATCAAAAGGCAGGTGGTCCCTACACTATCATGTCACTATTCCCTCTCCATCACGAAAAATAATCGCACACGTTTCGGCACAAATCGCTATAATTTACTCAGCTTCATAAGAACAAACCACAAATCTGCCCGGTATTTCAAACGTGCAATGAAGGAATAGAACAACTACACCCCGTGCGCAATCATTCGCGTTGAGTTTGTAGTTAAAAATACCTCGCCTCTAAAAAAAAAAAAAGACACTCACAAAGGGTGGCATTAAAATCTTAAGTGACTGCTATAATCATCTCCCTATGGTATATCCATCTCACGACATATTAAGAATCAAAAGTACGCATGTATTACATGGAACGAATGCAATATACATCAGCACATGAAGCAAAAACAAAATGACGATTCACCTACAAGCAAGACAAGCAGTATAAACCTGACGGTAAGCCATGTATTATGGAGGGGAGATAAACACTACGGGTAAGTGAAAAACCACCCAGAACGAAAGTCACTCATACACTCTAGAAAGCTGACAAACTATCTCACCTTCACAAATACGTCCACCAAGCACACGATATATATAATAAGAATTTAGATGTTAAAGGGACATCACATTTCAAAACGATATAAAAAGCTTCTCATCAGCTTCAAGAAAGTTTTTCCAAACTTTTAAATCGGATATTTTTTCCTCACCATCAGTAGCACATACGTCATGGCCATATGCAAATACTGCCATTGAGTAGCAGTGAAGTAACAAAGGTAGAGAAAAAAGAAGCATCATCGGTTAAATTTAAATGTACGAGAGTAGAGCATGTAACACTGTATATGATCACACAAGTAGCTTACTGCCTCCATAGCTAGAAAACAACACTCAGATACGCAACACAGCCAGAGAGCAAAGCAGAGCCTAATAATCTTCATAGCATCGGCCGTATACAACGTACACTCTGCTGTTTGAAAGCGTATGAAAAAAATCCTTCAAAACAAACCGTGCATATGTACCCGTACATAACAATAATAGAAAGTCAAACATATACTAAAAAAAATATATACACAGCAATACCTGTCAAACAAAATAACTATTATAAAAAAAAAATGTTCATTCCAAATGGAGAAAACAAAATGTTGCGAAAACAAGCAATCAAGTATGGCGCGAATCATAAGAAAGTGTAAAAGCCCAAAGCAAAAGAAAAAACTATTTTAAAACACCAAATTTTCCTCACTATCCCAAATGTGACATTGTAAATCCATCCAAACAAAGCGATCAAAATAGGAGGTCTTCACAATACCCGTTGAAGTGGACTCGTTAATTCAGTACAGCTATAAAATGGTAGGAAGCTTCTCAACACACAGCAGAGTAAGGGTTCCAGAAAATATTCTAGTGGACACCTGTATTTGTTCCCAATGGGCACAAGCGAGAAAAATATCCATACCCACGAAGTGACAAAACTTAGAGGAATAACTTCACACGTACTCACACACACAAAATAGAAAGTTTCAACAGTTTAACACGAAACAAGACCTTTCCTTTTTAATAAAAAATCCACACCACTATTCCTCATCATAACCAAAAGCGATTCTACCCATATATATGCACAAACGCTTCCTCTAACACCAAATGTCCAGCGAAACTTACCAAAGGAAAGCCTCAATCACACAGGGAGCACACCATAACCGCAGTAATTAATAATGAAAATAATAAATCACCTAGGCTACATAAAAGCTAACCAGTACATTTGCTACAGGGATAGTATATCTAAACGGAATTTTTTTAAATAACCTCTAAGATGCACGACATGAGATGCCGCAGATTCGGTAGTTTGCCAACACAACATGCGCCACGCACCACTAACAGGAAGTACAAAAGCAAGAAAAAGCCGTCGGGTAACCTTTTGCATTATCTGCTACAAAACAAATAAAACTTCACCAACGCTCACTCACACTTCATTCAAAGTGCAGATGTCCATGCCCCTCTTCATCATAACACCTACACCAAATTCGCTAAGCATGCATTCATGCAAAACAACGTCCGCTGGCGCCTTCCTACCGGAGGCGGCGCACACAAACCAGAATACATATCAGTGGAACGTAAAAAAGAGTAGAACAAAAGGCAAAGAATCACCGGTTAACAACTACATTGCTCGAAACTGCAATAATTGCAGAGATAGTCACTGAGAAAAATGAAAATACCCAAACACCGACAACACAAATGTACAGTGTAAATAACCCAGCAAAAGGCACCCAATCACGCACTTCAGCCCTCAAATACAAAAATACACACCAATAGGTAAAGAAGGCGTAATAAAGAAGAAAGCGACAACGCTCTGAGACAAATGAGCAAAATATTTCACATGCGTCATCAGTATCACCTTGCACGCTGTCAGTATTAGACGCATTTCTTGTTAAACCATCTAAAGTCAATTACCCCAAAGAGGAAGGGAGAGGGGAAATGCAGAAAATGGTTGGAGTCGCTACAGACCAGCTTTTCTATTCATCGACAAAAGCAAAAACTGCACCATAGACGAAAAACATAAAATATTTTAAGCAAAGTACAAAAATATGACTGAAAATTCGGGTGTTCTAATAAATACGGCAAATAACAACTGTTAGACTCCGACAAAGAGTTGTGTAAAAGGTAGCAACAATAATTTAACAAATCAAGTAAGCGACTAAGCACACGAATCGCATAGCATCTATCTTTTGCACCTACGTAAAGGGTACAATACTGGCACTGCGGACAGAAGTAAATTTCGGCGGAAGTTTGTACGCATACATTCAGCATAGTTTTTTTTCGATTGTAGAGTTAATCACAGAAGAGAAAAAAAGTCAGTCCTATTCACCACAGATGTCACCAAATATCTAAATATATACACCGTCATCACCTCTATAATAAAGGGAGAAGCGTTGGCAGTCTTATCAGTGAAAAAATAATTTCCAACAATAAAAAGGTATTCTCTCCCGTGACTTCCACCCTCTCAAAGAAAATGCCCTATCAAGCAATGTGAGTGGCCAATAAACCATTCTAAAACCGTATGCTACGCAGGGCATTCGGTACGTTTAGCACACACAAGAAAAAGGCCGCTATAAAAGTTAGAATGTTAGTTAACCTCACGCGTCGCAGAATGGTTTGAACAACGAACAAAATCTTGTAGTAAGATCATGATTACATTGAGATATTAAAAAAGTCAGATATTTACCATCTAGGTTAGCAATTTTTTTTAAAAAAAAAAAAAGAAACAGTACAAGCAAGAGAATGTCACGTGGCGCACAATGGTAATACATAAAAATTATCCACATGACCATAAGCAACGATATAAAAATGGTGCAGTTAGACGTGCTGTTATTATGCAATAGACCCAAGCCCAAGTCATTTTTATTCCAACACTATCGCCATGAATAACAAAAAGGAAAAAATAGGGAAGTGTATGTTACACTTATTGTTTATTCCTATACTACCCCCCTAAAGGAATTACTAGAGACTGATGAAATGGGGAGGCCCTTCACTATTCCCCACCAACCAATGACACAGAAGCTGTTTGTGAAAATAAAAATACCATCGACCGCGCCATCCATTGCACACAGTACCCAAGACCGTTCTTATAATCTAGTTGCCAAATACATCCTCACCGGCAAAAAGTCTTCGACATAAGAACAACTCAGCAATGTTTCGGCCTAACCCCACATGTGTAGAGCCAGCAATAGCCTACAAACGATCCAAAATCAACCCACAGACCCCTCACAATTAAACCCACATCGTCACTCTTCGTGGCGAGCGGAGGGGAGAGAAGCAAGTATACGCGCAAACAATATCTCAGCTTACACGGTGAGGATGATTCTCGCTTTAATTCTGACACCATCGCGTGATACGTTGCCCTGGTAATCAAAAAGGAACTTCAAGCAAGTAGTACAAGAAGTTAAGGCTCTTGGCGGAGGTGAAAATATTGTTTCACAATGCTGCACCCGCATCAACCCGACATTTCAAATGATGAAAAACAAATTGTGCCAGCATACGTTCAACCATCTTCCTGCGCTGCATCAAGCCGCGTGATCTCTTTTTTTTTCCTTTTTGATGAAATTGCGGGGTATTTGGGTTTGACAAAGAGACCGCATGATCTACTGTAAACTCCCCCTAATAAGTAGTGGTGATACTGGTGCGCCGGCAGGAAGGAGGTGTGATTTGGGGAAGATACCTCATTCCATTGTTTTACGGGGCGCGCCTGCACCTGGAGTCTCACTGTGGTTTTCGTAAAGGTCCTAAAGTAAAACCACACTCGCACACATGGAACACATGTGAACACCCGCTTCGTGTTCAATGATTCGCTCTTCATAGGTTCATCCGAACCCTCCCGCTTTTCCAACGCCATCTTCGTTGGGACCATCGGCACCTTTTTCTCCGCCTTATACCCGGCAGCGGTCCTTCTATGAGAGTGATTTTGTTGCCGCAATTGAGTGGCTGGGATTAAGCTTTATCTAAAACACCCTCTAATGAACTGTACCGCCTTGCCCTGTCCCATGAATTGCTATCACGAAGATAGTAACACTTTCTCTCTAACATCAGTGTGCATGCTCTCCGGCTAACCAACGCCTCCCCAGAGTTGGTTCAAAAAGCTCCACTCTTGCGGCTTCTTCTGTATTTCAGGCGGTAAAGGGATTTGTTTGCAAAAATCCTCCGTTCATTTTCCTTAGTAATGGAACACTCGTTCCAATTCCGTCGTTCAGACAGTCCTGATTTTCAAGGCATGTTTTCTGGAAAACCGCCTCTGAGAGCCGCGTCTCATTAATACGTGACTTCTGATGCCCCAATCACTTAAAGCCGGCTTTGGGTGTATTCATTCGGGAGATCTCGTTACATTATTTGTTGTGAATACACGGGGGCTCAGTGCTGACAGTAGTTGCGACGTTATGTTTTATCCCCCTCGCTCCGTCCACGCAGCACCCGCTTGAAAACACCCTGTTGCCTGAACGGGTTAAACCAATTCAAAAGCCCCTCATACTGTACATAACACAGCTGTGATCAGAAGGATTAACCAGCCTACTACAGTTAGCGTGCGATCTAGTTTTTAATCATCGCTTAATGCTGCACATATTTCTAATGAATGTTTTTATTGTAGCCCGCACTATTTTTCCCTTTTTCGAAGTCCAACCACCAAAGCTCCGGTTTTCCTACGCTCCATCCCGAGCGCACGGCACCAAGCCAGCACCGCGCAAACCACGGTGCATCCAAAAACAACAGAAATAGCGTGGTCAATAACCGCGGCGCTTGTCTGTGGGGCTAAAATGAAAGTGTCATACACAAAATTTTGATTCAGTCAGGTCCCCGCACTAACCAGGTTATGGACTCCATACCTAGAAGAAGACACATTTCAGGCCATTAATTTTGGGTGAACCAGATTCTTGAAACAAGTTCTATCTTCCTCTTAAAGCGGAGAACATGTCATGACTTGATTTGCCGGTGACTTAAGTAAAAACGTCCTGCGACCTGTAATGCACTGCCGGCGATCGGTAACACTTCGTGAGCAATACTTCTTTCTGTTATTCTTTGTTGGTGTCCCATATACGTAGGAGCAACTGAAAATGCGGCAAGAAACTCTGGAGAAGCACTGGCGCAATCATGTGGCACAGTTAATGCAGCACTCTGATTGGTAGCTAACATCCGGGCTTCTTTGAGATGAACCTTGCGACCTTCCTCTCCCACAGCATCAGGAATATTTTATTGTCATTGCTGTTCTCCTACTTAGCAACACACCCCTCTCTTAAAATCCAGCCGTTACGCAGTGCATCACAACTGACACCGGTGTCCATCTTGGGAGTTCCTTTCTTCTTGGGCGTTACTTTGTTTACCGTTTCTTGAGTATATTTGGATACATTTGCTTCAAAAACAACGGCGCACTCTGTTGCCCTTCCGAAATCTTTTCCCCATTACATCATTAACCAATCCTTCATGTTTACAATGATTGGACTTTCTCCACGCATGTGACGCCACCGTGTTTCTTTGAAGGCAGGATATCATAACTCTTGGTGTCAGCTTTTGCATTGCAGGCACTAGCCTCGTTCTTTCTGTCAGCGTAGGAGGTGGAGCTTCGCGATGGATCCTAAGCGGTGCGGCATCGGTTGTAGACTGCTTGTCTGTTCGTAAGTTGCTCACACAGAAATCACCGCATCAGCAGCTTTCGCATTCTGTTCCAAACATCAGCTCAAAGAATTCTTCCCCTGACAGGCTATCCGCATCCGCCTTCAGTTGACCCAAAAACGTTTACTGCTCGTCGACATATTCCCAGAAAACTGCTCTGGCAACATTTTTCAATGTGAGCAAAATTGCCTGAGGGGGGAATGCTGTTATTGCTATTGATCACATAATGGAAAGCTGCTGTTACAGTGCTTGAAAACATAGCTTGTGCAAACGTCAGCATCTCGTCACCCTTTCTATTGCTTACCCTTTCACCATGAAACACACGACTGAGCCGTACAACAGTGCACTATGATCGAGAACCCGCCTTTTTATGCGGCTGTCCTTAAGGCGTTGGTAGTGTCTGTTGCCGGTAATCCAATATTCTTTAGCCGCTATGTTTGCGCAATACGGGAGGCGAATGATGACTGTTCAGCATATTCTCTTGGTCAGCCTCCCATGATTTGGCTATTTCTGCGGCAACCCACTCGTCTTCATGGATCAATGGAACTGATTCTTCGCCAATATCACTGCCCAGGGACGGGGCATGTCCACCGAAACCCATAAAAGCACATTTGCGCATGAAGAGTGGCATGTTACACATTTCCTTTGTCATAGGCGCCTGCAATATCAACAGCCACCACTCCGGCCGGAAAAGACTTTTCACCTGCTGCTATATCTCAAGGCCGAGTGGATGCCGGATTTCCGTGCTGCTGTGATGGCACGGGTACAGCGGCTGCCGTCGGTGTGATGTTTTGAGTTGGTTAAGAATGAAACGGGGATTTGCCATCAGCGGGTTTGGAGGTTTTGCATACCTTTCCATCCGCTTTGGCAACAAGTTCCTTACTTTTTGTTTTCATTTTGGGTGAATGTTGCTTGACTGAGGGCCTGAGGGGGAGCGGTGGGCCATCCGAAGCTAACCAGCCCTTACACAAGCCGAAAAGCAAAAGCAATTTTGCGTCAATGCCTTGAAATGGGGGTGTAGGCAAGAGACCTTAATTTTAGCAACTCTCGATTTCAGACCGGCGCACAATCCGGGTACAGGCTGACGTGTGGAAGGTGTTGCACCTTTGGTATCCTGGAGGCCGCTCTCCCGCAAGGACTTTGAAAATGCAGGGATGATAAGTGACATGTGCTGTTCCATGTCTCATTTCACGACACTGCGATGTGAAACGCATTTTAAAGTGTACTTGAGTGACAAACATCAGCTCCGCAGGGACAGCGAACAGCATGAGCGCTCGTGAAAGGCAGCACCGGTGTGATCAGCATGAAAATGCCAGCGTACGAGTGGAGGGTGCAGAATCACACGTGCGACAGACGACCCCGCAGCGTCAGCACGCGTAGTGCCAACTGGCAGATAAGCATGGTGGGAGTTAATGAGAAAGTCATAGAACTCGAAAGGTGAAAGCGGCCAGAAAGACTCACAACCGCAGACAATCTTCAATACGGAAAATGACCAAGTGAACCATCTGCAACTGTGGACACAGATGCCTCGCCACATAAAGTTGAAGACCAACGGCATGGCAAGGTGCCTGGAGAACACACATTTCTAACTCCACTGGAAACGAGGTAAGGGACAGCATCGTGGGAAGGGCTTTGGGAGGCCATGCAGCAAGGCACATAGAGGGCATGGTATCACGGTATCGAGCAAGTTTCAGAGGCACCCGAAATGTAAAAAAGTACTGAGGAATGCAGATAAGGCTTAAGTGACTTATGTGAGCATCCCGCAGCTCCATGGGATATTTGCTGCCGCCTTCGCCTGAGCAGGTTCTGGTTGCTTATCCGATTTCTGCTCCCGTGTCACCAAACCCCGTGCCGGGCTCATAGCCACACAAGGTGGTATTGTGCTGCGGGCTCTTATGATTTGTTGAGAGAGCTGTGACCAATAGCACGTTTATTTTTGGTGGGAGGCAGTGAGCACAGTCATGCGCCTTGCAGACAGCGGAGTGTTATCCGGGAGTGCGAATGCGGGATGATTGCCATGCTCGGCATGCCCCATGCAACACGGGAGTGGTCTCCTTTGCATGCTGAATGGGGAATGAGGAAGAGACCGACGGACCACAGTCGACTGAAGCAAAAGTAGTGTTGATGTGAATAAAATGAGGCAACATGTCGCAATGTGTAGAGAGTCTTGAGAAAGGTTTCACATCCAACGGAAAAGGAGCGGCGGTCTTCGGTCTCAGAAGCAGCGGCTCCGAGGGCCTGAGGCGCTCCCTAACCCATGCGGCACGGGAAGTAGAGTTGAGGCTTCCCCGCTGATGGCTAATAACCCATTGTGATAGTGGATACTGCTTCTTCCTCACGAGGGATGAGGCAAAGTGACCATGAGAGTGTGGGAGGTACCATTGTGAATGAGATGGCGTTCCATAGCATTTGGACGCACGTTGTGTGTGCGCGCATGCTGTTGTGTTTGGAGCATTTTGTGGTGCTGGTATGACATGCTGGAAGAATTGAGTGATCCGAGCTAACCAGGAGGAATATGGAGAGTTTGCAACGCCCCTATGGACTGACTGCGTGTGACATTAAGCCGGGTACATCAGCACACGCGACGGTGGCGGTGGTCGCACATGTTCCCAGCGGGATTTTACCAGCGATGGTTAATAAAAACGTGGCTCTCACGGACGTTACCCGCCGCATATTGTGCTGCCTGGTCTCTTGGTCAGTAATCGCAAGCAACTCGGAAAAGTCATCACTAAGGCACAGCACGACACGGAGTAACCCAACATGCGTGACGCTTATCCGGGCCGGTCCCGGTGTGTATGTAGGGCAATGGGTGGGTATGATTCCTTCCCACTGAAAACTGGGAAACCTTGTCGTGTTGCTGTAGCGTGCTCTCATGTACGTGTGGTAGGGTCGCCGCTATTCAAAATAACTGGAGAGGCTCCGAACGCCGAGGACGCATGAAAGCAGAGCACTGGTACGGGCCCTCATGCCAGGCTCCCGTCACCTGTTTACACCGACCCAACCTGTGCGGTAGGCTGCGGTAGTCTGCACTGCATTTTGTTAAGCGGCGTCACAGCTCCAGGCATGAGGAAAGTGGCCACGTTCCCTCAGGCTGTTTGGTGGGAGGGCCATGAGCCATCGATGAGATGTCACGCCATGGGAGCATATCAGCAACGCGATGGTTGTGCCGCTGTGGAGGTAACCCGCTGGACGGCATTTTGTGTGAGAAGTCAATGGAAGGCATAATGAGTTGACAGGACTGGCAGCAGAGCACACGGAGGAGCATCAAACCCCTCTGAGCAGCTTCCCTTTGCTGTGGCTTGTCAAGTGACTGCCAGGAAGGGTTTACTTAATGCGCTCTCCATTGCTTTTCCTCGTGGCCGTGCCGTGCTGTGTTGGTACGCGGTGAATTTGCCTTGTCGGGCAGAAGGAAGTGGAAATGAGGTATTTGAGCCCGGGGTGCTCCGTTACTAATGAAGAGTGTGGCACCTAATTGTGCGTACGGCTCCACATTGTGTCGCTCATGTGTTTGACGTGCCCCGATGAGTCTCTCAGGTGGCTGTGGCATGTGATGTGTTGGGAGCCGATGGTATCGCCGGGAAGCAAATGCGTGGGACCTTGTGGCCGCATCCATTGGTGCGCATGTAGCATCCTGATGGCTGCGTATGTGTGTGTGTGTGTGACTCCCACTGAATGTTCCTGAAGTGGTGAATGGAAAGGCTTTTGGCAAGCGAGCTGAGTGTTCAATGATATGCGTTAGTTTTAGCCCCGCTAAGGAAATGTGAGAGCCACGCACCATTTGTCGAGGCGCATTACGGAGCCCTCCATCGGCAGCAACAGCTTGACTGGCAGCTGTGAGTGTGGGGCATAACGAAATGGATGGGCTCGTGTGAATGGGACGGAAATATGACTGCCGCACCGGTGACATTTGTTGCTGCTGCTTGGATATTTGTCAGTTTGTTTGGAGGGGCTGTTAGGGTGGATGAAGTAAGCGCCCGTGAGGACATTGGAAGTCAGCGGGAAGAAACTCCCCACAACGTTATAACGAAATGTGCAACTCAGCGTGAATGCACACCAACAGATCGCGGCAGGTGCAATAAATGGAAAGAGAGCGCTGACCATTAGGGGCTCAGTTTTGTATTGGAATGGTTTGGACTTTCCTGATTGGTTTGAATAAAACAAAACAAAATCGTGACGTGCCGACATGATGCCAAACCGCTGACGTGTGGCTGGCAACCCGCTTTGAATGAGTGAAGCTTCTGATAAAATTAAATGAGGCTCCATGGAGGGAATTGGAACTGTGTGTTTAGCGCGATGACACCGCTTAAATAATGGCAAGCATTTCCCAATTCATTTTGTAATTCCGTGGAATATAAACGTGCGTCCCAAATATATTTGCCACCCCGGCCCCGCGAGTACCGCTGAGTGCGACTGGGCGTGGCGGAGGCGTGAGGGCTAGAGGTGCTCAAACGGGAGATGCGGCCATAGGGCCCAATGGATGTGCGGTTGTGACAAGAGATCTTGAAGCACTTTTTCTTTCGTTTAAGTTTGAGAGACATGTGAGTGGGAGTTTTGAAGGAATTTTTGTTTTAAATCTTAGCTGCGGGTAACGCTCTTCGATGGTATTGTTGGAAGGGGAAATGTTGCCTCGGTCACTTAAAAACTGTAAGTTGCTATATCGTGATCTACTGCATATAGAAGGGAGTTGCACCAACTAACTTCTAGAAAGAGTCAATTCCATAATTTAGCAGCGCAACACGCGGGAGATTGCCGGAGAGGAGGAACTCAAGTTTGTAGAGCAGCGCAGCCAAGTGCAAATGGCATTCGTTGTAGTCACACAAGTTATCATTTACATCGCGCGGGTGACTTTTTGGCAGAGGTTTCGTTTCATACGCTTCGGACCCATAAGGTGAGGCACAACACGGATCCATTGTCATGGTTCCACATACATCACCACACTCCCTCTCCAGAAGTGTGTGCTAGATACTGAATACCAATAGGGGATGTCGGCCGAATCAGTGTTTGGTGTCAGCCTTTTATACCAGTGGCTCACAGGCTGGCGCCATTTTGTGAGACGGTAAATGGCAAAAGAAACTACTCCAAAATTTGAATTTTTCTTTAAGTGGCAGAAAAATAAACCATTCCAAAATGTAGATATTGCTTTAAAGGTAATCAACAATTTTTCGGTGGTAAAGTTTGGTTTCCCGGAAGAAAAAATCTACCCAATAATACACCCTGGCACCACGATGAAGCATTTACCACCAAGTGCCAGGGCTTTGAGAGAATCGTAACACCCACCGCGGTCAATGAAGCGAGGGAAGTGCGAGACAGTGCGTGAGAGGGAGGGAAGGAATGAAATGAGTTGTGGTGTGTTTCAGCGGAGCGTGTGTGACCAAGTGTTTGAATGCAATGGCCCTACGACATTCAGAGGTACGCGGTGGGAGTGGCATTTAAGCGTCTCCACACGATGGAAATGAAGCAGAGCTGGGATGATATTTTCTTTTGTTATGTTTTCTCAAAATAGATGGACGCGTCAACTTGTGTTTTCCATACCACAAACCATTTGCGGTCACTGCACGCAGTTCATGCACGGAAGGTGGTGGAGCGCAGTGTCTAGCGAAGCAGATAATGTTGAGAGAATGTGCGGAAGTGTGAAGGAACCGTTAATGGCTCCTGGGCATGTGACTGTGGAACATTTCAACCATTGTAGGCTTGAGGAGTAATGTAGTGTTGGTGCCACGTGCGTATGGTGGGAAGTGTCACACCGCTCCCCGTTGCGATACCGCCGCCAAACAGTGATGAGCCAGCCCTGACGCCGTGCTCCCACTGGAGGGGATAAGATAGAAGGCTGAGCTGCAGTTACCCCTCGTGTTTCCGCATGCCGGTATTACCACCACTGCCCTGCACCATGCGCATCCGAGCACTCGGGGCACGTGATGGAGACCGAAAGCATGCAGCAGTTGTTGCCCGCATTGAGGTTTCTGACCTCGGCATGGGGCATGGGGCAGGCGTGTTGGGATGTTGAGATATGTATTGGAAGTGAGTTTCATTATTTCCAGCATTAGTGCATATGATTTGCTGCCCGAGTTGCATATAATCCCTGCAGGTTTGTGTGGCCTCACGTGCCGTTGGTGTGCGGCCTGCAGCCTCGCTTTTGGTATCAGCGGATGATGTTTGCTGCGAGTGCCATTGGGGCTCACTTGTGTGCTCGTGTGTGTGTTAGTTGGAGGAGGGAGTGGAATTCCGTGGAATAACTCTCAGTGAAGTGGGACTGTGCGGTGAGAGCGGTTTGTGTGGCAGTGTGGCTTGAGGATCTCACAATGCGATTGAAGGGAGGCTGCGATGAGTCAGGAGTGGCGGCGTGCACTGTGGAGCGCAGGATGGAGCGGAAGCAGCACACGAGAGCTGAAGGCAAAATAACAGCACTGGGATTCCCAATGCCAGCAATGTGTTGAGTGCACGGGGGGTGTATTATCCTTTTGTGTGTCTCACGAGGGAATTAGGCTTTTATTGGCATTCAGGTGGCAGCGTGGGAAATGTGTGTTGCTCTCTGCAGTGCCCCATTGTGCTGCGCTCAGCGGAATATCTTCCAGTAATCGGCTCACTGGCATGAGATCAGTTTTGTGTAGGCACGGTGCCCATGAGTTGGAGTGAAGGAATTATGAAAGCAAGTGACAGTGGTGAGAGCGAGGGGGATGCGGTGGAGCCACTTGATTGATTGGAGTTAGGAGGAGCACTGACCCTCCGTGGGCGGAACACCGTTGCATGTCATTGGTGTGCATGGCTGCCTGCGTCATTGAGTGACTTTGCAGTGTGAGGGCAGTTGTGTAATGTGGTCGCAGCACACACTCAAAGCAAGCACTGCGATATCAGATGGACCATATTGCCTCAGTGCTGCCTTCACTTAAGAGGGCTTTGATTTCCTCAATAAATGAAGTGGCCTTGCATGAGTGCCTGAAGGTGAGCTGTACTGTGTGACTGTGAAGAATGGTCGTCGAATATCAACAACTCGGAATGCGATTTGTTTGAGTGTTGAACCGCTGGCCGTGTAACTGCTCCGTGACTTATTCCTGTGAGCATTTGGATGGAGGACACAGCTGAGAATGACATGTGCAGTGTTGGTAGCAGGGAGGGATGTGTGATGCCAGCTGACTTTGGCTGCATGCCCCTGCAACAAATGCTGCCTCCGGTGGTGTAATGTGGCAGTGAGCTGAGGAGTGAGGGCCATGCGTGCGTGCGGTGTGGCAGTGCGAGTGCGGCCCATTTGTTACAGGCACTTCTCATATTGCTGCACAGCCACACCGTCAGAGCACTGATGTGAGAGAGAAGCCCATTGCGCTTGAGTGCGTGACGCCGTGTGGCTTAACAACCTCCACGCGTGACATTGGTCTGCCATTTTCACATATAATCCATAATTCCCATTGTAGGAATGCTTTTCCCTTTTGAATGTGTGATGGGAGTGGCGTGGTGCCGCCGCCTCGCGAGTGTGTGACTGCTCCCCATTGCCTACATGCGTCACTGCCAGCTCGTCCTCTTTTTCACTTCCTTCACTGTCGGATTGTAAGCATAGCACTGAAAGTGAGAGATAAGTACAGGCTGATTATACAAATGAAAGGAAGGGGCGAAAAACGGGCGAGGGATGAGACGGAAGGAGAGGCCGTTGCTCCTGTTGTGCAGGCTTCCGCACGCGAGGGAATGACAACTGCAACTGATGCTGCTGTAAGGCCTGCCGCTGTGAGCCATGGGTATGCTGTACGGCCGAGTGTCCAATGGACACTGGACAGCGTTGTGGAAGATGGTTTGATGGAGGACTGCGGTGGATTAGGTGTCATGAGCCTGCACGACTTCCTGATGAAACACTTTGGCGGAACGCTTGGAGCTCCACGTGTTTCCATGCGTGTGTTTATGGGCAACCCCTCCTTCTTTTTGAGAGATGAGTCTTTGCTCACAATGGTAACGGATTCAGAGTCGTACAGGGAGTATGAATTATATAAGACAATGAGGGAAGGAGTGGACAGGCTGAGTGCTAGAGGGATCTACTTTCTTCACCAGTGGGAAAGTGCTGCTGCCGCTAATGAGGTTGAGGACGCTGATATACATGTGAAGGGCAAGCTGAATGGCGCAGTTGTCAATGCGAAGCGTAGTGAAGAAGCCATGAGGGTTAGCAACGCACCCAGTGGCCTGGAGATTGATGGTGTGTACGATTCCGTGTTCAACGCAAGGTGGAGGTATGTTGTGATGAGCAGTGAGTACAGCGGGAAGTGGCTTGGGATGGGCGTATTGGACGTGGCGTCAGGAGAGCATCCCCACTTATGGTCCGAGGAGCAGGCGGATGTCCCGTATGGTCCCGAAGAACTGTGAGGAGGCGATGTGGCGCCGGGTGTGAAGGGGAAACTTGTGATGGCGGTTCTCTCGTCACATAGAGGATGGCCGTACGGATTATTCGGTGTAAATAAGAAACAAAAGAAGGGAGCGGAATCGCTGACTGGCTACAATGCGGTGTGTGACGCCTACATACGCAGGAGTAATCTGCGAGTGTGGCACATTGTGAAGAGAGGGCTTGACAAGTGGTTTGTAGGTAGACTTAGTGAATATCCGAGCAACTTTACTGTGATCGGCACGCCCGGAATAGGCAAATCGTTTGCCACCGGCTCCCTGCTGCTCTACCAAATGCTGCATTACCGGTCAGAGAACCTGAAAGTGGTGGCTTACTTTATGAAGGAGAGGGCGTATATTTTCCACCGCGAGGATAGGAGGGTTGTGTATTTTGCGGAGCAAACGGTCGCATTGAGGAAAGTTAACGAGATGGTAAGAAAAGGTGTTGAGGGCTACATAATATATGACATGTGTGGGGGTCATAACAGTATTCACAGCCTGCCGGACAAGTGGGGTGCTGTTCTGCTCACATCTCCGAAGAGTAGTAATTATGAGCGGTGGGGTGCGGATCGTCGCGACCAAACGTCGTCCATATACGTCGACTGCTACGAGTGTGCTGAGTTCAAGGCTGTACTCATATGGGAGAGGCATATGCTGGGGTCGGATAGTGTCAGGCTCAGGGAAAGCCCGAGCACCATATTGGAGGACTGGGAAGTGCTGAGGAACCGTATTTACAAGGTGAGCCCGGTGCCACGATATGTCCTTAGGAGTGATCGTGTGTTTGAAGGACGCGTCCACGTGATGTGTGGTGCTGTTAAGACTTTGAATTATGACGATTTGGGTAATTTCATGAGGAAGCTGAGAAACTAGAAGGAGTGGCCAAGAGATAACACAACTCATAAAATCGTGATGCTGGTCCGCGCTTTAGGGGACAAGGCGGACGCATGCAGAAATCACACCGTATCATCACATATACGGACGGAACTTAACATAATAGTAATACAACACTTCTGCAACGCTAGGGTGTCGCACAGTGCATTATGTACGGCTACAGAGCATGGAGCGCAGGCACTTGAGGAAGCGGGCATACTGGCCTTTCTGATTCGGAGTGTGTCGGATGTGGTGGTACGGCACCTGAAGTACCCCCCACGGGAAGGTGAGACGGAGAGGTCCCGCACTTCGGTGCTTGCCCGAGTGAGTGCCTGGGGCTTCGTGCCCTCAAGAATAAGTGGTTTCGATGATGGAGAACGAGACCTTTTGCTTCAGCCGGACAAACTCTACAGTTGTGTGTCTGGGAACTTTCCCGTCGTGGATGGCTTTTTCCTGGTGGATGCGGTGGGCGAGGGAGTTTCGTACCCGCAGGAGCGGAGGCCCCCACTCGAACGGTTGTGATGGTTCAAGTGACCGAAGCGACGGATCACCGCACAGCGACCAACAAAGTGTTCAGATTTTGTGAGCGTATGGCGACACCGTTCAGGATCTGGAAGGAGATAGAGAGCCGCCTCAACTACGAAATAATTTATGTTCAAGACGATAACAGTGGCACAATCGTCGCAAGGCAGCGTTGTGGTCGCAATGGTTCAGCTGGCGACATGGGCCACGAGCGGTTCTGGAGCGGAATTGATCAGTTTCTGGTGAGATTGGAGGCTTCGATTGCCAGACTGTTTTTGCAAGGAATATATGACGCCAAATTAACGGCGGAGGCTGGTGCTGATAGTAAATGAGTGTGTTATGACTCCCATTGTGATTTCCACATATTTACGTTGTTTCCTCCCTGTGCGTGCGTGTGTTCCTAATTTGTTGCTCCTTTTATTTTGTTTCATTTTTAGTGTGGCGCCTGTGAGAGAGCAGTGAAAATAATCAGTCGAGGGGAAGGCGTCTCAGATGTCTACACACTGCCACAGCAACACGCATTGCCGCATGGCGCGTGGTGGGCAAACTGTTTGCGAGGTGCATTGTGTTTCTTTTATTACTGTTGTTTTATTCATTCAGATAATTCTCGTTTTTATTTTATCCTATCCCCCAGATTATTTCATGGTGCATATGCCACGCGTGTGATGACTGCCGTATATGATGCCTGTCCAGTTGCCGTTCCCACGATTTATTAAATGAGCGGTGGCCGTGGCACGGCACACTCTCATCTTTTAGGGCTTACCTTCCTTTGTATCGGCTTGAACTAACTCTTGCATGCAATATCGTTACTTCAACTCGTTATTTTGTTTACATTTTAACACTTTGGGGCTCTTGTGGATTTATTTTTTCTCTTTTGTTAACTGATATTATGTGTGCGTGCGTGTGTATCAGAGCAGCTGTATTGTGGCACAGCGACTGGTGCTGTCACTTCGTTCGAATAGGGTTATCTTCCCTCAGCACTCCCATCGCTTTCTTTTCCTTTTCTCGTTAGGGCTTTGTCGAGATGCGTGGCTGAATGGCCCTAAGGGCGGTGTGGCTGCTGTGGCCGTTTTTTTTGCTCTTTTGGCAAAGCGCGGCCGGTTCCATCCGACCCCAACTTTAATAGGACCGTCTGTAAACGGAGGCGCTGAGTTGCTTGTCCCGCATCGCCTGCAAGTTGGAGGCGGCATCGCAGAGCACGGGGATTGCACTCGAGAGAGGCCGTGATTCCGTTAGCTTCACCAGCCGTAATATCAGTGAGTGTGATAGTGGTTTCGAAATGATCAGACGGGGCGCCACTCGTGTGTAGCCAATCCACTGAAATAACGAGCGGGGAAATTCCATACCCACGTCCTCCCAGCCTGTCCTTAAGGAGCAATTCCTGGGCTTTGAGAACCAAGTGGTTCTGGGGCCTCCAACGCACAATAGCTTTTATTTCTCCCAGCGAACACAAATCGGCTGCCAAAGTAATGCAGGCCTTAACTGAAATAAGTAACGGCTTGAAAGGAGCTCCATAGCCTTTCCCGTGGCACGTGAGGGACATTCAAAGCCCGTTAATTATTAACCAGGGACACAAGAGTGCATTTCAGATAATCCGCACTGAATTCAAGGCACCCGGAAAGGCTGCGCTGGCATCTTACGCGCTTAACATGAGTTGCGACTTTGGTATGGGGTGAGAAGGCAAAATCAAGTAAGCAAAGCAAGAACAAAGAAAGAACATGTACGGGTAACAACAATAATAGGCATGAAGCGGGGGGAAGCCAGGCAACTGTGTCAGAATAGCAAAGGAAAAAAAACATCACTTATTCCTGAAATAGTTTCACAGCGATGCAAGAACGAAATGAAAATAGGGTGATCGGCAGTGGGAACCACAGCGCAGTCTCAGGAGCCAATGGCTTTGAATTGCATAGAGGCTCTTGCGACACGTGGGAAAGGAAGGGCTGGTGAAGCATTAAATCTCCCCGCAGACGGTGTTACGAAAAACAATCAAACCGCCGCCAGCTTTAGCCACGCTGCCGTTGGAGCGTCTGCGTCCCCTGCTTCGTGGGACATCCCAAAAGGAGCGACACTGGCAACACTGCTTTTGTCGCCATTAAACCTCAGAAACCGAAACTCGGAGCAACGCTGGAGAAGCGCCGAGTGCATGCGGAGCACCAAAAGGCAAACAGGCTGAAGCAGGTGGGCGAGACAAGTTGTCGGGCAGTGGCGCCATTATCGGAGGCTGCTTTACATGATATCAAGAGGAGATTGGCGGGATATCTGATGCAATATTTCACATGCACTCAATCCTTCATTGGGATTAGGCGTTCCAATACCAAAGCTGAGTAGCACCTTGCCAACGCGACTGATGCGATTCCTAGGGAAGTGTGAAACGTTCTGCACTCCGCTAAACCCTCCCGCATGCTGTTTTGGCCGCCCATTCCGCCAATCAAGCGATCATAAAAAAATAAATGACAGTGGCAATTTCCTGAGACATAATTCTATAACCTCTTCGCTTCTAGAACATTGCCTTCGACCGAGGGCCACTGCACAAATTCCAAAGAGGCACCCCAAACAGAGGGCCTCGTGGCGCCTGCGTCGCCCTTTGGTCAAAATATCGTACTTCAAAGCAATGGTCCGCCGGAAATAGTGACGGAGCTTATTTGTCGGGCTGTCCAAAACGAGCCCAACCCTCAACCAAGCAGTTATGCACGGTGATGCTAGACAGGAAAACTCCGAAACGAGCAGCTATTATCTCCGTCGATCGACTGCATGAAAGTCCCTAAGGGCCTCTTGACAACTACCAGATATTCGATGTGCGTGCCCCAACAATTAGCGATGAAGCAATCACCCGGTGACCAAACAATCTAAAAGAGAAATCATTATCATCAATCTTTCAAGGGATTCTTAAATATAGCTCCCACAAATCCACGAGAACGCCTGAAACTCTTATAAAACGCCAGGATATACAAATATTACTTTACTTCCAGCAACAATAACATTGCAACAATAACATTCCCAGTGGCGCGCTCACAAAGCAAAAGTCACATTGAGCTCATCCAATAAATATGTCAAACAACTAGAATTTGAAAAGAAATCCCGAGAAACACGCCAGGTACTACAATTCCCTATCATCAAGTCCAGCGACTTGAAGTGCTCCCCGATGTAAACAAATATGCATTTTAAGTGCGCTCCTGTGGGGGTTATGCATCGCACAATTATTTTTGAGGTAGTTCTTTTTTTTCTTTTTTCATTGTGCAGATTAACAACCAAAGGAATCACCCCACACTAGCGAAGTAAAGAAATGCTTTTGTACACATCGCTTCCCTTCACATGGTAGCTTGGAGCTCAGCAACATTGGACAGTGCGCCAATACACGCTAAATCCTGTGCATGGAAATAAAGCCCACCTACCTTGAAAGTGGATAGTGCCCGTTTCTCGCACGTCGGCTCGTGGGGATGTAGACTATTACGACGGCAAGAATTTACGATTATTACCACAGTGTTTTTTCCACCAGTTCAACCCATTCATCTTACGACCAGCAACAGGTAGAAGAATCCTGTGGGATCCATACACCCATAGCACTCAAAAGCACAGCATACAGTACACAGTACACAACTCTTCCAAAAAAAAAAAGAATCTATCAAACCTCCACTAACGAAAAAAAGATATAAAAACACCCGGTAATCAACCACTGACATGCAAATGCACGAACAATTCACAAAAAAAACACAACTACCAATACATCACCAGCAAAAAAAAAAAAAAAAAAAATCATCAGTATGAAAAAACGTTGACAATCGGAATAGAAAAACATGGTGTGATATATTTCCATAGTGTGATATAGTGCCATAGTGTGATATAGTGCCATAGTGTGATATAGTGCTATAGTGTGATATAGTGCTAGTTGATGTGATATAGTGCCATAGTGTGATATGGTGCTGTTGAGTGATATAGTGCCATAGTGTGATATAGTGCCATAGTGTGATATAGTGCCATAGTGTGATATAGTGCCATAGTGTGATATAGTGCCATAGTGTGATATAGTGCCATAGTGTGATATAGTGCCATAGTGTGATATAGTGCCATAGTGTGATATAGTGCTATAGTGTGATATAGTGCCATAGTGTGATATAGTGCTATAGTGTATATGTGTATGTGTATATAGTGCCATAGTGTGATATAGTGCTATAGTGTGATATAGTGCTATAGTGTGATATAGTGCCATAGTGTGATGTGGTGCCATAGTGTGATATAGTGCTATAGTGTGATATAGTGCCATAGTGTGATATAGTGCTATAGTGTGATATAGTGCCATAGTGTGATATAGTGCCATAGTGTGATATAGTGCCATAGTGTGATATAGTGCTATTATGTGATGTAATATGACTTGGCTGTTTTATATTTTTTTGCTATGTTGATTTGTATTTATACTTACTTTTTTTTTTCTTGGTTTGCCTTATTCTACTTTTGTGATGCATTCTATTTGATTTGGTTGTTTGTTTGTTTTATTTTTTATATTACTTGGTAGAATGTTGCAATAAGTATGTTTTTTTTAATTTGTTTCTTTTTATTGTGCTTGTCTTTCTTTGAGCTTATATTTTCTATTTTATTTTGAACGTTTGTTTTGTTGGTCCACTTACCGTTTTTATGTCTACATGCTATTTCTATTTTTATTCTGTTACACTGCAGAACTACTATACTTTCGTAAAATGTGTTTTTTAATTTATTTCCGGGCTACATATATTTTAACAAATCTCCTCACAAGCTTTTATGGAGTGAAGCATAAGGTTCACGAAGTAAACCGCTAGGGATGGTGCTGACCTATGAAAATTGAGCATTCGGGGGGAAAAATTTGTGTAGATTGGTTTGCTATTTTCAAAGCTTTGCTTGTCGTTCCCAATGGTTTGTACGTCCTGCGCTTGATCATCCCTGTCTTAGAGGGATACGTGATATGCTCTCAGGGAGCACCGACACCTGCACCCCACAAGGTCTATTAGAGGATATTGTGAATAAGTTTAAACCCTCCCTTGAGGATGGAAGAAAGTCGTATAGAAGATACTGGAGCTAAAAACCGTGGGCGAGGAATTGTGTGTTCCGTTGTCATAATGCAAAAGAATTTTTGTCAAGAGTTCAAAGTGTGGGCATTCCAAATATCTGTTGCCTTCCCCGCCTTTAACCATGGTAATCTTGGCTGTTGGCATTAGTGGAGGTAGTGGCATGCGTTCTCCAATGGCAGGCTGGTGAAGAAAGCTTCGTAGTTCCTCCTACTTTCCGTGATCTCTCAGTTATGTCACGCATTAACTGATTATGTAATCGTTAAAAAAGGGATTATTTTCGAAATTATTGAAATTTTGCTTCTCACCCCTTCGAACCATTATGTAATTTAAGAGGTGCGTAGCCGCTGGCCTGGGGGCCGAGTTACCAGCTTTTATCCTCACATTTTTGTGATTATGGTGAGACTTCATCTAGATAAAGGAGAAACCGCCCGCTTATGGACTTGATTGCTAACTATATACCAAACCCCATGCTTGAACACTTCACCACCACATCAATTGTTGAAGAGGTCTGGCGCCGGAATCAGACGGACCGAGTTGTCTATTGTTCATTTTATTTTAAATTTTGTTAATGAAAACTTGTCATTCACCACTACCTCCTGTTACTGGTAAAAAGGTCCGGTTCCGCTGGCACACAGGGTGAGTTTTCAATTGGATGGAATGGGATTAGTAAATGTGTGGGAGGCATTAAGGTGGCCTCTTATGTCCTCTTAGTATGTAATGATACAAAACCCACCAACACATCATATTTGCACTAATTTTTCTATAGCGTGTGCATCCTTATTGGGTTTAAAAAATTAACCCTGTATTTTTTCTGAATCTGTAACTTGTTATTGACGATGTCCGGCACCGGAAGCATGCTGACGGAGCTTCGGGCTAGTAATATTGATGTACATTTTTACGAATGAGTGAAAACTTGTCACCTATTTCCACTCCTGTTCAACCAATACTTTTAGAGTTTCGTTGCCGCAGGCATGCGGATGGAGTCGTGGATTAAAGTTTTGGTGTCTCTGGTTCTTATTTGGGTTGACTTTTTTTAAATTTTTATGGACTGTCCTCTGCTTATAATGTTTTGGTTGCATGGTACCCTTCTCTATTGTCGTCTTGTAATATGCCTCTCTGACAGCATTCCTTTCTGAATTTTCTTTACTCATAGACTCTAAGTAATAGGAGAGACTTGAAAAGTTATCTGTGGATCGAAGGCCAACATTGAAAGCTGTGTTGAATATGCATGAGGATATGTTTGGGAGTGTCGCGCTGTTGACGGTTGTTTCGGGGAGCGTGGTGTATCTTCACTGAGTGGAAAGTGGGTTACTCTGGGAAGTGTTCACGGAGACAAAAAACGTTTTGAACCGTAAAGATATCGACGGGTAACTCAAAGTCGGACTAGAGCAAGCTATTTATAGAACGAAGAGGGATGTGCTGTCTGTTGAAAATTGGTAAGTAACGATGACTGTAATTTGTGAAGGAAGATCTAATGGACGAGAGCTTTGTACATTTTACAGCAGGAAGTATGGTTTTTCACAAGGACCCTTTTCGACACATTGATGTGCGCTTATACGCCAGTAGGAAGGAGCATTGTAGAGTTGTGCGTCGTAAGCCGCAGAAGTAATTGCAAAACTTGGTCCGGGGTGTTGAATCGAACAGTAAACCAAACGGATTTCGTTTAGATGATATGGAAAAAAATCGAAGAAAAATCCCTTGTGGGAAATGCAGCTAGAATTGGCAAAGTAGATGCATGGAAGATGTTAAAAGGGGCTGTGAGCAAAGTCAAGGAAAACTTGAAAGCATGTGGCATGGGCGGTGCTGGCGGCTATCTCTATTTAGCAGGAGGAAACTTAGACGGAGAGTATGGAAAAGCCTTTTGCGCGGTATATCCAGGGGAGATAAAGGAAGCCTTATATTCTGTGGCTGCCAAAAATCGAAAAGGTCCTAATGGAACTCAAAGAACTGGGAGAGAAGGGCGGTAAACCAATTTCAACCCATTTTCTACGCGTCCCTTCCGCAGCAGGTCATGCGACAGCCGACATTCCTAAATCCGAAAAAAACAGATCAGCTGAAGAAACTGGGAAAGCTATAACAAGTGAAGCAGCCACACCAGACGTCGCTCTCCAGTCATCACCTCTCCGAGCTTCATCTACTCCAAACGGAACAGTCCGAACCACCGGTAGACGACGAAGGTCAGCCTATTCCACACCAGCCTCTACCAACACCAAAACCGACAAGGGAATGGAGCGACGTTCCAACCTACACCATCAACTCCCAAAATAACAAGCATGAGCTCACCGAGGTTCACAAGACTGAAAAAGTCGGAAATTTTGATATTTTTTCACTGTCAAGTGGCTCAAAAATGACAAAGCCACCATGGTTCCCACTAGCAGTCTTGTTCAAGTAATAATAGTAACAGAATCCTTCAAATAAAAAAAGGAAGAAATAAATATTTTTTCCTGTGTTTACGTAAATGTTTTCCTTAGGGAGAAAAGGGACACCAATCGCGAAGCAGTTGAGGATGTATGGTTTCCTTTATGTTGGATCGCTTTGGGTTGTGGTTTTAATATCAAGAGGGGATTCTGGCAATGGGAACGTTAGTGATGGCGTATGCAAGCTCCATGACGACGCTGCAGGTCTCTTGTGTACCATAGCAAAATTGGTGGAGAGGGCAAAGAATATCACTGAAAAGCATGAATACAAAGAAATTGAGGAATTATGGAGTGATGTTCAGTACAACAAGGATGTAGTCGATCGTCGAGTGCAAAATTTACCAGACGATATTGAAACAGCTAAAGCAAAAGGAACACTAACGAATGAGGATGCCGAAAATCTGAAGAAGGCTTACACTGAAGTACATCAGAAGAGTACAGAGCAACATAAGAAGGCAAAAGCATCGAATGAGGCGCACAACAAAACACACAATGCTGCGAGGCAAGCAACAAATGTAGCTCTTGGCGAAGGAAGAACTCGTGGAAGCTGCACAATGACCTCATCGCTTCTTGACACCATACAGTGCCATGTCGCGGGTACACAATCGAGAGGCGTCAGCGCTACTGTTACTGATGTATGCAAAAATGCAAAGTATGATCAGGATCCAAGCGTAGATACTCTTCTTACAAACTGCAATGGAATTGGAAAACATAAAAAATACTGCAACGGCACCGGGGCAGCACTCAAAGCGGCTTTGGATAAGTGGAGAAGGACTGAAAAGAATGCGGCAAATACACAAAGTGGAATCTGCGATGTCAAAGGAGAATGGGAGAGTTACGCACAAAACGCCAGTGAACACATGAGCCACCTCGACAATGATGTACAAAACATACACGACGCCAGCCTCTTGACTACCGCGTACTTTTCTGTTGTTCACCAAATGCAGGAAGATGTGAAGAATGGCAAGCACATGAAGGAAATTGTCGCAAATGCGCGTAAGGCCGGTCAAGAGGGTGCAAAAGTAGTGGTGGAAAGGTCGGATGACAACACTGGTGATGGCACAGAGAAGAAATCGGGTAAGAAAACCAAATCTGTGGAGGATGAAGTAAAAGTA
Organism: Trypanosoma congolense; assembly: GCA_002287245.1. NCBI lineage: Eukaryota > Euglenozoa > Kinetoplastea > Trypanosomatida > Trypanosomatidae > Trypanosoma > Trypanosoma congolense. Next base: position 89,206 of record NHOR01000454.1, on the reverse strand, counting down.
ACCGTCCAACTCGATGGACTGAAGTTTGATGAAGAGAACATGCCAGCTCATTCAAAGGAGAGTTTTCCAAAGATTTATGTTTACCTCTTAGCTATACTCCTCCCGCTTTGCTGCCTTGCTATCGGTGTTACCATGTTTTGCATCCTCCGTCGGGCCAGGTCCACTCCCTCTGAGAAGAGTATCCCAGTTGATGGCGCCACTATGAATAAGGCTGGAGGATCTCACGCGCAATTTTGACTTTGCCCAAATGCCTCAACCAAAATACAAACAATCATAAAATTATTTTCATAGCTTGCTTTTATACTTGATATATTCTGCTGAATGGATGTAAGGAGAAAATGCCATGTATCGCGGCTTTTCCATTCCCCATTTATGAGTCTCTCTCTTTGAAGATCTCCCATTTCCTTTCAAATGATTTTTGTACATGATCCCGAAGTCTCCAGTAACAAGTATTCAAATCCAATAGGGAACACCATACGCATGAACACCGAAAGATGAACCTCTATCTTTTCGGTACGTCTGTTACCTAATTTTGTGGCGTTTTTAATCGTGACTGCGTGTATCGAGAAGAATATAATGGAAGAAGATGGTTCCAAAGGAAAGTGACACTGGACGATCGTATTCCATGAGAGGTGAAGTTAGAGAGCAGGATTTGGCAGAACACACAGGAACAAAATTATATAAAGACAACAACCATGAAAATCCGTGCTTTGGCGTTGGGTAGATTTGAAACATACAAGTGTAGCCAGTTTCCCACTATCAACTACATTCAACAAAATAAAGCTTCCCGGAAAGGACCTTTCATTTTATCCCATGTCTTTCCCTGGAGGTGCGTATCATTTGTATGCAGTGGAAAGTAATCACCGGCGCATTTGCGTGATTTTGGCAATGAAAACCAAACCCCCTGCTCGAGCAATAAGAATTTCAATAACAGTAATTTGCTCTTCACTAGGTCCTTGACTGAAGGAGGTGAAGCGTATTCTTTTTTTTGTGCTGTGCGACACTTTTTTTTTTCTATTTCCCAACGGTTATTGTTATTTCTGAAAATTTTATAATTCCAAACATCTCCCATGACTGTTTAATGTTCGAATAGGGTATTACTCATCATAACACAGTCACCTGGGAACTATTGAATCAGACATCCTCCTTTCCTTTACTTTGGCTATTGATTCATGATATATAGAAAAAGGAGTGTAAAAGTTAAAAAATTTCCGAGGAACACAAAAACCCAAACTGAAGGAAGTTCTTGTTAATGGTTTGGCAATGTGGAGGAGAATTTTATCGGTTCCGCTGATTGTTGTTGCTTTGTATTTTAATGTGGTAACAGCAACAAATAACAAGGAAAGCGAGCACACCTCGCTCTGCAGGGTGATTACTGCAGCTGAAAAAGTTTTGAAAAGATTCGAAAGAAATAAAATGTTAGAGGAAGCCATTTATGGAACAAAAGAAAAAAACGCTCTAATTAGATACAGTGGTAATGTGGAGAAGGCTTGGAAATGTGGGAAAAACTTTAATGGACGGGGTGTACTTTGCAAATACAGACCTGGAGAGGGTTGTCTAGCACAAAGTCTTCTTGGCGTCCTTTTGTGCATATGCACACCTACGACAAAAACTAGAACTATAAACTTATGCGGAGTAAAAAACTCGGAATATGGTGATAAAACGTGGTCTGGGGGCTTTATCGGAGGTTATCCAACAGCTCTATTTGAGAAAATTCTGGACAGAGCAACGAAATATTGCAGAACCAGAAATGAAACCGCGAGAAAAAAAGCAAACGAATTGGATAATTTAAGAAGTTCCGTAGAGACTATCGAGGGGGAAATACGGAAAACGGAGAGGGGCGGATTTTTCTATTTAGGAGGGAGCGGAGGGAGAGATTGTGCGGGTCTCGATGGAAACGACAACTGCGTGGCATATCACACTGTTGATGGTAAGTTACACATTCCTTGGATGGAAAATATTAAAATTGCGCTATCACAACTGCAAGAAATTGAAATAAAGCAATACAAAACACTCCAGTTGAAAGCCGCAGTCCCTCCATCCAGACAAGGGGCAGCAGGCTTACCCCAAGCATCTATGGCAAATGAAGAAAATGTGCAGCCATCAGTGCAACTTGATCACACTACATAAGAAACTCACAATCAAGGTCAAGAGAAGGAAACGCACACTGACATCACCAGAAGTACAAGAAGCCCCAACGTGGAAGAACCGAGAAGAAGCACCACCACCAACTTAATCGACATCCCCCACCTAGCCACCGATCCCAACGACAACGGCTCTTTACTAACCAGCCCAACGTGGCTTCTCTGGGCCGCACTGCTTAACTAAAAATGGTTCCCCAAAAACACTTCAACCAAAAAATAATCCCAGAACGTGTATATATCTCCCTTTAGGGTTTATTTTTTTCTTTAGGTAAAGAGAAAGAAATGAGGGAAGGAAGGGAGAAGGGATAATTCTGAAATCAGTGTTGATGGTTATGATGGCGGAGAGCGTTGGTGTTAGTGGGGTGAGCGAATGAGTTGTTACAATGAGAAAGAGTACGAGGCACCCCGCTACATACTGAAGACAGGAGAAAGGGGTTTGAAAAATACATATCCGGATATACAGCTCAGAAAAACGTTACAGTAAGCCATTTATTGGATCAGGTACGGGGATCTCACCATTGGAGAAGGGAAAGTCACACTGTGAATTTCTTGCAGCAAAAAGATTGATAGATGTCTGCTTTGCATCTATCATAGAGAGACATCTGGTAGTTTCGCCAAAAGGTTTGCCTGAAACCCACCGTGCACCTGAATTCTTGGCCAAACTTGCGGCAAATAGTTGTGCCGACTGAATCATTTGGAAACTTGTGAAAAGCAATTTGGCGGAACTCAGCGAATAAATTGCAGAAACAATCTTTTCCAAAAGATTTGTAAAATGTTTCAAAAATATGCCATGAAGGAGCTGAAAGTGAACGAAGCATAGCAGAAGAGATGGAAAACTTAAATGAAGTTGTGTGAAGAACCGTGGGGAATTTTAAAGAAGGCAGACCTTTCTTCTCTCTAGGAGGAAATGGAAAAAAAACCTATGGCGTAGAAAATAGAAATGATGTTCACCCGAGATGTTATGAGAGGTGAGGACATGGAGAAAGTGCACGTATTCCCTGGAAAAGAAAAAATATAAATATGACGACAAGACTTAAAGAGCTTGTGAAAAAGATGGTAGAACAAATTTAACCCCCCTTCCTTCCCAAAAATTTCTTCCTCAACAAGTGTTCCTCAGACACTCAGCACCGACATAACGCCTTCATTTTTACCGAGAGGGATATATAAATTAACAGAGGATCCTCTTCGACGTGTGACAGAATACTCACCCATCCAAGAAGAACTTGGATAAACAGAAAAAATCGTTGATAACCCTGCAGATGAACACAAGCATCACCATCCACACAACCAAGCACTGAAAGCGAGTCCTACTAAGAGACAAAAACGAGATCTCAGGGTATCCCCACAACCAACACCGCAACCATCTAAAGCAACGAGCACAGGACCACAGAATCTCCCATCAATAAAAACGTGACCGGCAACGAATTTGAATCTGTTCCCCTCACAAGCTGTTCGAAAAAAATTAGGTAGACATAGCTTGTCCTGGTCAAACTTGTTTAGCTAGGAACAAAATTCTTCCTCACAAAATAATTAATTTCGATACCCATGTACATATTGTATGCTTATTTTCCCATTTTAGTCACACTTTAAGAGCTTCTTTTAATATAATGATTAAAAGTACGAAGGTAATAATAATGATAATGATGATGGCTGGAACCCTTGTTGAGAGCATCAACGGCGATCATAATGTGGCGGAAAAAGAGCTGCTTTGCAATGTATCCGTCGCAGGACATACAATTTTGAGAACACCGATGTCAATAGCCAACCCTATGGAACAGAATTAGAAAAAGCCATTTATGGTGATGGCGAAAACGCTTAGTTTCATAAAAGTTGGAGCTTAAAGGGAGTTGACTGCGGTACCGGAAACTATATGAGAGCTCAGTTGTGTGTCACCAATCAAGGGCATATCATAAGTACCAGTAAGGGAGGATGTTTCGCCAAAAGCCTTCTCGGTACATTCTTCTGCATTTGCACACCTGGGGCTAGAAAAGGCGACGTAGACAAACTCCGTGGAGTGAGCACTTGGCATTGTGAAAATGGGTGGTGGTTCGGAGGCGTTACTGGTGCTGGTGCGTAAAATGAAACTCTGCTGAAGACTGTGTGGCAAACGGTCATTCAAAAATGTGCTTATAGGAGTGGAAATGTTCACAATATTTCAATTGAATTGGAAAATTTAAAAGAAGCAGTGGAAAAAAGTCAGACAAAACATACAAGGATACAATAGGGTCAACACTTTGTATTACTTAGGAGGAAGTGGGGGTGCCGGTTGTGGCGGAACGAACGGAAATGATGTTTGCACTGGATATCAATTAAAAAGCGGTATTGCTAATGTTCCCTGGGCTGACAAAATAATGGAGGTGATATCAAAAATAAAAACAGAAATAGCCAACCCACACAAAGCAGAAGAGGCAAGAACCTCTTCAACATCTGGAGCTGTCTTACATCTGAAACAGACAACGCACCAGCAGAAGGTGAGGTCACAGTATTCCAACACCAACACCACAGAAGCATCAAACGACCAACAGAAAAACGGGAAAGGTGATTATAAAACAGGATTAAACGGAAACAAAGGAGGCACAGAAGTAGAAAAACTGAGAAAAAAAAAGGAACCCTCAAATCTCTTCTTTGACAAATATCTCACACTTCTCCACATCTACTGACAAAGACGTCTCTCTTATAACCAAGCCACAGTGGCCCTTCATGGTCGCCCTGCTAAACTGAAAATTACATCACTTTCCAAGATACTCCCACATACAACAATAATCTCAACCCTTTTCCACGCGATTCATGTGAATTCCATTTTAATTTGCTTTTTAAAAACAAACGAGTAAAAATAAGGACAATGAAAAGTTTCAAAATTATATTGATGGAAGGAGCAATGCTAATGGGTGCCCAAGCAAAACTAGAGGATGTGTTTTTAAACTCGAGCGATTTTGGTCTGTTGTGTAATGTTACAAAGGTGGCTAAGGGACTATGACATGCTGTCAGTACTGATGATTATGAACATGAGCAACTAGTCAAATTAAAAGAAACTATAATAAAAATTGTTTTTTTGTATAAAATATGGTTGAAGTGACACAAGCCTTTTATACCTTCCTGATTCATTCACGGGGAAAAATTACGAGAGAAGCGCTTTTGGCGGATACAAAGGAAGCCAAAATGAGATGCCGTCAGCATCTGTAAGCTTGGCCTCCGCGATCTTTTGTTTGTGTATGTGAGCCACTAAAGATGATAACGATTGGTGCGACTTTCAGGTTGTTGGAGATACAAAATGGCCAGACGATGGGAGTGATAATGTCCAGGACACATTTGATCGCGTGTAGGGTTACTACGGCAACGACGGGATCATGAAAAAGTGTGGCGGCTCCAGCACGGTAGACGATATAGAAGCAAAGAAACGTCTTGAGAAAAGTCTTACAAAACTCGAAGAAGCACTAAAAAACACTGCGACTTCTGGTAAGAGCAATCCCACTTGCGATCTGAAAAACCGTTGATCAAAAGTCACAAAAACTGTAGTGTGGCTTCAACAATTCAAAGAATTCAAAGAAAAAGCAGAAAAAAATAAAACAACCACCAAAAACAACCCCTCCAGCCACACAAAAAGCATTCGCAGCTCCACTAGGGAGTGGAACTGAACATTCACAACCACTCCCACCTCCTTCCCCATCCACATCATTGCAAACACCCACAAGCCACGAAGTCCAAAGGGAATCCCACACACAGGAAGCGTGAAAAGCTCCTGAAGAGGAACCTAAACCAGGAAATAAAGCGAACCCAGTACCAGAGCCTGAAAAGAAGCACAAAGTGGCACTCAAAAAGCCAACAGAGAACCTTGTTCCAGTTCCAGAAACCGAAATAAGCGGCTCTCTAATACTCCACCCCAAATGGACCTTATGGGCTGCGTTAGTTATCTAACTTTTCAGTTTTTCCCAGACATCCAAATTTATATTAACCTTGCTTTTTATTCTTAACTAAAACTTTTTCCATCCATTTCTTACCCCAAAACAGGCATACATTTCTTTGCAGATAAAAAGGCTTAGGAAAAGGAGCAACAAAACTTTCCCCAAACGAGTTCCCCTCTCAGATTTTATATGCGATTTGAATTGTGTGTTTTATCTTTTCAGGTAGACAAACTCCTTCTGAACTTCACCCAATAAAGTCTCATTTCGGAAAAGTGCCGCCACTTCCTGCGCATTTCTTCTCAGTGTAGGAGGAATCACCATGCCATCAGCGATCACAGAAAACATCCCCAGGGCATCATCGAGACCACTTGACCACTGAGACACCTGACAGCCCGGAAGCTATACCAACGAGTGACTGATTAAAAATATAAAAAGTAAAACATGTGCATTTTTTTCTCTTCCTCAACAATTAGAAGCATGTAGATGAAAGTTTGGCAGACATATCCAACGGCCATAAGGAAATTAAGAAGAGAAAACGATGTGCTGAACATTGGATTGAGGAAATAAAACTAGCAAACGGGAAATTAAAAACGTGTAATGCGGAAATAAAATTCGACATCCAGTTCCTAAAAATAACGGTAGCAATAAGGAAATCAGAATAAAGTTATCTGTTTTTAGAGTGGCTTCCCGATTGAGAATATTGTAAGTAAAAGAAAATTCAAAAAAAAAATCACAAAAATAAACGAAGAAACATGGGGACAATATATTAGTGGATATGTGGGAGACTTTAACCCTAAGAAGAAACGCATAGGACGCATGCAGTTGTAAGAAGAAAAATAGAAAAGCCAATCTGCAGGACATGACTGTCTCAAATATTGTTCACATGGAAATGTTAACTTTCATGTTTCCACTAATATTTTCAACTCTCTACATGAACAGCAAAAATTTCCAAAAGAAAAAAGCAACACAATACCAGCAGCAGATTTTCAATATCAACAATCACCATCTTTTACTTATTACCTAATTCCTGGTGGTAAGCTGTTAGGTGTTATGAAAAATAGGTAAAGCAAGATATTTTATCATCAATGGGAATAATTATCATCACTGACCGCAAAAAACCGAGAGTGTCAATGTTTATCATGATTGTTCTTCTACATGGGACAATAATACCACTAAAATTACGGAGTAGCAGAACTTTTCTTGCGGTTAAGGGTTATCCCTCTCAACGAAAAGAAAACAGACACAACTCGCCATAATTATTGGCCTCACCACCAACAAAGGGTAAAAATATCCAAATCCAAGGGAGCATTGGGATAGCAAATAGATAATTCACCAAAACTATAAAGTGTGGAATGTACCTTTGTAGTTGAGTAAAAAAGATAATAATAAAGGAAAACTTCACTGAGATCTCGGTGAATTGGTGAGCGTAGCAGTTGGACGTACTTGTCAAGTTCTAGTTAATCATGAATTGTATCACTTCTTATCACCCATATTGGTCTGCGAACTTTATACGAAATTTCATAATAGTTACGAAATACAAACCTTCAGTACGAGATATGGAACAATTAGAATAGGGGGAGGGCTCTTAATTAAATGTGTTTGGTATGATGAGTGTTGAGGGTGGCGTTGACGTGATTACTCATATCCCCCAATCATATATGCCTCTTATGAGCACCCACATAAAGAAGGCTCTCTCCTTGTCATAGAGCACCTATACCGATTAGAGGTTATACTTAAAATTTTCATGTCGGACTCACATGGCAACACGTAGTAGTGTAACTATATAGCAAGTGGAGCATCTCTCGCCACCAAACCTATATTGGATGACTATGTGATATGCAATGCATGTCTTTTTCAACTTCATAGCACCTCACATGTGGTTAGCTTTGAATATTTTGCTCTTATCATGAAAAGAAAAATGGATGGAGAGAGAGTTTCCATTTCACCATCTATTATATGTTTTACAATTCCAAAATAATTATTAGGATAGTGGTGTTAAAATACATGTTGTTTTTGACGATGATTATCGGGGAAATGGAGATATTTTCGATCGGTAGTTCAATAAGTTTCAATTCAAGCACCGTTTCAAAATTTTGGGTGTGGCAAAAGGAGAACTGCAGAAAATCCCCGGTGTGCTTGGAAAATTTATGGGGACGAGAATTGTACTGGAGAGGCTACTGCGCACCACGAAAACCACTGAAAAGTATCAGAAGGTGATCTAGTTGAAGACTAGTAATAAACAAGACATGAAATTTATTTCCTATACTGTAAGAAGAATCGCGAACGAGAAAATTCAGCATCCCATGGAGAAGGTCAAAGATATTTTCCACACTGAGGAGTTGTCACAAGCTAGTAACGTGTGAACGCAAGCTAAAAAAAGTTTTGTTCACGTCATTTGCGTCGTAAGATGGTGTAGTTACCCAAAGAGGAGGTAATTTCCAGTGTGCTGCAAAAGTAAAAAAAAATATTTTTAACTTTAATGGAGGACAGGAGAGGGTAGATATTTTCAATAATCCATGAAACCCGACATGTAGTGGTATCGGAGAAAGCGGTGCGGACGTCAAACTCCTAAACGATTTCTACAGCTTGTTTGTGGGGAAGAAAAATGATAAAGCATTTTGTCACAAGGCTATCCGGGAGCCTGGGAAGGCACAATGATTGGACGGTGTGCCATGTGAAGATAAGGTGACCATGTTGTTGTAACAGTTGTCTCAAGAATTTTAAATGTGATTAGCCATGTGATTGCAAGAGTAGCAAATATGGTAAAAAGTACGAAGTCTGTACACTGCATAAAAAGTGACTGAGATTTATTGAAAAAAAAATTGTACATCTCCCTAAGGGTTGGCCCCACATTGAAACGTGCGCAAGGAGACGTACAGACAAAATCAGCACTACTACCGAAGGCATCCTAGAAATACCGATGAGTTTCACAATTTGTTGGGGAGCGACAACAGTAAACAAGTAATAACGACAAAATTCTCAGGCGGGGAAATGGTTCTCGTTGACTGATTGTCCTCGCGTGTGTGAAGGAAATGGAAGAAGATTATAAATCCTGCATTGGAGCCGATAGAAGCCAAATTTTAGCATTGCTGTCTGCGTAGCTTAGTGGACAGTATTCAACAACCATCATTGCACTTTGTGGCAAACGTTTGGGATCGAGGCGCAGAAATATATCAAAGAAATGGACAAGCTTGTTAAAAAGCGCAGCAGCTCTCACGCATGATCCAAATGCTCAAAGAGTCGGCCGAGGAAAGCTACTGAAACAGTGCCCATGGCAGCAGAGTCTGGCCTGAAGACAAAGGGTTCCAGAAATATGTCTTTCACAATTTAATTATATTTTTTGTTTCCTTGCTATAATTTTTCTTAACTCATTCTAACTACAGAGCCGCATGCCACATGCACAACAAGTATTGCTACACAGCACAAGAATGTCACCCATTACGGTTAACATAAAGAGGTACCGGATGGGACAGTGAAGTGTGTGGCAGTGTTTTTTCCATTTTCCTTGAGGTGCCCAACTGGAGTAGCAAAGAACGAGAATTGGGGTGATGGGGGCTGTGATGTCAAATTCGTCTGCTTGCCGAGAAAGACCCCGAGAAGCTCGTCTTCGAGAATGAGGAACGGGAAAAACAAATCATGCGACAAATCGAGAAGGTGGGCCCGGAGATTCGCACCCTCGTCGGGAAAGCTGACCAACGGGATGCCAGCCTCATTACCCAGTTCAACAATCTTGTGAAGGATGCGAAGACAATCATGGAAAATAGGAGAGACCTGCGACGGAAGGCGGCGGAAAAGCGTCTCTCTGCAAAACGCCATTTGCATCAGGTTATTTTTGGGGAATATGGAGGTGAGGGGAAGGGGGAGTTGGACGCGAAACCAGAGACCATTAAGAAGATTTTTAGCAGCGAAACATTTGAAGAGTCCTGCGGTGGAAGCGGAGACAAGCCTGTCTGGAAGAGCCTCATAAACGATTTCATTTGCATGTGCCTCTCAAGTAACGATATAAGCAACGAATTTCAGTCTGCTGCTGACAAAAGCATTCGCAAATCTGGTGTGGACACGGCTGTGGATAACACCTTTAAGGACTTGACGGTGGTGTGGCATTGCAACAACCATCGGATTTGCGTCAACACGCCGCTGCTCACCCCTGTTCCTCAAAATATCCACAAGCTCTTTGCGCTGTCCGAGAGAGCTGTAGAGAGAAAACAAGAAAATTCCTAGACCATGGGACGTGTTTGGTTATGTAAATACCGACAACACGGGAAACTTTTCTAACACCAGCACAACAGGAGTGTCTGCGTGAACTAAAAATACGCCTTGAAAAAAGGCGGCATCGAGTGGGTCAACCATCTCAAGAACGCTTCAAAAGACATCGAAGATATAGGGCGCTATGCGGAGGAATCGGAGAGCAGCTTGCCCCAATTGGAACTGCTCGAATACAACGCGCTCCTCCTCTACGAGGAGGCCAAGTACTCCACGCACATCCCACACGACAACACCGCACTCAACACAAACTCCTCCAACGAAAGTTACGAAAAAGCCTCCCGCAACACCTCTGAGGAGGAGAGGCTGGAAGAGGATGAAACCGACTCCACATGGAGAGGAGGGCCGCCGCGGTGAGAAACTATCCTTTTCTCACATCTCTTTAATACTAAGCTTGATATCCACTGTATGTTCTCCCGTGTTAAAGACAAAGTGCAGCTCCCGTGGCAAGATGTCATCATTTTTCATTTTTTAAGAAAAGGTGAAACTATGGTGAAAGAGAAGCTTGCTCTGGTGGCGTTGGTGTTCTGTATCGGGGCGTCAGGCTCTGGTAAGCAGCCACCCAGTGCTGCTGAGTTCAATTTGTTCTGTAGGATTTTGACGGAAGCCAATGACATGATACTGGAGCCTGATTACGTTTATGATGAAAACGTGGATAGAGCAATCTTGAACGAAATGGAGGTACTCTATAATGCCACCACGGAAAACATGGACACCTTTCGAAAGACGTTGTGGGAAACAAAAGACTTTCTCGAGGCGCATCCGCCACCAATAGGCACACAAAATCGGAGGGAGGCCCATAGAGAAATTGGAAGGCTGATTAAGGACTGTGAGAGGAAAATCCAAAAAAGCCAACAGACAGCTGTGGAAGTCAATAAGAAAATCAAGGAGGCTAGGCTTTCTGCAGCGCAGGGAATTTACGGGGATGATGTGAAAGATGTACCGATGGAGGAAGGGAAATTAACCGGCTTTCTAGGTAACACAGGGAGCATTTTTGTTAACAGTACAAGTGCTGCCCACAGTTGTGGAAATGAAACCACTGGAGCGGGAAAAACACTCATAAACGATATTTTTTGTGTGTGCGTCGGTGATGGTGTTTCAAACAGTGCACCACCTTGTCACACGAGCATCCTCGCGCCAAAGAAAAAAAGCAATAATGGCGTTTGGACCCAAATGAAATACAAAAAAGACGAAGATATCGCCCTTAACATCACCGAATCCATCGTTAAAATTGAGGGGGTTTGCCGCATTTCTTTAAGGAAGACAAAACTGACAAAAAATATCCCAGATTTGCTGGTGGAGTTTCTGGAGATGATCGGGAAAGGGGACGAAAAAGTCAAGACAAATGAAGAGAGAAAGATTTTCGGGCACAGTGGAAGGATTGATAGAAACAGTAAAAATCAGGTAACAGAATGCAGTGGGGGAGGGGATACTGGTAACAGCGGGCAACCGGACTACCACAACGATAAAATGTGTGTGGATTACAAAAATAATTTGAATGGTGAAAACAATTACGACATTCCCTGGCACAAAAAGTTCACAGAAGCATCGGGAAGTATGAATGAAGCCAAAGCGCTCGAAGATGTGATACTGCAAAATCATGCGGAAATCCTCCTCCTCAAAAGCAAAGCGTGGATAGCTTACAGCCGCGAGAAAGAAGATGAAACCACCAATCTCGACGACATGAATATGAGTCACCTTTTTGATGGGTCAAGAACACTGTACACAATCCCATTTTCACTCCTATTTCTGATCTTGTAAATAATAAACAATAAACACTGCTTCCCACAACAGAAGGAAAAATACAACAAAAAACCCAACAACAACAACAATCACGATGTTTCCCTTATACTTATTATTTTTAATTCATTAGGTGTTAGGGATACAACAATTAGGAGAGCAAAAGAAGGAGGAACAGTAGTCATGAATAGCCATCACTAAGCTTTCATGTATTGGTGTGTATCAAAGGTTGACCTTTATGATATCATTGAGAATGCTTCCTTATATATTCATTTGACTTTCTGTTGCTATTCTCTAGGAATGTGTCAAGTGAAAAGCATACAGTGACATAGCAGAGTGTGGAGCAGAGGGAACACATAATGATTTCGGAAGGGGATCAAAGCACCCAGGGAAGTCTCCTCTCGCAACAAGATCAATGTGATAATGGATGGTAACGGGACTACGTTCTTATAAGCAGCGGAGCGACGTGTACTCAGGAGACAACTCCCACATATCCGGCGAAAGAACCGCCACACAGCTACCGAGTAAGTTGCGTGACTGGAAGATATCAGGACAGTGGTCCGTCCTCTTCCATTTCGGAGAATACGGAAGGGGAGAACGCCGCTTTTACGAACTAAGTAAAAAGCATGGAAGCTGAATCCGAAGAAAGCTCCTCACATACATGGAGGCAGTAGAGAGTTGCTTGACATTCAATAGTTCTAATTGTTTCCGCATTTCTTAGCCTTAGACAAGCTCAGCAAAATAACAAGGTTTGAAATCAATTTCAACTGCTGGAAAATCTTTGCAATCCTATTGCATCTATGAAACCTGTGTGGCAGGAGATGCTGCGGCATAGGAAAGATGTGGCGCTAGGATGGAGTTGGTGGATAAAGTAGGATGTGAATTTTTCAGCCCTACGACCAGCCCTCTCCTTAAACGCACCAAGTCAAGAGCCTTTCATATGCGTCCTACCTAATTAAAAAGTAAAATTCAGAAAACAAAAAACCGTGAAGACCCTTACTTTGGCAATAAGTAGTAATGTAAGAAAAAATGGTAGCCAGTTTACCATTATACACTACATTCCACAAAAAATACTTTCAGGAAAGGAAAATTCATTTCATCCCATGTCTTTCCCTGGAGACGACTACCATTTATATAACGTGGAAAGTAACCACCGGGAGACCCACATGTTCAAGGTAATGCACCTCATTCCCCATGCTGACATTCCACGACCAAAGGGTTTCCCCATGATTTCACGGTTAGGGTATTTGAGCTTATGACTACATAAAACCATACCTCTCGCGGGGGTATTTATCGTCACCGTACAATGAGAGAAAGTGAAAGTGAGTGTCACAGGGGTAGAGAACAAGGTTGGTGATACGCACTCGGGAGAAGACAAGTGAGGAGATCACAGTCACTCGAGAGGGAATACCATTAGACGGAAAATGTTTATGACAAAAGACAACATAGCATATTCATTGAGTATTTTCTTAATTATTAAATTCATTTTAAGGGGTGAACATTTTCTGGTTCAAATGTATTCCCACAAACACATTTCCATGTCATGGGATTACATTTAATCGGGATAGTAACGAGTTTTTACGGATCCTCTATAATTGAACCACACTTTGTCTTAGATGGGAATTTGTCACACCCAAAATTTTATTGTCTGGAGAAAATTTGGAGGTAAGAATTAGGGTGCAGTAAACGGGAGCTCGTCGTAGTTTTTGTGTCGATGTGTTTTAAGGGAATGTTTGGTAGGAGATGATTTGGTGGGGGTGGTGAGCTTTGATAAACGAGTTATGTTTGTGCATGGTGATGTCCTGATGTCTAGTGTGTGAGAAGTGATTTTTATTCTTCAAAGATTGTTTTTGCTGTTTTGATAGTGTGGGAGAGAGAAGGGAGGATGACACGGGGCATTATGTTTTGGGTGGTGGCGTGTTTGGGGGTTATGATGATGGACACTGGAGGAACAGCGGGGAATATTGAAAGGAATCATAACAACCACTAGCATACAACACTGTGCGACATACTGGCAGCTGCGGTGATGCTTTACAACAGTGGTTCAATAGGTGAAAGGTTACGGAAAGCTTTGGGACAAATCATTTTGTGTAAGGAAAACGGAGTGAAACTGGAGCATCTCAAAACCAACTTTCTAGAGTAAAGCGATCCCGGAAACCGCGGAACCTCGTGTAGTTCCTGCAGATACGGAAAGAATGACCCCTACTCCGGGAAATCCATCACGCACGACCTCCTCTGCATGTGCACCATGGGAAAGACTGTTGCCCCGTTTAACCCAGGGGGGGTTCATTCTCTCTGCGGAATGACTGGAAATAAATGGGGGTGTCAGAATTACACACGCAAAGCAAGCTATGTGGGTAAGGGGAACCATTGGGATTGCACCAGGCAGCAAAGACCTTATGGTTGGGACCACAGTGGTTTGGCTAAAGCATGTAAAGAGGTTGTCCGAACTTTCTTGAATAGAAAAAGCAATATGACACTGAGCGCTGCACTAGCTACTTTGAAATCAAGCAGGGGAGTGGGTAAACTTACAAATTGGGACCGCAGTTCCTACACTTGCGGAGGAGAAACGCCGGACACGATATGCGTGAGTCACAGCGCCCGGTACGGAAAGGCGGGAGGCTCACAATACCCCCAAAAGCTGGGTGTTCTAGAAGAACTCACACAGGACTACAAGCTAATCCGACAGTCTGCGGAAAAAGGATGGACCCGCAGAGAGACAAGCGACGACGAAGGCCAGGCCGGGCCCGACGGCGAAACTTCTTGAGGTGCCTGGGACCACTCCCCCAGTTCGCCAAAAGTGGGTAATACAGAGCATACTCCAGAAGAAGTAGCAAAAAAAAACAAATTCTTTTCTTTCTTTTCTAAACAGGAAAACGGCACGCCTCTAACCCATCCACTTTCGTGTTTCCCCAGTGCCATATTTCTAATCTAAAAAAAAAACATCCCTGGTGACGCCGGCCACCTCAACGTGGTGCCAGGGTCTAGTACCCCGTCCAGGAGGAAGCCAAGCGCCCGCATTAGGCCCAGTTCGACAGGACGGGGGCGGGCAAGAGGCTGACGGCTACCGGAGAGGAAGTATGCAGCATCACCGGCACTCTGGGGTGAATGAAATTGGTCGAATACTTCCCTGCACGTGCGGGCGTGCTACGTTGGATGCGCGGCGTATCCTGCTGCTTGTTAGCGGAGACGTTGAACGTAATCCAGGACCCATGATTCGTGGAGCCCAGTGGAATGCTGGGGGTCTCTCCCAGGCGAAGCGAATTGCCTTGGAGAGGAAGCTTCACGAGGACATGGTTTTGTTTTGTCTCTTGCAGGAGACACACCTGGCGTCGGCAGAATGTGCCGCGCTGAAAATAGGCGGATACCAGCACGTGGGGCAGGCGAGAACTCCTCACGGGGGCGGGGTATCTATTTTGGTGAGAGATGGGGTGGGAGTAGAGGTGGGTATACTAGAGAAGGAAGTTCCCGAGAGAGCGACAGTGACACTGATGTTCTCGGCCGATGTGAGTCTCACGATCATATCGGCTTACTTCCCCAGGAAGGCTGATGTTTCCAGCGAGGCGCTGGACACCTTGCTGGGAGCAAACGGGGCAATGGTGATAGGAGCAGACGTGAACTCACACCACGTGTTGTGGGATCCGTTGCGTCCGAGTGATGACAAGGGAGAGTGCATTGTGGATTGGTGTGTCCAGAACGATATGAGGATCGCCAATACCGGATTGGCCACTAGGCGACAGCGTGGCACGGCAGCACTGTCGTCACCGGACATCACGCTGTGCAGAGACTGTGAGATCTCTAACTGGAAGTCCGCATTGAGCCCGGACAGTGATCACCATTGGATCACGTTCGATGTTTTTGTGGGCACCAGCCTAGACGTGATGGCTCCCTCCAAACCTGTACGTGCACTGTACTCGTGGAACAAGGCGCGTTGGAACGATTTTAGAAAATTGAGTGACGTTTTTATTTTCCGAGGAATGAAGAGGTCGGCCAAAGGTGCGGATGCCCTGAATGAGGCGGTGACGAGGGGCATTAGGATGGCAGCGAAGAGGACGATCCCAAAGGGAAAGGGAGTAGCACCGCCTTTTTGGACTCCGGAACTGACAAAACTGGACAAGATGGTTCAGAAGTGCAAGAATGAGCGGAAGAGAGATGCATTGATCCGCTGGAGGAGGAAGGTGCTCGTGGACACGGCCATGGGACGATGGAAGGAGAATGTGTCGAAGCTGTCCACCACGGATTCAGCGAGCTGGAACATGGTGAAGTCGATATATGCGCCACGGCCGCTGACATCGCCCGTGCTGGTGGTGGATGGCCATCCATTGACCAAGCGTCAGCAGGCGCAAGCATTGGCCAAAATGTACATGGCCAGGTCAACGAAGGCACCGCATGCACCGGAAATGAGGATACCCAGCACTAGGCGCAGCACTTTCCGACCCATCACCGAGGCAGAACTGGATGTTGCGCTGCGGGAGCTCTCTTCCGGCACAGCGCCGGGTGATGACGAGATACACTGCGAGGAGCTGAAGGAACTAGGCAGGGTAGCAAAGAATTGCGTGTTGCGACTGTTTAATTGTAGTTTGCGCACAGGACCGGTGCCTGCCAAGTGGAAACACGGCTTCATCGTACCATTGCTAAAGCCGAACAAGCCAGCAAGCAGCATGGCGTCCTTCAGGCCCGTCACGCTCACCATCACACTGTGCAAGTTGATGGAACGCATCGTGGCGCGTAGGGTAAGGGACTGCGTTGAAGACAAGTTGCAACCACAGCAGGCCGGGTTCAGGCCGGCGCGAGCAACGCTGGATACGCTCATGCAGGTAACGAGTGCAGTGCGACGAAGGAGGGATGGTGGGAAGACGGCAGCAGTGTTCATTGATTACGCGCGTGCCTTTGATTCAGTCGATCATAATTGCATTGTCAAGGCGCTAATGTCCTTTGGTGTTGAGATGCACTTAGTGGCATGGATAGCGGACTTTCTGCAGGGGCGTACGGCGCAGGTGAGGGTGAACAACACGCTGTCGGAGGATATCAGTCTTACCTGCGGTGTTCCTCAAGGATCGGTGCTGGGGCCGCTGTTGTTCATTGTGACGGTGGATTCGCTGAGCCAACGACTGAATCGTATCCCTGGATTGCAACATGGGTTCTTTGCGGACGATCTCACAATTGTGTGTACGAGCGCTGATCTGAGTGCAATCCAGCAGACCATTCAACAAGGATTAGATTGCATCACGAGGTGGTCGGAGGAACGTTACATGGAGGTGTCAGCGGAGAAGACCGAATATACGCTGTTCGGCGCGAGAGAGACGAACCTGTTGAGCCTGAAGGTTGGCGAGACTGTCCTGAAGGAAGTGCGCACACCAAAGTTGCTCGGTCTTACCATGCAGCCGCATAAGGGACTGAGCAAGCATGTGCAGGGAGTTAAGGCAGCGGCGGACTCGCGGCTATTGCAACTCAGAGCAGTGGCGTCGCCAGAGTGGGGCCCAGACCGGGAGAAGTTGCGTGCTTTCTATCTAGCGCTGGTCCAGGCCAAGGTTTGCTATGGCATTGCGTCGCGGTGGTTTGACACATCGCTGTCTGATCGGGAAAGACTGGAAAAGGTGAAGGCACAGGCGGCGCACATAGTTTCGGGTATTCCCAAAGCTGCCAACCGGAATGATGCTATGTGTGAGGCACGGCTGAAGCCCATTAACGAGGTGGCACACCGAAGAGCGCTGGAATACTACCTACGTCTGAAGGCCAAAGAGTCAACTCAGGAGAAGATTGCTGAAAGCATCTTCCCACCTGAGCACCCGATACACGTTAGGCTTGCAAAAGTAAAACACTTGTACAGCACCATTGACGGAATGGGAAAGCAGCATGATGCGACAGTGTTGCAGCTGGCACGGCGTGTCCATTTCAACACTACCACGCCGGGTGGCCTCAAAGAAGACGCACCAGAGAAGGACAAGAAAATGCACACCATGCGGCGAGTGGTGCGGTTCAGGGACTTTGACTATCAGGTGTGGACGGATGGGTCCGTGATGCTGGATGTTTCGTCCGGAGCCGGAGCGCTGGTGTATCCGAAGGAGGGTCGGCGTGAGAAAGTAGTGCTGGGAGCTGGGTCGCTTGCTTGCAGCTATCGGGCGGAGTGTGTGGCAATGGAAGCGGGGCTGAAAAGGCTAGTCAACGTTATTGAGTTGAACCAGACGCACAGGACGCGAGTGGTGGCATTGACCGACTCGTTGTCGCTGCTGATGGCATTGAGCACTGGTCCTGCAGTGGTGGAGGATGCGATACTGAGGCGCATCTGGGATCTCATCTTGCGACTTGTGCGGCTCCGCGTGTCCGTCAACTTCCAGTTCGTGTTCTCGCATTGTGGAGTGCCACGCAACGAAGCGGCAGATAAGGCAGCGGAGCAGGGAAATGCAAAGCCACAGATGTACCCGGCGTGGATCACTGACATTGTCACGGGTGTGGAGAGGCAGGTGCGGAACGAGATGTACCGTGCTTTCGAGGAGTGTAGAATGCACATTATGTGCCGCAGTGTGCTACTGGAACACGCTCGGCCGGCACCTAAGCGCACCAAGCTGGATCGACTGGGAGAGTCGCTGTTGGCGCAGTTCAGAACAGGCACCTCGAAGCATTTTGGCTGGTTACATAGAGTGCTTTCACGTAAGACGGACAGGCTTGAGTGCAGATGGTACATAGCGAAGGAAATCGGAGGTGATGCAGTAGAGGGCCACACTTTAACGAAATCAGCAGTGGACAGCGCTAACGCGCCCGACTTTGGGATAGCAACAAGACAGAGTGACCCGATTATTTGCCCGTTGTGCAACATGCTTTGCGCGCGTAAACAGGCTGGTGTGGTGCACACAAGAAAGATTCATGGCCTGGAGAGGGACAGTGCATGAGTAATGGAGAGGAATGCGAGGCATGCAGTACAAACGCATTGTCATGGATACACCTGTCACGTGTGCGGCGATGCCTTTGAGAGGCGGGGGCTGCTTGTAGAGCACATGGCACAGCACCCTCCGGATGTAGTGCCCACCGTTGAGGAGCGTCCAAAAAGGGCAAGGGAAGAAGATGAAGCGGACGACGGAAAAGCGTTTAAGTGCTGCTGGTGTGCGAACAGGTACACCGTATACGCGCGGCTGAGAAAGCACATGATACAGAAGCACCCAGGAACACAACTAAAGCGCGATGACATACCGGTGGAGCAGGAAGCATCATCGGACAGTGATGGAGAGGCAGCAAATAAGCAGCCGGAATTAGTTTTCCAGAAGTGTAATAGGGTCCTCAAGAGCAAGACATGGCTCACTAGGCACAAGTGCGATGTAACCTCTAACATAAACTCGGAAGACTCTAACGTGGTATAGCAGTCAGACACAGCAGCGTGCCCCATTTGCAGCAAGGAGTATCACTACAAATGGTTGTTGAGGCACATGCGGGAGAAGCATCCAGGACACGATGAGTCATTACGTCCTCAACCACGCGCGAAGCCCAAGCGAAAGGCAATGAGATCAGAGGCTCAGGCACAGGACGAAGGGAGTAGGTCGACGGAGTTGGCAGGTGATGGAGACGGGAAAGGAGAAAGGCCGCGGAAGCGTCCCCGAATGGGTCGCCACAAGGAAGGTGAGGAGGGACGAGATTATGTGTGTGGAAGATGCGATAGTGCGTATAAGCAGTGGTACTCGCTTGTATGGCACACGCGCACGCATCACGACCACGCTACCACAGTGAAACGGAAGATGAAGGACGGCACGGTAGCGGTAACACCCCTCCTGCAACGATCCCTCCAGTGCCCATACTGCCCAATGAAGTGCGCACTGAAACAGTACCTCACAATGCATCTCCAGGCAAAGCACGGTCAGCGGAAAAAAAGAGTCTGAGCACAGCCTGCTGAAGGCCGAGTGTGAGGAGTCTGCGGCACACCTTCTCGAGTGCCCAAGTTTGCGAGAGCTAAGGAAGAAGCACGGACTGGAAACCCTGATGGACGGGGAAGTGCTCTTCAGTGCTCAACTTGCCAGCTTCTTGAAGGAACTTTTCAAGCTAGAGAGCCCATTGAGTCCCCCTCTCGATTCACCAAAATTAACGCCCGCTCGAGCCGTGAAGAGGCATCGTTCACCCACGGCGCTGGATACCGCCCACCCCCCCTCTGTGGCAACGACGCTGATTGGGGTGTGCCCTGCAAGAGCCATGAGGAAACGTGTCCGTGAGGCTGACTCGTTAAACAAGGCATTCTGTTTCAATGTTCCGCTGGGTGAAGCAAGGAGAGGGTCGCGGATACGTTTAACGTCGCCTGCTGGTATACAGAGCCACAGGGGCAGTCGTGAGTCTAGCGCAGCACGAGCAGAATAAAAGCACAATGAAAAAAAAAAAACATCCCTGGTGACGCCGGTCACCTCAACGTGGTTTCAGGGTCTAGTACCTATGAAACTCAGTTAGAGTTAGTAGGGAAGCTAAGCTTTACCACGTAAAAACATTGGCATATCGACCATGAGAGATGCTTCTATGGAGCCAGGGTGCACGAAGTTGATGCCTTCATGGAGAAGTATGAAACTGTGCAGATCGATCCGCGGAGATGTGGCTACTACGTGTTCCGCGGTTTAGTACCTCGATTTTATGGGGAACCCACCGAAGTCGTTCACATGCCGCTAGCCATAGGGCTGGGGATGACTTCAGAGGGTGAAACGCCACAGCAACTATTGAGGGGTAGCGGGTTGCAATGGAGACCGTCACTCTGAACCAACGTGCGAGTCGTGGTCGCCATCCACTGGCGAGGTGGGCGGGAAATTATTCTCCACCCAAAGGGGGTTTTAGTGGGTATAGACTACTTCCCCGAGTCTGAGTCCCACACTACCACGCTGTGAAGCGTGGTGTGCGTAAATGGATTTCTCCCTCTTCGCTAGTTTTGGGTGACAACTTTGATCGTTAATCCGCACAATAAAGAGCAAAAAACATACCAATAAAATTCCCTAAGCCCCTCAAGTAGAATATGCTACACAACCATATCTTTCTTTCTCTCCTTCTCATTTCTTTTAGAGAACTAATAAAAGGAACTGAAGGAAAGCAGGGATACACGTAGAGCGGCGCGATAGATGAAAGCCCCTATCGTTCACCAAACCTCTCTTACCCACCAAGCCCCTCTCGGTTACAATTGATTTACAACACAGAAACGTTTCCCGATGATTGTATTTTAGGTTTAGTTTAAGGGATATTGTCTCACCATGAGGACCAACAAACAGGCTGGTGTTTATCATCTCTAAAAAATGAGGGAAAATGACAGAAGTATCGAGGGCAGCATTGGATGGGAGTGGTAAACACTTTCCGAGGAGTAAATACAATTCGACAATAAATGCCATTCGAGGGCAACTATTCAAGACACTGTGCACACAAGACCAACCCATTTGAATATTGTTTTTGTTATTACATTCACTCAGAGAAACTCCCCTCTCTTCATTGAAATGTATTTTCCCCCCAAAACAGTTTTCTATGTCATCGGAATTGGTTTTTATGGAGGGAGGTGGGTGTTCATGGATCCTCTGTTGTTAAACCACTCTCTCTCTGAGATGTACACTTCTTCATGGATCATTTTATTTTAAGCAATTTGGTAGGTAAAAATTAGTGTTGCAGTGAATAGCGGTTAATAGTGGTGGTTAGTTTGGATGTTAGGGGTGGTCTTTGATGAACTAGTTGTATTCTGTAATTATGTGTTGTTAGTTTATCGTGTTGGGCTCTTAGAGAGCAGTTCTCTAGAAGTAGCCTGAAGATTTCCAAACCCATTCCTCCATTGACTCTCTGTGAAGAAAGTCTCGTATTCATTAAAGAAGTCAAAGGAAAAGTGCAGAAGGAAGATAGAGGTGGTGAACGTGGCGTGTTTTATGAATGTTGTTGTGGTTGTCATTTTCAATCTGCTTGGAGTTGTAAGGGGTCAAACACAGGTTGAAAGGGACGACAACATTGAGCCGTTTTCACTTCTCTGCAGGATTTACAACGTGGCCAAGAATCCTCCGATTAACCACGTCTATCTGCGGGAACCCGCAGAGACAGTAAAGGAAATCGACGCTCTCAACGCCTCCTTGGTAGAGCCCAAGTTTCTGAATGAAACGCAGCCGATAGAAAACAGTGTGGGCGCACAACACTCACACACTGCCACGAGAGAAGCAGCACTAGCGCAACTCAGCCTCAATCAAATCACCCAGAGGGCACACAAAGTTCTTGACGAAATTAAAAAAATGAATGTCAACGACAACATTGAAAACACCAAAGCCAAGTTCAACCAAGTTTTCTTTGGAGAGAATGGGAACGAAAGTGACCTTTGTCATGCTACGCTGAACGATTTGGGAAATCGCAGTGAGGCATGTGGCAAGCCCTGACTATCGCGCACGGGTGGAAGAGCTGGGAATAACCTTGTTGTAGATTTCTTCTGCTTGTGTGTGCAACGCCAGGATGGCGAAGGAGTCAACCAGGTATGCGGGTTCTACGCCGGAAGCGGTTACAAAAATGGCCAGTTAGGTTGGGATGACACGCATGGTCCCGGAGGCTCTTCGACCTTGTGGGCCTCGATCAAAGGGGGTTGTGGAAAGCATATGCAGCAACACACCAAGTCTACCGCGGAGGCGCGTCACATACTCGATCAATTCTTGAAGCACTTGAAAACAGGAGGAGTGTACCGGTGGGGTGATACTTCGAAGAAGGATAACGCCGTCGATGGCAGTAATCGAAAAGAAGGCATGCTGGGGACGGGCATGGGGAAGAAAGATGGTGACAGCGGGAAAGATATTGTTTGCGACGGGAAGAAAGGAAGTAGCAGCGGACCCGGTGGTGTCTGCGTTTACTACGGTAAAGATTCAAAGTTGGACAACATTCCATGGTTAAAAAAAATAAAAACAGCTTTGGATAGTGTAGATGCAGTAAACAACCAAACAGCATACATTCAACGTGCAAATAAAAAACTCCAAATGCTTCTTCACCGTGCCGAGGAAATATACGGGACCGCTAAAGTGATCAGAGAAATGCAAAACCCCGTAGTACCCACCGCATTGCAGAACGCAAGCGGAAATATGACCGCCTACAGTGCCACACGGACACGCAGCTACGGCTACGGCCCCCATCCGCACTTCACCTTACTATTTTTCCTGCTCCTCCTATAATAACAGAAGTAATAAACTAAAGTTTCACGAAAAAAAAGGAGGACATTGGTGTAGGTGGTAGTATTTGATTTTCGTTTTGATTCCATGTTAAAAAAAACACACCTTAATCCTTTATCTGTTAATGACGCAACAGTATTTTATACAAAGAAGTCAAAGAAAGTTACATCATATCCAAAAGAAATCCTGTGATCATGGCGTTTCTCGTGAAAATGATAGCTTTTTCCGCCTTCTTATGCAGTTTTTTGGTGGGTGCTTTGGGACAGAAGAATACGGCAGAGGTCAAGTCTACTGATAACGCCGAGCAGTTTGCGCTCCTTTGCAGGATTTACAACGTGGCCAAAAATCCTCCAATCCATCATGTCGATTTACAGGACCCATTCACGGTCGTGAACGAGATCGATTCTATCAACGCTTCCGTAGCCGATGAAAAGCAGCTTAATGAAACGGAGAAGATGGGAAATAGTTCAGATGCCCAAGTAATGCCCAGTATAACACGGGAATCAGCCGTTACACAAGCCATCCTAAGGCGCATCACAGAGAAAGCCCACAACATATTAAAAGAAATTGAAAAGAATAATGTCACCGAAGAAATCGAAAGGGTCAAGGCTCAGTTCAACAAAGTTATCTTTGGGGAGGATGGGAATGAGGATGACATCGATAAAGGAGCATTACAAAATGTTGGCAATCGGGCTACGGCATGTGGGAGCTACGGGCTTTCCAGAATCGGTGGCAGCGCTGGCAAAAATCTCGTCGTGGACTTTTTCTGCCTTTGTACGCAAAACATGGACAAAAATAATGGGATCGACAATGTGTGTGGGGTGAAAGTTGGAAGTAAAGATGACAAGCACAGTTGGGGCGATGATGCTCTCTTCGGATCATCTTTCATGTGGGCCTCGATCAAAAAAGGCTGTGGGAATCTACTCCAACGACATCCCAACTCAACCGCGGAGGGCAAAGAGGTCCTCGGGGATTTTTTGACGCACTTGAAATCCGGGGGAGTGTACCGATGGGGTAACAATGGTAACGACAGTAATCGAAAAGCAGGCATGCTGGGGACGGGTGCAGCAATTAATGGTGACGGCACAGACCTTCTTTGCGACGGGAAGAAAGGATATGCTGCAAGCACAAGGCCAAAAAGCTCACCACCCGGTGGTATCTGCGTCTACTACGGCCCCGAATCAGAGTGGGACACCATTGAATGGCTCAAAAAATTAAAAACAGCACTAGACCTTGTCGATGCGGTAAACAACCAAACGGCCACTATTCAGCGGGCCATTGGAAAACTCCAAATGCTCCTTCACCGTGCCGAGGAAATTTACGAAGCCGCGCAAGTGATCTCAGAAATGCAGAAACCCGAAGTACATACAAACCTCCAAACTGCTGCCAAAATATTGACCGCCTACAGTGCAGCTTCTAGCCATCACCCCTCTATCCTCCTACCATGGGTACTGCTTTCTCTCTAAGAAAATAACTCTCATCAAAAGAACTGTGAAAGGCGCGGAAGAAATTGCATGAAGCATCCAGGGCGTATTCCTTTCCTCCTTCTTTGCTTGTCTTGGGGTTAAAGTTATAGGGTTAAGGAAGAAGGAATAAGGGTCCCATTCTCCCGGGAGTTCCACAACATGCAACGCAACCTCAAAAACAAAACCAACACACAATAAAGACAGCTCACTTCTAATCATGCCTCAGTGTCTCCTGGTCGCCTTCCTCAGCTAAGAAATCGATCGCTTTCCAAGGCACTCCAAATTCTAATAATTCTCTCCAGACTATTGAAGGGGCTCTTGTGAATGGCTTTTGGTTCTATTTTATTTTTTGGATTAGGGAAGGAAGGCTATAATGATGATGATGGTGATAAGTGTGATAATGGTTGGACTGGTGGGGATGGGAGTGACGGGGATGGAGATGCGTACAGGAGGGAAGGAGGCTGAGGCGAAGGAACCAAACACGAGTGATTTTGAGCTGCTGTGCAATATTATGAAGGCGACAACTGGATTATGGGGTTCTGCTACTGATGATTATGACTTCCTTGAAAAGGTGAAGGATTCATGAAAAAAATGGATGAAATATTTTTTGGCACAAGTTGGAGTGGGAATGCTGGTGGAGATTTGTTTTTTCCGCTAGATTTCATGAAAACTATCCCGAAAAGAGATGATGTTTGCGGATTCAGTGGTGGTTCAACAGAGGTACCCTCAGCGTTGGACAGCCTGGTATACTCATTCTTTTGCTTGTGCATGCCTGTAAATCGCGATAAGAAAGATTTGTGTGGATTGAATTTGAATCATGAGGCAAAATGGCCAGATGAAAAGGATGAAAATGTTAAAGGCCTATTTGAAGAAGTGTAGGATGGTACGGAAACAACGGGGTTGTAAAAAGGTGTAGCAAATATGGCTCTTTCCAGGATGTAGAACAAGAAAGACAAAATCTTCAGTCAAACATAACAAAGCTACAAAATGCACTAACGGAGAAAACTGGAATTTTAGGAAATAACCATACCACTTGTGGTGGATCTAATGCATGCGCCAACGTCACAACAAACCCAACCTGGCTACAAAAATTGAAAGAAATCGTGAACATCACCCAAAAAGCATTGGAAACACTTAAAAAGGAATCAGAGATCCAGCAACAAATAACCCAAACAGCAACGGCACCCACACCCGAAACTGAACCCGTACAACCCCGAGAATCAGAGGAAACCCCACAACCCGCTGGGTTAAACGCCCCAGAAGAGAAACCGAAAGCAGTGCCTATAACCGAACCGGAACCAGAGAAGAAGACTGTGGAGGTTAAAAAAAACCAGGAAGAGAAAATAGAGAAAACTCCATCTCCAGAAAATGAAACTAGTGGTTCGTTACCAACCATCCCGAAATGGCCCCTTCTGGCCGCGTTGCTTTGCTAAAATCTTAATTTTTCGCAGCACAAATCCCCAACACTGCTCCACAGGATTTTAGCCCCAAACAAAAGAGGCGCCCTCCACTCTTTTTCTTTTCTCATCTTTTTTGTTTTTGGGAAGATAGGCAGGTAAGATAGGTGGAGAAGTAGAAGGAACGTGGCACCCATGGTGAGAAGTAGGTAGGGAAAACCCTCATGCGATTATAGTTAAACAATGCCAATCACTCCATATTCTCCTTCCCACCCACAAGTCCCTATCGCTAAAAAATTTGGAACAGCTATGCTCCGCTCTCATTGTTGTTGCTTTGGCGGTAGTCACAGTAATCGGTTTTCGGGGAGGGGTGCACTTATATGCAGCTGGAGCAGAGTCGACACAATCTTCGCCAGTGTCCCCCATCTCTAGGGAAGGCATGGGAAGAATTGTTTTCTATATTTTTTGGGGTACACTTGTTTTCCTAACCCTTATATAATTTTTTTGCAAGGGTTAAATGAGAGGACCCTCGTAAAAATGGCGGGATACGTGCTTCTCGTTTTATAATGCTCTGTCTTCCATGATTGTAAGCAATTTGAAGGTATTGTAGCAAAGTGTAGACTTGGGAAATCTGTTGGAGGGGAGGTGGACATTGGAATGTGGAGGAGGTTGCTCTTCATTTTGTTTTTCGTTGGGAATGGGCTGGGCGCATCTGGAAATAATCAAGATGTTTTTGAGAAACTCTGCCGCATTGCCGGAAATGTGAGTGCGCTTATGGGGAAAGATAACGTGGTTAAGAGTCGTCTTAAAGATGCGCTTTATGGGACAGTTGATCGGGCGCATTTTAATGAAGATGGCAGTGTTGATTTGGGTGACTGTGGGCTGGGTATGAATCACAGGAGTCAGTACTGTTCCCATATTCAAGGGGGTGGCCGAGGTTTTCGTGGATCCAGCCGGCCTGGATGCTTCGCGGATAGCCTCTTCGGGACTTTTTTGTGCCTGTGTACGAAAGGGTATACCGGAGACCAGGACTTGTGCGGTTTGGGGAATGTGGGGAATGGTGCGGGTTGGACCAGTTGGCCTAGTGACAGTCACGTGACTACCTTGTTTAAGGATGTATGGAGCGCTATCAACAAAAAGTGTATGGATAATACCGCAGCAAACCAGAAAGAATTGGAAGACGCTTTAAAAAATATAAAACAGGAGACTCAAAGTAATAAAATCAACGGCCAACACGGCTATTATTTAGTGAGCAACACTAATACAAACGGACACTGCAGTGGGGCACAGCCTCGGAACGGTTGTGTGACCTATCCGGAGAAAACTATTAATGGTAAGGGGCCACACATCCCATGGGCCGAGAAAATCTTATCTGCTTTGGAAACCTTCAATAAGATCAGGGCACACCAAACAGAAACCTCAAAAGACTCAACTCAGACAAGCCACCACGGGGATGACGGAGACCCTTCAGACCAGGATCCGAACGATGACGATGAAGAGGTCGAGGAAGAAGGCGAACAAGAATATGTGCAAAACGCCAGTCGCCAAAACCCTTCCAAACCGTTAAACCCAAAGAGAAAACGACGTAGCACCAACCAACAATCCACCGAACAACACGCGGAACCTGTCAAGGCCATCCTGCATGAAAACGGCTCGTTCCTACCCCAGCCTTTCTGGATTCTCAGTGCCGCATTCATCTTTTAAAGCAATAACAATTAAATTCCCACGTACGTTTTCCCCATAAACAGTCGCCCTCTTCCTTATCTGGCTTCTCTCTTTTCTCCTATTTCTCTTTAGAAAAGGCACCATACGAAATAGATGGGAACAACACTTAATCAAGGATACTTTTTGATTTTGGTGGGAAATGTTTCTTTATCTTCCAAGGTTTTTCTATTAGGGTGATAAGGTGATAAGTGTGATAAGGATCAGGGAGCATGTTCTTTTTGTTTGTGGGGATGCTGATGATGGGGTTGAGTCGCAACAGTCTGGGCACAGGGATAAGTGAGCACCACAATCACAATGAAGACAGCCACGACGCCCTGTGCGGTCTCCTGGGTGCAACCGTGCACAAATGGCAAAGAACACACAACCCAACAACAAAGAAAGTCTTGGCACAAGCCATTTTTGGAAACCAGGCCGGTGGGGATCTGGATGCACTAAGGAAAGGTTTGCCACCCGAGTACAACACACCCGGAAACCGTCACACCTGGTGTGGGACTTGCTTACACAGCGATGGGAACCACTACCCTGGATGGTCCATCCCACACGATTTAATTTGCATGTGCACCGTAGGTTCAGGTGGGTTCCCGTTTACATATAAGTCAAACGACCACGGGAAAATCCCCTCAACATTATGCGGCAAGAGTGCTATGGACCTGGGATGTGAAAAGAACCAACAGCATGGGAAAGGGTGCCATAATAGCAACACACATTGGTGGAACCATTCCACCGACAGTCACGACGGGAACGGACAGGCTAAAGTGCACCTCAATGCCACGTGGGAAAAAGTGGTCAAGCCGTGTTTGGAAAAGAGGCCTGATACCAAAGCACGTAAGACTTTGCTGGAAAAACTGAATATTGATGAAGGCCAAAGCCCAAGCTGGGGTGGAGGGCACGGTAAGTGCGGGGGAGGCCACTCGGACGTCTGCGTAAATTACGCCACACGGTGCCACGATAATCCAAATTCCCCCCAGTGGTGGCAGGAACTATACGACGCCCTCACAGCCACGGAAGGCACACGCGCCCAAAGGAAATCCACCAGGTCCCCCAGAAAACGGATCAACAGAAACACTGGAGGCCCTACAGCACCTGACGAGCTAGAGGACGACAGTGAAGAAGACGAGCCGGAAGACACAGGATCTGAATCCACCAACAACCACAACCGCACGCTTCCACTCTTGTCCCACCAGCAAAGCAGCACCCCTCTACCTCAGCCATTTTTGTGCCTCCTCAGTACTGTCTTCTTTTTCTAAGAAAACCCTCTCACAAAACAAAACTGTTCTTCCAGTAAATAATACTACGCTCTAAAAAATCTTCATTCTCCCACACTTTACCTTATCTTTTTCCGTAAAGCTCAATAAAGATTGACCATGGAAACGGATCACGGAAAAAAACCTATAACAAGTCCTGTGAGCATAGAAACGACGGTGGAAGCTATCATGGAGGGGACCCGGGACGAATGGAGCGCCATCCATGCGTGGAACTTTTTCAGCCACTACTACGGCAACCCGTACGGCATGCATCGCCACCCTTCCGTGACCATGCAGGAATACTTAGAAGAGACAGAGCTTTATATTCCCGACCCGGCCACCCGGAAACTCATCCAACATGGCCTGAAACTCCGACGCACCCGCATTCAAAAGCACCTGGAACGCGACCTGTAAAAACTGAAGACTGCAAATATTATTTCCCTGGAAGAGTGGCAAACCAATGGAGTATCACTGTGGACCTCCAACCGATGACGCGCACGGTACTAGCCAACGCCTTCGTCCAAGCGTTTCAACAGAGTCCGCCAAAGGGGGTCCCCAAGAAAACAACCCTTAAAAAGGAGGAGCAGGGAATTTGAATGGGATAAAATAAGGGCAGCCTGTACGCTTGTGTATTTTTGTAAATATATTCTGTAGTATCATTATCATACATCTCCATTATTATACCATGTAAAGCATCCTTTATACAATAATTCCCCCAACATATACCTATTAATCCCAAGGAATATTGATGTCTGGAAGTCCCTCCTCGCCATCCCCTGAAGGCATGGCCCAAGGAGATAATACATGGAACATGGAAAATGTGGTGGAGGTACTCTTGCAAGGTATTGGAGATCCTGATAAAATCAACTTGCACCGTTTCCTGGAGCCCGCGTATCCATGGATTCCTTCGTACGTTTCCCGGTTTAGTGTCAGAGGTTTTGCCCGGGACCCGTGGCGATGCGTGGGAGAAGCTGACGGACGGGAAAAAGTGTCGGAACATTTTCCCCGCCTGCTGTGGCAGTTCCGGGTGCTGGCCCTGCGGTTGATAGATTATGCAGGGCTGCCGGAAGGTTGGGGGCCACGGGAATGGGAAGTATGGCCGGAGTTTCTCAATGTGGATGAGACGGACCCTGAAATCCTCGATGGGATGGTATGGGGAATTTGTCGCATGCCGAAGCACCGTAAAAACTTCCTGGAATGCGTCCTTGGCGTTATGTGCGTGAATCCCCTCTACCATCCTGAGGAGCTGGGTCTTCATTTGAATCCTCTAAAATTTCCTCCTTCTTTAGCTGCCTAAAGAAAGGATGGGGAGCATATAAATTCCCTTCAGAGAAGGGCATGTTTTCCATGGGACAGGCTGAGGGTGCAGAGAGGTTTGTTTAGAAGAGCCACGAGGCGACACCTGGGAGCCATAAGGGTGGCAGTGTCACGGGAGCGTTGTTGCGAGGCTTCTCGGGACGGGGTATGGTGGAGGCATTGGAGTCCGGTCTCTTTGGTTTGGTGGGAAGGCTGGATGAGTGTCGCAAGGTTAAGGGGGGCGTATGGGCCCTTTCTGTGTACCTCGTTTTCTCCTCTGTCTCGAGGACTTGTTCCAACTCTGTCCACCAGGGCTTTTCGTCCCCCTTGGTGGGGTACGTTACGCATACTCTATCATCCAGTTTTCCGCCACAAGCTCCGTGGTTGGTGAGGTTACTTTCCCCCAGGATTTGGTGTGCCGGATCTTCTGCAACTAAAGGGTGGAGATTCTTTTTGAATCCCCAGCACCTCCATCGCCTTTCAGGCATGGCACGGCGACGTTGAGCCAGGTGGCTTTCAATTGTGCTACTACATCTTCAAGGTCATTGTCACCGTCAGTCCACCCTGAGCCCTCCACTATAGTTCTATCATCTTGCCCACAGAGTTTGTCCGCCCCAGAGCTACGGATAGCTGTCAGCCAGAAAGTCTCTCCAGGCGTGCAAAGACACAGCAGGTCATGGGGGGCAGAGTGGACGGGCCAGCGTGGGCGCTGACCGGGGTGATCTGCCCCATCGTGCGGCTTCCCGCACCAGTTAACGCGCTGTCCTTGTCCAGCTGTCTGGTAATCATCGGGCAACCCTCTTCTCAATTTTTAAAGATCCCGTCGACCATTTTCACCAAAAATGGTCTTCGCCAATGCCTTATGGAGTGGGTCACCCTTGCTCCGATTCTTCCCGTCCACCAACTTCTTCACAGCACTTCCGAGCACATCACAGAGTGTTTGGTACGTGTCCCCATTATGATCCGTACCACGACTCTGCGTCTTCACACTGATGACGACACCCAGTACCACCAAAAGCCTTATCATCACCATCGCTCCATTGCCCTAAAAGAAATTATAGAGAGAAATCGGGTCCTTAAGAGGGAATACATGGGGGCAAGCATCGGTTTCGAAGGCGCAATGGCACCGACGGTACCATGGGGCCACAGGAGCCCTGAAAGGGCCCGGGTGAGAGGTGTGAAAAGGGTTCCATCTTCTTCTTTATCCGGGAGGTTGGGAAGCGGCCGGTGTTTCTCTGCGCTGGTGCCGCCCATGCGTGTCGGATGGGCTGTGGTGGGTACGTTCGCCTGAGGCTCCCTGGGTTACCAGCTCCTCCTCCTTCTCGCCATCATCGAGAGTATGGTTGAGCAGGTGTTTGGTGGCCGGCTTGTGGGTGGGGGTGAAGTCAAAGTTCGCGGTATCGAGGGCTTCCTGCAAGGTGTGTAACCGTTTTGGGTATGTCTTTGGGCAGTGCGTGTGCCAGCTGCCGTAGCTCACGAAGACGTCCACGTTACCTTCCCCCGGCGAAGACCGTGACCGGGAGCCCAGCTGGGGCTGCTGCGGTATTCCACAACTTTTAGGTTTTCCAACCAAGTCTTTTGTGCCTGTTCTGGAGTAGTGTTGGGCGCCTTCGGGGGCACGTCTTCACTGCCCTATCCCACGTGGTGTCCAGGTGCTTTTTAGTCCGCTTGTTGTGATAGCTGGACTCGTTCCACCCATGCTTACTGCCATCATGGCCACATCCCCCATTCTTTTGGTTCGGCCCACCTTCCAATTCTGCCGCGGTCCTCCCGCATAATGTTAGGGAGCCTTGTCGTAGTGATGTCGGAACGGGTATCCATCTCCTACTACCATGCCCATGCAAAAAAGGTCGTGTGGGATGGACTTTCCTGGGATGGGGTCATGATTGTTGTATAAGAACTTCCCAAATGAGTTTGTTCAGCCCGCGTACTTTCCGTATTCCTCTGGAAAGCCCTTTTGGAGATTCTCAAAATTCTCTCCAGCATGCTTCACGAAAATCACTTTTCCCGGAGCCTTCCGTAACCTCAGCCCGGTTGCACCACAGTTGTAAAGTATCACTGCCGCTCCCAAGACTTCGTGGAGGTCCGCGAGCTCGTGGTGATTTTGATTCTTTCTCATTTCCACAGCTACCGTTCCAGTTCCCACTCCAACAACAATCGCCATCCAAAACAAAATTCCTTTCTTGCTCTTTAAATCCATCCCCGGCACCATAAGTGGAGCAAAGAAACACACAAAACCGGTAACC
Organism: Trypanosoma congolense; assembly: GCA_002287245.1. Taxonomy (NCBI): domain Eukaryota; phylum Euglenozoa; class Kinetoplastea; order Trypanosomatida; family Trypanosomatidae; genus Trypanosoma; species Trypanosoma congolense. The sequence continues at coordinate 56,654 of NHOR01000454.1, read as the reverse complement.
CACCAATCCAGTAAGCAAACAACAAACCTAAACACACATGGGATAGGAACAAAAGAAGACATTTTAGTGAAGCCAAAAGAAAGTGGTGGTCGTGAGGAGGAGCCGGGCAGACACATGGAGGGTTTCTATGAAATGCTTGTTGCAGCAGCTTCTCGCCGAGGGTCGAGATGCCTACATGGTTTAAGTAGTGCGTCCCGCCCTCCAGGATGGAAACAGCTTACTGCACCAAGGGAAAGGAAATCCAATCCCAGATGATAGTGGAGAAAGCTGAGCATTTCCGGCATCTGCTGGAGGAATTCCTGGCACACGGCGTCGTCGGTTACGGTGCCTCGTGGATCGCGCGGAAATGCACCCAGGGATGGGCATAGATTAACTGGGGGATTTCATCCCAGCCATAATCCGGGAGAAAGTGGTACAAGTGGATCCGGTGCTTTTCCTTCAACTCATGGAGCAGCACGTCGTTGATGGAGCTGGATTTCGTCCAGGGATGGTTCTCTCCGATTCCGCTCCTTCCGTGCTTACGCGACGGCTTCCATTGGGTTCCTTAATAGGAAAAGGGAAGAGAGGAAAGAAAAAGAATGGCCGGTTCCGGGGGGCTGAGGAAGGGGTCCCTTGAGCACTACAACATACAGTTCTTAGCGGTCTTCTCAGTGAATAAAAAGCATAGCAGCCGAAAAAGCAAGGGAGTGGAAGTGGGATATTGTATTTTTCATCCATGGGTCGCCTCGTACGGTTTATCCCAAATATTGTTTATCACCCCACTCAGGATCCGGGGCGTGGAATAGGTCAGCGACTCCCGCAACGCAAGCAGTCCAGCCATTGGCCCAGGACCTTCAGGCCCTTCTCATGCAGGAACGCCCCACCACGCGAGCACGTGCTTTCAGGTCGGCCAGCTGGGCCGGCATCTCCTGAAGCACACGCTCTCGTGCTTCCTCATGGTGTAGGTGCTGGGCAGGGTTCTCCAGGAACTCCGCCACACTGCCCCGGGGCCGGGCCGAGTCGTGAACCGGAAAGTCACACTCTTCCAGCAGGAACTCGGCCAGCGGCAGGTCCGCCCACTTCTCGCACCCTTACAGGAGGACGTCTTCTATTGGGCTCAACGCGGACCAGGCCCTCGGTGGCCTCCGTGGGGGAAGTTGGAGCGTACATGGACTCCTCCCATAGCTTGGAGGAGTGGCGATCCGTACACCCGCGGGGGACGGCCAAGGCTGAGGCCGGGCCTTCCATGCGGCCTCATCCGGGAGCGTTGGTGGGAGCGGCTGCACGAGCTCGTAGGTTCCCCGGCGTGCTCAGTCCTCCAGCGTCAGGACGCTGCGCGAGCTCAACTGCCAGGTACGCAAGAGCATCCTTTCGCGCAGGGCCTTACAGAGCTGGGGAATATTTCAGACAATCTCCTGGAGTGGGTATGGGCCCACATGGAACTCCTTCGGACTCTCCAGAAAGTCTTCCAGGGTGAACATGCCCAGAGGCGGTTGCATATGGGGGTACACGGGCTCGAGAAAGTCGTACAGGTTCAGACGGCTGGGGTCCCCACTGAGCTGCAAGAGTACCACCCCGAGATCGCTTTGCATGGTCCAAAGAAGGAAACTCTTCCGAGGGATGGAGAATTGCGGTGTTGGTGGAGGGTTAGGGTGTTTCGGGGAGATCACCACCGCCGGCTCAAGTAGGGTGGGCGAAGGCTCTCGTTGTCTTTTTCCTGAGAGGTGGGCTTCTCCGGTGGCTTTTCTTTGTCCTTGCTCTTGGGGCATGGGCGATCTCTGCGTAATCTCCGTGTAGCTTTGTGTCTCGTGTATCCTGGGCTTTGGGGTGTGCTTCCTAGCGAGAAGTGGTGGGAGAAAAAAAGGATTTCCTTCCCACATGTATGGGGTTGGGGGTTGGGGGACAGGCAGCCCACCCTAGGAAAGGCGTTAAGGGAGGCCGGTTTGGAAAGGATTTTTCCATAAAAAACATACCAACTAAGAAACAAAGAAGCCTGCAAACAAGCAAAGATGTACATGAGCATTGGGGTGTTATACTGGCTTTCCTGTCCCCAATTACCCGGGGTATCTTCTTCGCGCAGATTTTCTCGCAGGTGGGCCGGAAGAGTACTGAAGGGCAAACGCATTGTGTATCTCTTTGGGAAGATGGATAAAGAAGTGTTCGTGTAACTCTTACGGGTTTATGGGCAGTGGAGCTGCATCTCCGCTTAAAACATTCACTTCCTGCGTGGAATCGGGTCTCGTCAAAACATCAGGCTGGGTGGCGGGTTCGAACCCAAGAACTCCACATCGGAGTGGGACTCCTGGCTCTGTTGTCGTGTGGGCGGTGTCCCGGACGGTGTGGCCTCTTGCGGCATCGGTGGTGAGGCCTCGCGCAAAGACTCCATGGAGGCGGACGCTCGTCTCTTTCGTCTTTTGGGCTCTGTCATGGGCGAGGGGAACTCTTGTGGCTTCGGTATTGGGGGGAACACGCTTATTACCTGCACATCATGTGGGGGGCTGCTTTCTGGTCGTAGGGGTATTGGCCGGGAGGAAGGAGAGGGAAGGTACACCGGCGTTTGCTTTTCAACGACCTCTTTTACCTGCTTCAGGACTTTGTCCAGAAAACTTCGGGCCAGCGCATGCACGGTTAATGAACAGGAGGACTCCCTCTGGGCCCAGTCTTCCAGCGATACAATGCTTGCGTCGTGTAAAGCCGAAAATTGATCGAGCATTTCTTTATATAAACTGTCCAGCATGCGATCCAGTTTGTGCCCAACCTCCTGGCGGAAACGATCCTCTGGAATGCACCGCTCGGGGTTCCGCATAAAATCCCCCACCGTGAAGCGGAGCAGGTGCAGCGGGAGTTCCTCATGCCACGGCTCCAGAAAGTGAAGCAGGCTCAGGTTATCGAGGTCGTCCGCAAACCGTCCAACAACACGTCCAGCACGGAGGTCCGCATCGTATACGTGGGAGCGGGGAAGAGGGTCATGGCTTGATGCGGCCGTGTGTCCCGGTCGCTGTAGACAAGCTCATTGCCCTCCTGTCCCGTGGTGGGTCCAATAAAGGATCCGTGCGCTTTGTTCATAGTCTGCCAGTGGTAACTTTCCTTGATTTATCTTACCTCCCTACAAAAGGCCACAAGAAAAACAAATGGAAAACCCAACACTGTAGCTTCATAGGGGATAAATAATTTTGTATAACCCTCATCCCTCTCTTTCATAGTGTCCGGCAGCACGGAGCGTTTTCGGAAAATTATGTTTCTTCCCGGCACGGCATACACACCAGGGGTTGAGGGAGTGAGGGCTTTTATTTTATGCATGACCGCCACATCCCCTCGGCAGGTATGTTTTGGTGGTTGGGAGGATCTACATGGGGAGAGTTGGGTTGGTTATGGAGGCATTTTGGATGTCGGAGCCCGCGTACTGATATCAAGAGCCGGGCCTGACTCATCCCGTTGGGGGAACTTTTTCCTAGGGCATCACGTAGGAGTGTAGGGACCTTCCGCCTAAAATCTAGAGACAGAGAAAAAATGGGGAAAGAAGGACATGAGCAGACAGGGGAAATGGGAACATAGGGACAGAAAGCTTGGAGTGAGGTCATAGTTTTTAGAAAAAGGAAGAGGCAGCCATGAAGAGACTCAGGGGGGTCAGTAGGTCGGCGCCTTCAGGAAGAGAAAAAGGGGCGGCCGTGGGGTCCAGGATCTCGGGCTCGTCGGTGATGGAGGTGTCCTCAGTGGAAGAGCTGGTGGCTGTGGGGCCTTGTGCTGTGGTAGACCGTCTGCTGCGGTCCTTTGGAACTTCTGGATGTTCTGGTGATGGAGTTCCTGGGGGGAATGTGTCTTCAGAATTTTCTGCCTCTGTGGTGTTGTTTGTGGAGGAGGGCTCATGGCTCTCGAGGGCTTCCGGTTCTTCGACGGTGGTGCCCTTGTGAGCTTGAGTGGCCGGAATCGGAGCCGTTTGAGGTGCCTTTTTCAATTCCTCAATGGCCTGCTGGACCTTTCCTAACCAGGGAATGGGGACATGGTGTCGATCCTTCCCTAAGTAGGCCACGCAACCTTTTGATCCGTGCTTCACGGCGCAATTAGGTTCTCCAAAGTAAAAAGCATTTCGGCCGCCTATCTTGCCACCTTGTCTCAAGTTGCCCCGGACCTTGTCCAACGCGTCTTTCAAGGCGTCCAGCGGTTCCCGGTGAGTCGGCTTACTGCCATCTCCATAAGAGCATTTTTCCTTGACTTGGTCCCATACATTTTGAAAGAGAGAATTTTTATGGTGCAGTTCCTCTCTTCCGCCAGACCAGTTGTCCTGGTGGCGCGAAACACTCAACCCGCAAAAGTTCGTACCCCGTCCAATCCCCGGCGTGCAAAAGCACAAAATAGCCCCAGGAAAGGTCTCCGCAAAACAGCCGTAACCACCGTTGTAGTAAGTGCAAACTGGACCCCTACTCACCTGGCTGTTGCACCTTCCTTTCACTGTTACTTTTCCATTTTCAACCGTCACAACCCCGCCAGGCCTTCCATAAAGGGCCTCCCTCAGGGCACCATGCTCCTTACCCGTTTTATTCAGCACCCTCTCCGCACTCGTCAGCACATCACAGAGTACCTTGAATGCGTCATCATTGTGGCCACTCCCCAAACTCATCACCATGCTGAGCACCATGAACAGGACCAGTTCTTTCATCCTCATCCCAAAAAAGAGTTTCACCTTACTCATTCCCTGGATAAAAGATAAGAAAAGATTAGGGGAAAGAGCTCTTTACGCTGGCTAGGCTTAGAGTTTGGGTAACGGGGAAGACCTTCTTGGAGGGAAGATATAAGTTTCTAGAGCATTAAAGCCAAGAGACAAAAGCACCAAGGGAACATAAAAATGGCAGTGTTAGAGGGGTGCCGTTGTCACTGGGCTTGTATGAGAGAGTTTCCGCAGCTATTTTGGTGACGCGTTTTTTCTTTTGGCGTGGCTGTTTGGAGGCGTTAAGGGAGCCTGTAATGTCCGCAGATCCCTCGCCGTCTTCCTCCTAGACTTCTTTCTCGTCTTCGCCAGGATCCTGGTCTGTTTCCTCCGATGCATGGTCCGAAGGGTTTTCGTGGCCTTGGTGGTCTGTTTCGGCTGACTTTTAGGATGCTGCTTGGTGGGTCTCGGAGATATTGATTATAGTGAAGATTGTATCGGCTCATGGGATGTTGGGAATACCCTTACTATTTTTCTTATAGGTCACACAGGTGTCTCCAGAATTTGCGCCGCTGCAGGGTCCGTTAGTAGTAATGCCCCCTAAAGAGTAACCGTTGCCATTCTTTTGTGAAGTTGCTCTTCTTATCTCGTCCATAGCTTTTTTAAATTCTCTAAGTGTTCTGAAGCGTTTACTGTAGTGTTTGTTGGTGTGCGGTTGCCCGGAACAGCTCCCCATACTTTCTGAAACAAGTCCGGATACTTAGACCAGCCGTACCAACCTGCGCCATTTCTTTGAATCCCAAACCCGCACACGTCTTTCGGGTCTCAGCAATGGGACACGCGTGCTCAAAAACGTGCCCACGAGGCGGTTCCCGAAGCAGCCATGGTCTTTTGCTTGTTGACGGTTTAGTCCTAAGTGGGAGCAGTAATGACTTCGGCCTACCATGCCCTACACACAATCAAACCTGGAGGTACCTCCATCTCCAAACGGATCTTCCTTTTTCTCTCCATAAAGTGCCTCTTGGAGAGAACCCTTGCCCTCCAAATTTTGCTTCATAAGCCCCATCACCATCCCTGGTAAGGCTGCAGAGTTTTTCAAAAATATCTTTATTCACCACATCCGACTCCAATCTATTTCCTCCCATTCCCACGAAAAACTGAAACAAGAGCACCCTCCCCACATTTTCATAATACCTTCACCTCCAACAGAATCCCCAAGTCCACACTTTCCTACAACACCTTCAAATGGCTTACCACTGTAAAAGAAAGAAAACAGTACAAAGGGGCACACTTCAAACACCCCATGGACAAGGCCATCTCCCCAAAACTTTTAAAGCATGGATGGGGATCAAGGGGCTTGAGTCTAAGCCACACCCAAAACTTCAAGAGCCATGAGCCTTTTCAAAGCTTAACCAAAATAAGTATAGAAAAAGAATCCAGGAGGAGTACCTTTTACATGCATGCGTATAAGAGCTGCCACACAAAGTTACTTCTAAAATGAAGATGACGGGAGGACGGCCTGCTGGAGCGCCTCAGTTAATAACGCACGCGCCATGGGTCTGATCTCCACACGGTCCCCCTCCCGTTGCCAATCTTCCAGGGTAACCACCTTGGCGTCGCGCAGTCTGGCGAGGTCCTGGTCGAGGTGCCTTCGCATGGAAGCGCACATCAACCGTAAACGGTACCGAAAGCATTTCCTGTTGACTGAATCCGGGACCAACTTCCTCCAGTCCTTCATGTACTGCTGCACTGTCAAGGTGGGGATTTGTTGTCCACGACACACCCATGCACGAGGTAGATTCTGAAAAATGCTCACGCATGGACGGCGCCCCGGTCCTCACGGGCCCTCTCCAAGATAGCCTCCACCGCACTCTCCATGGTCCACACCCTTCCTCTCGGTGATCTGAAGGTGCAGTGTTTCATCCTCAATCTCCTCTTAACCTTCTGAAAAGAGAAAAAAAGAAATGAGAAAACGTGTAATGGTGTGTATACCTCTTCAGCCTTGGGTGACATTTTTGTCGTGCCATTTTCTTTACCTCGATGGATCTTCCGTTAGGACGATGCCCGTCAAAGCCTTCAAAAATGACAGGGGCATGGGGAGTCACCTGTCCATCTAAAACCGTAAACAATCGTCAATACAATAGAGCAGATCGCTAGTGCAAAAAAGGCCCCCTCCAAAGCGATGTACGGAAGAAATTCTATACTTGTGTGGCAGAGAAATATCCACAGCGCGACGCCAATGATTAAAGAAACTACGGGAGCGGCTATGAGGGCACCGCGGGCTACATCACTGGTTCTAAAATTAGGGACCAACACACAGGCGAGGACGAATGTAAAGATACAACCCCCGCCAAACACTCCGAGAAAAAAACTGGAAACATGGTCCTTCTCTTCTTTGCCCTTAATACCGAGCGCGTCTTTCTTTTTACACCCACAGCAACAGGTAGCGCAAAGTGCCACAACGAAGAGTACAGCTAATACTAGAACGGCCAAAAACCCATTCCGATTGGAATCGCGACACTTACCATTTGGGGCTTGGGCCCACTCAGCCATTTTTTCTAACGCGCCTATCGTCACATCTGACCCCACTATCTGGTACCGTGTGCCATTAGTCCCCCAAGTCCCCACAGTACTCGAATTGACTTCATCCAGGGTGACTATCGCACCAACCTGTGTCGCCTCCATCATGTCTTGAGCAATTTTTTGTATGCATTCATTTCCCTGAAGGCCGTGGTGGAGTGTCTGTACCGCCGAAAGGTAGGCCACGCTTTGGTTCCTCGCTGCCTCCGCCCGTTGTGCTATCTCTGCAAGTTGCTTCAGGTGCTGGGTAGCCTCCAGAATGGAGTTTTCCCAGGTAGTTGTGGACGGGCATGCTGGACTTTCCGAGGATTCTTTCTCACCCCTCAAACCGCCCCACCGCCTCCACGCCGCTTCGAGCGGTGTTCCCATATCTCTGCAATAATCTTTGTGCTTTTGCTCTCCATCACATCGGGTAAGAATCTTATCGCCCGTGCCTTCCTTCAGGTGTTGCCAATAATCCTGGCCCTCGCATACCTTGCCGAGGGGGACCGTGGTTGGCTTGACCCCATTACCGCCGGGACCGTAACACCTTATGAAATGGAGAGGCGAGGAAGGACTGTCGCAATTCTGGTTCGTGTCGTCTTCACCCAGAGCTTGCTTGACCACTCTTATGGCTTCTTGTCGCTTTTTACGAGCGTTGCCTGTGGCTTCTAGGAACGCTCTACGCGACTCTCCAAATTTCGTGTCCGCCTCCCCGAGCACCGATCTAAATAGCTTCACCTCCTCCGTTGGGTAAATGCTTGTTTTCCCGGACTGGGATAGGGACCGTTCCACCCAGTTCTTGGATTGATCAAAATTGTTTTTCAGTCCTGTCATATTCTCGGAAGCCTCCTTCAGATAGTGCTCGTCGTACTTTTCCGCTACTTTTCTTGAAGCTTCCAATACCTTCACCAAGGCACACAGAGCACCCGCTAACGTTTTATCGAGCTGACAGGTGGTGGAATGGTTCTCGTTCCCAGAGACTATCCCTAACACCATCGTCAACCAAAAAACCTTCATCGTCATCGATTTTTCCATCTGAAAAAAAAAGGAAAAAAGGAAATTTTAATTGAATTTTCCAAAATCCGCAGATTCGATTAAAAAGGGGAATATGACAAAAAAATGGAATTTGGCAAAAAAGGGAATTTGGTAAAAAATGGAATTTGGTAAAAAAGGGAATTTGGTAAAAAAGGGAATTTGGTAAAAAAGGGAATTTGGCAAAAAAGGGAATATAGCAAAAAAGGGAATTTGGCAAAAAATGGAATTTGGTAAAAAATGGAATTTTGTAAAAAAATGGAATTTGTCAAAAAAAGGGGAATTCAAAAAAATGAAATTTTGCAAAAAGGCAATTTCGTGAAAAAAGTGGAATTCGGCAAAAAAGGGAATTTGGCAAAAATGGGAATTTGACAAAAAATGAAATTTCGCAAAAGTGGGAATTTGACAAAAAAGGGAATTTGGTAAAAAAGGGAATTTCTCAAAAAAGGGAATTTGGCAAAAAAGGGAATATAGCAAAAAAGGGAATTTGGTAAAAAATGGAATTTTGTAAAAAAATGGAATTTGTCAAAAAAAGGGGAATTCAAAAAAATGAAATTTTGCAAAAAGGCAATTTCGTGAAAAAAGTGGAATTCGGCAAAAAAGGGAATTTGGCAAAAAAGGGAATTTGGTGAAAAATGGAATTTTGCAAAAAATGGAATTTGGCAAAAAAGAGAATTTATGAAAAAAGTGAATTTGGCAAAAAAGGGAATTTGGCAAAAAAGGGAATTTTGCAAAAAAGAGAATTTGGCAAAAAAGGGAATTTGGTAAAAAAGGGAATTTCTCAAAAAAGGGAATTTGGCAAAAAAGGGAATATAGCAAAAAAGGGAATTTGGTAAAAAATGGAATTTTGTAAAAAAATGGAATTTGTCAAAAAAAGGGGAATTCAAAAAAATGAAATTTTGCAAAAAGGCAATTTCGTGAAAAAAGTGGAATTCGGCAAAAAAGGGAATTTGGCAAAAAAGGGAATATAGCAAAAAAGGGAATTTGGTAAAAAAGGGAATTTCTCAAAAAAGGGAATTTGGCAAAAAAGGGAATATAGCAAAAAAGGGAATTTGGTAAAAAATGGAATTTGGTAAAAAATGGAATTTAGTAAAAATTGGAATTTGGTAAAAAAAATTTAAAAAAATTCAAGAAGGGAATGAAATCCGAGTACAATAATTTCGGATAACCCTCTTCCCCTCTCGTTGATAAGCCCCCCAAGGGGGCCGTTTCGCACTTTGAAAGAGAAATTTGTGCCCCGGCCCGGCGTTCCCACCAGGGATCGAGGGGGGGCCCCACCATGGGAGTGGGGTCGTCCCATCCCCTCGACAGGTATGTTTTGGCGGTTTTATCATGGAAGGTACCTAGGGGTGAGTTTTGAGGGTTATATAGGGGGGGTACCGGGGATGTGTCCTTGGGGGAGTGCCGGTTCCTCTGGTGGTGGACCGTCTGCCGCGGTTCGTTGGGTTGGGAAGAGTTTGGAGGGGAGGAAAGCAGCAGCTCCACATCCAGAAGTGCTGAAGAGGTCCCCGAGACGTGTGTTAAAGTGGTTTTCGTCTCCGCCGCACGCAAACCGTGTCTGGTGTGCCTCATGGCCTCTGCTATATGACCATTTTTGACATCCTTTTCCCGGTGGAGAATAAAGGAGGAGGGAAAATATCTTCTTGCGTTCATCATTGGGAACGCTCCTATCTTCCTAGCTTAGTGATTCTAGTTTCCCTTCCGCACCATAGATTCAAGGAACCCGTGGTGCTCATCCTCTTCCGTAGCACCGGATCTCCCAAGAACTTCCTCGGGTCCCTTGGTAGGACTCTGTCTAACTAAGTTCCTTGACTAATGGGTCCAAGGCTCCTCGAAGAGCCTTGAGCACCTTATGGCCTCCTCGTGAGAGGCGAGAAGGGAGTCGAGGGAGAAAGAACAAGGGTGCCCGTTAGAAAGGTAAGCCTTATTGGGTCCCGTCACGGGAAAAGCATAAAATGTTTAGGGTTAGAGATGTGCCCCTACCAAGAAGGTGAGGGTAACGAGAAACGAAAAGAAGACAAGAGAAGAGAAGAGAAAAGAAACAACGCCCCGAAAGGGTGTCCTAGGACAATATACGTTGTGCATCAAAAAATTATGAAAAAAGGTAAAAGAGAAAAGAGAAGAGAAAAAGGCCCCGTGTGGCAGGAAGCGGATCCATCGGTAGGTGCGCGCCTCGCGGTAGCGAGACGAGGCGTTCTGAAAAATTGGTGTACATTTTCACGCGTGTCCGCCATCCACACAAGAAGGCTACGGCGCGTCGGATGCGGACGAGGGTGCCGTATCAACCGCCGGGTTCTCGTTCGGGTGGGTTTCCAAATTCGGGACGCAGTTCAACAAGTGACGGAGCTGTTCGAGGGCCTGTCGCCTTCGGAAAACCTGGAGGTACGCTTGTGCGCACGAGACCTTTCGATGGCGCGCCGCGTCCCGGGACTGTTCGCAGAGGGTGAGTTCTCGGTTGGCCTCTTCCAAAGCCTTTTTCTTCTCCTCTAACCGATCCCGTGCGTCTTTTAACTCCCTTTCGGCCTTCTCTGCCTGGCGTTTTGCTGCCGCCTTCTGTTCCTTTGCCGTCCCCAACTTTTTTTCGACTTCTCCGCCCTTTGCCAGGCTTGTTCGAAGACCCGTTCCGGCCAAGGTAAGTCTGCTGCTGGTGTTCCCTGCCAACCGTAAAACATCACCAACATTGTCCGTGCTTGGTGCCATGGCTCCCTCGTCCACTCCAAATTTTCTCTGGCCCATTTCAAATCTTCTCTGGCCCATTCCAAATCTTCTCTCATCCATTCCAAATCCTCGCCAGCGACTCCATATTCTCCTCCTTGACGTGAAGCCCCCAACGCCTGACTCGTTGCCTGGAAGTTGTCCCACGCCCTCATCCACTCTGCACGCGCTTGGTTAAATTTTTTTTCCGCCGTCTCCAAATCTTCGTTGATCTTTTCCCGCTCCTTTCTTGCCTTCTCCCAGTTTTCGTCTGCTTGCGTCCACAGTTTTCTCGCCTCTTCCAAATGTTCTTTCGCTCTCACCCACTCTTCTTTCGCCTTAAACATTTTCCGTCCCCTCCAACTCTTTGCTTACTTCTTCTAGTCCTCGGCCAGACAACGGAAACTTGGGCCACGTCTCCTCCGACTCCTGAAGCGCTTCTCGCAGCTCTTGAAACCTCTTGCTCACGGCCTCTTCGCAAGCCGAGACTTTTTGCTGAGCGGTCTTCCAGTTCCGGTACTCCTTGCACACCGCTGCCCAGGCCCTCGCTTCTGCTGGGCTTGGTTCCCAGGGTGTATTCGTCGGGGCCTCCTCCAAGCTTTGGAAATCGGGCAGGTCCGACAGGCTCTCTCCCCTTTCTAAAACCTTTTCCCAACATTCGATCGCCTTTTGCAAGACTTTCTTTTCGTGCTCTTGTACTTTGTGTCTCGCCTCCTCCGCCTCCTGTTTAGCCTGTTTCAACTTTTCTTCTGCCATCCCTAGCGCTTTTTTCGCTTTCGACAAGGCATTCTTCTCCTTTTCCACATCACCTAGACACTCTGATACTTTTTCCAGCGCCTTGTCCGCCTTCCGCTTTGCCTTTCCCAAGTCTTTTTCTGCCATCCCCGGAGCTTCTGCGTCCGACGAGGCTTTCTTTGGCTTTTCCATCTTGTCGTGACACTTTTGTACTTCTTCTTGCGCTTTGTATTCCTCCTGTTTCGCCTTATTCAACTTTTCTTCCGTTTCGTCCAACTTTTGTTTTGCCTTCTCCGTCTTTTCCTTCGCTTTTCTCACCTCGTTATTGCACTTACGCGCATTTAGTTCCGCCTCTTCCAAATCTTTGCTCTTTGCAGCTGTTCTTGTGCACTGAAGAGTGCCGACAGCTCGCTTTCTATCTGCTCCAATTCCTCGGCGCACTTCGACTCCTCTGTCCCCCACATCGCCAACTCTTCACGCCACTGGTTTAGATTCTCCTGGCACCTTCTCCCCACATCCTCGTCCAAAGGGCTGCGGAGGCTTGCCCTCTGAAGGGCTTCCTCGCACGTCTTCACCGCCGCCTGGCACACCTTCTTGCGGCTCTTCGCGCGTGACAACGCTTTCTCTCCCGCCTTAACAAGGCGCTCTGCCCGGTGCGTCACGCCGCGAACTCGTACCCATCCACCACCCGCGGCCTCTGCCTTTTGTAACGCCGTTGCCCATTCCTGCACGGCCAAACCCAACCTTCCGCTCGGCTTCTGTAGCACCCGCTCCAACTCTTCTTTGCACTTCTCGAGCTCCAGTTCAGACTTCACCAACTCCTCCAGATCCTCCCGCGTTAAAACCCGTTCGACCGGCCCCTCCGTCGGATGCATGTCTTTTGCCGCTTTCAACTCTTCTTCGCACTTCTCCACTCGGCTTTTAAGCTCTTTCACAACGTCGCGTTCTGGCACCACGCCATTAATGAATTTTTTGAGTTCCTTCATCACCTTATCCCGCTCTTTTTTCGCCCTCACCAACCTTAGTTCCGCCCAAGGGCGCAGCGCCTCCTTGAGCGCTTCTCCCGCACGCTGTTCTTCCTTTTCGCTTTCCTCCAGGCTTTTCCATTCTCGTTCCACTGCTTCCAGACGCGCCTTTTCCACCCCTTCTTTGCACCTCTCCAATGCCTCTTGTGCACTTTGAGGATCGCGCGCATCGAGAAGCAGCCGATGCATTCGCTCTTCGTCACAACGATCAGATTCCCCCACTTTCTCGGCCAAAAATTGAAACAAAAAACTATAGTTCTTCAAAAGCACTTCCTCCTTAAGGGTGTTAAAAGAAGGAAGGAGAGGGGCAGAAAAAATAAAATCAAAAAATTCTATGTGGTCCTTACTTTTTTCTCCAATAGGGTATCATTCCGTAGTCTCAACAGGGTTCTTAACCGGATGCCCCAATCTCGAGCCGTTTCCCCTAGGTACTGGACGTGAACGGCAAACATTGGGGAAGGACTCGAGCTTCATCTGAATCTCTCGAGAGTGGGGATCATGGGGACGGCGTGCAACGGAAACCTTTTTAGGAAAACCAATCGGCGACACAAGGGGGTAATAGAGTGGCGTTCCCGTGATGTCGGCGGAGGTTCGTGTGGTGGGCGGAAAATTTCTTTGAGACGCTTTGGACTCGTGCGCCTTTTTCAGGGCCTCCGTCCGCGGGATGGAGACGGTTCGCCGACACTGGTTTCTACCACGTTGACACAGCACACCAAAACACAGGGCCGCGGCTTTGCCGGCACACCTCATGGTGGTGAGACGAGGCTCCCTGCCAAATTGGGCCAATTTTCGTGGTGGTCGGACATCCACACGAGAGGGTTGCGACGGGTCGGCTTGTACATTCTCCAGTTCCAAAATTTCAAATTCGGCTTCCCACCGATGGGAGCCAATAGCTTGGGCAACATGAACCTCGTCGCCTTATGGTATGGAGAAAGTTTCGGTGGACATTGTAGATGCTACCTCAATCGTCCTATTGAACGCACCCCATTCTTTCAGAGACAGGAGAGGCAGAAGAGCTGAGAAGAGGAACGCCCCCGAATAGAGCACCAATGGTGGCTCCAATAAAGACTGCGGGCGTAATTCTGTGGTTACTCATCAAATAAGGAACCGGGTAAGGTATAATTGAAAAACTTCCTTTGCATTGACGGGTGAGTGTCCAGTGTGTCAGTAGAGTCTAGAAGTTTCTTTTCAGCTAACCCTAACCCGGGTTCACTTTTTCACTTAAAAATGGAATTTCGTAAAATCCCGAGATTCGCTTAGAGAGGGGCTTTTTGAGCAAATGGGAATTTCGTTAAAAAAGAGAATTTAACAAAAAAATGGGAATTTGGCAAAAAGTGGGAATTTACCGAAAAACTGAGATTCGGTTAAAGAGAGGGTTTTCGTAAAAAATAGAATTTCGCTCAAAACGAAATTTCCTGAAAAAGATAATTTAGCAAAAAGGGAATTTGGTAAAAAATGGAATTTCTCAAAAAAGGGAATTTGGCAAAAAAGGGAATTTTGCAAAAAATGGAATTTGGCAAAAAAGAGAATTTATGAAAAAAGTGAATTTGGCAAAAAAGGGAATTTGGCAAAAAAGGGAATTTTGCAAAAAAGAGAATTTGGCAAAAAAGGGAATTTGACAAAAAAGGGAATTTGGCAAAAAAGGGAATTTGGCAAAAAAGGGAATTTGGGAAAAAAGGGAATTTGGTGAAAAATGGAATTTGACAAAAAAGGGAATTTGACAAAAAAGGGAATTTGGCAAAAAATGGAATTTGGTGAAAAAGGGAATTTGGGACAAAAGGGAATTTTGCAAAAATGAGAATCTGGTAAAAATAGAATTTGGTGAAAAAGGGAATTTAATAAAAATGAGAATTTGGGAAAAAAGGGAATTTGACAAAAAATGGAATTTGGCAAAAAAGGGAATTTGGTAAAAAAGGGAATTTGTGAAAAAAGTGAATTTGGCAAAAAATGGAATTTGGCAAAAAAGAGAATTTGGCAAAAAAGGGAATTTGACAAAAAAGGGAATTTGGCAAAAAAGGGAATTTGGCAAAAAAGGGAATTTGGTAAAAAAGGGAATTTGTGAAAAAAGTGAATTTCACAAAAAAGGGAATTTGGCAAAAAATGGAATTTGGCAAAAAAGGGAATTTGACAAAAAAGGGAATTTGGCAAAAAAGGGAATTTTGGCAAAATCGCGAGATTCGCTCAAAGAAAGGGTTTTTGAAAAAAAAGAAATTTTTTTAAAAAGGCAATTTTTGGGTAAAATATTTTCGGATAACCATCTTCCCCTCTCGTTGATAAGCCCCCCAAGGGGGCCGTTTCGAATTCTTAGAGAATATGTACCCCGGCCCGGCGTTCCCACCAGGGGTCGAGAGGAAGGGTCCCGGTGTCGGGATGGCCCCTCGACAGGTGTGTTTTCCCGGTTTTAGGGGGGAAGGTGTCTAGGGGTGGGTTGGGGTGGTTATATAGGGGGGGATACCGGGGTCGTGGTGGGAGCACGGAGGGGCATGGCGGAGATCCCCCCTCTTGTTGGGGAGTCCGTGTTCCTCTGATATGCCTCGATAAGGGGGGTCAGGGAAAAAGGGAGGAGACTGGGTCAGAAAAGCTTCGAGAGTGGTCATTTTTTAAATGAAAGGCAAGTGGTGATGGAGAGGATGTCCTCCAGGGGGTTATGTTGTCAGGGGAAGTGTTGGTGCCTTCCGCTGTCGACTGCCTGCGCCTGTTCTTGGTGCTTCCTTGCTGTTCTGTGGTTTTTTCTGTGACATGCGAGTCTTTAGCAGTATCACCTTCCATGGTGTTGGTTGGGGGACCGGTTCTCCGGGTTCGGCGGAGGGCTTGGGTACTGATAGAGTTTCTGCAATGTTTGTGGTGGGTGGGTCAGGTTGTGCCTCTCTTTTGGTATCCATGATATCTGTCTCCCCCGGTGAGGGATGTTTGGATGTTTGGAATACCCGTGCCTATAGGGACTTCCGTAATCATCCTTAGCTTAGCGATTGCACGTGCTTGGTGGGATGGATGAGGATCATCCTCCGAATGCACGCCGACACGAAATGGGAGGCGTTCGCCGGTCCTCTCGGGGGGGAATTTTGGGTTCTCAGTCGGCCCAACTTCAGCGGATGCGAACGCCTTGAGGGTGGGTATGGTTGCCGCCAAAGGGGCTTGCGTCGCTTTGGGAATCTTACGCGCTTTTAAAGTTGGGAAAGGCTTTCTGGATGGCGGCCCATTCGGAAATGGGGATGGTGCATGAGTTGTGGATGTGGTTTGTGTTCCTACGCCAGTGGTGGGTGAACGTGATGTCCTCTGGGCTAGTGGCACCACTGCGCTAGGCAAACACCACTTGCACATCCCGCACTACTATGAAAAAAACAGATGGGTGCCGGGCCTCAGAGCTCCCCTCCAGGCATCCAGGTCTGCTTCCAAGAACGTCCCGTCGGTTGTAGGGGAGGTTCCGCTTTCTTCAACCCGGAGTCACGTCCCTCTTATGTTATCGCCAATGTTCTGAGAAGTATCTCTCTTGGCTTTCCGTTTCGCACCGGCGCCGGTGCGTCGGATCTGGACATTGCCAACCCTTCAGAATTCCTTACCACCATCCCCTGGTGTGCGAGTGCACCATGAGGCCCCGGGTAGACTCCGGGCCAAGCCGCCATACGGTCTCCTATTGCAGTCGGTGCAAAGCTGGGCTCCGTTCTTGTGGCCATTGCAAGTTCCAGTCCAGCCCACTTCCAGCTTCAGCGTATTTTTGCCACGGGAGCCAAGCAACGTGTACTCGGTCGTTTCCTCTGACACTTCCACGTAATACCTCTCCGACCCACTGGTGATCCAATCCATGGCCTTCTCCGTCGCTTCTGAATCTCCGGCATATCTCGGCGTGTATGCATATTATCGTGAGATCATCGGTGGGGAAGCGATGCATGAGGCCTGGAATCTCATTAAGTCGTTTACTAGGCGAGTCTACCACTGTAATCAACAGCAGCAGTGACCCAAGCACAGAGCCTTGGGGGACACCGCACATCATTTCGATATCCTCTGATTTCATGATGCTTACATTTACTGGCACTGTACGTCCCTGCAAGAACCGCGCTATCCATGCCGCGACATGCACTTCTACTCACAATGCCTTCCGTACCTCGATTACGCACCCATGGTCCACTGAGTTAAACGCCCTTTCATAATCAATGAATACTGCTGTTACCTTCTCTCCATTTTCCCCTGGCCGGACTGCACTACTCGCCTGCATTAACGTATCCAGCGTTGACCTTGTGGGACTAAAGCCAGCTTGTTTGCGGTTTCAACTTTCCTTCAACGCAGTCACCTACTCTATGTGCAACTATTCTTTACATCAACTTACACAGCGTGCTGGTTAGCGCCACGGGTCTGAAGGAGGCCATGCTGCCTGCAGGTTTGCTGGACTTCAACAGTGGCACAAAACTCCTTGCTTCAATTTCTCCGGAACTTGGCTAATATTCAGGCTGTAATTGAATTATCGAAGAACGCACTTCCTGTCCATCCTACCCATGTGTTGGACCTCTTCGGAATGAATTCCTTCATCTCCCCGCGTTGTGCCACCTAAGGGCTCACGCATCCCCACTTCCAGTTATGCTTCCGTGATTGGCTTAAATGTCCCATGCCTGGTGCTGTGGATTTGCATGTCTGGCGGTTTTAGGTGCCCTCGTTAACCGCTCCCTTTACATTCTTGCCAATGCCTGTGCTTGTGCCCGTCGACGTTTAGTCAATGTATCACCGTCAACAACTGGCGCTGGCGAGGTGAGAGAAAAAAGAGCATAAATAGATTTGACAAGATTCCAGCTGGTTCGGTCTGTCACTGTCAGCATCGGCACGTTATCCTCCCACCGCCCGGTTGTCGTGTCTACCAAAAGCACCTTCCTTCTCCACCGAATCCGTGCACCTCTCTTCCGCTCGTTCCTGCACTGCTGCACAATCACTTTCAGCTTCGTCAGCTCGAGTGCACAGAAAAGTAGTGCTAGTCCAATGCCTTTTCGCCTTTTTAGACGCTTGCCTAACGCCTTTTTTAAGGGCCATATCAACAGCATGCACATCCTTTCATGGACCTCTTCATTCTTTGGGAGATGAGCTTATCACTGATCAGTCGGAACTCGTCCCATCACGCTTTGCCCCGCGCGAGTAGTACTCAGACAGATTTTGAATGTGCAATCATTTCCATGCGAACGCCTGCAATTATATCAAATGTGATCTAAAAGTTGTTGCTATCGGGACTCAGCGTGGTGTCCAGCTCGAAGCCCCACCGTGTCTCTACGGTGTGGTATCCGGTGCTGGAAGCAAAGCGTACATGGCTGCCTGCCGGTGCATTCACCAGTGTTGGCGGTCTTCAAATCGTTTTGCGCACATCACTCAACCATGCATTCCCCTTTGGCATCACTTGGACGCAACGGATCCCACAATGTATGATGTGAGTTGATATAAGCCCCCACAACCAAAGGCCCTCTTGCAACCGCTGACTGTCCTAACGACGTGCTGCAAATGTCAGCCTTCCTGGGGAAGTAAGCTGACGTGAATCAAATGATCACATCGGCCGAGAACCTCCGTGCCACAGTCGATCTCTCCGGAACCTCTTTTTCCAGTGCGCCCATTTCCACCCCAATCCCATCTCTCACCAAAATCGATACCCCGCCCCGTCAGGAGTTCTCGCCTGCCCCACGTGCTGGTATCCGCTTATTTTTAGCGAGACACATTCCGCCGACGCCAGGTGTGTCTCCTGTAAAGGAAAGAGTGATAAGTGATCCTCGTGGAGCTTCCTCTACAAGGCAACTCGCTTCGCCTGGGAGAGACCCCCAGCATTCCACGTCACTCCACAAATCATGGGTCCTGGATTACGCTCGATGACTCCGCTGATAAGCAGCAGGATACGCTGCGCATCCAGCGTAGCAAGCCCGCACGTGCAGGGAAGTACTCGACCAACTTCATTCACCCCAGAATGCCGGTGATGCTGCATACTTCCTCTCCGGTAGCCGTCAGCCTCTTGCCCGCCCCCGTCCTGTCGAACCGGGCATAATGCGGGCGCTTGGCTTCCTCCTGGACGGAGTACTAGACCCTGGCACCACGTTGAGGTGGCCGGCGTCACCAGGTAAAGTACTAATTTTAACTTAAATTGTCAGGACGGCCCAGAAGAACCCCAAGAAGCGTGTTAAAATAGAGCCCTCTTCTTTGTCAAAAAGGCGGGAAAGCGGATGCTTGCTGTTGCGCTTGTGACGCCGACGCATGCTGGGGTGGCCGTGCTGGGTGCCTTCGTTAGAGTCCCTGTGAGTGACAAGCTCCTCCTCTTCCTCCTTGTCGAGGGTGTGGTTGAGGAAATAGGAGGTGGCATTCAGGTCGACGATGTAGTTGAAGTCCGCGGTTTTTGAAGGTTCGTGCAAAGTATTCCGCCACAGGAGATTTTCTTCTCTCCCGCTCGGCTTCCGTAATGGACACATAGGGTTGCCCATGTTCCCCTGCAGGAATGGTGCCCTTTTGACCAGATCGGATTGCTGTACCCGTCTGCCAGCCCCAACATTTACCCCAGAATATTTCGCGCCTTCTCTAAATAAAGGTTCAGTCCCTTTCCCAAGCAGTGCTTGAATACAGAATTCCACGTGGCATTGACATGCTGTTTAACTTACCCGTCTCTGCTACACATGTCCTAGCCAGTTCGTCCATTACCACTATGGCACCCATTTCCTTGGTTCTGATCACATCCCAATTCCTTAGTAATCATTCCTCATAAAGTAGTGGTGGCGGTTGAGCCGAGATGATAAGGGTGCCCTTCTACACCAACGGTTCACATGCAAATTCGGTCATATGTGATAGACCATCCAGGGTATTGTTTCCAGTCGCTTTACATGTAACATGCACACGAGTTTTCACGGTTCTTGGGCTTGTGGTGTGTGTCTGGAAGCCAAGCCAATGGTGTGCTGAGGTTTCCTCCGTTCTCATTTCCAAATAGTGCCCACCTCAAAGTGCCATAAAAATTCTTCCTGCCTCGACCACTGCGGTACGGCGCCACCGCTGCCGAAAACAGGGTGCACAATGCCTCATGTTTTTATTTTTTGTGGTGGTCGCTTGGGTGTGTGCCACCGGCCGCACACATCCGGAAAACCCCGATCACCATCACCACCATCCAAAGCCGTATCCCCCTCATCTTCATATTCCTTATATTTCCTTACTACCTTTACCTTATCTCCGCTGGAACAAGTAGGAAAGAAACAAACAAGCCCTTTAAGCATCACACACACAGGGAAGAAAGGATGACCGGAAAGAGTTCAGAGAGCTATTACCGGGGCAGCGCTCCCCGTACGGGGACACCTTTTTTTTGGTAGTTTTGTGGGGGAACTGGAAGAAGAAAAGATTGTATTGAAGAAAAGAGGCGGCCGTAAAAAGATGAGGTAGAATAGAACCGGATGTATGGCTTCCCAATGGGTTTTGGGTGTCGTGCATTTCGTCCCTTCCGCGAGTATCTTGTTCAGAGAGCTGTCCCCCGTTTGCTGCATCGCCGGGGAGGCCGTCCTCCACACGAAACACGGCCGCTTCGTGACCTGCATCGTCTACAAACATCTCGGGTGGGGGTGGCAGGGATAGTGACATGGATGACTCCGAGGAAAATGAGGTCGCTGAGTTTGGTTGAGGCAGCGTCTCTGGGGTCATTTGCGTGTAGGAAGAACCCATTGATGTGGTTTCTTAATCCTTACGCCCACTGACATGGTTCACTTGCCTATAGATATCCTGCAGCATATCTCGAAGGCGTTGCTCCAAGGGTACATCCTATTGTCCCAATTCGCTATGGTACACCGCACAAGCGTCCCATGCGTTCTGGCCGAAGCAGCCAGCTATGTCGCGGATGTCCCTTAGGAAATACACACGCCCTCAGCTCGCTCGGTGCAACCGTACGGCATTCCCCACCGGAGTGCCTTCAACGGCTTATACAAGTTGCCCACGCGGATTCTGCCGTCCTAACTTTTCTTAGTACACACCCTAAATTTCCGGATTACCTCGTCCCACACGTCCTGGATCAGCAGGTAATCGACTGTGACCTTGCCAAAGTCCTGGCCCGCACCCCGCATTGCCAACCGTGCCGCACTCCACACAATTTGGCATAGGTTTTCGTGATGGGCGGCCCACCATAGTGCATCAACTTGGAAGCCAGGTGGCGAAACTTCCACATCACGCGGAGCAAGCATTATAAAATCTCTTCGTGCTGGTACGCTTCTTCGGTGCATTGCTCTGTACTTCTCACAAATTCACCCTTGGTGAAGCGGACAACTTCCGCCTTGAGGTCGAGTAAGTCGGCTCGAGAAAATGTAAAAAGTTGATGTTTTCATGGGTCACACTTCCTTCCTGGAGCACCTCCACCACATCCTTCTCCATACTCCAAGGTCCCTCCTGTGACCTGGATTCTTCTGCTTCGTGGATTACCTGACAGTCGTCGGATGTGCTTCTTAACATGATTTTGCTTCATAATCTTTTTGACCTACATTCTTCCATGAAGAATAAAATAAACATATCACATGGATCCATTTCCTTCTTTACCACTATTTACATTCTGGGCGGTGGACTTCTCTGGTGGCTTTCTTGAGTATAGTTTCCTCTTATATCATCCATATTGTCTAGGAGAGTCGCTGCTGGAGTCCAGGTCGTCGGGGTTGGAGGCACTGTCGACGAGGATTGGGAAGGGTGAGGCCGGCCGCTAGCGTGTGCCCTGGGTGACTTTCTACAGGATGCTCCGTGGAATACCATCAAAAAATTCGTACGGGTGTCTCACAGTTTAGCCTTGCAGCGCTCGGGCATTGTGCATACCAAAATATAGAATGGTCGTGAGAATATATGCGATAAACCCCATCAATGCACCGCTCTGGATTCTCGAAAAAGCCACCCAGGATGAAATGAGTGAGGTCCTGCTGAATGTCACGGTAGAACGGGTGTATAAAATAGAAAAGGTTAATGTTATTCTTGTTCTTTATACAATGTAGAAGAGCCTGAAAGAAGTCCTTCTCCATCTTCAACTTGGAGGTTCCTTCCCGGAGACCTTCCTGGCTTCTATGAGGTGTATAAGTCCCCTAAAGCCCAAGCTCGTCTCCTTGAGCTGACCTCCTGGGGCTCACTAGCGCGAACCACTCTTGCCTCCATGTGGGAGACCGCCATCCCGCACCCCTAACCCTTTCTGGAGTCTCCTTCATGAGACTCTCGGTCCCACACCACGACTTTCCCTGGACTAATCTCACATCCCTTGTGTTCTCGGGTGAGGCTTGCAGGTCCTCCCTCCAATGAGCACCAAACATCATTTGGCCCCTTTTATTCAGTGCTTTTACCAAAGATAAAAACGATAGAAAAAACAAGATGAAACAGCACTCCACAGCGGCATGCCTTCCTTATGGGACAACTTTCTTGGATGAAAAAGAAGGATGGATTAGGAAAAAGTGGTGCCGTCACCTATATTTTTGTGATCGGTTAATTATTCAGACAAAATGTACAACATACCACTTAAAGGGGCTCTCCCTTCTTCCTTTCCCTGAACAGCTGACCACCTTATAGTATCCTCCATAATTGTAGGGGAGGAGGAAATGCGGAGAATCGGGCTTGTCCTATCACTACTTATTTTTGCGCTGCATTTCCTCACACGCAAGGCACACCGTGCGTCTTAGGATCCCTCTTGCCACAAGGTTCATGGGAACAGCGTTAGGGTTATACGCAAAGTCCTCCAGCGGCCATAGGCCCCTCCCCTTTAGCGCACGGATTGTCTACGAAATGATGGACTTCATCTCCCAGACCTTGTTACGGAAGGTGTGCAGGAGGATGTGATCCCGCACACGCTTCCCAACAAGATACTTCCCAGGGTTCACCGTGAAATCCTTTAAGCTCAATAAATTGTTGTCCCGCACCCCAAAGACATTTTTGGAGAATGCTATAAAACATTCTAATGTGCTGACGCCTGAAAGGTTGCTCTACAAGGGATTGAGCACATGATCCATCGTGGCTCAAAAATTCGACCTTCCATCCTCAGGCCCATATCCGTCAACCGGCACAACACCCCCCCACTTCCTGCAAGGTTCTCCCGTCCACGGGAAATGGAAGCGACATACCCCACAGCGATGTCATATTATGATCTGATAAACCATGAAAATCAGCGAAATCACAATAAGGCGGTGAGAGGGGACATCCCGACTCAGACTGGAGACCAGGGCACTCGTTCAATGGCTTCATAGGGGGTCATCACGGAGGAAGTTCATCCGACTGCAGATGTTCTTCGTGAGCCTGGGCTGCGCTGCCCGTTCCCGCGCCATTTGCCATAACAACTTGTTCTTCATCAAGGGAACAGAAGGTTGAGGGGGACGTCCTCGCTTTGGAAGAGTGTCGGTTACCCATCCGTCAGCCACCTCGAGGTGGAGGCCCGCTTAACCCTAGGCGGTGTTCGAGGGCTGTTCTCCAGGCTTGTCTCTCTGCAGCACCGCTTTTTGCTACGTCTCCAGCGTTACGTGCAAGGTTTTGGTTGCCTTTCCGCCATCCAGCTTTCAAAATTAATTTCGGTCCCCTGATTGAGCGCAACCGGTTGTTCTTCAATAGTACGCTCAACCTTCGTCCATGGACTCCTCTCTTCCCATGGGGTTCACCTTTCTCCCAAGCCTCAAACCGCTCCACTAGCCGTTCGGTCTTCAAGTTGCTTGAATCCTTTACGCTGTGCTCTTCCTATGTAGCACGCTCCAATTTGAGAAAAGTCCCGTTATCTGAGTTTATCTTGTGCTTATTTTTGATTTGAAGCTCTGCAATCGCCTCACTCTTTGTCTTTTTCATATTGTTTAGGTTTGCCTAACTCCACTGTCTGCCGACGCTTTTGATATTCTTCCGTTGTGCAGCGCTGAGGTGCTACGCTGCTTGACACCCTTCTCAGCGGCATCCTCCGGGGTCCCATGACAGTCTAAAATAATAGTATGAACCCTTTGTTTCTGCAATTGTATTTATTTTTAACTTTTTACCTGTAAAAGTAATATGATCCCACAACAACACAGCAGCAGTGTAGGGTCAAGGTGTATGTAAAGGAAATTTCCTCCATTTATGTACAAATCTACAGTTTCAAACACCTACCTACACTAATGGAATTTGTGATAATTGTACAAAGAAAATTTATGGGTTTAACTTCATTTCATCCTAACTCTAAGGACCACAAGATCGTAATTTTATTCGCCGCTTTTCTACGCTTATAAGTGTGGAATAAAACGGGTTACTGATAATGGTCTGGATGACAAATTCATTCTCTTAGGTGAGCTATCCCAACCCTACTCTATACTAGAGAAACATTTCTTAAAGAAAAGAAATTTATAATAGCAGTAGACCCTTTTCCCTTTCCGCTTAATGAGTGCACTCCAATTAAAATTATACAATATAAAACTATTTAAAGAAAGATGCTGGTCCACCAGTATCCGTTTATTTGTCCAACGTGAGCCAATGGATTTTGTAGGTTAGGGCCGCAGTGGCTCTCGATACGATGTCTATGACCTGATATTTCTCTGGATTTTCGGAACTAGACTTGATTATCCTTATATTCTTGACACATTTCTCCCTCACCCACCATCTTTCACACCAGCTCTTCTTACTGCTGTATTGGAAAAGGGATGTATTCTGATTCTTAGCTGTCATCGTTATATCTCCTCAGTGCCCCAACAAAATCTATAGGACCCGTGGGGCTGAGGCCGATGGGAATTGGTATCCCACTTTATGGAGGATCACATTCCTTTTTTTCATTGTTTTCCTTTACCTCTTAATAAGCCCATATGTTTAACAATACTTAATACACTGTCCTTGCCTTTTCCTTCTTACACGCAAAAAATGAAGGTGGTAAAATAAGAATCACACCAAATTTTAGCAACAGCGTACGAAGGTTACGCTTTAGATTAAACATGGCAATAGCTAATAGTTATTGAGGAGATGAAGATACAAAAACAGTGATAATTATTAATACAATCCCTCCAGGCTGCTGGCGATGGAACAGGGAGGTGGCGCTAAAATCATTCGTCGTAAACTATACCATATACTGAACCATATTCTCAAATGCTTAGCATGGAACCTCATGAAAAGGGGATGTGTGGCCTGTGCTTGCGTTATGATTAGGAATTCGCCTTAGCTTGAGGAAGATCTTTCATAACTGACTAGTATATTTTGAATCAATTGAATAATATTGAACATCTGCATTACTTCACTCACTTTCACTATTTCACTGAGTTTCAACATAGCTAAACTTAACATAAACACTTCAAACTCTCCCATGCACAACAACGAAAACACCATCATTCCTGGATCTTTGGGCAAAACAACCAGAACGCGAGGCAGCGGCACTACACCACTCCCAGCATACACACACAAAAGGAAATAAATATCCCTTCAATGGGAGTTGTGGATTATATGAGAGAGTGGCAGACCAATGCCATGCGTGGAGGCTGTTAAGCCACACCACATCACGCACTCGAGCGCAATGGGCGCCCTCTTACATCGGTGCTCTGAAGGTGTGGCTGTGCAGCAATATGAAAAGTGCCTGTAACAAATGGGCCGCACTCGCACTGCCACACCGCACGCACGCATGGCCCTCACTCCTCAGCTCACTGCCACATTACACCACTGGAGGCAGCATTTGTTGCAGGAGCGTGCAGCCAAAGTCAGCTGGCATCACGCATCCCTCCCTGCTACCAACACTGCACATATCATTTTCAGCTGCTGTCCCTTCTCCAACTGCTCACAGGAATAAGTCACGGAGCAGTTGCACGGCCATGCAGTTCAACACTCAAACAAATTGCATTCCGAGTTGTTAAGGTGCAATGACCATTCCTCACAGTCACACAGCTCAGCTTACCTTCAGGCACTCATGCAAAGTCATTTCACTCATTGAGGAAATCAGAGCCACCTGAAGTGAAGGCAGCACTGAGGCAATATGGTCCATTTGATATCGCAGTGCCTGCTTTGAGTGCCTGCTGCGACCACATTACGTGACTGCCCTCACACTGCGAAGTCACTCAATGGCGCAGGCAGCCATGTACACCAATGGCATGCAGCGGTGTTCCGCCCACGGAGGGTCAGTGCTCCTCCCAACTACAATCAATCAAGTGGCTCCACCGCATCCCCCTCGCTCCCAGCAGTGTCATTTGCTTTCATAATCCCCTCACTCCAACACATGGGCACCGTGCCTACACAAAACTGATCTCATGTCAGTGAGCCGATTGCTGGAAGATATTCCACTGAGCGCAGCACAGTGAGGCGCTGCAGAGAGCAACACATTTCCCACGCTGCTGCCAGAATGCCAATAAAAGCACAATTTCCCCATGAGACACACAAAAGGATAATACACTCCCCGTGCACTCAACACATTGCTGGCATTGGGAATTCCAGTGCTGTTACTTTGCCTTCAGCACTCGTGTGCTGCTTCCGCTCCATCCCACTTTATTTTTCACACACCCATGCGGTGTAGAAGAAGCAGTAGAAAATATTGTTTTCTTACTATTTTTGAGATTACGTCTCACTGAAAAAGTGATTGCGTGTGAAAATCAGTGACTTGAATGGTGATCGCTGGTGTTAATTTCCATTGCTTCCAAAGATGACCCAAAGGCCACTCCAAGAAAGTCTCATCGCTACAACAATACCTCTGTTCACCTCGCTAGGGATAAGACACCCGCATACTTCACAATCATAAACCACACGATTATTCGGTTAACTTTTCTGTAAATAATCTGTCATGAAAATAAAAGAAAAACACGAAGGCGGAAATCTTGGTAACAGGAAATGACATGAAATAGTTTTTTATTTAGGGAGAAAATGACAGCCCAAAATATTCTCAGAAAATTCTTATATTT
Organism: Trypanosoma congolense; assembly: GCA_002287245.1. Lineage (NCBI taxonomy): Eukaryota > Euglenozoa > Kinetoplastea > Trypanosomatida > Trypanosomatidae > Trypanosoma > Trypanosoma congolense. The sequence continues at coordinate 30,165 of NHOR01000454.1, read as the reverse complement.
TTGTGGCACTCCTATTGGAACACTAAAATCAAACAGCACATAGTCGCACCCTAAGTAATGGAAGCGTTACTGAATCTTGTTTTTCTTAAGAGAACAATTAACCACAGCACACATTACTCAATTAGGAAATTTCTTTAATTACTTTTGTTATTTTTCATCACTAAAAAACGGCCTTTGAGTCAATGCAATACAGCGCACTTCCTATGATAAAGGAATAGCGCTGCTTATCTAGCTAAGATTCAACTCTCCACTTGCTCATGTTAATAAATTTATCGATTATTCGATATCTATGCTCATGTGTTAATTGTTGTTGCCACTATAAAGGGATGTAATGTGACTAAACAAGCTTCTAGTGAGGCAGCATTGGGTTTACTTTTATTGCGCTTTGTAAGGAAATCCATCTTGTGCTCCTAATTTTGTCCACAGGATCCCACGTGTCTCTATCATCCTACTTGTGTGATTAAAATCCCAATACATAACATATTTATACCGCGCACGAAAATAAGGTATTGCGGAATGTCACTTCATTAATGTTGTCATGTAATTCTCAATTAGAGTTTTTATTTCTACGATTTTCCTTGAAAATTCTGTTCTCTAATCGGCCGTATCGATGACACCAAGAGACAATCCAGCAAAATTCATTTCCTCAAAGCGCTATCACTCCTTGCTCACGCCATGACAAACGATCTTTACGCATTACATTGGGAGAAAACTATCTGGCTCCTTCATCGTACGACACATACTTGGACACAGGAATCAAAGATCAATATAGACCCACCACAGAAGTCTCTTACACCCCACACAACCTTCAAACTCGGAAAGTTTTCCTTTGCTTTAGCTTCACTTGCATTGGACTTCCTAGTTTCATTTGTAAATTGTTATAAAATTATAGGAAACACGTAGCCCTATTGTCCAACATGCGCGTCACAGCAATTTCCCATTCCCCCCGCATCGCACACTTTTACACCTGTAATACGTGTTAGCATAAATGACACTGAGTCTCAACCTTTACACCATCAATGAAAATCCCCTCAAGAAAGCCCCAAAGCAGGTCACGCAAATGGCCTACTCACAGACTTACCACTAAATCCCAAAACCAACTCTCCATCAGGCAACCGTCGTCTTCTTCATATCAAAGCTACTTGAAATTCTGAGTGTTTTTTCCTGCCAACAAATAAATGACTCTAAACCTCACGTTCCCATTTGTAACCATTTAACTACTCATGAATTTCAATTTCACTACACTCCTACAACTAACCACCACGATAATGAATCTCCTTTTTTCTCACCTGAGTGAATCAATATACAAATTCTCATAACTAAATAATAGCAATAACTTGTAAGAGAGGCGAAAGCGAAACGACACGCTGTGTCACCGTTTCTATAATTAAAAGAATGGTGAGTCGTTCCTTCCGACTCTCTTGTGACTGTACCATTCAATGTGTACAGATAAAATCCTAAGCAACACCTAATACTCTCACATTGGGATGCAAATAAAGCAATACACTGTATTGTTCTAATTGCATTGTCTTGGATAATAACAGGTGAAACTCATGTGAGCATTAATGAATAACGCTGACAAGTGCACTTTGCGCTGGTTTGACTCTGCCTCAATAACACTTAAATGCATATAAAGTCATTTCCCTGCATATGGACAATTATTATCAAAAATTTATTCAACCGCAAGCACCATTCCAGAAACTTCTTTGCTCTCCTTATTACAACCTCGATATCTAAATATCCTCCTCGCTTCCTATTTTTTTTTAACTGAAAATAAAAGACCAAGTCCTCGCATTTCTACTTCTATAGAATTGATTGTTCCTGCTTCAAGAAAACGTAAGACACGATCATATACAGTACGACTTGTGACTGGATCATTCAAGATATAGTTCTGACAACTAAGCGATAAATAACTATAACTTTAAAATTGAACGTAAAGCGGGTTTACACTTTCAAGTTGGTGAAGTAACTAATTCCTTTTTACAAGACCCTTATGCGGTGTGTCATTCTACTTGAATAATTAGAATTGAAAAAGCTCATCCCATTCACCCACACTCTGAAGCATAAAAACACAAATATTGTCTTACTTCTATTGATAGTATTTCACACATTCAAATACGTGAAGTGTATTAAGTACTTATGTACCAACAAACATATCTCAGCCCTCATAACCACTTCCTTTATCATCATATGAGCACTTTAACCTAGAAGAGTCACATCCTCATGCTAAATAAAATCAAGAATTCTCTTCCCTCCACATTTACCCTTTGACACATCTGTGTTTTCCACATGCTTCTTTGCATCCTCTATTATTTTCACTCCAATCACAAAAAAAAACCATGAAGAAGTTTTGTTACTAAAGCACTCTAATGTAAAGCAAAATGGAAGAAAATCTGGTTTGGTAAAACTTGTTTCTGTTTGTCTAAGAAGCGAGGTGAAAAAAACGTTTTGGAGGAAATTGCATTAGGCCATTCTGGAAAAGGAATAAATTTTTATCAGGTCAGTTCGTCCTATGAAGGGGTGTGGTTGCCTTCTCATTCCTTCACCCTTGCCAACCCACTTCGAACCCATCACCACAAGTGGATGGGTTTCAGCGAGAAGTAAAAATACTGCGTTTTTTTCATTACGTCATTTTCCTCTGCTCACCTCGAAGACGCATTTGACGGGTCCAGATCCCTTACGGCTGCTGCGGTGTGCTCGGGCCACCTTGCTCTTCTGGGCACAGCGAACCCACAGGAAAGCGATCACATCCTACCAATACTATACACGGGCGAGCCACCGTTGTAACACCACAGCTGCAATAGTTGTCGCATAAACCACCGCCTGGCCAGTTTCTCCGTCACAATCACCCTTATAAACTTCCATTAGCGCCATTCCTGAAACTTGTGGTTTTTGAAAGTGTGCTCGTTGACCAAGGTCCTTTATCAAGAAAATAAAAATCCCAACTCCCTACGCTCACTTTTCGAAGCTTTCTTTTACTTCTTATGTCTTTTACTACATTACCGCAACTAAACATTTTAATCCACACGCTACAATTAAAATTCACAAGCCTAGATACCGCATTTACTCATATAACAGCTCGTACGTCTAAATAGGCAGATACATCGAAGTCAAGCTCCCAACTTCCACAGACGACACCACTATGAGTGCACAGCTTTGATGGAAAAGCCAGTGGATGATCCTTGCCTGGGGGAGATGCTATCCATCAACGGAAGCTACTCCCCGCTACCTTTTCTGAACCTTTAACACACCTAAGTTAGATTATACAATATGGTGGGCACAAGATGGAAGTTTTCCGAAAAAATACCAGAAAAAAATATTTTCCACACACATTGGCCAGCAGCTCCACACCCTCTCGTGACTTCTCTTGAAACCGTTGAGTGTAAAAAAGAATTTTAAAAAGATGATGTCGCTTAGTTCTTATCCAATGCCAACATCCATTTAGCGTCAAGGGAAAAGTTTAGAAACCAATCATGCTTCGAAGAAATAACTGTTTATTTTTTGTCATTTTTATCCTTTAATACTTTTTATTAATTGTTTTGTTGTTTACACCTCAGTGAAAGAAAGAATAATGAAAACTCGAGTGTGCCTGCTTTAGTCATCATTGCCTTGTGGTGTCTGGATTCCCTTCACTGAGGCCGATTGACTTTCCACGTTGTTCAATCGATCTCCACATCGCAGCTTGCACACAAATGATTGTAGACGCCCTTTCACACTTTTCAAAGCTTCAACTGTCTTCGGCGCCTCGGCATTTAAGTTTGCGCTCCCAAATTGTCTATCAATAATCGACAGTAATCTCCTAACAACGTCGACCGTTCCGGACATGTCAAACTTTGTAGGATCAAGACTGCCTGCGGAAGACTGAATCTCCTCGACAGTTATTCGCAACCCTTCAGTTTTCGCTGTAAGTTTTTTAATACGATCCACAGCCGACTGTGGGTCGTCTTGCATCTTTTTTTTTCTTTGAGCTTTGCTTGATAATTTGAATTCATTGTTTCAAAAGCTTCATTTGCCCTTTTTAGACTCTTGAAGCAATCACCATTAACCAATAAGCCAAAAATAAAATGAAGTGCATGACAGTAAATTGTATTTTAACAATACGTGCAATATCTCCTTCATACCTTCAAGATGGGTGATTAAATAAGAGAAATATGGGCAGCTTAAAAACACGACATCTCTGGAAAATGTTTTCCTTTTTGCTGTTCTTCAAGGGGAGAGAAAAAGGAACACTCAAACTCCTACGCCAGAATCATAATTTGCACACTTAGGAAAAGAATCTTTTCAGTGGCCAGTTGCAATGGCTTGTAACCATTTGAGTGGCAGTCCACGCCAGACAGTTATGGGAAAGTTAAAGAAGGAAAATTTATAAATTCACATGCATACCCACATTGGAGACAATTCAGAGCCGTGCTATTATTATTCCCAGAATTCTCTCCGTTTATATTCTTTGGCGTATATTCATGTGTTATTTTTATTACCGCAATTGAGGCGTGTGGTGCGCCCTAACCCTGCGACCTACTCTAAGCTCCTTACCTTCGACTATTATGAAGCTTCCCTTCCTGTCTCCTAAGCACCGAAAAAGCAAAAGAAGAAAATGAGAAAAATCATTGGATATTTGTAGGGGGTTTCCTACACACTCATGCAAAGCCAGTGGAATGATACAGAGACACATGGGCACTACCTTCAGGTGGCTTCAGTTACAGGATACGAAAAAGAAAAGCAAGTGCGCAGAATCATATCCCGATTGTTTTTGTGTTCCATTGACTTGGCGATAGTTTGCCAGCAAGAAACACATGCCAGAGCCTTCCCTTTGCATCGCTTGGCTCCATGTAGTTTCTCGGTGTTATGCATACTTTTGCTCCGGAGCACCGCTGCGTATCGCGCTTGGTGCCCACCTCTCGGGTGTGTGGTCAGGAATTATCCTCAATGTGTTCCTCCGTGTGCGCACTCACCCAGATAAAGGGTACTGTCTGATGTCCCTCTTCCAAACCTGGGCATTTTCGGTCGAGCTGATCGCGAATGGCTCCACAGCCCGTGGCGAAGGCAACTGCAGTCATAGGAAGTTACAGGATTTGTCATTATTGTGTGCCGGTGCAGATTCACAATTCCTGTAGGGCATAGCAAGGCTGGTCGTCCATAGGCACTTCCTCTCTCCCTGTGAAGCGGGGCCGGGGATGTCCGACGGTATCCCGGCCGTGCATGGAGGAGGCCGGCAAGAAAGCCTTGCAGGTAATGGTGGGAAAAAATAGATGGGGAAGGGGAGAGATTAAGAGCAATGAGAACACTCAAAATAACCCACAGTAAGTTAATAAGTAAACTATGTTACAAGGAAAAAACATTTAGATGGAATATGTGAATCATGGAAAATGGCTACTGGAAAAGCTGTAAGTCATGGAGTTACGGTTGAACTATTAGTGTATCCTCCTTATTAGTTCCTCCGTCGAGAGGAGAGCCACATGCACATAAAAGAATGTAATTGGTGATTGGAGTAGGCATTTTGTGGTAAAACATATGACGAGCTCATTGCCCACGTGTAGTGATGCCCACAGCCCGCAAGAATGTGACGTCACGAAAGATAAAGCCCTTCAAGTGATGCAGCTTCTCGGGAAATTTCTCGACAACTTCCTCCCGCTCCGCATCCTCTTCGATGTAGTGTGATGGAACTTCCACGAAAGCAGCAAGAGCCAAATTGGGGTCGCAGGCTCCGTAGGCTCTCCCATATTCCTGAGTCAGAAAATCAACGAGGTGAACGCCTTCCCAGAATTTGAATGCCTTCTGGAGGATCTCTTCCAGCTCGTTGTCCTTAGTCCCTCCCGGCTGACGTTGTGTGCTTGGAGTGCTGGTTACCTGATGTGTGAGCTTGTCACTTGCCTCGTTGCCGCTTTGCACGGACATGCTTCCGCTTGTTATGGGAGACTACGGGTGCTTGCGGGCCTCTCTGACGGCTTCGTCCAAGACTCCTCTTGGAACAAGGTGCAACAATGTAATCGCCCCACGAGGAACCCAATCGCGAAGAATTACGATGCCATCACCCACAAGGTATCGGATGTCTTTGATCGTATTGTCATGTAAGCGTTCTAACGTCTGCTGCATAGTGTTTCTGCACTTCCGTGCGACAGTTGGCATTCTTGATGTAGCGCTCTGGTCGTTTAAGAAATTCGCCGAGAGTGAGGTGGCCGAAATCTCCATCGGTCCATCCGTAGTACTCCACAAGAAAATGAAAAAGGTTTATCTTGCCACGTGTATTACATTCCTGGATAAGGACTTGCTCCACTTCACTCTCCATCGTCCAGTTTGGTACTGCTTCCCCTTCACCTTCCATACTCATATGCCTCTTTTCTCTTAACAACTACATTTTATCCTCTCGCGAGGCACTGTTGTGACATCGAATGCTAGAGCGGAGATGCTTATAAGTGCAGTTCCTAGGACAGACAATGGAAGAGAGAGACAAGGCAAATCTACAGATATTTCGAATAAGGCGCTGTCTCATATGTTACCTCATTATCATCTAAACGATATAACTGATGATGATAATTTCCTGGAGAAGGGAGTCATGGGGCTGCGGTATGCACAACGCCATATTGTGAGGGGTGTAACAACGTGCGTGACTTTCACTGACCACATTACCATAACCACAGCACAGGAAGCCATGAAATATCAACCTAATAAACCCACGTATAACCCCGAAAGAAATACAGGCAACATCGTTCACAATTTATTGCTCCTATCGCATTCTATTCGGTACACCTCCTGCATGCCTTCGGCGCCGCTCCTAATAGAAGAACATTACGGTTTGTAAGGTTGAGAAGTAAATTTTAATAATTTAGAAAATGATCCCCATTTTTTTCGCGATTGCATGCCCAATTAGCACACTTGGAGATAACTGAGAGACCATGGAAAGACGAGAGGAACTAATAAACCCCTTTTCCAGCAGCCTGCCACTGGAGAACACATGCCCCGCAAACTCCCTCCAGTGATCCCAACTGGTAATACCACCGGGGAGTAATGGTGGGGAGACAACAAACATTTGAAATAACCCAACTTGCAAAACCTTGGCGAAAAAATAATCATTTCACCCAATGACAGCGGAGCACACAATTCCCTCTCTATGCTTTTCTAGCCCCAATATCTCCTGTACGATTTCTTTTCCATCCTCAATATAGGGTTTGGCCTAATTTACGATAACCCCTCATAGACCCTGCGGGATGCAAGTGTCCATGCTCCGTGAGGAAATATAAGGCGTCCCTCTTAGGCAGGGATGATTAAGTGTGGAATGAACAGCTTCACAAAGAAGCAAGAACTAGGAAAATATCGAGCTAACCTATGGACTTTTCCCGCTCTGCCTGCTCAATTTTCCTAGTTCAGGCCCAACAAGCAGGACCATCCTCAAGTGGTATCTTTGATGACCCTGATGCTTGATTCCAAAGATGTTTTGTGTGGACGTTTTTTTCTTGAAGTTTCTAGTCTGGAAATCAACTCACCAAGACATTTCTAAAACGTAAAGTATTTCCAGTGAGTAAAACGTAAGAATATAGGAATGGCCAGAATAGTTCGAAGTCAATCAGAGCACTCCGCTGCACTAAACAGCGAAAGTTTAAATTACCATTCACATCTCAACAATGCATCATCTCCAAATAATGCAGTATTTGACACTATTTCAACATTTCACAGTAGTGCAGTGTTTTGTACCAACGCACTATGTCATTGTTCTGCGTTATTGCTCTTATTTGCGCCATTTCAGACATTGTAATTCCTTTTTGGTTTGTTAGACGCCTTTTAGTGACGTCACTGTTTAGTGGTGAGGGGGTTATGTGAACTATCGGGGAATATAAAATTTACAACAATGTGTAAAGTACTGGACTGTTGTCCGTTTGCAGTGATTAGGGTGGAGTCGGTTGGAGCGTGCCGCAACGTATTATTTTGAATGTAGTGCATCTCAAGTCGCTCCTTACAATATGTGGCTGATATGTTCTGTGGCTGAGTGTTGTTGCTCAGGGAAGCCACTGCTGTCGTGTGAATGCTGTAAACGGCGAGGCGTTTGGGGTGACTTCGTGCGGTGAATCGCTACAGCAACTGGCGAAGGTGTTGGGTACCGCAGTGTCTAACATCCCTCTGAACCAACGTGCGAGACGCGGTCACCACCCACTGGTAAAGTGGATTGGTCTAATCTCCACCCAATGGCACTTTAGTGAGCACTGCTTTCCTCTCCATGGCTGAGCGCCACAATGCCATGCTACGGGACGCAATTTGCGTAGATGCATTTCCTCCACTTCTCTCATGTGGGATGATTCCTTGGGCGTCAATGGACACAATGAAGAAAAAGAGAAGGCAAAAAGAATGCCCCGTGCGAAATTAATTGTCCGATGCCGCCACTCCAAACTTCCAGCCGGTGCGAGACAAGCGACCGGCGCCTCCCTTTACAGACAGTCCTTTCGAAGTCAAAGTCGGTTGGAACTGGCTGCGCCTTGCCAAAAGGGCAATAAAGTGCCCGCCACAGCAGCCACCCAACGCTTGGGACCCTTCCTCCACGCATCTCAACAAAGCCCTAGCGAGAAAAGAAAGGAAAGCAATGAGAGTGCTGAGGGAAGAGATGCCTATTCGAGTGAAGTGACAGCACCAAACACAGGGACACAACACAGCTGCTTCGACACACTCTCACACTCGAAATATCAGTTACTAAAGTAGGAATATACATCACACAAAGGCTCTGTGCTGTGGAAGACAAGCAACGAGAGAATACTATCAGTGTGGGTAGAAAGCAGTTCGTACTACCAGAGAGGAGATTTTAATAAAAGACTAAACTGTTGGCAACGCGCAAACGGAAGAGAAATTAATACTAACAATGCTATAGAGCAAATGCGATAGTGCTCAAGTAAGAGGGGCAGTGCGACCTCACCTACCATTTTCGGCTTAGGCCATACGCGTGTCGCCGCCACGATTTATGAACTCACTGGCAATGTCTGAGCTTAGTGTTACCTGGTACTGGTGGATCCTGTCCCATAGGGCGAGATCCGTATCATTAGCAGCATCCCCGGATGAGGCGCAGCGCTGACGCCTCTTAATAGCCGTGCTATCCACGTGTTGGACGTATATGAGTTCCCAGGTGTAAGCTTTTTCAATATTCTCCCAGTCCTCAAATAATTTCCCCATGTACTCTCTGAAGGCGTTAACTGTGGTTTTCTTTGTGTGGTGCTCCTTCGCTTTGGTCACTTGCACCAGGACAATCGTCTTGAATCCCACACCCTCCACAACAAAGAAGCCGTCCACAAGAGGGAAGTTTGTAGTCAGAGGTTTGTAGATACGGCCCGCTACCAGCTCTTGCTTCGGACCGTCGGACGCGAACTCGGAAAGGGCCGTGGGCACGCGTCCATTCGCACCCCGCTGACAGAGCACTGACTCACGCTTTGCTTCATTTCCGCGGGGCAGGTGCTCGAGGTGTCTGACCAGCGTGTCCACTGCTTCCCGAAGCGTGAAAATGTCCAGGCTCAGCTCCTCAAGTAAAACAGCACACTTCTCCAGCGCACCACAAAGTATGTGATATATCAAGTTTACCTTAAGGTGTGCCGCACGCAGTTTCCTCGCGAGTTCCTTCAGTACATATACGGACGTGACTCGGTTCCTGCACTCAAACTTACCCTTCACTTCGCAACGCACCAACTTCACTAGCTTGTGCGTGGTGCCGTCCTCATGCCACTCATGCGGATTGTCCAACACCCTCATGTAATATCCGAGTTCGTCACGCATCAATCGTAAAGCAGTTTCCACTTCTGACACGCGCTTCTCAAACGTCGCCTGGCCTGCAAGCACGTAGCGTGGCAGCGGGCCCACCATGTCAATGCGCTCCTTTAGCACTTTCCAGTCATTTTCGAGATTGGCATCCTCAAATCTAATTCGGTTATTCACCACCTGCAAATGCCTTTCCCACACAAGCGCGGCCTTGAACTCAGCATCCTCGTAGCAGTTCATGTAAATGGGAACTGTGTGATAGCGCTGCGTTGTAAATTCATGGAATTTACTCGCTTTGGGTGATGAAATCAGGACAATGCCCCAAGATGTTGGCAAATGGTCAATAATAGTACCACTCCCACTAATGTCAAATATTATATATCCCTTAACGCCTTTGCTTACCATATCGTTAACATTCCTCAAAGCGACCCGTTGCTCTTCATAATACACAACCCTTCTCTCTTCGCGGTGGAAAATATACGCCTTCCCATTCACAAAGTATGCCACCGCTTTTAACCATTCCGCCGGGTAATGCAGCAGTTGATAGAGCAGCAAGGAGCCGGTGGCAAAGGACTTCCCAATGCCCGGCGTGCCAATCACAATAAATGGGTTTGCATCTATACGGTGCTCATTAAGCATTCCTTTAACAATGTGCCACACTCGCAGATTCTCCTTGCGAATGTAGGCGTCGCACACGGCATTGTATTCAGTCAATGATTTTGCTTTTTCCTTCTGTACCTCATCCGCACTGAATAACATGTACGGCCATCCTCTTTCTGACGAGAGAACTGCCATCACAAGTTTCCCGCTCACACCCGGCACCTCATCGCCCTCCCACAGTTTTTCGAGGTCATACGGTACATCCGCCTGCGCCTCGGACCATAAGTGCGGCTGCTCTCCTGGCGCCACGTCCAGCACACCCATCCCAAGCCACTTCCCGCTGTACTCATCGCTCATCACAACAAGACTCCACTTTGCGTTGCCCACCGAATCGTACACGCCGTTAAGCTCCTTAACGCCCTCGTTGGCGAGGGCTTCAAGCCTCGCTTCTAATTTATTTACATTCTCAGCAACATCTTTTATTTCCTGCTTCAATTCTTGCCTCAACCCATCCATGTCCTGCCTCATCGCATCCATTTTAACGTCCATGTCCTGCCTCATCGCATTCATCTCCTGCTTCATCCCTGTGAGCATAACCATAAGCTGTATAAAATTATCGTCAGATATCGTTGTTCCTACAGAAGTCGTCACTTCCCCACGTGCGGGAGCCTGCACAACAGGAGCAACGGCCTCTCCTTCCGTCTCATCCCTCGTCCGCTTTGCTCCCCGCCCTTCCATTCATATAATCTGCTTGTGTTTATTCCTTTCAGTGCTATGCTTGTAGTCCGAGAGTGAGGGGAGTGAAAGAAGGGAGAGTGAACAATGGTGTGTACGGGCAATGGGGAACAGTCACACACACTGGCAACAGTAGTACGCACGAGGCAGCGGCACCGCACCACTCCCAGCACACGCCCTCATGGGAGAATGTGAGTTAGGTGGGGATGTGACTTAATTCATGGGGTGCATAATCACCCAAAGCGGTGAGAGTACCTTTGCAAACCCCACCCGACATGAGGTGCAGCACGGCGAAGGGCTCATTTGAAAGAAGAAAACACAGGTACACAAGGGCAGAGGGATCCCAAATGCCTTCACAATCCAACAGACACGGAAGAGGCTAACCACACATTCTTTTTGCTCCAGTAGCGGTGACTCGTGATGCCCACCCGCCTGCCTTCCCAGAACACGCAGCCCGTGCCAGTCGCATGTGACCGAGTGGAACGGATTTCAGTTCCAATACCATGGTGAAGTGCTGAGCACCAACGTCGCGTGAGAGCTGCCACCATCGCTCTGAGGTATATTCCTTTGGCAACACTTTAGCTGCTATAAGTCCATAACCTCGGAGATGAGTGAGATGTGATGGCGACGCAACTTACGGCAGCTTCACATTCGAGTTTGTCTTCAAGCTCTTTAACTCACAATGTGGATGACTGCATGCACCAGTAAGCCAAGGTCGAAACCAAAAGCAGGGAGAGCATCGCAGGAAATAATATTTCAAAGCCGAAAATATCGCTTATTGCGCATTTTTGATAATTTCGGAAGAATTGCAATATTCACTTCCGGCATTACCAGAAGCGGTTGGCTGGTGCAGATGGCATCCAAAAGGACATTTGATATGCATTTTCTATCGCTTGGCGTGTGCACCTGTTATTATGGGGCGGGATTAAAATAGCTACAGCATTTAGCGTTTTCTTGTTCAAATTGTAGTTATTCGGAGCCCATTGGATGCGCTCAATGTGCTTTCCTCCATTCGTAGATTGCCATTGTCAGCGCTGTGTTTAATTGACTCGTGACAGCACTTGGGTATTTTGATGTTTTAAAAGAGCTGGCGGTGTTCTTATTTGTTGAGATTGCATTTTTACTGCTTTTGTTTTGTGTTGATTATTTTATTTATTTATTTTTGGAATGCTGTGTGGTTACTGTTGTGCTTCATATGGCCCGGTGTCGGTGAACGTTCGAAGTGTTCCTCTGTGTGTGGAAAATACCTCGATTTGAGAGCTATTGAGAATTGTTTTTTGATGTGTTCTAGTCTCACTCATCCGTGTCTCTATGAGTGATCCCCATTGTCGATTGATACCATTAAGTGAGGCTGCGGCATTTGGAAAATAGAAACCATGCATTAGCTTAAGACTGGCTGCACTGCACTACCTTTGGTGCTTTCCCCTATCCAGCATAATCAGCTACAGGAAGCTTACCAGGAACTTTACCCCAGGTGTAATACAGCTTCACGAAACACCTCATCTCTAAGATGTGTGAAACGACCACTGACTTCATCCTCTCATTATTATATCTTAACGAGCACCTTCGATGGTATTTGAATATTGTTCAGACACCGTTGGCTGCACCAACGGCGGCAAATTAACACAAGGGACCCGCCCTCAGCCGAGTTAAGCTGTGAAACAGACGTGCGAAAACGTGAGAGATTCTAACGATTACTCGGGTCGAACCCATACCTTACACCACATGGTGATGGCAAAAAAGATGCTCAGCCATCCAAAGGATACCGGAGGCTACTTTCAAGCGTTTGATGACAATGATTTCTTTCTCCGGTTGTTTGGCTGCTGGGTGATTGTTTGATTGCTCATTGCCGGAGCACGCATATCGATTATCTGGTAGTTGTCAAGAGGCCCTTAGGGACTTTCATGCAGTCGATCGGCGGAGATAGTAGCTGCTCGTTTCGGAGTGTTCCTGTCTAGCATCACCGTGCATAACTGCTTGGTTGAGGGTTGGGCTTGTTTTGGACAGCCCGACAAATAAGCTCCGTCACTACTTCCGGCAGGCTATTGCTTTGAAGTACGATATTTTGACCAAGGGGCGACGCAGGCGCCACGAGGCCCTCTGTTTGGGGTGCCTCTTTGGAATTTGTGCAGTGGCCCTCGGTCGAAGGCAATGTTCTAGAAGCGAAGAGGTTATAGAATTATGTCTCAGGAAATTGCCACTGTCATTTATTTTTTTATGATCGCTTGATTGGCGGAATGGGCGGCCAAAACAGCATGCGGGAGGGTTTAGCGGAGTGCACAACGTTTCACACTTCCCTAGGAATCGCATCAGTCGCGTTGGCAAGGTGCTACTCAGCTTTGGTATTGGAACGCCTAACCCCAATGAAGGATTGAGTGCGTGTGAAATATTGCAGCAAGTATCCCGCCACTCTCCTCTTGATATCATGTAAAGCAGCCTCCGATAATGGCGCCACTGCCCGACAACTTGTCTCGCCCATCTGTTTCAGCCTATTTGCCTTTTGGTGCTCCGCATGCACCCGGCGCTTCTCCAGCGTTGCTCCGAGTTTCGGTTTCTGAGGTTTATCAACAACAAAAGCGGCGTTGCCGGTGTCGCTCCTTTCGGGATGTCCCACGGAGCAGGGGGCACAGACCCTCCCAACGGCAGGGTGGATAAAGCTGACGGCCGTTTGATTGTTTTTTCGTAACACCGTCTGCGGGGAGTTTTACTGCTCCACCGGCCCTTCCTTTCCTACGTGTCGCAGGAGCCTCTATGCAATTCAAAGCCATTGGCTCCTGAGACTGCACTGTGGTTCCCACTGTCGATCACCCTATTGTCATCTCTTTCTTGCATCGCTGTGAAACTATTTCAGGAATAGGTGATGCTTTTTCCCTTTGCTACTCTGATACAGTTGCCTGGCTTCCTCCCGCTTCATGCCTATTATTCTTGTTACCCGTACATATTCTTTCTTTGTTCTTGCTTTGCTTACTGGATTTTGCCTTCTCACCTCATGCCAAAGTTGCAACTCGTTAAGCGCGTAAGATGCCAGCACAGCCTTTTCAGGCGCTTTAAATTCAGTGCGGATTATCTGAAATGCACTCTTGTGTCCCTGGTTAATAATTAACGGGCTTTGAATGTCCCTCACGTGCCACGGGAACGGTTATGGGCTCCTTTAAAGCCGTTACTTATTTCAGTTAAAGCCTGCACTACTTTGGCAGCTCACTTGTGTCCGTTGGGAGGAATAAAAGCTATTGTGCGTTGGGGCCTCAGAGCCACTTGGTTCGCAAACTCCCGGAATTGCACCTTAAGGACGGGCTGGGGCCGTGAGTACGAAAATTCCCTGCTCGTTATTTCAGTGGATTGGCTGCACACGAGTCGCGCCCCGTCTGATCATTTCAGAACCAACCTCGCACTCACTGATATTATGGCTGGTAAAGCCGACCGAATCACGGGTTCTCTCGAGTACAACCCTCGTGCTCCGCGATGCCGCATCCAACTTGCAGGCAGTGAGAGGCAGCCAACTCAGCTCCTCCGTTTACAGACAGTCCTTTCGAAGTCGGTGTCAGATGGAACCGGCTGCACTTCGACAAAAGGGCAGCAAAGCGGCCACAGCAGCCATCCACGCTTGGGGCCCTTCAGCCACGCATCTCAACAAACAGCTATCGAGGGAAGGAAAAGAAAGCGATGGGAGTGTTGAGGGAGGAGAGCCCTATTCGCATGAAGGGACAGCAACAAACACAGGGACACAATACAGCTGCTTCGATACACGCTCACACTTGAAATATCAGTTACTAAAATAGGAATATGTATCACACACAGACTCTGTGCCGTGGAAGACAAGCAACGAGAGAGCTATCAGTGTGGGTAGACAGCAGTTCGTACTACCAGAGAAGATATTTTAATAAAAGAATAAACTGTTGGCAACGCGCAAACGGAAGAGAAATTAATACTAACAATGTTATAGAGCAAATGCGATAGTGATCAAGTAAGAGGGGCAGTGTGGTGTCACCTGCTGCCGTTGATGGTTATAGGCTCAAACGTGTCATTTTTACACCCCATGAACGTATTGGCAATGTCTCTGTTTAGCGTTACCTGGTACTGGTGGATCCTGTCCCATAGGGCGAGATCCGTATCATTAGCAGCATCCCCGGATGAAGAGCAGTTCTGACGCTTCTTAATAGCCGTGCTATCCACGTGTTGGACGTAAATGAGTTCCCAGGTGTAAGCTTTTTCAATATTCTCCCAGTCCTCAAATACTTTCCCCATGTAGTCTCTGAAGGCGTTAACTGTGGTTTCCTTCGTGTGATGCTCCTTCGCTTTGGTCACTTGCACCAGGACAATCGTCTTGAATCCCACACCCTCCACAACAAAGAAGCCGTCCACAAGAGGGAAGTTTGTAGCCAGAGGCTTGTAGATACGGCCCGTTACCAGCTTTTGCCTCGGACTGTCGGACGCGAACTCGGAAAGGGCCGTGGGCACGCGTCCATTCGCACCCCGCTGACAGAGCACTGACTCACGCTTTGCCTCATTTCCGCGGGGCAGGTGCTCGAGGTGTTTGACCAGCGTGTCCACTGCTTCCCGAAGCGTGAAAATGTCCAGGCTCAGCTCCTCAAGTAAACAAGCACACTTCTCCAGCGCACCACAAAGTATGTGATATGTTAAACTACTTCTAAGTTGTGCTTCTCGCAGTCTCCTCGCGAGTTCCTTCAGTACATATATGGACGTGACTCGGTTCCTGCACTCAACCTTACCCTTCACCTTACGATACACCAACTTCACTAGCTTGTGCGTGGTGCCGTCCCTACGCCACTCACTCTGATTGTCCAACACATCCATGTAATATCCGAGGTCATCCCGCATCGATCGTAAGGCACCATCCACATCTTCCACGCGCTTCTCATACGTTACCTTATCTGCAAGCACGTAGCGCGGCAGCGGCCCCACCATGTCAATTCTCTTCTTTAGCACTTTCCAGTCATTTTCGAGATTGACATCCTCAAATCTAATTCGGTTATTCACCACCTGCAAGTGTCTTTCCCACACAAGCGCGGCCTTGAACTCGGCATCCTCGTAGCAGTTCATGTAAATGGGAACTGTGTGATAGCGCTGCGTTGTAAAATCATGGAATTTACTCGCTTTGGGTGATGAAATCAGGACAATGCCCCAGGATGTTGGCAAATGGTCAATAATAGTACCACTCCCACTAATGTCAAATATTATGTAACCTTTAACGCCTTTGCTTACCATATCGTTAACATGCCTCAAAGCGACCCGCTGCTCTTCATAATGCACAACCCTCCTCTCTTCGCGGTGGAAAATATACGCCTTCCCATTCACGAAGTATGCCACCGCTTTTAACCATTCCGCCGGGTAATGCAGCAGTTGATAGAGCAGCAAGGAGCCGGTGGCAAAGGACTTCCCAATGCCCGGCGTGCCAATCACAATAAATGGGTTTGCATCTATACGGTGCTCATTAAGCGTTCCTTTAACAATGTGCCACACTCGCAGATTCTCCTTGCGGATGTAGGCGTCGCACACGGCATTGTATTCAGTCAATGATTTTGCTTTTTCCTTCTGTACCTCATCCGCACTGAATAACATGTACGGCCATCCTCTTTCTGACGAGAGAACTGCCATCACAAGTTTCCCGCTCACACCCGGCACCTCATCGCCCTCCCACAGTTTTTCGGGATCATACGGGACATCTACCTGCGCCTCGGACCATAAGTGCGGCTGCTCTCCTGGCGCCACGTCCAGCACACCCATCCCAAGCCACTTCCCGCTGTACTCATCGCTCATCACAACAAGACTCCACTTTGCGTTGCCCACCGAATCGTACACGCCGTTAAGCTCCTTAACGCCCTCGTTGGCGAGGGCTTCAAGCCTCGCCTCTAATTTATTTACATTCTCAGCAACATCTTTTATTTCCTGCTTCAATTCTTGCCTCAACCCATCCATGTCCTGCCTCATCGCATCCATTTTAACGTCCATGTCCTGCTTCATCGCATCCATTTTAACGTCCATGTCCTGCCTCATCGCATCCATGTCCTGCCTCATCGCATCCATGTCCTGCCTCATCGCATCCATTCTATCATTCATTTCCTGCTTCATCCCTGTGAGCATAACCATAAGCTGTATAAAATTATCGTCAGATATCGTTGTTCCTACAGAAGTCTTCACTTCCCCACGTGCGGGAGCCTGCACAACAGGAGCAACGGCCTCTCCTTCCGTCTCATCCCTCGTCCGCTTTGCTCCCCGCCCTTCCATTCATATAATCCGCTTGTGTTTATTTCTCTCAGTACTATGCTTGTAGTCCGAGAGTGAGGGGAGTGAAAGAAGGGAGAGTGAACAATGGTGTGTACAGGCAATGGAGAACAGTCACACACTCTCGAGGTAGCGGGACCATACCATTCCTATCACACATTCAAAGTGAATAATGTCCATACAACGGAGATTATGGATCCTATGAGAAAGTGACAGACCAATGCCACGCGTGGAGATTGTCAAGCCACACCGCGTCACGCACTCGAGCGCAATGGGCTTCCCTCTCACATCAGTGCTCTGAAGGTGTGGCTGTGTAGCAATATGAGAAGTACCTGTAACAAATGTGCCGCGCTCGCACTGTCACACCGCACGCACGCATGACCCTCTCTCCTCAGCCCACTGCCACATTACACACCACTGGAGGCAGCGTTTGTTGCAGGGGTGTGCAGCCAAAGTCAGCTGGCATCACGCATCTCTCCCTGCTTCCAACACTGCACACACCATTTTCAGCTACGTCCTCCATCCAAATGCTCACAGGAATAAGTCAGGAAGCAGTTGCACGGCCAGCGGTTCAACATTCAAACAAATCGCATCACGAGTATTTAAGGTGCGATGGCCATTCCTCACAGTCACACAGCGCAGCTCACCTCCAGGCACTCATGCAAAGCAACTTCATTCATTGAGGAAATCAAAGCCCTCTGAAGTGAAGGCAGCACTGAGGCAATATGGTCCATCTGATATCGCAGTTCTTGCTTCGAGTGGGTGCTGCGACCACATTACGTGACTTCCCTCACACTGCGAAGTCACTCAATGGCGCAGGCAGCCATGCACACCAATGGCATGCAACGGTATTCCGCCCGCGGAGGGTCAGTGCTCCGCCCGACTACAATCAATCAAGTGGCTCCATCGCATCCCCCTTGCTCCCACCAATGTCACTTGCTTTCATAATTCCTTCACTCCAACACATGGGCACCGTGCCTACACAAAACTGATCTCATGCCAGTGAACCGATTGCTGGAAGATATTCCGTTGTGTGCAGCACAATGAGGCGCTGCAGAGAGCAACACATTTTCCCCCGCTGCCGCCTGAGTGCCAATAAAAGCTTTATTCCTTCTTGAGATACAAAAGGATAACTAGCTCCTCGCGCATTCAACACATTGCTGGCATTGGGAATTCCAGTGCTGTTACTTTGCCTTCAGCTCTCGTGTGCTGCTCCTTCTCCATCCTGCGCTCCACCACTACTCACTAATTACAACCTCCCTTCAATCACATTGTGAGATCCTCCAGCCACACGAAACGTTCTCACTACACATTTCCATTGCACTGAGAATTATCCCACGTCTTCCTGAAATACATACACACGCACACACATACACGGATGGGCCTAAACGACACTCACAGCAAACACCAACAGCCGATACCAAACGAAGCAACAGGCCACACACCACCGGCACGTGAGGACACAAGCTTGTAAGGATGATATCCAACCCAGGGTTCGGAATCTGTGCTTGCTGCACGTTTAGGGGAACTGCGCTCTCGAGTAGGAATTTGTTAAGGCTTGCCTGCACATGTTCCTTAGTTGTTCGTGTTCTGTAAGAGAGGGTAAACATGAGGTATCGTAACATATTCAGAGCTGTCAATGTCACCTTGAACACAGGCGTCCAACCTCCCGCTCGTTGTTGATCCATAATATGAGTCAAAGTATTTGTATGTCGTTTTCTTCTTCATTGTTATGTGGAATACAACGGTTCGTAACTGTCTTAATACCAGTTCTTTCATGGCTATGTAACTATTTTCAGTCCTACTGAATGCAGGTGCGAAGTGTTCAAGAACTTTTCGATGCTCTTATTATTTTATTCATAACCTTCTAGCCCAACTCTGTATCTTCTTTATAGTTACACAGCTCCTTCCCCCCTGTCGCTGAATACTCGGTTTTATTTACACGACTGTGCTCTCGAGTATTGCATGGCCCATGTTTCTTGCTTTTTTCCATTGGCTGTGACATCGCGGTGGAATATGGCTTCCTGTCCCGTACAATGGATCTGTCTATCCGGGCTTCATAGTCATTGATAGGCCCCAACTAGAAACTCTACTGCGTGAGTCACGCATCTTTATCTGAATCATCTAAACTAGACTCACATGCCTATGCAGTGCTACGGTGAGTTCCTTGTGTCAGATGTCCTGCGTTTGGTCCATATACTGCATCATATTTTGCCTTTCCACCTACTTCAGGCTATAATGCTCTCTGGCCCTTATACGCTGAATATAACGCGCGAAAACCTTTCGCTGTTGCTTGTACTTGAGCCTAATATGACACTCCTTGCACCGGCTTCCTTTCCGAGTTGTGGTGTACTATTTCATTTTCATTATGTATTCCCCCCCATGTCACCACGTTCACTGTTTCAGCCTCCCTGCGTGGAGGTGTTTATTTTTACTCATGTGATTAGCTCAGTTTTTCCCATTCCAACAAAAGTACATTAAAACACACCGGTGTACATTCAAGAAGCATTATTGTTTCAATGAGCATTGAGCGGGACCATATCACATATCACTCTCACGCAACTCCCGCACACACTAATGCTACAGCTTTCAACTACGTCCATCTCAAGCTTGTTTCAGTTTCTAAGTGCCTGACTACAATCGTTATTTCCTTTATCAAGCCTCAAATCATACCGTGGTGTTTTCCCGCTTATCATCTTTCCTGGATAATACCTTACCATAAACACACATAGCAGGAAGCTTGCTTCTAACAGCGGGAGGAAACATGCAATCCATTTGCTCTGTTGAAACTTCCATAAGTGTTCTTCCGGCATTGTTTCAGTGATTTAGTACGTCATATGGGTACCGTAAGGAAAAACGGTTTCTGACGGCAATATGGCAGTAGGGCGTACACCTAATTAATACAACCCTAGAGTGACTAACAAGGACATCGGCACGGATTCTCATGGCCTTTCCATGCACGGGTTGTATGTTTCTCAAATGTGTGGTACTCAGTCCTACCACCGAAACTCTCCACTCCAGCAGATTATCTGTCAACACCACTGAGTGCATTTTCAGTGCATGTCTTTCATGCACCTTCCATACGCATCAATGTTTTACAGGTCCATAGTAGCCCCTGCGCAATGAAATGATTATCGGTGTCACCCCACTGGCCCTCGCTTTGCATATAAGGACCAGCCCTTTATTGCCATCAGTGCATCTACTGTAACTGGCCGCTTTCTTCCTTACGATGTGCCCGCTGATATTGTTCCCCTTTTCGTTCGCTGCAATGTCTTACAGTATTATTATACCTTTTCTACTTCAAGGATAGAGCAATAATAACAATGGAAATGGACTCACATCGTGCATCCATGACTTTTCTTAGAAGTCCCGATGTGTCATGCTCTGGGCTCCGTTACTCTGCTTTACCGATGAGCTGACAACTTTATTATGCATGGAATTTTGATTGAGTCACCTTAATAGTCCTTCCTTAGCTGCTACTTCTTGCCTCTACCGGCTGTTCGTAATGTTTATCGTATTCTGATGCAGTATTTAATAGTATTCCTGCAGTCACAGCGTGCGGTGCCGCCATGTTCATTGAATTAAAGATTCCTTCTTGGTGAAAGGCTTCCACAAGCTTAACGCCACGCGTTGCTGCCAATGCTCCCACCGGCACATGCTATCAGGGATATCAGTCTGCTGCCGTCCCATTAGTAAGTGACCGCATGCTAACACCGCAGACAGTACATGGTGCCAGGGAGCACGAAAGAGCTTTATCAGTGCCCAACACCTGCTGCTTACTGCCAGCACTATCGGTATGACCCATCACCGTGCTCTTAAAGACATGTCTGTAGCATTCCTTTTCCTTTTCACAGCTTCTGGGACATTTGTCCTCTCACGCCTCACCTCGCTCTAATGCTCCTATCAAATTGCCGTTGCCTCAAAATCAAGAGGGTTGCACTGCTCTTTTACCCTTTGTTAGCGTTGAGTTTGTGAATTCGAACACGCACTTCACTGTCTTTCCATTATCGCAAGCGGATTCCTATAAAGCCTCCGCGCACTACAAGTATTCTTACCCGCCACTCCTTAAATGCCCTTCAATTCATTTTGTTCGAGACGACCAGCATCCCTCATGATCTCCCGAACATAGGCTATCCAAGCACCGTTCGTAATGCCTGCGCTAAACGGGGCCCATTTTTGACCACAAGCTGATCTAAGTGTTGCCTTTTCAGTTGTTCTATGCAGCCAGTCCACCTGTCCGATGCCCGGTGACAACTTATTTGCTGAAGGAGCCTTAGTTCCAAGGGGCTCTCTCTCACCATATTTGTGTCCTCATTGGCGCAATGCTGGACCACGATGCGCAAGCACGAGCCACATGGGAGTAGTGGGTCACAGACCTCAAGACGTTAGTAGTTGCACTCGAAGCCAGAGCACCATATGGTCGTTTCGTGTTTCTGGTGCTTGGTGTGTTCTATTAGTCTAAGGGGATATCCACCGGCTTGACATAAACAAACAGCACAGCAGACCACACTGTTATTGTCAGCATTCCTGCACATAAGCCCCAACGTCGGTGTTTAAACCGTTCTTTGCCTTTAGCCTGCCGTTTATGTACGGCTCAAAATATCACAACATTCCTTTCGATCTCTCTCTCAACTGTCAGACCGCATCGTCGCGATCCACATGCGCAACTTGCCGCGATCATGCTGCACACACCAACGGTTGCTGTCACTACTGACGCGGCGACTACTCGTTGGATGGCGTCGCCGCAGTGAGATGCGCTGAACCCACCACAAAGCCCAACAGCGCTTTAAGGATCGAAGAAGGCCTGAAATGACACAGTTCCACATCCGCCTATCAAAAGGCGAGCATCGCTTCGTGGTTGTGCGCCCGAACTTCGCACTAGTAGCGCAAGCGAAGCAGATCAGAAGAGTTGCTGCCATGAGGGTGTGGTCCCTCGGATTCCAAAGCCGTAGCCCACGCTAAAAGCTCTTGCTGGCTACCATCAATTCCTTCTCTCTCATTTTCACGTCGATCGGCTCTGCCAAGAGCAATTCGTGTCAGAAAACCCATTCAACTAGTGCAATCGACACACTCTCACTTCCTTCCAGCATTTTAAGCTCCGTGCCCAGCTCTCTTGACGGGTCTGAACCGCACAGCATATTCCACAAGAGCGCTTAGCTCAACTTCAGTCTCATTTCACCGCAAAAGACGGTCACAGCCAGCCTCATTTGGATGGTGAGCTGTCTTCGTTGAATGCACAAATTGCATGTGTTCTGTTGGCCACCTTTGGGTCATGCACATCCATCCCGTTGGCGCCGCCAACAAACCCCGACGGCACACTTCATCTTACCGCTGTCGGGTACCTGTCCGCTATACCCAAACCAATATTAACCCCTGACACCTTTTACTACAAAAATCGCACTCCCCTTGGCGACGCCGGCCACCTCAACGTGGCGCCAGGGTATAGTACTCCGTCCAGGAGGAAGCCAAGGGCTCGCATCACGCCGGGTCTGACAGGACGGGGCGGGCAAGAGGCTGACGGCTACCGGAGAGGAAGTATGCAGCGTCACCGGCACTCTTGGGTGAATGAAGCTGGTCGAATACTTCCCTGCACGTGCGGGCGTGCCACGCTGGATGCGCGGCGTATCCTGCTGCTTATAAGTGGGGACGTTGAGCGTAATCCAGGACCCATGATTCGTGGAGCCCAGTGGAATGCCGGGGT
Organism: Trypanosoma congolense; assembly: GCA_002287245.1. NCBI lineage: Eukaryota > Euglenozoa > Kinetoplastea > Trypanosomatida > Trypanosomatidae > Trypanosoma > Trypanosoma congolense. The sequence continues at coordinate 7,160 of NHOR01000454.1, read as the reverse complement.
CTCTCCCGGCGAAGCGAGTTGTCTTGGGGAGGAAGCTTCACGAGGACATGGTTTTGCTTTGTCTCTTGCAGGAGACCCACCTGACGTCGGCAGAATGTACCGCTCTCAAGATAAGCGGATACCAGCACGTGGGGCAGGCAAGAACTCTTCACAGGGGCGGGGTATCCATTGTGGTAGAAGAAGGGACAAGGGTTCGGGTGGAAGTGGGCGCACTTGATAAGAAGGTTCCGGAGAGAGCGACAGTGACACTGAGGTTCTCGGCCGATGTGGATCAAATGATCACATCGGCCTATTTCCCCAGGAACACAGACGTTTCCAGAGAGGCGCTGGACACCTTGCTGGGAGCAAACGGGGCAATGGTGATAGGAGCAGACGTGAACTCACACCACGTGTTGTGGGATCCGTTGCGCCCCAGTGATGACAAGGGAGAGTACATAGTGGACTGCTGCGTCCAGAACAGTAGGAGGATCGCTCATACTGGATTGGCCACCAGGCGACAGCGTGGCACGGCAGCACTGTCGTCACCGGACACCACGCTATGCAGAGACTGTGAGATCTCTAACTGGAAGTCCGGACTGGGCCCGGACAGTGACCATCATTGGATTCCGTTCGATGTTTATGTGGGCGCCAGCCTAGACGCGATTGCTCCCTCCAAACCTGCACGTGCACTTTACTCGTGGAACAAGGCGCGTTGGAACAATTTTAGAAAACTGAGTGACGATTTTATTTTCCGAGGAATGAAGAGGTTGGTCAAAGGTGCGGATGCCCTTAATGAGGCGGTGACGAGGGGCATCCGGATGGCTGCAAAGAGGATGATTCCAAAGGGCAAGGGAGTAGCACCGCCGTTTTGGACACCGGAACTGACAAAACTGGACAAGATGGTTCAGGAGGGCAAGAACGAACGGAAGAGGGATGCACGGATCCGCTGGAGAAGGAAGGTGCTCGTGGACACGGCCATGGGACGGTGGAAAGAGAATGTGTCAAGGCTGTCCACCACGGATTCAGCGAGCTGGAACCTGGTGAAGTCGATATATGCGCCACGGCCGCTGACGTCGCCGGTGCTGGTGTGGATGGCCATCCGTTGACCAAACGGCAACAGGCGCAAGCATTGGCCAACATGCACATGGCCAGGTCAACGAATACACCGCCCGAGTAGTGCCCCGACAGGGAGAAGTTGCGTGCTTTCTATGCAGCGCTGGTCCAGGCCAAGGTCTGCTACGGCATTGCGTCATGGTATTTTGACACGTCGCTGTCTGATCGGGAAAGACTGGAAAAGATGCAGGCACAGGGTGACGGGTGTGAGACAGTGGAATCGGTGTGTGGGAGTGAGGAAAGGCCACCGAGGCGTCCACGGATAGGCCGCCACACCGAAGACGAAAAGGGAAGAGACTACGTGTGTCACTGAAGCAGCAGTGCGTATAAGCAGTGGTACTCGCTTGTATGGCACACGCACACACATCACGAACAGACCAAGGTAGTGAAAAGGAAGATGAAGGACGGCACTGTATCTCTGATTCCCTTACTGAGTAGATCACTCCAGTGCCCATACCGCCCAATGAAGTGCGACCTCAAGCAGCACCTCACAATGCATCTTCAGGTAAAGCACGGTCAGTCGAAAAAAGAAGGCCGAACACAACTTGCTGAAGGCCAAGTGTGAGGAGTCTGCGGCACACCTTCTTAAGTTTCCCAGCTTGCGAGAGGTAAAGAAGAAGCACGGACTGGAAACACTGTGGGACGGTGAGATTTCTTCAGTGCTCAACTTGCCAGCATCTTGAAGGAGCTCTTCAAGCTAGAAAGCCCATTGAGCACCCCTTTCGATTCATCAGAATTAAAGCAAGCTTGAGCTGTGAGGAGGCATCGTTCACCTACAGTGTGTGATACCGTCCTACTTCCCACCTCTGCGGCAACGACGTTAATTGGGGTGTCCGATGCGAGAAACCTGCGTAAACGTCCTCGAGAAGTGGACTCTTTGTCCAAGGCAGCATGCTTCAAGGGTTCACTGGATGAAGCGAGAATTGGATTGTTATTGAGCTCAGCAATCCCTTCTGAGTTGCAGAATCACAGGAGTAGCCGAGAGCCTTGACGCGCATAGTGGTTTTTCAAAATTTTGCAAAAAATTGGGTCAAAAACTTTTTCAAATTTTTGCAAATTGTTTTGTAAAAAAATATTTTTTTTTTGACTTTTTCGGCGAAAATTTTTTTGTTCCAAAAATGGTTGTGCGGGATTTGTTTGTCCCTAATTTTCATCGAAAACGCCGAAATCCGTTTTAAAAATGATTCAATTTCGAGCGAGAACGGGCATTTTGCGATTTTCCCAAAATTCACATTTTTGGGCCAAAATGGCCAAAAACCGGTTTTTTTGAAAATGGTCAAAAATGTCAAAAACGCAAAAATTCGAAAAACGCGTATTTGGCACGTATTTGTCGTTTTGGGGCCTATTTGACGCGCATAGTGGTTTTTCAAAATTTTATTTTTTTATTTTTGAAAATTAAGTTTTCTCTCTTTTGTTCTGATGTTTTTTTTGCAAATATTTGGCATGTTTATTTATGGCGGTTGTTTATTTCTTTTTGTACTTCGTTGGAGTGATTATATTTTCTCACGTTGGGTTGTGTTTTCTTGAGCAATGGAGCTATATCACATCTGAAATTCTGCTGTAGAGAAAATAATATTTTTTATGTGCGCCTTTGTGATGTTGTGTCATTTCTTTTTAGCTGAAAGTCTTCATTGATATCCTCACGTGATTCTGCTAATAGGAATCGAAGGGAATGCTGGAATCCTAACCCTAACTTGTTCGCCCCAACATCTCGATAGGTGAAGATATCAGTGGAGGAAAGAATTCTGATAGAGTGGCGGTTTTGTTGTGTGGATGAAATTTGTTGTCTATTCATATTTTGAATTTTTCTACCTTTTTATACAGCAGCAAAAGTTGTACGTTAGTGACAACAAATTTTCGAAAAACAGTGAGACATTGTGGAGGCAGTATCCTTCTCCTCGGGTACTTTTATCGAGGTTTGCGTTACCCGGAAAGAATGAGTTCATTCTAGCTACTTGACTCATTCTATTTTTTGTCTGTTTGCTGATTCTCCGGAAGCCACACTGATTGGTTTATCAGCTTTTGCATTGAGCTTTACCGTCTTTACCTGTGAGGTAATTATTTGGAAGGGTTGAGAGGAAATAAAATTCGTTGAGAGTGGAACGGCTCAGTGCTGGACGTTAATTTCTGAGGCGGAAGATCTCCTCCTGTGGTGGCAGCAGCAATATCATCAATCCCTCTTATTTTTCGTGCAGTCGAAATCCTAGAATTCATTCTTCGCAGTCTGAAAGGCATTCATTGCAAAAAATTTAATGACATACTGTTTCTTAGATGTCACTGAATGCGAGCCCGCTGAAACACTGGATCTGATCAAATCGCTTTAGCTCTCATTATTCACCAACAACGGAAAATATTTTCATTCCAAATTGCTAAGAGGGAAGGGAGAGACCCACAGGTAGAGAAACCATCTCTCCAAGAATACGAGGTGAATGCTTTTCAGTGCGATGGAAGATATTTTTCAGAGGAGAATTTGAATGCTGTAAAGACGCGTCTCTTGGGTTTCTTGTGTGATGGAATTTATTGAAATTATGGTGTTTCGTCAAAGACCATCTAGATCAATCGAGGATTCCGAGTGATGTCGAAACAATGTGGGAAATTGCTTCCAAAACTGCGTCACCTGAATAAATATTCTTAGCTTGTTGATTATGAAGGAGGAGGTAATCATAAATCTCGATCACTCGCGATATTAGCCTCATTGTGACAAGATATCACCAGAGTCATCTATGAGAAAAAATGAAAATTCTAGTTATTTTTTTCTTACGTAGATTAAAGAAATGATAATGAACTTTGCGCTGGTGGCGCTGGTGTTGTGCGTGGGAGCTAAGGGCCAGCATCACAGCGAAAACGAATTCAATTTGTTCTGCGGAATTCTGGAGGAGACCGAGCGCATGGTTACGGATGTAGCGGATTACGCAGACGACGAAAACAAGGACAGGGAAATTGTGAAAGAAATGGAAGCGCTTTGCAATGCAGCGACAGACGACGTGGATGATTTTCGAAAGATGCTGTGGGTGACGAAGAAATTTCTCGAAAACACCCGTCTCCACGGACGCGAAGAATCGACAGGAGGCCCATAAAGAAATTGAAAATCTCATCACTGAGGTGGAGAGAAAATTCCAGATAACGAGAGCTCGCGTATAAGGCCAGCAAAGAAAAAGATGAGGGAAACGGACGGCTGTTGGGGATGATAATGTGCGTGTTTTTGCTGATAACGAAAGCGACTAAAAGTTGTGGGAACGGAGAAAAAGCGGCCGGAAAAAAAACTCTTTTCGACGACCTTTTCTGCGTGTGTGTGGGAGGGTATTGAGTCACGCCAACCGAACCACCCAAAAATTTGGTTATCGAAAAGTTGGAAGGATAATGGTGGACTCGGCGAATGGAAACAAATCAAGTCCGGCTCCGGTAGTCTAAAAGTCATTAAGTCTTTCACCGAATTTCTCGAGAAAAATGGACAATCTGTGCAGAGGATAAATTTGGCAGAAAAGAAAATATCAGAAAACATGCTGTTTGCTGAACGAGTATGTGAGGATGATTGGGAAGGGAGCGGAAAAGAATGAGGACGAAAAGATTTTCGGACGCAGTGGGAAAAGTACGAATCGATGTGAGGTTAAAGAGTATGATGGGAGTGAGGATGAAGCTCCAAGTCCAGACCATGCAGAGGGGAAAACGAAAGCATCTGCGGTGATTACAGCGCGATTCTCAAAAAACATAAAGAAATCTCCTGGCACACCCAATTCGTAAGCTATTACACCAAGAGGCGGGAAGCGAAAAATGTCGAGGAAAATATTCTCATAAATCGAGCAGACCTTCTTTTTCAAAAGCAAAGCGTGAGGCGCGTACGATCGCGAAAGTGGGGCGGGGAAGGACAGCCTCAAAGACACGAATATTTCCATTCTTTTTGATGGGGAAAAAACTCTTTACCAGCCTCCTCTTTATCTGTTTGTCATTCTCAAAAAAATACCACAAAAAATATCACAGGAAATTTTTGTGTGTGCGAAAAAAATATGATATCACTGTGAATTGATTACTCACCTTTTTCTCCTCACCATGAAGTTATGGAAAAAAAAGAATACAATGTCAGAAAAGAAGGAATGAGAGCGGGAGTTTATCGAGGTGTCGAATCAAACCAGACAGGCAAATCCACCCTCGCAACTGGTCAGTGTGGTGATGAAGAAACGAGAGACGGCATTATGGTCGGCATTGCATAAAAACAGCTGGAGGATCCCAATAAATGTGATGATCACAGAGGGGAGACTGTGAAATATTTCGTCATAGGAAATGAGGAATCAACGCGGAACGAGGCGCCCGCAGAGGCAGGAAATCAGAACGCACAAGACCTTCCCCCGCAGCCGCCGAGCAACCTGCGTGGTGTAAATAAAAATGGAGAATGATGCGAGGCGGAAGAGGACATAGAAGGAGAGTTCGAGAGCCGTCCCTATGCGGTGCGGATGACTCATGAGAAAGGAAAAGGAAGAGACGCTGGAATGATCGTATTGGAAGCCATCTGAGGAGGAAATCAGCAGCAGCCCAACTCGTCTCTTCCTTATCCCGCTCAGCAAAATCCCTCCAAAACGCATTCTACAACTGAATAATAATTTTTACAAAACACATAAGACAACGTCATAAAAAAAATTTACAAAATTCAAAACTGATAAAAGGCACCTTAAGAAATTTAATTTCGTCCATTCTTATTGGTGAGGGTGAGGGGTACGGAGGGAGAATTTGGCGACGAAAATGTGAGGGAAGGAAAAGCGATTAGGATGGCACTTAGGAGCCCGAAAGAGCCCGAAAAAAATCACAATAAAAATCATAATGACGTTCTCTGGTGCCTTCTCGGCGCAGTACTGCCGGCATGAAAAGAAAAAGGTGGAATGACGGAATGGCTCTATCGCCCCTCATTTTTTTTTGGACAGAATGGTGAGCCTTTCGAGAGATGACTCACAGAATTGGCAGGCGATTATCCACAGCGTGGAACTCGCAAAAATTGGGTGCTCTCTTACAAGCCTTTCGATTCGCATCGCTCGGGAAATCCATTCGAGACGCTCTTCTCTATCTCTGCACGATCGGATCGGGGCCAGCTTCATTCTCCAGGGCCACAATGAAGTGTTCCGGGGAAAATCCAGGGGGCTAAATTATCGGCCGTGCTAATCTTCAAGACTGGGCCTCCTGTGGTCATGGTGCGGGCAATGCCCGGGTGGAGACTGCTAGCGCAGGTGCCAGTTCTCCAGCCATCTTTAGCCACAAGGTCTGGAACGAATATTGGGCACGCCTTAGACAGTTCGGCATCCATTCTCGGAAATCGGACGACAGACAGATTGTCCGGACAGTCCTTTAAACATCTTGACGAGCCAGGACAGGTGCGAGCGCGTATCTGTGCGCTACCACAAACGGCATGAAGCGAGCCGAGAAACTCCTCAGTTGCGGAAAGTCTTGGAGTGGTAAATAGAACCATCGGAAAAGGAAGAACCCGAGACCACTTCAACCAAGTCTGTGACCACCAAAAGCACCATCCAAGGACGAAATGGGCGATCGCAAAGAAACCCCAAGACTCTTCAACAACTCAGCCACACTCCGGAAACGAAACTCCACCCCATACACGACTGAGAGCCATCCCATTTCCCATTCCTCTGAAAAGGAAAGCAGCTCCACGATCCTTTCACCCCTCCGACGCCTCCGGGTCCCCTTCACAAACTGACATAACCCTCTTATCCGCCCGTTCACTCCTTGGGCCCGCCTTCCACCTCATTGACAGCCACTGCCCCCACCCTTCATCCCTCCCCATCCCTCCAACGTTGGTTAGGGTTTAGGGTTAGGGTTAGGGGTTTAGGGTTAGGGTTAGGGTATTAGGGTTAGGGTAGGGGTATGGTTAGGGTTAGGGTTAGGGGTTAGGGTTAGTTAGGGTTAGGGTTAGGGTTTTAGGGTTAGGGTTAGGGTTAGGGTTAGGGTTAGGGGTTAGGGTTTAGGGTTAGGGGTTAGGGTTAGGGTTAGGGTTAGGGTTAGGGTTAGGTTAGGGGTTAGGGTTTAGGGTTAGGGTTAGGGTTAGGGTTAGGGTTAGGGTTAGGGTTAGG